>JAUNZM010000606.1:1200000-1800000 GCA_033459285.1 Clamator glandarius
GAGGGGGTCATCATGGGTAGAACTGAACCCTTACTGATGTTGATATTTAACTAGTGAATTTTTTTAACTTTTAACTGCATACGTATTTTGTCCTAGTCTGTCGTGTTAAACACTATCACTGGGTTTCACACTGGGTTTAATTACAGCAAAGAATGCCTATGCCTCCTGTTTTCATGAACTTGAGTAGAAGGAGAGTACAATGCTTGCAGTGTTCAGATCTGCAACTGTCAGAGGCTTCGTGTTCCTGATTATTATTTGCCTGTTCTTGTGTCGAATCAGATATGCTCTAATCTCTGTCTTGGCTCTTCTGTTTCCAGTTTCCACTCTGATCTTGAGATAGGTGTTCAGAACAAAGTTTAAGAGCTACTAGAGAGACTTGCCCAGGCTGTTGTGATTGTTAGACTGCTCTTTTGATCTTTATTCAGCTTTTTAGGAAAGTAGTAGAGTTGTTGATACTTCAGAGTGCTCCAGATGCATGCACCTTGAAGTTTTTAATACGCCACTGTAAAATCAAAATAGCTAGAAGCTGACTGTAATAGTGAAGTTAAGGGATTTTGGTGCCAAAGTCTGAGTTCAAAGCTGCATCTTCTTACAGTTTGAACTCTGTGTTAAAGCTATAGTGATGTAGGAAGCTGTTATTTTTCGGGTAGGAGGAATGTCCTGGATGATTGAATTCAAGCTCTGTACTTCCAACTTTGAACTGGTACTTGCCTGTCTTGTTTTGCTGATAACAAAGTACAAGTTTTTGAAGCCTATAATTGTAGTGGGGCATTTCAGAACAGTCCTGTGAGATGGTGAGATTTTGTTATCCTCGGTTTAATGTCTGGAAACCTGAGGCATGGGGCAGGCTGACAATTGGATAGGACGCCTGAGAGAGTTAACATGTAATTGCTGTGGCCTGTATGCCAGCCTTTCTTGGTGAAAGAAAAGTATGTTGTCTTTGCAAGATGTTCATCTGTGTTTATTAGAAGCTGGCTTGGTTCAGTCCTGGCAATGCTGCTCTTTTCTTGTGGTACAGCACCAGAACTAACTTGGCAGGTGGAATAACAACCTATACACTAGCAATTAAGCACTTGCTGTTTTGCTTAGCAATAAACTAGATCCTGGGTTGACACGATGACACAATGAATGTATGTCAGTACAAAACTGCTGAAATCCAGATTTCTGTCTTCAGATATCTGTAAGAAATGGCGTAGACAGCTCTAAGACACCTTGATTCTGGTGTCAGCCCCTAAGCAAGCTAGTTCTTCCAGCTTAACTGTTGTTCAAGATCTAAAAGGAAACTTGTATCAGCAGGATTTTTGAATGCATGCTAAACCTCAAAATATAGTACTTCTGTGAAGTTGGGTCATAAAATAATTTTGGTTGTGATCTTGGGTCTGATGCAGTTTAGATGTTCTAAAGCTTTTCTGTGGCAAAAAATCTGCATTGGAACTGCCACTGACAGGCTTCTGTTATCTTTGCCCCCAGTTTGGGGGTGGGGAAGGCACACTCAGGACCAGTGCTTTTTTTGCTTAAACATTATCCTGCTTAATGTATTCCCAGATGAGATAAAGTGACTTTTGTCTTGGCAGGCTGCTTATCTTTTCTAAGTATCTGGAGGCACTACTGAAAGTGGTGGAGTGTATACACTGGCCTGGTGATTCTTGGTACACCATCTACTAAATTTCTGATAAAGGTGGAGGCATTATGAACATCCTGTACATTTCTGTGTACCTTCAGTAGAGTAAGTAAATCGTTGTCCAGTTTGTAGTTGTGGGGAGAAGGCTTTAATCTTACTCTGAATTTGTGTATGTTAGCTTACCGTAGACCCTTCTTGACTGAGACTCCTAGATGTTCCTTTAGCACAAGTAAATATTCTAACATTAGCTAAATACTAACTTTCTTGCCTTGATAATATCCTGTAACAGCAAGAGTCGTGCTGTGTATGTGAAAGAAACGAATCTTCTGTTCGGTTTGCCTTCACTGTATTCTAATTGTTTGCTGAAGCTGTGGATTTAACCATTGACTAATGATTTCCCAGCATAACAGTCTTTAACAGAGTGAGAAAAGCCTCTGCTAACTAGCTGTACTCATAACCACAAGAGCTCAATGATAATTGCCCTCAGTGTGTGAATTGCAGGCGTTTTCGCTGGGTGTATGCACCGTGCTGTGATTGCGGTTTCATGTGGTTTTGCAGGAGCTAACTTTAAAGTAGAGGACAGTCAAGCCATGGCAGCACAGAGTTCAAAACACTGCCCAGAAGCAGGAGAACTACAGAAATTGTTAAGCTGGAGTAGTTCTCTTGCTGCTGTCTAGTCTACTAGTAGGAAGAAAGTAACCAAAAAACCACCACTAAACACAAAACAATACAGGTGCTTGTGTACGTCTGTGCTGTGTGATGATTGGACTTGATGATCCGATGGGTCTTCTCCAACCTGGTGATTCTATGGTCATATAGCACTGCTTCCCTTGTAACTAACTTCTAGTGGAACATGGTTGTATTTTATGATTGTTCTATGATAGTTGCTCCTACTGTAACAGCCATATGCTACTGTGATCCTCTGATTGCTGAAATGAACAGAAGGTTCAGTTGGTAGCAGAGCAGAGATCTATGATGAGACTTTGAAAAGCTTATTTTTATGCCCAGTTGCGACTTTTTTTTAAGGAAAATTTAACACTTAATACAGTCCCATGTTAGAATGAGTTCTAAGTGTTGAGTTACTCAGTCCCACTGACTTCAGCTATCTTCTGTTCTTTCCAGCTTATTCCTTTATAACCAGTTCCTCATTCCTACTTTATTTATGTTTGAGGGATTTTTTACAAAAAAAAAGTTCCCTAAGCTTTCATGTCTAACTTAGAAGTACAGCAATAGTGTATTAATGAGACCAGCAAAGCAGGTAAGTCTCTGTCTGCCTATATACTGTTACTTCTCTAAGCATTTGGCTGTATTTACTCATGTAGAAATAGTGTCTGGACTGGCTGTACGAAAATAAGAGTTACTATTTGTTAAAGGAAAGTAACCTTCCTGCTTTCTTCTTTGGTCAGCAAGACAGTTAATACTATACAGGCTAGTAAAGTCTTAAAAGCAACTATATGGAAGAAAGATAACCTACAATCATGAGTCAACATCCTAGCGTTTGATTAAATTAGGAGTAAATGAGCCAGTATACCCAGTACAGGTAACCTAGATTTGGCATTTAGCTGGAGTGATCTGCGCTGATATCTGGGGCTGTACTTGGTTAAATTCTGCTTGGGTCACGTGTCTGTTTATTGGGGTGAGGTGTGTGCTTAAGCAGTGTCTGAATTGCCTTCATTAAATGGTCTAAATTGCATTGATGAGAGCTGTTTAAAGCCACCTTGTAGGAAACACTGGAGCCAAAATGCCTGGATGGAATTCAGGCTCCCCGAGTATGGCCCTATAATCTTAACTGTGCCACCTTTCAGGGAGAAGATAGTGAGACTTACCAGTATCTGATCGGTTCCTGTATCAATCCCTTGAGTTTCCCTGAAATCATGTGACTTTCCACCAGCATAAAAACAAGCCTGAGAGGCTATGAGAGTATAGCAAGAAGGGGCAAAGGTTGGCAACTAGCTTGGTAAGCAGCAAGGAGAGTAGGGGGGGTGGCAGGAGATGAAGAGAGAGTTGGAGGATTTAGAAAGTCAAGTAGGAATGGTGAAGGGGGGAGGGTTTAGGCAAGTACGAAGGACAGGCTTGTGTTGGGAAGGTGAGGAAAAGTGACTAGGAGACTGCAGGCAAAAGGCTGCCTCTCCAAGGTGTGGTTGCTTTTTTTTTTTGCATTGGTCCAGGTACAGACATACTTTTGCTAGAGCTGAAACACAATGGTTTGGCTAAGCCAGCACAATATGCTCTCAGAGGAGATGGGGTGGGTCTGTTGAAGAGTATAGTTTCACAATGTATTGTCCTCAGCTTTGCCAAACCCCTCTTCCCTGACTGCTTGTTCCTTTCCATGCTTTGCCATTTGCAGCCTGTTTTTAAATGAAGTTGTGCTTTTCAGATGCTTTGTGGGTCTGTGCTGTAAAGCAGATTAGCAAAATGGATGGAGTTTAAAAAAACTCAACATGCTAGTACTGGGGGATGACTTTAGAACGAGCCACCTGGTTTATAATGCAGCTGCACAAAGTTGCAGGAGGTAGAGAACTGCAGTGAGACCTCAGGAGCAAACAGTGATGGGGAAGGATCTTGAAGCATCTTTGCCACTGAAGACAAGGTACCCTTTAACTGCACCTTAAGACACTTGTATTTTTAATCCCCTTTTGCACAGGGTGATAGGAGGGAGTGGAAAAAAAATCCTTGTGTAGTTATGGTAACAGGAAGGTAGGATTGGTGTACAGCGAGAGGTGAAACATGAAACAGGGCTTAAGAGGAAGGGATACTTAATGCTGCACTAATCAGCCTTTCATACTGCAAGGGGGTGGCTGACAGGCAGGGAGAAGGAACAACGACTGAGATAAGAAATGCAAAGAGCCTAGTGGAATTAAAGGATGGGTGAATGATGTGTGTAATGTCACAGTTTACATGGTGCAGGTCTTCTACAGGATTTATATTCAGGTGTGTGTAAGTATTTCTAGTCATAATAGTTGCGGTGTCATTTTTATAAGTACTGTAAATTGTAATGTGTGTAATAGAATACTAATAAAAAGGCTAATAAGGTTGTAACAGTTCCTCCGTTTAATATACAATGATCTCCAAGGCAAATCCTGTAAGAACGGCTTGTCTGATGAAAAATCCAGATGGCAGAAAGGGGTAGAAACAAATATTTGAAAATCTGGCTAGGGTGTTTTGTAAGTATCTCTGATAATAAGGGTCTTTCCCGTGCCCTCATAGAGCTGTTAGACACAGAGAGTGTCTCTGTATCTGCAATGAAAAATGAAATTTCTTCTTAAAAAATTTAACCTAGCAGAATAGGAAAGTAACTCTGCTTCCAGGATTGTTCACAGATACAGAGGTAATAGCCCACGCAGATTCTGCATCCTCAGGAAAGATTCTCTCCAGCCCAAAGAAAATCTTGGGTCCTTCCCTTGGTTTTCACCTCCTGCAGTATAGTCCCCCACAGCCAACCAGCCTGATCTGAGGGATCTTGCGTTCCAGTTACTTAAAAACAGAAATAACCTTGTATTCATTTAACATTTAAATGTCCTCATTTTCCCCGAGCTGTTGAGTAATTTGATGGATGTTCTGTATTGTATGTGACTTTCTGATTCTACATATTTCTGCTGTAAAGCAGAAAGGCTTTTGACATGCAGAATGAGAGTGTGACGTGGAAGACAGTTGCAAAGAAATGTCTTCATTTTCTTCCTCATGCAAGGTGAGTTAGGAAAATCTTAATTCTGTCATGTGATGGGTATGATGGACTTAGTGCTGGTGGCTGCTCTTCTGTAGAAACCTTGGAAACATGGTTTTCCATATCAGTCCCTGTGCCAAGGAAAAGTGGTCTCTGAGATGCAAATGATTGGCAAAGTTGAGAAATAAAAACCTGTGTGAGGGAATTTGGAACACTTCTAAAGGGTCCTGGCTGACAGGCAGGAAAAATGTTGGCTTCTTGAATTTATTGTGGCTTGCAAACTAACCTGGACTAAAGTACTTCTGAATGCTCTCTGTGAAAGGCTGTTGTTTGTGGAAGCTGAGCAAACCCAGGCACTCTTGATGTTCCTGGGGAGGTATGTTGGAGAAAAAGGTGAAATCCTTTAATTCATTACAGCCATAGTACTTTGAAACTCACCTACAGGAAGCTATATGTCTCTGAAAAGTTTCTGAGCTACTGCTGGCCTGTCTGAACACTTCAAACTTGATTTTTGGCACTCTCCTAGCTGCTGAAATGACTCCCTAATTCTAGGAGTCTGTTGGGGAGGAATCACGTGACAGACATTGACATATACCTTTGTTTAGTTATCCTTCGCTTATTGTAGTTAGTGGAGAGAATGCAGTTTTGGGATGAATCTTTTTAAGCACTGATTTTAAATATCCAACTCAAGGCGAGATGAATAATCGGCAAGAATTCACTTTCATTGTCTCAAGTTATTGTGGAATTTACTTCAGCTAGCATTACAAAGGCCTACAGCCACTCTTTCACTCTTTTTATTTATTTGTGAATGCAGGTTATCCAGAACACCTACCTTACATTTGGCCAAGTTAATCTCCTATTCTTTTGTTACTGTTACCAAACTACTAGAAGTTATGTCTTTTAAATTAAGGCTGTTTTCATCAACGTCCCCTGTTTGCTTTTACCATTTAATGTGGCTAATAGCTGTTTTCAGTTGTCAAATATACATAGAAGTTGAATGTGATACTATGTGTGAAATCAAGTAATGAAATATTACCTGTTGATATGCAATTAGATTATCATCTTTGGCTGCTTATATGTAAGCCCACTGCATCAACAAAATGTTACCACAGCTGGATATGCTACAATTATGTGATGTTGTCTTTATTTTATACCACGTGCTTGATGGTACTTGTTTCCTATCTTGATTAATCTTTGTTTTGTTTTTGATTTGTCTTAGGTCAGAATCTTAAAACAAGACAATGGATTGGGGAGCTCTGCATACCATTTTGGGAGGTGTAAACAAGCATTCCACCAGCATCGGGAAGATATGGCTAACAGTGCTGTTCATCTTCCGTATCATGATCCTGGTAGTGGCTGCAGAAAGAGTCTGGGGAGATGAACAAGATGACTTTGTCTGCAACACTCTGCAACCTGGTTGCAAGAATGTTTGCTACGATCACTTTTTCCCCATCTCTCACATCAGACTCTGGGCCCTGCAGCTGATCTTCGTTTCCACGCCTGCATTGCTGGTGGCCATGCACGTAGCTTACAGGAGGCACGAGAAGAAAAGGCAGTTCAGAAAGGGAGACCAGAAATGCGAATACAAGGACATTGAAGAAATCAGAAGACAGAGGTTTCATATTGATGGCTCCTTGTGGTGGACATACACAAGTAGCATCTTCTTCAGACTGGTCTTTGAAGCAGTCTTCATGTATGCATTTTATTTCATGTATGATGGGTTCAGGATGCCTCGCTTAATGAAGTGTAGTGCTTGGCCCTGCCCCAACACAGTAGACTGCTTTGTTTCTCGACCTACTGAAAAGACGGTGTTTACCATTTTCATGATTGCTGTGTCTAGCATTTGCATTCTTTTAAATGTGGCTGAATTATGTTACTTATTGGCAAAATTTTTCCTCAGAAGGTCTAAAAAAGCTGGAAATGCAAAACATCACCCCAACCACGAGAATAAGGAAGAAACCAAACAAAATGAAATGAATGAGTTGATATCTGATAGCTGTCAGAACACAGTTATAGGGTTTACAAGTAGCTAAGGTGGTGTCAGTGCTGGTGTTCACTATTTTTGGAGTGAATGTTCTTTGTTTAAAGGCTGCAAATGAAATTTGTAACATGAACCAGTTTAAGTTGGGGGAGACTTTGATATGTAGTGTCAGGTGTCAATTATGCACATGAGTGAAAAAAGTCAGGGCAGCCTAACCGTGTGAAAATTGCATTGAGGATTAAATAGGAAAGGCTTTTTTCCTATGAGTACCTTTACAAGCTGACCACAGCAAGTGGGAAACCCACTAATAACTTCATGCTGGCACAGCTCCTGAAAGCTACATGCAACAGCAATAAGAACAAAACTCTTTCCATGCTAGATATTCTAGTATTACAGAATGTTTTGTAATAGTAATAGTTTTTACTTGTGAACTGACAATTAAAGTATTTTTCTAAAATCAAAGATTCCATGTTACTTAAGGTGTTATAGTACACAACTGACTGCTCTGTTTCTTAACCAGGCGTATGCAGATGAACCCTGCAATACCATATTCATAGGGAGGAGACAGCTATAGACTGCATCCTTACAGCTTTACAAGTGCTGCTTGAGTCTGGACAGGTAGCTTGAGACACTTTGCATATGTGCTGCTGGTTCTAGGGGAAGTTGTGTGGAAGCCTACGCCATGTAGTATGGATAACTGAGGTAGCAATATCCCCAGTGCAAAATCATGCCTAAAATCAGCATGATAATATAGATACAGCCTAAGTAGACTTGCTTTAAACATCTAGCAGACCTGGCTATCTTTTATTTGCATACTACCAGTTTTATAGAAACATAAGTAACTTTACATAAATGTTTATTTCTCTAATGTATTAGTTGTATTTGTTTCTTTATACTGTATCACATCATGGAACTGTTTTGGTTTTGATTTGTTTGCCTTTTTTTGTGGTAGTGCTGTTATGAAACTAGGCGCTTTTTTGTTTGAAGGACATGGAAAAGTATCACTAGAAGAGGAACAAGTCTTCTGAATAAAAAGCAAACACTTTAAACTTGCTCAATGAAGTGAGAGTCTACATGTGAATGCTAATGAGCTCCTAAGCAGGACAAGTGCTTATGAAAAACTGTTTTCAAGCAGGGGGTTTACATGCAAAGTGTATATAGCCTGTACACTCCACTCATTCCCAGCCGGAGAGCACTGATGACCCAGTTCTGTGTTCTGTACACTAACAGAGGTACATGGGTAGCTCTAGAGTGCAGGGGACTAGGTGCTTGTAGGAGGTGTGAGCTGTTGAACACAGCAGGGGATGCTAAATGTCATAGATGTGGGTGTAGTACAAGGCTGTAGAGTCTTATGTGTGTTTCTTGTTTTGGACCACTTCTCACCGTGATGAAAATGTCATGAACGCACCTTTTCTTACAGGTGCCAGCATAGCTTTGTGTGTGTCTATGCTGTAAGTGTTTTGGGAGTGAAGGATTGGTTTTTTTTTCATGTGTGACCAGTAGAATCCTAACAGGGTGTAGGCACAAGCAACAGGAGAGAGAAAATACCTAGAGTCAGCTCTCTCCCTGCATGAGGATCTGAGCTGAGCCCCGTCAATTGTCTGTTCTCTTCTGCTGGCAAACTCCTGATCTTTCCTGCCTTCACAGCACATTTTCTTTTTAAATAACTGTCGTGAAAAGAAATTGCTGCTAGTCTTCTAAACGTGTCCACTAGCAAGCTTGAGGAAAAGTACACAAAACTGTATATTAGCATGCTTGTATTGTTCTCTCTGCAGACTAAAAATACAAGCAGAAGTGAAAAGTGCTACAAATGTTTGGTTTGGTAGGTGTTGTTCCTGGTGGCTTCATCACGGTTCCCTCTCCAGGCTCCATGTCCCACTATGATAGTGGTTTAAACCTTTACCAAATGGAGACATTCTCTTAGGATTAGGAAGGTGGATGCTCAGGCTGTACCTCACTGGATTGCCCCCCAGTCTGCCCATGAGCAACCAATAAAGACTCAGGCCTCATGTTGTGCTGGTTCCAGGCTGTGGGGACACAGGTGCTTCTGAAGTTCCAGGTCTGTGTTTCATGGAGCAGCTAGAGTTATGGACTTTCATCCAGGACATGCTGGAAATCACATGCCATATAGAGAATATGAATGGAAATCAGTTAATGTTTATGCCTGATGGTGTCTCAGCACTTCTAGTGATCAAATTGAAATAGCCCTATGCTAAATGTCAATAAACCTGGAAAACGCCTTAACGCAGGTGTTTTCCTCAAATGGAGAAGAGGTGCTTTTTCCTGGTTTGTCATAAAGCACAGACCTGCTAACTGCAAATGCAGATATGACAATAGCTATCTGTATGGTATTTTTACTGCTTGCAAGTTTCCAAACTGTTCTTCATTCCAGCAGTTGGATTCTTCTAGAGGGTCAGTTTCGTGTCTGTTTTCCTCGTAAGCCTGGATAACTGGACAAAGCTTAAATTAAGAAATTGGGCATATGTGGTCTTCTGTGCTCCAGCACACGTGTGCATGGGGCTATGCTGTAAATGGGTTTGGGTCGGTTGGGTGTTTCCTGCGTGGTAGCAGGACCTTGCAAGGTGCAGAGAATCAACACTGCCCAGTTGCCAGGATGGCCAGGAGCCAGAAAGGTCAGGATCAGATATGCTCGTCCCTGTCCAACCTATGCCAAAGGCAGCTGTAAATCAAAGAGATGGAGCTTATCCAAGGTACACTTATGCTAATTCATTGACTCAGCAGGGGAGGCTAGTTGTGACTGAGCTGTATTTGGCTGGGATGTTTCCCATCACACTATATGCAACCCTAATTATGGCTTTTTCTCCTTTGTCTGAGACATCCCCTGACTTTTTCTAATGCCAAGGAAAAGTCCCTGATGGTTTCAGTGCCCTCTTTAAATAATTTTTCATCTCCCATTGTATTACGCTGAAGTAGATGGCAACATGAGGGAATGGCAGCTTTCAGTGTCTTCTTTTTTTCTCCAAGTCACCTTTGCACTGCTTGCAGCATCCTGTGGCCTGAACGGGACAGGTGGCTGTGTTTTGAAGGGCTAAGAAAACCTGAGCAGCTTTTCTTGGTTTTAGACCTCCTCCTGTGCCTTTGCAAGTTGGCTGTGGCTGCTCTGAGCCGCACAGCACACCCACTCCAGCCTTTCTCTGTGCCTCCCTCGCCTCCTGCCCTGTAGCCATCCCCCAGGGAGAGGGTCTCCCCCTCCAAATCTTTGACCCATTGATGCCAGGCAGTTTTTGCTATACCGGCACCATCATCCCCTGGTAGTTCAGCCAGTTTCTTTCTTGGCAGTTGGCTTAATTGTCCCTGCCCATCCCTGTTGCTTCTCCCCACCCTGTGATTTCCCCTTTGTTATGCCTGGGGCAGAGATTGCTTAAATTGCCTGTGGTGCCAAATGATTAATCAGAGCCTCTGGAAAAGCTCTCTTGCAAATTCCTTGCACACCGCACCACCCTGCCTTTCTTTCCTATCAGACTGGCAGAAACCCTGACCAGCAGCAGCATCCCCCAGACTCATCTCCTATTACACAAAACAGCCCTTCACTCCAGCCCCACTGCATGCCCTCCACCATCCCTCTGTCTTCTTCACAGCCCAACACCTCTGCAGCTTTGGATTTGTTTTTCCATTGAGCTAAGCCCTTCCCAGCAACCCTGCATGCCAAAGCGCTAAAAGCAAATGAGACCAGTTGTTGGATGCTCTGAACCTGCTCCACACCTTCTGCAAGGTTAGGTAGTCTTATCCTACCACAGGTACTGCAGTTGCCAGCTCTTCACTGCCAGGTTGGAGCAAGTTTGGCTCTCCCAGCCCCACTGCTGAGCCCACCTTTGCCCCATGATAGCACGCTGGAAAGCACCACCACGAGGCAGACCTCTGCTCTCAATTGCTTGGTATGTGTTTCTATTACCAGTTTTACCTCTGTTTCCCTTATTGAACCAAGGCTTTATTACAGCACTCCTGGAATAAACCTATTTTTGTTCGTAAAGTAGCGTGTGCTGCCTTGCTGGCTGCCCCATTGCCACTGTGGTGATTGTGGCAAAGCATGGTGAAGTGGTGCCCAGCAGCCAGCCTGGGAGAAGAGTCTCCGTTGTGTACATCTGAGTAATGATCACTCACAGCTCGACTTCTAGCTCACAGCATGTTTCTTGATTTGGGGCAAAAGAATCATAGAATCACCAGGTTGGAAAAGACCCACCAAATCATTGAGTCCAACCATTCCTATTAAACACTAAACCATGTCCCTCAGCACTTCGTCCACCCATCCGTTAAACACTTCCAGGGATGGTGACTTTCCTGGGTAGCCTGTTCCAGTGCCCAATGACCCTTTCTGTGAAAATTTTTTTCCTAATGTTCAGCCTAAACCTCCCCTGGCGGAGCTTGAGGCCATTCACACTTGTCCTGTCACTTAGGAGAAGAGGCCAGCTCCCTCCTCTCTACAACCTCCCCTCAGGTAGTTGTAGAGAGCAATGAGGTCTCCCCTCAGCCTCCTCTTCTCCAGGCTAAACTCCCCCACCTCTCTCAGCCGCTCGTCATAAGTCCTGTTCTCCAGCCCCTTCACCAGCTTCGTTGCTCTTCTCTGGACTCACTCCAGAGCCTCAACATCTTTCTTGTGATGAGGGGAAAGGCGTAGCTGGAGACCTGGGTTAAGAGCAGTCAAGCTACTTCTTGTCTTCATTACCTGATGCTTGCTGAGCTGCTCCTGCCACGAAGGAAAGCAGAGGCATTTAAGAGTTCTCCATGCACATTTTGAGTTGTTTTGCTGTGCTCTCAGAGGTCAGAGGTCGTGGCCTCCACAGCCAGGGGGGCTGTTGGATCTGAGATCCTACACCCTAGTGGGTACAGCTCTTCCCTCAGGTGAGCTAGTGGGCCATCTCCACCTCAGCAAACTTCCTCGTACAGACTTCGCAGCACTGACTGCAGCCTTGCCCCTGCCGCAGGCAGTGCGTTTACCCATCTCCCTGCCTGGCCTTGTGTTGTCAGGCTTGAATTTCTCAGGCTAGGCATGTAAAGATGAATGGCTTCCTTCTCAAGATCCACGGAATCCAAAAATTGACCAGCATCACCAAAACCAAAAACTGGAGAACAAGTCTTACAAGGAGCGGCTGAGGGAACTGGGGTTGTTTAACCTGGAGAAGAGGAGGCTGAGGGAAGATCCTCTCTGCACAGCAGCACACAACACTTTGACACACTGAGCAATGGGCTAGGGGCGCGTGGGAGGAGGAGACAGGGAGAGGTTCTTGCAGAGCCCTGACTCAGCCGTCATGTCCTAGCAAGGGCTGCTGTCAGCAACCTACTTCATCCCTGCCAAGAGATGTGTGGACAGGAGAGCTGCTCCTTTCATCCTGTTACCACAGGGCCACCACCTGCCCGTGCTGCCGAGTCATCCTCTGTGCCAGTTCTGCTTCAGCCTCTCCCCCCACCCACTGATAGGGTGAAAATCATGTTGGCACTTTCTGCAAGCTTGCAGATGTTTTAGGGCTGGATCCAAAGCTCCTCACTGTCACTCACCAAATCCCTGTTCATTCCAGCGGGCTTGAGCCAGGCCCATTGGAAGGGTGTAACTCCCTAAAAACCCTGCAACATCACTCAGCCACTTTCTCCAGAGCCCTTTGCACTTGGGGCACAACAAACCTGTGCAGCGCTACTGGAAGCCTGGCTGTAAAACTGCCTGGAGGAGAAGGACCTGGGGGTGTTGGTTGACAGTGACTGAACATGAGCCAGCAGTGTGCCCAGGTGGCCAAGAAGGCCAATGGCATCTTGGCTTGTATCAGAAATGGTGTGACCAGCAGGACCACGGAGATTGTGCCCCCATACTCGGCACTGATGAGACCATTCCTTGAATCCTGTGTTCAGTTCTGGGCCCCTCACCACAAGAAGGATGTTGAGGCTCTGGAGCGAGTCCAGAGAAGAGCAACGAAGCTGGTGAGGGGGCTGGAGAAGAAGTCATATGAGTAGCGGCTGAGGGAACTGGGGTTGTTTAGCCTTAAGAAGAGGAGGCTGAGGGGAGACCTTATTGCTCTCTACAACTACCTGAAAAGAGGTTGTGGAGAGGAGGGTGCTGGTCCCTTCTCCCAGGTGACAGGTGATAGGACAAGGGGGAATGGCCTCAAGCTCTGCCAGGGGAGATTCAGATTGGACATTAGGAAAAATTTCTTCACTGAAAGGGTCGTCAGGCACTGGCAGAGGCTATCCAGGGAGGTGGTTGAGTCACCATCCCTATGGGTATTTAAAAGACAGGTAGATGAGGTGCTTAAGGATATGGTTTAGTAGCAGATAGGCATCGTTGTACTCAATGGTCTCAGAGGTCTTTTCCAGCCTGGTGATTCTATGATTCTGTGATCAGGTCCCATTTCCCACAGCAGCTATGATCTCCTCACCAAGCAGGGTAAATAATTCCCCATTCAGGACGTGCCCACCCATCACAGGCAGCGGTACCACCCCTGTGCCATGGGGACCAAAGGTGACATGCAGTCATGCTCTCACAACCCAGTAATGTGGCTAGTGGACACAAAGAGTTTATTACTTGCAGAAGGAAAAGAAGAGCTCCTTACAATGGTTTGGCTCTTCACAAATCTGAGGGCCTTTTTCCTCTGCTGGCTTGAATGTTGGGTAGCAGTTTACTTGTGTACAAGCCCTTGAAGCAGAGGAGCTTGGGGCAGCAAGATCATTAAGGCAAGAAGTTTTTACACCCTACTGGCTTCTGACCCACCAAGCCTGTAGGAATACAGCTTTTTTACTTCCTTCAGCCCCAGAGGCAGAGCTGGTTATGTTCAGAGCAGGGTGGTACAGCTTTTCAGTATTATCAAAACCATACTGGTCCTGCTAATCTAATTTCTACAGGTATCTTACCTGCTATCCCTTGTTATCTTTTATGTGGTGCTCTTCTCAGGCCAAGGACCCATGTCAGTGATGCCTTGGGGACATGCAGGAAATTTAGGCAATTATTAAATAATGATGACAACAATGACGACACCATCCTGTAATAATAGAATCATAGAATAGTTTGGGTTGGAAGAGACTTTAAAGATCATCCAGTTCCAACCCCCCTGACATGGGCAGGGACACCTCGCACCAGCCCAGGCTGCCCAAGGCCCCACCCAGCCTGGCCTTGAACACCTCCAGGGATGGGGCAGCCACAGCTTCCCTGGGAAACCTATGTCAGTGCCTCACCACCCTCATGGTGAAGAAATTCCTCCTTATATCTAGCCTAAATCTGCTCCTCTCCAGTTTATATCCATTGCCCCTTGTTCTATCACTACATGCATTTGTAAGCAGTCCCTCCCCAGCTTTCTTGTAGCACTCTTCAGGTACTGGAAGGTCACAATAAGGTCTCCTTGGAGCCTTCTCCAGGCTGAACCCCAACTCCCTCAGCCTGTCCTTGTATGGGAGGTGCTCCAGCCCTCTGATCATCTTTGTAGCCCTCCTCTGGACCTATTCCAACAGCTCCATATGCTTCTTATGTTGAAGATTCCAAAACTGGAGACAATGCTCCAGATGAGGTCTCACAAGATAGGGGTAGAGGGCCGGATCAAGGGAGGTGATTCACCTCCTCTACTCAGCTCTCAGGAGACCTCACCTGGAGTACTGCATTCAGTTCTGGAGTTTCCAGCACAGGAAAGACATGGTTATGTTAGAGTGAGCCCAGAGGAGGCCACAAAGGTGATCAGAGGAATGGAACACCTCCCGTATGAGGACAGGGTGAGAGAGTTGTGATTATTCAGCCCAGAGAAGATAAGGTTCTTGAGAGACCTTCTAGCAGCCTTCCAGTACTTAAAGGGGTCTACATGAAAGATGGGAGGTGTTCTTTATCAGGGAGTGCAGAGATGGAACAAAGGGTAACAGTTTTACGCTATGATAGGGTGGGTTTAGATAGATATCAGGAAGAATTTTTTTCTTGTGAGGGTAGTGATGCCCTGGAACAGGCTGCCTACAGAAGCTGTGGATGCTCCATCCCTGGAAGTGTTTAAGGCCAGGCTGGATGAGGCTTTGAGAATCCTGACCTAGTGGAAGGTGTCCCTGCCCATGGCCGAGGGGTTGGAACTAAATGATCTTTAAGGTCCTTTCCAACCCAAACCATGCTGATTTTATGACACACACACCTTCCAAGATACAGCTGGAAGGTACACCCACACCCAGCAGAGGCAAGGGGGGATGGCCAGAGACCATCACCAACCTTCCTATTTCTTGGTCACTGCAAGGAAAAAAGGGACAAGGATAAGAGTCACTTTTTTAGTTGGAAAAGATATATGAAAATGATAACCTGGAACTGGGCTGACTCTGTGATATTTTGCTGGAGTTAAGGATGAAAGGGGAATACCGCACAGCTCAGGCTTTCCTCCTCACAATCGAGAGGGATAACCTTGATCCTCAAATTATTTTTGTGTTTATCCACTGCTTATTGCAAAACAAAGTCTTTCTAGGGCTTCCTTCAGAGGGAAAGTCTGACCTACCAATCTCCTGCCCTCTCCCTCCAGCATTTCCTCTCCTTGAAACAGGAGGGAGGCCCTTCCAGGGACACAAAAGAGAAGCTATGGGTGATTTTGCAGGTCTGAATGGAAGGCACCCGTGGATTTAAGTGCCTAGAGGGCTGGGTGGCAGCTGGGAGGGGTTTCTCTTTATTGCTTTTCTGAATGTAATTGTCTGACATTTAAATCCTATCAAGTACCTTAACAGTCTCTTGGAACTCCTCCCAAAACCTATCTAACACCTTTATCACTGTGTAGGAAAACCTTGATTAGCAATCAAAAGTTTTCACAGTCAAAGATGTGCTACCAGCTACTGATAAACCCAAGGGAGCTCTTCAGACCCACCACTGCCTCTGGCGACTGACCCAAAGGGTGATACAGCTGCAGGTCCCAGAGCCCCAGTGGTCTTGACATCGCCTGGTTCACACATCATTCACCACCTTAATTCACTCCTCAGCAAGCTAACTCTCACTCTCGCCTTTTTTTAACAGTTCTGGTATCATACAGCCTCCTTCACCAAAGACCTGGGAGGCATTATACAATAGATCGCTGCAAAATTAATCGCTGAAGAATAACCACCTATCAAACATGATTAAAAAAACAACAGCAAGTACATTTTTTTCTTAATGGATCAATTAGGAAAGAAAGTTGCCTTTTCACAGACACAAACCAAGCAAGAGAAGTAAATATCCGACATTAGATTTCACAACAGCCCAATCTGCAAATCTGAAGCAGAATCAAATTCACTTGGGTCATCCCTGAGGTACACTTGTCTGACATGGCATGCTTGAAAGATAAGGACTCTCTGGTTTTTCTTGGGCTTTTCCTGTTCCTGAAAGGTTGTTTGGATTAACTAAATTAATTAATTTTATATTTAACGAGATAAATTCCTGGAATATTCCTCTGGTAAATATATTTCTATTAGTCTAAAGCTCATACACATTATTTTACCTTAATTAAGCAAGGCATCAGTGCTGCTAAACCAATTTGAATAAACTCTGTGCACTAGCCAAGCCCAGAAACACTGCCAGCAAAAGCCTGAATATGTGTTATTTCCAGGATTAACTATCACTTTTGTAGGGAAGCTCTTAAATTCTCAATGTGTGAAAACAAAACAAAACTAATGCTCAGGAGGTCACTTTTCCACTTGTGTGGCAAAGAAGGGACACTCTTCATTCCTGTGTGACACTGCAAAGGACAGAGAGCATGAAATACAGGTCCTGACTCAGCTGGTGATTAAGATTGGCAGCTGGGAAAGTGTAATGTTATTTCTGGATCTTATTTTCCAGCCTTTTGTTCACTGGTTCATGTAAAATGTCCTGGGAGCAGAGAATCCAAACCTTCCTCCCCTTTCTCAGCTGAGTCTCATTCCCTCCCTGTGGCTTTTTGTCCTGCTGAATTTTGTTCCTCTCTGCCTGGATAAATAAATTCTGCAGGGCAGGTGGAAACCAGAGTCAGCCTGGGCTAACCTACAGCCTGGTTCTGGCGCTGTGTGGGGAAGTGGAGGTAGATGTTTGAGTCCTCTCAGGGCAAGCAAAGCAAAAATCTCCAAATCTTGGGCGAGTTTGGGAAAACGTAAGGATGTTTCTCTTCATCATCATTTCAGCTGGGGATAGAAACACTTGCTGAAGTTTTCACTGAGGTACCTCCACTCTGGTGTTTTGTTTCACTCTGAGGAATTAGCTGAGTCTCTTTTGGATTGAGCAAAACTGGAAAACCCTCTCCTGGAGCACAGCTGCTCCAGGAGCCGATCCACAGTGAGTGACCTGAAGCAAACCCTCTAGATATGTACTGTACTGCAACTGCTGGATCCTCAGCACCAGTTGCTTGTACAGACTGCTCTTGCAGCTGCAGTGGTTACTACTGTCTGTAGCCGTAGCCTATGTCTGTAAATGTCATGTTGCAGTATTATGTGTGGCAATATGGCGTAATGTAAAGTACTGTCAGCATAGCCAGAAGTTATGCTGTAGATGATGCAGGTGTGAAAAAAAAGAAAAGGATCCTTGATGCAGGATTCTGCATTTTATGTTAAATCATCAGCACCAGCAGCTGCTCTTAGAAGAGAGCAAGCTGTTCAGCCTTTGGTAGGAAAAGCTGTTGGAGTGTTGTCCATGCCAAAGGAGTGGCACCTGGGCTCCACATCCAAAGGGATGGTCTAACCTCAGGAGAGAGAAGTGAGCATACACCCCCACACTGGCACAGCTCACAAGCCCTCCCTAGCTGTCCTGGGGTGTGGTATAGAAATATAATGATTACCAGAAAGTGGTGGATTTCAGAAATCTGTCCATTAACATCTAGGGCTTATTGGAGAGTATTTAGGCAACTTTCCCCGTATCTTCCTCCACTCTCTGGAATTTCAAAGGAAGGACAAGTTGCTTTATTCCTGAAGTTAGATTGTGGCTGCAACTCTGTCACAGCATATATCAAATGAGCAAAAGGGAAAAAAATAATTTAGCTGGTTTTAATGAGCTTGATGTGATTTTCACATCGGCAGGCAGTACCATTACCCTAATGGGTAGTGTTGGAATTGTACTGAGTGCCATAGAAAAAAGAAAAAGAGATGCAAATACAATTATGCCAATGAAGTTGTGCATAGCTAAAAGGGCACGAACAATGGCTATAAATTGGAGAGAGGCAGATTTAGAAGGAGGAAATTCTTCACAATGAGGGTGGTGAGGCACTGGCACAGGTTGCCCAGGGAAGCTGTGGCTGCCCCATCCCTGGAGGTGTTCAAGGCCACGTTGGATGGGGCCTGGGGCAGCCTGGTCTGGTGGGAGGTGTCCCTGCCCATGGCAGGAGGATTGGAACTGTAAGACCTTTAAGGTCCTTTCCAACTCAAACCATTTTATGATTCTATGGATCTTGGTTTTTTATGATGATATTCTATGTCTCTGAAGTCATAGACAAGCATGTGTATTTTGCTGATTTACAGGCAAAATTCCTGTTACTAAGATGTGCGATAGGCTGCGTGAAAATGCAACGTGTCTTGACACAAGGAAGAATGATCTCGCCTGAGACTGTGGGCTGCCGTTTGGAAACAGAATGTTTCAATAGCAATTGTAATCCCTGATGGAAATGGGAAACTCTGCACATTCTGATCTTGTTTGGAATTTCCTCGTAGCTTCACATAAATGCTGTTGACCAGAATAATTTTCAGTAGATTCTATCTCTTTCAAAATAATAGAAACTACTGCAACAGATTTATGAGCACCCTTGCCTGACACTCTACCCATACCAATAAAACACCTGGCAGTAAAAGACCTTGTGTGGTTCAGGCATGATTTATTTTACACTTTCTTTTCCCACAAGCTAGACATGTACAGAGTTGCTGTAAGGTTGTTTTAATTCCATTTTTCTGTTATTGGAACAAGCTCCTTGTTCAACTCAAGGCACCGGACAGCCTGTATCATGCAAATGCCAGCAGTGCCTCTGTGTTCCCCATGCCAGCCCTAAGAGGTGAGTCCCACTGTGAATGCCTCCTGGCAGTGCCCGGTCTCATTTTGGTTTTGCGCCTCGCAACCTGTGGATTAGCGAGACCTGAAATTTGCTTCTCTTCCCCTCCTCTCCATTTTATCTGAAAGCCCAGCATATCTGGGAAATGGCCTTTTCCTGCTCTTTAATTTTGTGGAAAAAAAAAGCAGGCATTGCTATGTGTCAACACAGCCCAACACACAGCTCCCTTGTGCTGCTTTGGCTGGGAAAGACATCCCAGTCCTTTACAGTGCTTTCCTGGGAAAGGGCTGCACACACAGGTGGGGAAAATAAAGAAATTGAGGCGTAGGCAGCAGAGGGTCTGCAAGCCCAGAGCTGCCACTGAGATCAGACAGAGTGGGACAAAAGGGAGTCCACCAAAAAGACTGGAAGTTACTTTGGGGCTCTTTCAGGAGGGTGTCCTAGCACAGCTGTGATCTCCCTCTCAGCGGCCGTGGACACACCAGAGTGCATGTGACTGTGCTGGGGAGCAGGAAAACAGGAGGATGCAGGACAGAGCTTTGGGATGTGCATCTGTGGGCTGAGTTGAGAGGGGGGTCTGGTAAGGAAGTCCTAACTAACACAACACTGCACGTACTCAATGTTTGGGGTTTGGGCATTTCCCCTTGAGGGTGCCCCAAATCCCTCCAACCTCTCTTTCAAAACCTTACTCTTTTATGTAGTTAGGTAACAAAGGAACAGATTTTTTTTTTTCTCCATAGTCAATTTATTCCACCACCCACCATTCACTCATAAAAAAAGTCAGTTCGCATAGAAACCACTTAGCAGCAGGCACATTTTGAAGCTGGGAAAGAATCTCAGATAAGAGGGAGCAGCAACCTTTCAAAAATTTATTTCTTAACAAAAGCAATGATCTACTGACCCATTAAAACACGCCAGCAAAACACCAAGTACCTGCTTAGCAGGAGCCTTTGACTTTCAGCAGTGAGAACGGGAGAGTACACAGATAATGCAAACATTGCAAAAGACAGTGGCTTTCTTGGATGGCCACCTTTCCCTGCCTAAAGCAAATCCCTTTCTGGTGCACTTGAATAAAGTAGAGAGCAGAGGCAGAAACATTCCTGACCCAAGGGGGTTTGTTTTTCCTTCTCTTGGGGTGCTGGTTGAAAGGGCTATTCCTTGTCTGTACCTGGAGTTTTTATAAACCTTTCTGTTGCACTTGAATAAATTGGAGAGCAGAGGCAGAAACATTCCTGACCCAAGGGGTTTTGTTTTTCCTGCTCTTGGGGTGCTGGTTGAAAGGGCTATTCCTCGTCTATACCTGGACTTTTTATAAACCTGAATGCTTGGGAACAATCTCAGTGGCATTTCTGAGGAGATGTTTGTGGCTCTCTGTCATTTCTTGTCATGATGGCTCTGGTTTTTATTGTCTTCCTTCCCATGGATCTCTGCAATGGGCTCTGCTGGGATTTCTGTGATTAACAATATGATGACAAGAAAGGTGGAGAAACGCTGGTACCTAGAACATTACCTTCCCTGGGGCTCCACTGCCCTGTGGATATCAAGGAGTCCTTCCTTATATTAATTTAGCAGCAATTATTGCTCCACTCCTGAATGAAATTAGCCTTTTGGCTTGGTCCAAGTCCAGCTGATGCAGTCTGAGTGTAAACTCTATAGCCTCCTGAGCTCTTTTTGTGGTTCTGTGCATCTTAAGTGCACCTACAGATGCCCAGAAATCCTATTGAGGGAACATCACGGGCAGTTTGCACCTCATCTTTTCCTTTCAAATTAGCCAGTACAACTGTCTCCCCAAAGAGCCTGGAAGTCACCTTCCACTGTCTGAATCAGGCCCAGGGAGTATTCTGCACACTGGGAACTTCTTGGCCCTCAACAAAAAGAAATCCAGAAATGATACAAGCTCTCAGTTTTTCCAGCCTGTGCCAGCTGCTGACAAAAAGATTGAGAAAAGTGACAAGGCTGAAAAGAAACTGTCCTTCAGGCAAGGAAAAGTGTCTATTAGGAAAGTCAGGACTGGGAAGCACAAACGTAAAGTTCATAAGGGCATGAAGGAGAGCCTAAAATAGCAGGCAGAGAATTCAGATTACAGGATGAAAAGTTCCAGGGATTTCTTTGTACCCCAAGGATACTGACATGTTCCAAATGTTCTCCACATCTTATTACACAAAGCTAGGCAACACCTTTATCCCTTTACAACCTGTTAGAGACAAGGGCTATGAAAATTCAATGAATACAAAACTACTACTTCATCCTTCCTGTGGCTGTTGACAAATATTTATACTGTCATAAATTACTGACTCTTTTAATGAAGTGCTGTTTTAGTCCCTAGCTGTTATCTCCAATTATAAACCAAATCTGTCAGTGCGGGTCATAAATCACTGATCATTTTCTAGCCCTTAAGTATTAAAAGTCCATCTATTTATGCTGAACATTTGTTTATCACCTGTGGAAATGTAGCAAAGTAATGCAGCAAAACCAGAAGAAAATGGGTATGAAAAGGGTCCCACTTACTGACCCATGAAAGTTTTAGGCAACTGCAGAAGAATAATTTTAGTAAAAAGGGGTTTATTTAATTTTTTTTACTCATGTTAGCAAGTTAGTTAGCCCTGTTTTCATTCGTGTGTTTATTTATTATGTTTTACCTATCAAATATGCTATCTGAGCCTGGGGTTTGCCTATGCCATAGAACTCAGACTAGTCTGTTCAAGCAACACTACAGTGCTGCAGCCCAGCCCCACCTCCCCCAAACCCCAGCAAAGCAGGATCTGCCTTGCTCTGACAAAGGAAGCTGCCCTCAGCTTAACAGCATTTTTGTATACTTTGCTATTTGTTTTTGTGTCTGGTTGTTTCAGGTCAGCAGAATCATTCCAGCAAGCTGACTTCACTCCCCACTCTGCTGGTAACATTTCCCTCCTAGGTATGAGGCAGCGTATAGATCACTGCTTATATGTTTTCACGTTTGTGGAACATCAATGAGTAGATGGCATCTGAATCCTTCCTTAGTGCTGTTTAGTGTGCAGCATAGACATTGTTGAACCGGAGCTGTCACTCAAAAAGCACTTCTGCCAAACAGGAGGAGTGGATATGGGCAGATACTATTAACTCACCTATTTTGTGTTCTTTGAAGCATGTGTGGCTTGTAGTTTCCCAGTGCAACCTATGCCACTTTATGTGGCAGACTTCCATTGACCATCCCAGTAGATGTATAATATGGGAATATACCCTTTTTCACTATATACTCAGTGGTCCAATGTCAAACAGGTCTTCCCAAAGCCTGCTTCAGCTTCCTTTATTATTTCCTGTACAATGCAGAGCCTCACAGTCTTGCATAATTTCTGTTGACTTTCCAGCTCTTACTGGTTGCCCATTGACTAACAGCAGTCAAGCTCCAGCATGCAGCTGCCTGCTTGCTTTTCTGTCATGACAGGAGCTCTCCTGATGTTATCTTTGCACTAGTGCCAGCTTTGCATGGAGCTTTGTGTACTTCAGCACCCAAGAGCTCTGCAGGCACTGTAGATTTTCCCCAATCAGTATCATTATCTTACGCTGTACTCTTTTCCAATCTGCTCTATCGAGTATAGTTGGACTCTAAAGGTCCACAGATTTTGCATCTTCTCCAAATTATGTGAATAACTCCCTTGCAGGGTGCTAAACTATCTTTACCCCTCAGTGGCAATAGAGCCCTTGTTCTTGAGTACCCACAAATGAAGAAAGAACTGCTTAGCTTTGACATGTGACTATCATCTGATGGGATGTGTGACAGGTGATGTTTAACAAGTAGCTGAATTGCTAGGAAAAAAAAGTCTAAAAATGGGGAATGCAGAAAAACTAGGGAAAAAAACCAAAACCAAACACTTGAGAATTTGACTTGTCCTTATTTCCTGGGATGCTGCTCAGATACATCCCATATAGCTCCATAGATATGTTCCCAGGGCCATTGCTCCAGGGAATAGCACTGGGCATGGGGTTGCCACACAAAGGGCCCTGGGGTTCCAGCTGACTGAGAGCCACACAGACACATGATTTCCAGCTTACATTTGTAACCCAGCACAGATCTGTTGGAGGAACACGCTGCTGTGGGCTTGGTTGTAGCTTCTGCCTGGAAAGCACTTTAGCTCTTTGTAAAAGCCACTGCTTTTCTTTCTTTGTTTTTCAACAGCATGAGATTTTAACTGCACTCTAGTTCCTCATGATTCTTCCTTCTCAAACCCAGTTCAACTCCCTTGTCTCTGAATACCTTAGCAAGAGGAAATGTTTCCCATCATATATTTGCATTCAAGAAATCACTTGGCTAATATGATGCATACCTAGGTGCAACCAGGTCATTACTGAATCATCCTACTCTTGTCATTAGTCAGATTCAGGACTTGCACTTGAGACCTCAGCAAACTCTCCTGGATTGATCACGTAGTCAGTGATTTGAATATTGACAAAAGGAACAAGACAATGCACTATATTCAGATTGAATTATAATAACACAAATTATGTGAATCCAGTCCACTTTCCATGGAGGAAGCATACATCATTCTTGGATGCCACCTGCTCTCCCCTCCATTCCCCTTGAGCTCCTGTCGAATGATTCACAGCAGAAATTTTAATTCCAGTGCTCCCCTCCCACTCTTCCCCTTTCCTCTCTGGGTTGTATAAGGATCAATCCTTCTCCCACTGTTGCCATCCAGCCTCTCAGGTTTCACTGGCTCCATGCTTTGTACTTTGCAGCCTTTATGGCTGCTCCATCAGTAATGCCTTTAGAAATTTCTCTCCTCAGGTTCCAGCATTTGCTACGTGATTTCTCTCATTGGTCTCCTCCCATTCTGATCTGTGAATAAGTAAACTAATGTGGGTTTCTTCTATACTCTGTGTGCTCCAAGAGATACAGAAGAACAAAACCTCCTCAGATAAGCATCAAGGATTAAAATGTTCTTGGCAAACCTGAGAAAACTTTGTCTGAACTCTAACAGTGCATTACAGACAGTAATATGCATGACGAAGGGTGGGAATTAGTCAAAAATGAGTTCTGCCCCCAGCTCTGGCCTGCACCCTACACCCTTCTCCTTAAGGGAGAGGTTATTTCTGAGGGACAGTGGAAAGCATCTTCCCAGAAGCAAAGGAAATCATAACCCTCTTTCACAAACCTTCCTCTGTCTATTGGTGCCCAGCCCCGTGGTGCATCTTCATGATACAGCTGGTGGTGAAATGAGACCCTCTCTGTGAAAAGGTACCATGTCACCTCTCTCATGTGAGACTCAACTATGCTCTCCAAAAACATTTTTTTTTTTGAGCAACATGGAGGACACATGGGTCCTACCCACCAAGTCTGTTTGACCCTTGAAAGGTTTTGAGTCTTTATGCACAAGCAGGGCCAGGGGCTGCAGAACTTGGGGCAGCGGAGATCCCGTGAGCTGCAACCAGGTGCCCCCCATAGGGAACAGACAGCAGCCCTAGGAAGGTGTCTCTGGGGCTGTAGGACTTGGACAAAGAACCTGGGAAATTAAGGGAACCATACTAATCTGTTGGAGTTAGGGAGGAAAGGCAAACAACCACTAACAAAGTCAATTCTTGTTGCCACAGGGGGATGAAACAAGAGAGAAGGCACCTACTGACACTTCAAAGTGTCACACAGTTGGCTGTGTTGATTTTTTTTTTATGGCTGCATGAAATGGTGAAAGCTGCTCAACCTCCTTGCTATTCTGCACAGCTAAGATTTCACCAACAGATAGGACAGGGCCCACACTTTGTTATGGAGTAACTTTGCAGAATAATTTTGAGAAAGAGTCTGGTAGAAGACAGCTTTAACTCCTGGAAGTAAACTAGGTGCTGTGTCTCTCTCCAGGAGTCTCCTGAATTGTTTGAACTGGGCAGTGAACATAAAGAAAAGGCCGATGTCTTCTGCAAAGGCTCCTTTTTTCAGTGATCTTAAGCTTTGTCTGACAGAGAAGCTTTTGGAATCTGTAAGGATTTGAGATTGATGCCTGTGGCCAGAGAAGTGAGAGTGACCTGTAGCAACATTATTATAACCCAGGATCTTGCATTAAGCTGGGTTTAAAAAGCACATCAAGTGCTGTTTTCACATTCAGACCAAACTCATTCTCTGATCTTCCTCCTACAGCACTTAACCACAGTGGTACTTTTATCAAGTTAATATTTTACTATTAAAAAAGCTGAGAGATGATGAAGTAGCAAAGTATTCCCATCAAACAATAAAAGGTTGTTCTTTGTAAATAAAATGTTCCTTGAAAATGAGACACAAGCCCATTTCTGGTGTGTGGGAAGGCAGGAGGCAGAGGATACTCAACATGGAGTAACTTTTAAGAATTCAGGGTTGGATAGCAGAAACAGGAGCCACGACTTCACAGGTTTGAGCTCCTAAGACTGTGCATTTGGATTAGCCAGACCTTGCTAACACTTCAGGTGCTGACCTATAAAATGCAAAGGCTTATTTTTTAAAGGCTGGGAGTGCGATTATGTTAATGTGAAAATAATGGCTGAGTACCTACTTCAGACACTAATGTAAAAGATACAGAAGGAGACAAAATAGTTTGCTCACAGGCTAAATAAGTATGGTATTTTTGCTCTTAGTATGACTAAAAGGAGTGTTTGAAAAGTAAATGCATAGACAAACTTGTGACACATGCTGAGTTGAACTGGGAAGGTGCTTTTATTGCTGATGCTAGTGAAAAATTGTCAGATGTAATCCACGTTTACTTCAGCATCAAAGAAATTAAAACTATTTCCAAAGTACAATCTGAGTCTATAGTGGCATTTCCAGTTGATGAACAGTAATTGTGCATGACAAGTAGCAAGTAAGTTGCTAGGTGTTGAAGGAGCCTCATTTTAAGCAAAAATGATTAATAAGGAGGTTGCTACATATAAGAATTAGCAAAAATCAAAATGCTTGTGAATAGCACATTATAAAAGTGATGTTTCATGACAGTCAAAAGCAAACCTGAACATGAGAAATAGCAGAGGATCTTATTCAGTTTGAGTAACTGGGTAATAAAACGGTAAATGAACCTTGGTGTCTGCTGGTATAAGCTAATACACAATTAAAAAATGAATGCAAAGTACACCTATTCAAGTAGACGAGTACGTATGTACCCCAGAAGGTTCTGCTCTGCTTTCTAGAAACACTTAGGAAAGAACTATGAGTGACTGTGAAAAAGTCAACTTATTGCTTTGAGGGGTCGAAAAATGAAAAGAAGTAAAGAGGGATTACTAGAAAATGATGGAGAATGCAACAGAAAGCACCGCTTTGTGCAGGTTCTTGGACTGCTCTTGTAAATAAAGGCACAAAAAGTTATGATGACAATAATAAGGATATAAAACAGGTCCTGCACAGTGCACAGATTCAACAACTTTAATCCAGAATAAAATGATGGAGGGAGGATACTACAGAAGTTTATGCATTCATGAAGGAGATGAACAGAGAAAGAAAATCAGCTGTTACTCCCTATAGTGAGGACTCAGGAATATCCCACAAAATGATATGAGAGCAGGTTTTCAGTAAATGAAACAATTCTTTTTTTCAGCCACACAAAATTAAGATATTGAGTCAATTTCTCCAGGATCTTGTGGATTTATATATATGTATGGGATAAATACTATATATTTATATATAGGTGACATCAGAACGTGGTTAGACAAAACAGAGTGAAGCAAGGGCTGTTAAAAGTATAGATCCAGACAGAGCCTTCAGAGGTACCTGGGGGTTGCTGAATGAAGAGATGCAGACACAATCTTTGGAAAGCCACAAGACATTACTGGAAGATGATGCCAAGATTTCTGCCATCTTGAAATAAGCTAAAACCTGTTTCTCTGTTGAGAAAGTCACAACAGTATTGATTTTCCTATTTTTATAACTTTTACAGCATTAATTTACAACCCACAAAAATCCATGATTTGTCCATATATACACACTTTGTAACATTCATCATCTTCAATGCCACCAGAAAAACCCTTCCTTACAGCTGAACCTTTACAGATGCCAGAGTTGATGATACTCTGCTGTTGCACCTCCTGCCAACTTGCCATGTAACAAGCAAATGTGTGTGTGCTCTGCTAGAATTCCTTGTTAGGATTCCTCTCTCCTTCCCAAATAAACCATTACATACTTCCTTACGCATACAAGCACGCAAACAAAAACGAAAGAAAATAAATGTAGCACTCAGCTTTGCCACAGATTTTGTCTGGTTGTAAATGAAAATCGTTTTGGCAGTACTGAGCAACACGAGCTGTGGGTTTCTTTCAAGCACTTACATTTACCACTATCAAATTTGGGTATCGTTTTATAAAACATAGTTGATTCTTCCAGACACTTCTTAGATTATTTAGAGATCTTACATATATGAGTTCATTTTCGAAACCTCTGACAGCAAAACCAAAATCACTTTGTCATTTTGCAGAAACACACACAAGTTCTAGTTTCTTGTAACTGCTATCTATATAGATTTCTAGATCAAGCTTGAATTTTATTTAAATCCCTACTGATTAAAGCATTTCTGCTTCCAGACACGCCTCATTAAACTAAGCTCAAGGCGAATGTACAGGACAGATCTTTACTTCAATCTGCAGAAACAAACACACCTTTCTCAGCAATACTTCATCTACTTAGACAAGTTTTTACTATCTCAAGTCATATGGGTATCATTTCACCACCTTCTAGCCTTCTTGCACACCCTCTTTGACACAATATTCTTTTCTTGTAGAATTTTTGGTTGCAGTGTTTCAAAAAGCAAATATACTTTACTGTGTTGTAATCAAGCACCGTTTAATAGAAGTCATTCTTGGTTGGATGCTTTGTATGAAGCACAGACTACGTGAGGCAGACCTGAGCCGGACAAGCAATATGAGTGCACTTTACAATCAAAATCCAAGGTAAGTACAACAGTGTTGAGCCAACTAACTCGTGCCTGGCTAGTCATGGCCTCCATCCTCAGGAGCCTTCCTTAAAGATGTGGTTTAAAGAACACTGTAACTAGAAGAGGTCTTTTAAATTTTTTTATTGTCAACAGCAGAGCTCAAGCTCCAGAAAAATAACATCTAGTGACTTTTCACAGAGCAAGTGAGCTGTCTTTCTTTGATTCACTCTTCATATTTTCTATAAATTATTTTCTGTACCCATCCACCTCTTGTGCAGCAGCAGTGAAATCAAGATTATGCACACTAGTGAGGATACCAGAAAGGTTTCTTATAGCTGCAGAAAATCCACAAGATTTCAATGGGAAAACTACCCTAAGTCTTCCCTCTGTCCTGCCCTTACCTGCCTGCTGCCCTTGTTAATCCTACATCTGGCTGCCAAGATCATTCAATCTGGTAGTTTGAGAACTAATTGATAAGTTTTGCTGCAGCTGGTTTGTATGTTTAATTATCTTGTCATATAAATCTCTCTTGTATCAAGAGATAATATGCAGACAATCTCCAGACATGGATAAATAACCTGAAAGAATAAACACTCTCTTAGAGTTGCAAGAATTTATTGATACGCTTAGTTGCCTAGCAAGATGTAGTTGTCTTAGGTCAAGAGATAAGCTGAAGGAAGTCTCCAGACATAACTGAAGAATCCAAAAAATAATGAGCACTCTTTGAAGATTTATATGGTTCTTTGTCTAAAACTACTATATATACTCACTACTTTTGTAAGATGGGATGTCTTTTTTAGAAGGGCATCCAATTCAGTGCTGAATTGTAAAATAAAAATATTATCTTTGCTTCGAAGACTTTATCCTTTTCAATATTTTACCAGTGAATGGCTGTTTCTCACAGTAGTATCAAATTAGCAGTGAGTTTATCCGTTCTTTGTCTTCCAAACTGAAGCCATCTAAGAAGGTCTCTGAGGTTTCTTTTCCCAGCCCTGTCTCACCGTACAGAAAACCTCTGGGAGTTGCATTTTATCTGAGTGTTCTTTGAACTGGCCCACAGCAACAATTTCTTCGGGCTGCCACGGTGCTGGGGCAGTTTTGGAGGGACCCATAGGACCCAATTTCCCTTCAGGACTTGTTTTCTGCTAACGCTTTTGGATCAATCCCGGCGTCGAGCCACACTTCGTGGGTAATGAGCCCATTCTGCCTGATGCTTGTCCCTTGGGCAAGGACATCCCAGACAGGTGACACAAGTAGTTACAAAAAGCGGAATATATTTTATTTAAGCTGAAGTAAAGTTTCATTGAAGTAATTGTGTTCATTGAAAGTTAGACAGAATGTCCCTCTCATAGCATGCTTTCTTAAAAATGATGGTTTTCCAGATGCAGTTACTATTACAAAAAGTGGAATATTTTTTATCCAAGCTAAAGTCAAGTTTCATCTAAGCAATTATGTTCATTGAAAGTTAGACAGAACGTCCCTCTCATAGCATCCTTTCTTTAAGGCAATATTTTCCCAGACACTGTTCATTGTTTGAAGATGATAATGTCTTGTGCGAGGTACGATCTGTGCTGAACAGGTCTCTCTTCTCTAACACCTCTCTTTGTGGCCTTTCCCTATCTCTAATGCAAGGTCAGGCAGAGCTTCAAATCAGCAAGAGTTTTGACTCTTGTGAAGTTCATAAGAGCAACAAAGCTGGCGAAGGAGCTGGAGAACAGGCCTGTGAGGAATGAGCCATGAGGAATGGCTGAGGGATCTGGGGTTGTTTAGCCTGGAGGAGGCTGAGAGGAGACCTCATTGCTCTCTATAACTACCTGAAAGGAGGTTGTGGAGAGGAGGGAGCTGGCCTCTTCTCCCAAGTGACAGGGGACAGGACGAGAGGGGATGGCCTCAAGCTGCACCAGGGGAGGTTCAGGTTGAACATTAGGAAAAAAATTTTCACAGAAAGGGTTATTGGGCACCGGAACAGGCTGCCCAGGGAGGGGGTTGATTCCCCTTCCCTGGAGGTGTTTAAGGCACGGGTGGACAAGGTGCTGAGGGACGTGGTTTAGTGTTTGATAGGAATGGTTGGACTCGATGATCCGGTGAGTCTCTTCCAACCTAGTTATTCTATGATTCTATGACAATAACATTAACACGAGTCCTTGGAATGTAATTTATACACGTGCATGTAAGTGGGAGATGCACTCTGCCCCCAGCTCTTGTCTCGCCTTCAGCCTTGATAAAGGACGTTTGCTTTCTAAAACTCAAAAACCCAAGAGTTTTGGAGAGTTTATTTGCGGGTACTTTCAGCCCGGGGCCGCCGGGCTCGCCCCGCGCTCGCCCCGCCCCGGGCTGCGCCGCTCCCCGCGGCCGCTGGAGCTTCAGCGCGGGCTGGTGGCGGCTTAAAAGCGGCGGCAGGAGAGCGGGGAGGAACCTGCGAGCCGCGGGGAGGCGAGGCGGGGAGCGAGGGCTCCGCAGGCACCGCCGGCACCAGCGACGGGCAAGTCCCGAGCCGGGGCAGGTGAGGGACCGGGGAGCGGCGGGGCTGGAGAACGGGCTGGGGGCGGCGGGGTGGCCACCTCGGCTGCGAGCGAGGCACGTGTGAGTGCACCCCCCTTCTGGTAGCCCCGGGGCCAGCTCGGGGCCGTGCGCCCCCTCGCCCTCCCGTGTTGGTAGCCCCGGGGCCAGCTCGGGGCCGTGCGCCCCCTCGCCCTCCCGTGTTGGTAGCCCCGGGGCCAGCTCGGGGCCGTGCGCCCCCTCGCCCTCCCGTGTTGGTAGCCCCGGGGCCAGCTCGGGGCCGTGCGCCCCCTCGCCCTCCCGTGTTGGTAGCCCCGGGGCCAGCTCGGGGCCGTGCGCCCCCTCGCCCTCCCGTGTTGGTAGCCCCGGGGCCAGCTCGGGGCCGTGCGCCCCCTCGCCCTCCCGTGTTGGTAGCCCCGGGGCCAGCTCGGGGCCGTGCGCCCCCTCGCCCTCCCGTGTTGGTAGCCCCGGGGCCAGCTCGGGGCCGTGCGCCCCCTCGCCCTCCCGTGTTGGTAGCCCCGGGGCCAGCTCGGGGCGTGCATCCCCCAGTAGCCCCGGGGATGTGCTGGGAGCTGCCTCCAGGTGTCCAGTTTGTAAACCCCAAGTTGGGGATTTCGAACGCTTTCCACTTGGTTGGCAGTGATGCAAGAATTAGTTACAGTGACATGAAGTGGAATATTTTTTATTTAAGCTAAAGTAAAGCTTCATCTAAGTAATTTTATTTTGTTTGCAAGTTTAGAACGTCCATCTGTCCATGTTTTCTTTCAATCGTGTTCTTTCTCACGTTGTTCATTCTTCGGAGATGATCACGTCTTGTGTGCAGTATGATCTGTGCGACTCTTTAATCACCTCTCTTTGCAGCCTCTCGCTATCTCAAAGGCACCGTCAGGCGGAGAGCTGGAGCCAGCTCCAAATTAGCAGGTTTGGACTGCTGTGAAGTTCATAATAACCTTAACATGAGTCCTTGGAATGTAATGGAATATGTGTAAGATTTCTGGGGAAGTTTATCCGTACGCATGCAAGTGGGGTATGTTATTGTCCCCAGCTCTTGTCTCGCACACAATTGATGGAGATTGCTCCTACGTATTCCCAGACCATGGGGTGCTCGCTTTCTAAAACTCCAAAACAAGTCTTACAGAGTGTATTTGTCGGCTTTTTCAGTATCATTAGGGTGAGTGCCCCACGCTCAGTCCCCACACTCGATTTTGGTGTTTCTGTGACAGCAGAGGAGCTGGGAGAGATGGTGTTTTTCCCTACCAGAACATGCAGCTCTTGTTCAGAACTGCACTGTGAGCTCGGTTGAAGCCCACCTCGTTCATCCCACTGGGATATACACTTCAAATACTTCCCTTCAGGCCGGATAAGCCCCTTGTGAAGGTTCTATTGACTTTATATTAATGACTATGCAACAGAAACAATGCAGATGTCTCTGATCCTAGTCTAGAGTTGAAGACAGTGTAAAAAGTTGCATAAAATGCTGCCAGTTTTGGCAGCAACTAAATGTGAGAAGCCTAAGGAATTCCAGCTGCCTCCTCAAAGTTACTTTTTTTCCTTGTCTTGCCCAATTTCACCTTTCCTCATCAAAGCAAATCTGACCTCCCTCTCTTGCCTCCAGGCTTGTCTGTACAAGTTCAGTCCTCGTACCAAGGGTTTGCGTTGGGGCACGTTGTGTTGTAACTGCACCAGGGTAGAGAAGTTCTTTTATTTTATTTTTTTTCCCTTTATTATGTGACTATTGGAGATTTTTAGAACTGTCCCCAGTGTGGCGTTGCAATGTACCATGCTCTCCCCATGGCACACAGCCTGCTTCAAGAGGAGGCAGGGCTCTAATGGCCAGCGTCCCTCCCACTCTGCAGAGCTCAGCCCTAGCCTTGAAAGACGATGGACCAGCTATGCAAGTTCCCAGCTCTGGTTTCAAAGTCTTTTGTCTGATTTCGGTGGTAGTTTCCAAATGGCTGCAATCACTGAAAACTGAAGCCTGAGCCTAAATGCGGTGAACTTTAACCTTTAACTCTAAAGGGGCAAAGGGCGTGGATTTTAGTTTTCAAGAGGAGGAAAGCTGAAATGAAGCTTCTATGAAGTTTGACCTCTTGTTTATTCTGCTGGAGTGTGATAACATCTGGCAAATCAACATAAACCCCTTAGCCGAGGACTTTTTCCTCCCAACTCTATGGCCTTGTTTATCTCCTTTTTGGTTGAGACAGCAAGAAACGTGGAAGGGCAGGCTCTGCCGCATCCTCATTTCCCTGTTGGTTTGTGCTCTGTACGCGTGCAGCCCTGACAGAGCCCTGGATACTGTACTTCAGAGGTAAAGGGCCTGCGAGGAAAGGGACGTGTCTGAGCTATTGCAGAAAGCCTTGGAGGCCTGCTGGAGGTGTCTGGGAGGAGTAGGGGCTTCTTCTGAAGAAGGCTAAGTAGTCTTATCACAGAGGCAAAGAAAACACCAGCCCAGCCTTCTAGGGCTGTGGGATTGGTCAAAGACATTGACGAATGTCTTTGAGAGCTACTAGAGAAGTCTCTACTTTGTTTAACTTGTGCACCAATATTAATTAATATTAATCTGATATTAACTGGTATTAACTAATGTTAATCAGTTCTGGGCCCCTCACCACAAGAAGGATGTTGAGGCTCTGGAGCAAGTCCAGCGAAGAGCGACAAAGCTGGTGAAGGGGCTGGAGAAGAGGCCTTATGAGGAACAGCTGAGAGAGATGGGGGGTGTTTAGCCTGGAGAAGAGGCTGAAAGGAGGTTGTAGAGAGGAGGGAGCTGGCCTCTTCTCCCAAGTGACAAGGGACAGGACAAGAGGAGATGGCCTCAAGCTCTGCCAGAGGAGGTTTAGGCTGGACAGTAGGAAAAAAATTTTCATGGAAAGGGTCATTGGGCACTGGAACAGGCTGCCCAGGGAGGTGGTTGAGTCACCTTCCCTGGAGGTGTTTAAGGGACGGGTGGACGTGGCACTGAGGAGCATGGTTTAGTGATTGATGGGAATGGTTGGACCCGATGATCCAGTGAATCTTTTCCAACCTGGTGATTCTATGATTCTATGATTTCTAATGCTTTGGGAAGTACACTGAGAAACAACCACAGAAATGGAAGCATATCGAGAAAGGGAAGGAGGGCACGGAGGGTGTGCAGAGGAAATGTATTTGAAGAGGTAGCTTATTTCCTGTGCAAAGCCTTGTTGAGAAATAGATTAAAGTATGCTTGTCCCAGCATAAACACCTGGAAAGGGTTTAATAAGCTATTTGAATCCATAAACATATGGATTACATTAATGAAACTGTCTTGCATTTGCCTATGGCTCTCGAGTGAGTGCTTTGTGAAGTGCTTTTGTTTGTAGATGGTCTACAGCTGGTTCCTCACCCTTTGAGAACTGACCTTTGGTGTATTATGTTATCCTGCAGGTAAAAGGACACAGAAAAGAAGATGGACTGGGGATCTCTACAGGCCATTTTAGGAGGCGTAAATAAACACTCAACCGGCATCGGGAAGATATGGCTCACAGTCCTGTTTATCTTCCGTATCATGATCCTGGTAGTGGCTGCAGAAAGAGTCTGGGGAGATGAGCAACAAGATTTTGTCTGCAATACACTTCAGCCTGGGTGCAGAAATGTTTGCTACGATCACTTTTTCCCCATCTCTCACATCAGACTCTGGGCCCTGCAGCTGATCTTCGTTTCCACACCTGCGCTGCTTGTGGCCATGCACGTAGCTTACAGGAGGCATGAGAAGAAAAGGCGACTCAGAAATGGTGAGAAAATTGATATCGAAGAGCTGAAAAATGAAAAGATGCACATTCGGGGGCCCCTGTGGTGGACGTACACCAGCAGTATCTTCTTCAGAATCATCTTTGAAGCAGTCTTCATGTATGTGTTTTATTACATGTACGATGGGTACCAGATGCCTCGCCTGGTGAAGTGCAATGCATGGCCCTGTCCCAACACAGTAGACTGTTTTGTGTCCCGGCCCACTGAGAAAACCACATTTACTATTTTCATGCTTGCTGTGTCTGGGATCTGCATGTTGTTGAATCTGGCTGAGTTGTGTTACCTAGTGATAAAAGTTTGCATGAAACAATCCAGGAAAACAGCGGTTTTAAAATAAAGTCCCCAGTGTCAGGATTTTCTAGCTCCCCATTTCCTTCAAACTTTTTTAGGTGTCAAACCCCAATTGGCAATGTTTTCATGCTTGAGGGAGAGGATAAGGATGAACATTTATTCATGTTTTTAAAATTGTAGCCTCTCTGGGAAGCTGCCACTGAGGCAGGTTTTAAAGGTCATGTGCTAATTCAGTATTCCTGCAAGTAGAGAGAGCAGCCTTCTGGCAGCAACTTTTCCAAGTATTCCCACTGCTGGGATCCTGCTGTTGGGGTAGAGCTACTTTTCAGAAAGTGGGTGTGGAAAGACCTTAAGAAACGCTCTAGGAAAGGAAATCCAGGAATTGCAAATGCAGATTCATCTTCAGAGCTGAACCAATAGCACAGTCATTGTTCAAAAGTGGGGTGAAGGGGTTTTTGGGGTGAACTTACAGGCTGTAAAAGGGAAGAAGACAAGGGTGATTGTGTTAATTGTGGGTGTCTTAGTCTCTCTTGAGTATTCTGGAGGGTGAGGAAAGGGCCTAGGAACACAGGTACGCTATAGCAATGCATGCTATCAGCTCTGCTGTTCACCAGCAATGTTTTTTTATCTCCTGCGGGGTTGGGGGTGGCCTGTCTTAACTGCTTGTGACTGTTATTAGGTCTGTGCTGCCTCTCTCTTCTCACAGGGACTGCAGAAGTGGGAGGAGTGAAGTTTCTTAATCTTGGTCAGGTGAATAAAAAGGGATTGTTGCTTTTGAGAAGGTGGGGACAGTGCAACTGTCTTCCTACTTTTGTAAAGAATCTCAGTGGAATAAATTGTACTCGATGAAGAGACTTTACCACCTAACTATGCCTCTTTCAGCTATGTACCTCTAAAGGGTTGGGGTTTTTTTCATTAAAAACCAAGAAAAATTGGCTTTTTTCATTCTGTTTGTTATCTAAAAGAATTGCTTCAACACTTAAGGCATAATATGCAGTAGATTGCAGTCTCTTTTTTTTCCTATCCAGCCTGTAGAGCTTTTCTTCATAAGACCATCTCCCTATGTGAGGCACCTTTCATGTGAGTCCATCAAACCACTCCTGGCCTCTCTGACACTCCACACAGTGAGACCAACTCACCCTTTCTCTTTTTACAGTAGGTCTAGCAGGAATTACAGATAGTTTGCAGAGCTGAAATAGCAGAGGGACCCAATTCAGAAATGAGGAGCAACTTGATATTTTTCTTAATGTTCACATTGCTGAGCTGTGAATTGTGTATTACTAATCTGGAGAACTCAGAATCAGTCTGGCCTTGTCTCTCCAAAGAAGTCTCAAAACATGTTTTATGCCTGTCATAGGCAGCTACGCCAGCACATCCAGGAACACAGTTTGTCTCCCAAGTGCCTTCCTTGAAACCACTTGTAGAAAGCTGCCTGTTTCACCTCCTTAGCTTTAATAAATGACTTTTACCCTGAATGCATGAGAATTATCAGCTTTACTATTTGCATACGTCTCTTACTGTATATTTAAGTTTATCACTGTTAGAGTAAACAAAGCTGCTTTATGACCCATGACCCCTCACTAGACAGTGGAAGCTGAGCATAAGCAGTGTCCCAGGGCTTGTGAGCTACATCCAGTGCTGCAACTTGACTGCAGATAGAAACCAGTTATCTAAGAGGAGAGCAAGAAAAACATTGTCTGCAAAAGCATGAACAAAACCACAGAAAGTCATTAATAATGACCTGAACTGGCAACTTGGACTGTGAAAATACCCTTAATACTACTCCAAAGAACAAAGCTTGGCACACCATCAGGTTTGTGCTTGGTAAAGTTCCTGCATTGTTCCATGCACAAGTATGAAGAGAACAATCTATGCTCCCAGTGCTCTAATGTTACATTTCTTTTGTAACAACAGGATGACTTTTTTTCCCTGAAATTATAACTAAAGCACTCTCTTGCTGCCTGTTTTCTGTATTACTCGTACATGTTCTGTATTACCTAATGTGTATAACAAAAATCTCTCTACTGTAATGGAAAATGTATGCAGCAAAATTGTATTTAATAGCCAAAGGCTACTGTAAGGATTTTAGCCTTCTGCTCTTGTTTTTTTCAAATGGTTGCATTGCCTGTTACCCTGTAGACTTGATGAGCTGATAGTGGAAGGCCGTATATGTGCAAAATCAAACATGCCAAGTCAGACTTGTACTAGCAGAAGTGCAGCTGGAAGGGGCTGGTGATAAATAATTTCACCAGCTCTATAAGGGAAACTGCATTTCCAGCCTGTCTTTGAGTTTAACTGAACTTGGAATGAGACGCATCAAAACTGGTAACACTAACACTATAGGTTGCCTTCAACTAACAGTTTGGCAAGCAGATTGTCACACAGCAAAAAAGATGGAAATAGAGAGTGTCTGGAAGTGGCCAAGGAGGGGTTTGATCCAGAACTGCGACATCAGGTGATAATAGCTCTAGCAGGACATATTTACTGTCTCTGAGATTTATTTTGTGTGTGTATTAAATATGAGTAAAAAGCCACTTTGTAGGGGAAAAAAAGTTGAGATACTTCACAGGAGCTAAGCCCTTTTCACCTATTGCTTTGGGCTATGTTGCATTTTGCTATGTTGCACAGGTGAATTAAAATACAGATTAAAATAACATGCTGTGTTGGAATTGCATGTGTTTTTTCTTGAAATACACTAGAAGTATCTACATTTTTAGCACTTAGTTCCAAGACTCTTCTCAGAATGAAAGTACAGGAATGTTGAAGACTGAAGCAGCAAGTCTGAAGTTATGACTGCAAAGGAGGCCAATTCTTCACTGTCTGGTGCCCAGTGTAACCAGGATATAAAGTGTAAAATGATGTGGCAGAACTGGGAAGCACAGGAATGAGACAGGCTAGAATTGTGTTGTGATTGAAATTACCAGGAGTTTACCATTGACTTCATCAAGGCTAAACTTGCATACAAAACCTTGAAACCAAAATATATTTGTCCAAAAGGGTGGGGAAGAGGGAAGAGGGGAAGAAAGCTTCACTGTTAACTTATAGACCCAACTAGGGGAAAAAATTCCTAAGTCCCACGGGAGAAGGACTGACAGAGAAGAGCACTTATGCCATGAAGGTTCCATCCAAAACAGCAACATTGCTGAAAGTTACTTTTTTCCCCATAAAAAGTGTACTGCAGCAAATATGCAACAGCTAAGCACACTTCACTATGAACTGAGTGAAAATTCATCTCTTCCTAATGACAGTACCCTCTCCTGCTACTTAGGTTAATATATTTCATCAGCTAATAAAATCACACTTAAAAAATTGCACTGAATTTGTGATCACCTGTTCTGATACCCAGGGTGGTCACCACCCTGGGTGTTAATTACAGGTGTCTTTGGGTTTTTACCATCTTATTATCTTACAATCATTTGAACCTGTTTGCAAACAGTGGCAAGAGTAATGGTAAGTATCTGAGGCTTAATGAACAAGACAAATGGTACTGATCCTCAGGATAGTTTAGGAGGTACATGCACTTTTCCCCCCATCTGAACAACCTACCTGTCATTGCCATTTTCCTTTACAGAAAATATTTCCTGTCTCTAAAGTTGGCCCAGCTCTGACCTGGATATTGTCCAGCCACCAAAAAAAGTTCTTTATAACATGAACATATCTTGTCCCTGCTGTGGCTGGTCCCCCAGTACTACCATAGGATTCAGCCTCAGAATTGGCCATGTAATAGGGCATACCATCTCTCTTTTCTTTCCCATTAAATCACTGCCATTAACTCAACGATTATGTTACCTCTGCCTACTCTATGCTCAATCTGTTGTATTTGAATAAGCTGTCTACTAAAAAATAACCTCTCCAAGAACACCACTAGGCAGCCAGATGCTTGCATAAGTCTTTCTGGTGAAGGAGTTACACCTTATCAATATGACATACAGTTTAGGGAAACATAACTTAAGGAAACATATTTTTAATGAACTACTAGAGAACTTACACAGTTGAGCTATGAATCTCTGCAGGTTATGGATGAATTTTTCCAGCAGTGTGTGTTCTGTGTGCTGCTAAGAACCACCATTTCACTCACAGGCTGGCCCAGTACCCAGGATAATAAATAGTGTAGTGTGTGAATGCAGTCACACTAGTCTGATGCAGGTGGCTTTTTTCAGTGGGCAAGCTGTGCTGGGTAGGCTTACTTGCTTAGGCAACGTGGATCTTTTCTGTTTTCTTGGCAATCATGGTAATACAAGCTTGTCAGCTGGGAAAGACAACGGCAGTCTTAAAACTACATAAGTTGGGATTGTGAAATTTGGTTTAAAAGTTTTTTGCAGATCACTTTCTACTGTGGTTCAGTCTTTAAGACAACATATAAAAATCCCTCCCACTTCTGTAAGTGATCCACATATTAATAAGAATACTGCATCTTCTTAGTAAGAATGCTGCACCTTCTTTAGATGGGGACACTGGAAAACTTGCTGTTTGGCATCCAACTATCATCTCTTTTGTCACAAGACTTCTTTCACTTGATTTAAAAGTATTATAGCAGTCCCAGTACACAGAGTTAACCCTGAGCCTCTTTGTTTCTGAGTTTCCTCAAGTGAAAGATAAAGGTCACAACTGTGTTGTGTTCACAGGGAGCAGAACAGTTGCTTATTAAGCAGAACACTTAAACAAGTGTTTAGTAAGATAATTGCAATAGGTGCCAGAAAAAATATTTTGTAATGATTGTGTGGTAAAGATTTCAAACATATTGTATGTTGCATCATTAGTGGGATGTCCCTGCCCTAGGTGATGCATCCTTTACAAGGACTGAGTGTTTAATATACAGTTTAAACAGCTTCCACAATCTCTCCGGCACAAACAAACAGGAACAATCTCTACACTTAGCCACACATGTGCTTGCAGACACAGATGAACCAACTAACTAAACCATTATCCCACTGTTATCTGATAGAAGACTGAGACATTGCAACATGGGTTTGTCAGGAATAATTTCTACCTATGCCGTGATAAAAGCTTTTGTGTATAGCAGTTAAATAGTTATTAATGACTCATTGTCTGAGTGCAAGGATCCACCAAATGGGTTAAACTGTATGCAGCTGGGAGCTGCTGCACGTACAAGGGAAGATAGGCTTAGAATTAAATAAGATCTTTATCACCAGGAGAAATGGTTTAACAAAAGCAGTTTGAGAAGTTACAAAGGACTAAGTGCTACTATTGTTAAACACTAAGCACTTGCAGAACTGTAGGACTGTGACCTTTTCTGAACTAAAGAATAGTTTTGTAGAGAAGAGCTGGAGTTTGTAGAACATCAGTGGAGCATCAGTCAGTAACATTGTTGACTTGGAAAAATACTTTATTGGTATGCATTAAGGATTTGTCAAAAATAAGATGTTTGAAATAATGCTTCCATTCTTCTTAGCACCTGAAATTCCTTATCTGGACCCTATGTTGGTGCTCCATATACCCCAAAATCCCATTTATCAGCTGGAGAAATCCAAGATTCAGGAATAATATTTGACCAAATATCTAAAACACAGAACCTGTGAGGAAAGCCTGGAAGAAACGAGTTGGCCCTGAAAAGTCTGAGGGAAGACTAAACAGTACTCTTCAACTATGTAAAAGATTGTGGCAAAGAAGATAAAGATGTTAGTCTTATGTTGCAATGAGATGTAGACTAGTCATGGCAAAACCTCTTTGTGAAGAGGGCTAAGCATTGAGTTGGATGACAGACTTTCCATCATTGAAGACTGTTAAATGGCAACTAAGCCCAACATCTGTTGAGGATGGTCTAGGTATAGGATGTGCTCTAGAACAGAGGGAGTTTTTAAAATCCCTGAGGAAGGCAATCCCAATGGAAAGAGTCAGTTGTACAAGTTCTTTTGCCAAGCCAAAGCTCAGCTTCTGACACAAAAGATTTTTCATATAAATTCAAGTCTACTTGCCAGTGCAGGATCTCTCCAGCATGATCTCTGCCAGCATGGTTCCTTTGTGCTTTTAGCAATTGTGCTTTTACATTCTTATGCTATAATATCTTCCATCTGGCAAAGCATATCAGGTGACGTTGCAAGTAAATAAAATTGTTATTAATATAAATTAGGTTGCTAATGGAATTTATTTTTTTCCTCCTGAGCACAGTGAGTAAAATGCTTCTCCTGCCTCAGTTTCGTGTCTCACAGAAGAGGCATTCCTCCCAACAGCAGGAAGACTGAAACCCAGATCAATTCTCAGTTTTTCTGCCCAACTCACTATATATGCAAACACTGGTGGCATTCACTGAAGCCTGGTCTGCATCCAGGAGACGTTTCACAGCAGTAATATCCCATTTTTTATTACTGGTTTCTTTAATTTCAAAGGTAGGTCATCAGATTGTGCAGCAGTTTGAATTTTGTTGAGAAATTTTACTCTGCAAGACCTTGTTTTTCTGTTTTAAAGCAACAAAATTTTTCCTGTTTGTTTCTGTGGAAGGCAGCCAGTATTTGAGGCCTTTACACATTCATCATGCATGTTAGCAAGGTATACTCCTGGTAAAACATACTGTATTTGCTTTTATCCTGAATACAAAGAAGAACATCCTTGTTTAGGAGCTTTGGCTGTGGTTTGGCACTATGACATGCTCACTGGTAGTACTAGTTTAATGCACAAACACCGAGGTCATCCCTTCCTGTTCATTCTTATCCTTTCTTTGTCTCTCCCACCTCATTCAACACGGTGCCTCCACTTCAGGACCTTCACCATACCAGCCTAGTTGTTTGCACAGCTGCGCTCACCACTGGATTGGCTGACTGGTTTAGTTGATGAAGAAACCAATGTTTTGCTTTGCTGGGTTGTTTTTTAGCTAGATCAATTCCTTCATTTGATTTACAGAGAGGCCACGTGTCCATGCTGACGTGACTGTGGGGCAGCAGGCCATGGTGTTGGGCAAGAAGAGCTGTAGGGAGTGAACAGAAGGAGCAAGAGGAATGGCAACCTGTTAAATTGTATTTGCTGCTACACACATTGTAATTTCAAACCACAGCCTCTGGCTGTATTTTCATAAGTGATTGCTACTAGGAAGGCAAAAGTCTTACTGCCTTTTCCCTCTTTCGCTTCTGTACTTTTCCCTGTTCTCTACTCCTCTCTGTTGTCCCTGCTTCTCGCCTACTGGCCGTCTTCTTCCTTGTCCTCACACAATCTCTCCTCAGCCTTTGTATGAGTTGATTTAACCCACTGACTCAGCAGTGAACTACCTGAACTCTGAATTTTGATTTGTTCTCAGCTCAGAATCACAAAATCACAGAATCATAGAATATTTTAGGTTGAAAAAGACCTTTAAGATCATCCAGTCCAACCATTAACCCAACACTGCCAAGTTCACCATTAAACAATATCCCCAAGTGCCACATCCACATGTCTTTCAAATACCTCCAGGGGTGGGGCCTCAACCACTTCCCTGGGCAGCCTGTATCAATGCTTGACAACTCTTTTGGTGAAGCAGTATTTCCTAACATCTACTGTAAGCCTCCCCTGGCATAACTTGAGGGCATCTCCTCTCATCCTATCTGTTGTTATCCAGGGGGAATAGGCCAGCACTGGCTTTGCTACAGACTCCTTCTAGGTAGTTGTAGACAGTGAAAAGGTCTCCCCTCAGCCTCCCCTTCTCCACACTACTTCTGTTCTGGAAGACTGAAGATGAACCTTTTACTAAGGAAACTGGAGCTTATTTTGTTTGTATTCCATGGGAGACATTGACCTGTATTCCACTCAGTAAACAAGAGCCACAGGCATGAACCTGGGTAACTACACCACCTGCAATTAAAAAGATGTGACATTTTGACTGCAGAGTTTGGGAGCATTGCATGGGGTTGTGGTGCAAGTGCAGGACTTGTAGAATCTCATATAGTTGCCCTTGGCCCGTGGATCCAGTCTGTCCAGATCCCTCTCGTACAGCCTTCCTTCCCTCAAGCAGATCAATACTCTGGATGAACTTGTTGTCATCTGCAAACCTACAGCAGGAGAAGTCCAGGTCATTGATAAAGATATTAAACAGAACTCTCTCCAGCACTGAGCCCTGGGGAATGCTACTTGTGACCAGCTGCCAAACGGGTTTAACTCTACTCACCAAGACCCGTTGGGCGCAGTTATCCAGCTGGTTTTTCACTCAGCACACAGTATACCCATCCAATACATAAGCAACCATTTTTTTCCAGGAAAATGCTGTGGAAAACTTCTCATGGTTTCAAAAGCACTTTTGAGAGGATGTCTATTTTGGTGGGTAAAACCTAGGATGTCAGTGCCGTATAACCTAGGATGAATCATTAATTCCTCCTATGCCTCCATTCCTGCAAACTAGAAGTTACAATAACTCTACAAACTAGAAACAAGAATAATTATTCCTGACAGCAGCTCTTATTTGTTAATATGTTCTCTGACATGCTTGTCAGTAGTGCCTAACAGAAAATAACATCAATTGGGACAATAATAATTGCTATATAATACGGAATTAAGCTACTACTTCAATATTTTTATGACAATTTTATTTGTTAATAAGTTCTAAAGTATTTTGATTCATCCATGTAGAAAACAACTGGAGAAGAAAAGACTTTAATCCTTGCTTCAAATGTGCCTCCTGAGGTAGCCAAACCCTTTACCAGCATTTAAATATCTTTAGTGCCATCTTCTGTAGTGCAGTGGCACGTCAAGTGCAATTCTTTTTATTGACATACAATGCATGGCCAAACAAGTGTAACTGAAGGCATTTGTAGATCTTTTTTAGGTTGACTGTCTGGACAGAACTCCTGTCAGCTCTATTGGGCCATGTACAACTTTGGCATGGCTTGTTTATAACTAGTGATGTATATTGCAGTTTGGGAGTTCTTCCACTAGACTATTTGGATGCACAGTTATGGTAGGAGTAATCCTCTTTCGTACTTCAAAATAGATGCTTAAATTAGAAATAGCATGGGGTAAAATACTGTTTTGAACCAACAGTGATCTGAAAAAGTCCATTTTTCTTGTTAAGCATGAGCTCAAGTTCAGACTAAGATCAAGATGTATTTCCTTTACTTACAAAATCTTTTTATCTTTTCATAAAGCTTAGTGTCTATTTTTGGTCTTCTTTCTTTGCACCTTGCCATGCAAATCTGATTTTTCTAATCTCAAAACCACCTGCCTAACTGTTCTGTCTACACATTTCTTGAATCACACAGAATAACCAGGTTGGAAGAGACCCACCGGATCGTGGAGTCCAACCATTCCCACCAATCCCTAAATTATGCTCCTAAGCACCTCGTCTACCCTAACCTTAAACACCTCCAGGGACGGTGACTCAACCACCTCCCTTGGCAGACCGTTCCAATGCCTAACTACACTCTCCGTGAAGAATTTCTTCCTAATCTCAAGCCTAAATCTCCCCTGGTGGAGCTTGAGGCCATTCCCTCTCGTCCTGTCCCCTGTCACTTGGGAGAAGAGGCCAGCTCCCTCCTCTCCACAACCTCATTTCAGGTAGTTGTAGAGAGTAATAAGGTCTCCCCTCAGCCTCCTCTTCTCCAGGCTGAACAACCCCAGCTCTCTCAGCCGCTCCTCATAAGATTTGTTCTCCAGCCCCTTCACCAGCTTTGTTGCTCTTCTCTGGACTCATTCCAGAGCCTCAACATCCCTCTTGTGGTGAGGGGCCCAGAACTGAACACAGTACTCGAGGTGCAGTCTCACCAGTGCTGAGTACAGGGGGAGAATAACCTCCCTGGACCTGCTGGTCACGCCATTCCTGATACAAGCCAAGATGCCATTGGCCTTCTTGGCCACTTGGGCACACTGCTGGCTCATGTTCAGTCAGTTGTCAACCAGCACCCCCAGGTCCTTCTCCTCCTGGCAGCTTTCCAGCCAGGTTTCTCCTAGTTTGTACCTCTGCTTAGGGTTGTTGTGCCCCAAGTGCAGGACCCGGCATTTGGCCTTGTTAAACCTCATGCCGTTGGTCTCAGCCCAGCAGTCCAGCCTGTTCAGGTCCCTTTGCAGAGCCTCCCGACCCTCCAGCAGATCCACACTTCCACCCAGCTTGGTGTCATCTGCAAACTTGCTAAGGGAGCACTCGATGCCTTCATCCAGGTTGTTGATAAAGACATTAAACGGGACTGGACCCAGGACTGAGCCCTGGGGAACCCCACTTGTCACTGGCCTCCAGCTGGATTTAACTCCATTTACCACCACCCTCTGGGCCCGGTCATTCAACCAGTTTTTCACCCAGGAGAGTGTGAGGGATTTGGGGTACACACAGGGGACACACAGAGGATGCCACTAGTGTGGCATCTGGCCACTTGTGGTGTTTTTAAAGATAAATGGCAGTGTGGAAAGATGACTCTTCCATGGGAATCCCTGTCAGCAAGTCCACATGAAGAGACACTGTTTAACACCATAGCTTAAATCTGAGAACATCTTCCTTCTGAATGAAGTGCAGTCTGTGCACAAAAGTTTGACAGCTAATCTTGACTGAGAAAAGTCTGTGCAGAAAAAACTTTTTAAAAACATCATCCATAATCACTTCTTTTCCTAACATAGGTTCAGTCTCAGGTTCTCAGACTTTGAAGACCTAGGCTTGTCATTTATACAGTTCAAAAAGTCATAGAATCCAAATGGTTTGGGTTGGAAGGGACCTTAAAAATCATCCAGTTCCAACACCCCTGCCATGAGCAGGGACACCCTCTCATACATTAGGTTGCTCAAAGCTTCATCCAACCCAGCCATAAACACATCCAGGCACAGGGCTGCCATGACTTCTATGGGCAATCTGTTCCAGTGCCTCACCACCCCCAGAATCAAGTATTTTTTCCTAATATCTAATCTAAATCTGCTTTCTTTCAGCTTAAAGATGTTACACCTCGTCCTCGCCCTACACTCCCTGATAAACAGCACCTCCCCAGCTTTCCTGTGTGTCCCCTTTAAGTACTGGAAGGCTGCTATGTGGTCTCCCCGGATCCTTCTCTTCTCTAGACATTTGACAAGTGTCTTGAAATACTGCAAGCTGTTGATGCAATGCTACTTGCACTCTGAGAACCAAAGGATCTGTCTTGGCAGAAGGGCAAGAGCCACCGCCTGGGACGCAGCTCGGTTCCAGGGTCTGGCAGGCTTTCTGTGTTCATCACGCAGGACAGCAAAGTTTACCTCCTATCAGGAAAAAAAATAATCTCCTTTCTGTGAAGAATTATTTTCTTATAAACGATGGCTTTAAGATCCAACATGGATGGAAGTGGGATTCTCTCCTTTGAGATTTATAGGAGACCAAGCGGCAGCCCGAGAGCAGCCACTGGGTGGCGCCGGGAGGTCACCGAGTCATGGAATCATCAAGGTTGAAAAAGACCTCCAAGATCATCGAGTCCAACCACCAACCTACTAAACCATGTCCCAAAGTGCCAGGTTTACACATTTCTTTAACATCTCCAGAGACAGTGACTCCACCACTTCCCTGGGAAGCCTGTTCCAATACTTCACCACTCTTTCAGTAAGGAAATTTTTCCTAATAGCCAATCTAAACCTCCACTGGTGCAACTTGAGGCCATTTCCTCTCATCCTATCACTTGTTACTTGGAAGAAGAAATCAACACCCACCTCACTACAACCTCCTTCCAGGTACTTGTAGAGAGTCATAAGGTCTCCCCTCATCCTTGTCTTCTCCAGACTAAACAACTCGTTTCCTCAGCTGCTTCTCATAACACATGTGCACCAGACCCTTCACCAGCTTTGTTGTCCTTCTCTGGGCACGCTCCAGCACCTCAATGACCTTTTTGTACTGAGAGGCCCAAGACTGAACACAGGATTCAAGGTGCAGCCTCACCAGTGCCGAGGTCAGGGGCACAATCCCTTCCCTGGTACTGCTGGCTGCACCATTTCTGATACAAGTTAAGATGCTGTTGGCCTTATTGATCACCTGGGTCATGTTCAGCTAGCTAGCTACTGTCACTCCCAGGTCCTTTTCCACGAGGCAGCTTTCCAGCCACTCTCCTCCGAGCATGCCGAGACCAATGGGATGAGGTTTAACACGGCCAAATGCCGGGTCCCACACTTGGGGCACAACAACCCTGTGCAGCTACAGACTAGGAGAAGTCTGTCTGGAGAGCTGCCTGGAGGAGAAAGACCTGGAGGTGTTGATTGACAGCTGACTGAACATGAGCCAACAGTGTGCCCAGGTGGCCAAGAAGGCCAATGGCATCTTGTCTTGAATCAGAAACGGTGTGACCAGCAGGTCCAGGGAGGTTATTCTCCCTCTGTACTAGGCCCTGGTGAGACCGCACCTCGAATCCTGTGTTCAGTTCTGGGCTCCTCACCACAAGAAGGATGTTGAGGCTCTGGAGTGAGTCCAGAAAAGGGCAACAAAGCTGGTGAAGGGGCTGGAGAACAGGACTTATGAGGAGCAGCTGAGAGAGCTGGAGTTGTTTAGCCTGGAGAAGAGGAGGCTGAGGGGAGACCTCATTGATCTCTACGGCTACCTGAGAGGAGGTTGTGGAGAGGAGGGATCTGGCCTCTTCTCTCAAGTGACAGGGGACAGGACGAGAGGGAATGGCCTCAAGTTCTGCCAGGGGAGGTTTAGGCTGGACATTAGGAAAAAAATTTTCACAGAAAGGGTCATTGGGAGCTGGAACAGGCTGCCCAGGGAGATGGTTGATTCACCTTCCCTTGAGGTGTTTAAGGCACGGGTGGACAAGGTGCTAAGGGGCATGGTTTAGTGTTTGATAGGAATGGTTGGACTCAATGATCCGGTAGGTCTTTTCCAACCTGATGATTCTATGATTCTATGACTCTTTGCAGTGTTGCATGGAGTTGTGACCCAGGTGCAAGACCCGGCACTTAACCTTATTGTATCTCATACAATTTGCCTTGGCCCATTGATACGATCTGTCCAGATCCTTCTTGTAGTGCTTTCCTTCACCTGAGCAGATCAACACACCCACTCAACTTGATGCCATCTGCAAGCTTACTGAGGGACCACTCGATCCCCTCATCCAAATCACTGATAAAGATATTAAATAGAAGTGGCCTCAACACTGAGCTCTGAGGAACTCCACTTGTGACCAGTGACCAACTGGATTTAGCTCTGTTCACCACAACTCTCTGGGGTCGGCCAGCCAGTCAGTTTTCTACCCAGTGGGCCTGCTTAAGCCATGAGCAGCCAGATTCTCTGGAAAAATGCCCTGTGTGATGGTTAGTGGGACACACTTTTTCCTTACAGCAATGGGCATTCAGAGGAGGCTGCCTGAGTGACAATTCCTCTTCCACGGCTGTTACGGTGCAAATGCATGTGTTCCATCGAGCATCTCCCTGTGGGCCTGGAGAAAACACAGCAAGGAGGCTTTTCTTAGGCTTTTATCTTCTCGGTGGAAGAAATTGTTTATTTCTCAGTAAATCCCACCCTGGTCTGCCAAGGAGAGTGGATTATCAAGCTGTCCAGGGCAGTGTTTGAGTCACCATCCCTGAAGATATTTAAAAAATGGGTAGATGATATGGTTTAGTTTAAAAAATGGCTTAGAGATATGGTTTAGTAATGGACAGGCACAGTTGGACTTGATGATCTCAAAGGTCTTTTCCAACCTAGAGATTCTACGATTCTATAATTCTGTGATTTGCACATCAGGAGTGATGGAGTTCACAAGTGTAACCCAAGATGGGTCTTGGGTTTCTTGAAGTGATCTCTGAGTTACCTGGACCATAGACAGCGGGAAAACCAGTTGGGTGGCCTCCTTGCATTGACCAGGCTCTTAACTCACTTTGCTCTGAGTTACCTGTTCACTTAGGACACACAGGGGATGCAAAGTATTTAAGATGAATAAATATTCTTTGGAAGATATTTATAGCTTGATTAAGCAAAAACTTGCCAATGTTATAAGCAAGAAAAGTTATTTCATTTGTTGTTTTGTTTGTCAGTTTGTTTCCTATAAGCAAGAAAAACTGGTGAATGGGTTGCAGAACAAGTCTTACGAGGAGCGGCTGAGGGAACTGGGATTGTTTAGCCTTAAGAAGAGGAGGCTGAGGGAGACCTTATTGCTCTCTACAACTCCCTGAAAAGAGGTTGTAGAGAGGTGAGCGCTGACATCTTCTCTCCAGTGACAGGTGATAGGACAAGGGACAATGGCTTCAAGCTGCACCAGTGGAGGTTCAGACTGGATATCAGGAAAAAAAATGTCACAGAAAGGGTCATTGGGCACTGGCAGAGGCTGCCCAGGGAGGTGGTTGAGTCACCATCCCTGGAGGCATTTAAAAGACAGGCAGATGAAGAGCTTGGGGACATGGTTTAGTGGCAGATAGGAATAGTTGGACTCGGTGATCCAGAAGGTCTTTTCCAACCTAGTGATTCTATGATTCTAAAAGTGATTCCATTTGTTGGTTTGTTTGTTTGTTTGTTTTTCCCAGTAGGCAAAAAGAGTATTAGGAAAGTGTTTGAGTTCCAAAGAAGTCCCATAAGCCTAGGATGTTATTAGGAATCCTGAGCGTGGGCTAAGTCTGTAAGACAAAAGCACAGATGTGAAGAAGAGATTGAACCGAGTAGCCAGGGCTGCTTGAGGGGCATTTAAAAGGAAAATCCTATCGGAGCATTTTAGAATTCGACTAAGAAACGCTTTTCAAGCCAAGGAGAGCAGGGCAACATCTCCTCGGCCGCTGTGCTCGCAGCATCCCGGGTGAAGGGACGCGGCCGCCGCTCCGCAGCCGCTGCCAGGGCTCTGCCCGCCGGGGGGGGCGGGGGCAGGGGGAGGGGAGAGGGGGAGGGCCGGGTGCCCGGTGGCCCCAGGGGAGGTGGTCACAGGTCCCTGGGGGCTGTGGGCTGCCGGCCGCCCGCGGGGCGCGTTGCCAGCCGAGGCAGCAGGTAGGGAGGGCGCTGAGCATCCCTGCGCACCCCGCATCCCCGCTTTTGGCCGAGCAAAGCTTAAGGAAGGGGGTGGTGGGGAACGAAGACCGCTTTCCCTTCCCAATTCGATGAGCTATGCGGCAACACCGGCCTCTGAACGAGTTAAGAGTTTGCTACTTAAAATAGCCGAGCGTAAGTAGGGGACCCGGGGCTGGCGGCTTCGGGCAGGGGATGCGGTCTCGGAGCCTGCGCCGGGGCCGGGGGGCAGGGGATGCCTGGAGCCTCTGCCCTCCCCTGCAGAGCAGGGAGGACTCCGGTTCTGCTCATCGTGCCCGTGAGGAACTGTAGAAAGGGCTTTACTGGTTCTTCTCTCTGGCCACCATCCGTAGGACCCGAGGGAATGAGAGGAAAATGTGCCGAGGAGGCTTAGGCTGGATATTAGGAGGAGGTTCTTCACTCAAAGGGTGGTGGAGCACTGGAACAGGCTGCTCGAGGAAGCAGTCGTGGCACCGAGCCTGACAATGTTCAAGAATCATAGAATCATGGAATCGTAGAATGGTTTGGAAGAGACCTTAAAGATCCTCTAGCTCCAACCCGCCTGCCATGGGCAGGGACACCTCCCACTAGATCAGAGGGGCACAAGGAACCTTTGGACAACACCCTCAACCACGTGGTGTGAATCGGGGTTGTCTTATTCAGGGACAGCAGTTGGACTCGATGATCCTTGTGGGTCCCTTCCAACACGAGACATTCTATATGTCTATGAAATACCTCCTGGAGAGACCCTGGTGTGTTGTCTGCTATTCCTGCCCCAGCAAGGGAACCCTCTGCATGCAGTGGTGCTCACAGTGGGCCGATAACTGAGCCTGGTGTGGTAGGGCAAAGTGCCCAAACATCACAATATACCTCAGAAAACGTCGTAGAGGAGGAAGCAGCAAATATCATTTGTGTCCAGGATTGTTGTGGCTGCTGCCCAATGAAGTGTGCAGGTGTAGGGCCATGTAATTTGTTCCTCAAGGCTTACCATGAGCATTTGAACTCTGATGTGCATTTCAAGCCAGTGTTACACTCAGAATAAAGTTAAATCCTAAGTATAAAGTATAAAGTTAAATCCTAAGTAAATGGTGCCACATGGAGTGAAGGAGTTCACAAGTGTAATCCAAGATGGGTCTTGGGATTCTTGAGATGAGTTCTGAGTTACCTGGTCCTTAGACAGTGGGAAAACTGGCGGGGTGGCCTCCTTGCATTGACCTGGCTTTTACCTCATTCTGGTTACATCTTTGGTCTGAGAGTTATTAAAACCACACTAGCTACCTATTCACTTAGGACACACAAGCGATGCAAAATATTTGAGATGAATAAATAGACTTTGGAATTCTTTGGAAGATATTTATAGCTTGATTAAACAAAAAACTTGTCAATGTTATAAGCAAGAAAAGTTATTTCATTTGAGGTTTTTTTCCAGGTAGGGAAAAAAAGCATCACAAAGGTATTTGGGTTCTGAAGAAGTCACATAAGCCTAGGATGTTGTTAGGAATCCTGAGTGCATGATAAGTCTGTAAGACACTGACATAGATATGAAGAAGGGACTGAACTGAGTAGCTAGAGCTGCTAGAGTTTCTCTTTAAGGGAAATATCAAGGGAAAATCCTCCTGGAACAGTTTAAAGTTCAACTAGAAAAAAAGGTTTAAATGGTTTCCATGAGACAAAATCGGACTTTAAGAATTCTGAGCAGGATGTATAGCATCCTCACCCTTCCGGTTCCTGTAACTTGCCTCAAGTCCCCTCAGATGTTTACTTGTCTGTTGAGGTACCTGCTTCTCTGCCATGGAAAAGGGTCTTGAGTCTTTGAACACCAGACAGACTTATCCCTCCTTTGTACATTTGGGGTGGAGGGGCGGGACACTCCTTACAGTGCAGTTTTTAGGTCTGGCTGGCTGATGGTATGTGGCCACCTGACAGATCTGTCTCATTCATGCTTCACTCACTCGGGATGTAGGGACTGTTGCCCTCACGTTCGGCCGCTACTCTGTAGTCCCCTGGTAGCTCCACACCCTTCACACCTTTCCGAGTTTTATTGGTAAGTGACTGTCTTTAAGACGACATTTGAGTACTTGGGGGGAGAAAAGGGGTTCTTTTTTGGTTTTGTTCCATCAAAGTAAGGGTTTGTTACACCAGGGAAAAGAGGAGTTTAACAGGTGGGGGTGTAGCTCTCCTCCTGGGCTCAGCTCTGTGCTCCTTGGGCTTTTCCTTTACTCAGACCAAACTCTCAGTCAGAGGTCAAGCGGAGCCAAGAAGAAGTCAAGAGAAGTTTTCCCTGGGATTTAAGGAGGAGGCTCCATAGCAGTAAAGTAAGTTTAAGGTAATAATAAGATCAGCTAAGGAATAATTTTTAATGAGTGTTTGAAATACCATGAAAGTGATGATAGATTTGCCTGAAAGTATAACACTGTGAGCAACAAGAAAGCTATTTTCAAGTCCTCATTTAAACAAGTTTATAAAGTGAATTATGAAACCTCAGCCACTGTGTTTCATATATATGTACATGACCAAATAAAGTTAGGTTTCACTGGAAATTATATTAGCTCCTTCTCTCCTTGTAGATGTGTCTGTTGGTCTGGAATGACATGATCACACTGCAGACTTTGTGCAGGGTGACTACTTTTGTCAGATTTAAATTAGCAAAGTTAAAACCGTGGTGGCAGTGGAAATGCCTGGTTGTTTAGTACAAAACCAAAGGAAATATTGCAAGTGGTTTTCTCTTTTAAAAGCCTTTCTTTCTCATAGTGTTTTATAAAATCTAGATAATTTTGAAGATACAAACCTAAATCCCAAGATTTTAGATTGTCACAAGAAATGAAAGAAAACGTGTACTGAATTTGAGAAAACTTATTCAGACAAGGACATCTGATAGGTTGTTAAATAATTATTAAGGGACATTTTTTAGGAACACCAGTGTAATAAAAAAATAAATACAGCAGGTGTCATAATCTGGCAATGTATGTAACATAGCTGTGTAGTTATTTCTGTGTGTGTATGTGCATGTATGTATATAAATACCTAAACATATAGATGTATAAGTGAAATTACAAGCAATTAAGATATTGTATTTCACACACCTGATACATAATGATGAATGTCTTCAGTGATGTCATCAGAAATAGAGATAACAACTGGCAAGTTTATAGATGCCAGATGATAATTATTTCTCTCCTGTGAAAGAATATATTCGACATCACAGATTTTAGAATTTATTTTCTCTTTTGTTTGTTCTCTGTCACACACATGCAAATACACACACACTTCCCACCAACAAAGTGTATTTGTGCATGTATTAAACTGACTAATTAATGGCACAATATTGATTCTTAACCAGAATGTTGTGCCAGTTTTCACAAACTGCCTATTTTTCAATGTTTGTCTTATAGGAAAGATTTTGTAAGTGACACATGCAACGTATGAGTCTCAGTTTGTGTTAAATGATCCTGGGGGTTGTGAAGTCCTTGCTTTTCATGCCATTGAATTACATTGCTTTCTGAAGCAGAGTCTACCTAGCAGGTAGTTCCATGTGAACGTCATGAAATACATAGATGTTTAATTTCTTAATATGCATTTTTTTTCCATGCACAGAAAGGAAAAATGTCTTTCTTCACAATCCATATGTAATATTAGGGCTTAACAATTGCCTAGGTCTGTACATCAGCAGTGCTGAAAGTAGCACTGTACAGCTGAGGTTTGTGTAATTCTACAAAAGCAAGCTTGGAATTGTTCTCAGCTGAAATATTGGGTTGTGGCTATTTAAATTTAGATTTAAGTATTTTATTATTGAACATAACGGTGGCAACTCAAATATTCTGTGAGATCTGTGAGCTCTCTGGCTTTGTTTGGTGTCATTTAATCTTTATTTTTATCGAAGTACCGCTCTAAAATTGTTGATGAGATTTTTGGATGAGTTACATTGGCTTCACGAATTACTCAGTGGAGAATGCATTGACACTGAAAAAGATACAGGACCTGGATTTCTGAAAACCCTTCAGCCAGTGGAGATGTGCACCTTTGCATTGCCCTTGGAAATTATGTCCTTCTCATATTTATGTATTAATACACATTTGTAGTGAAGGCAAGGATTGCTGCAATTCATACTAAGATGAACCCTGAGGTTTTTACCTCTGTGCAGTTAAGATACTGTGAAGTATCTGCTCATGGATTAAAATGCTTTTTCTTTGTGCAGGATGAATATGCGCATCCTAATGCACTGAAAGAAATCTTTTGATTAACAAAAACATTAAAGTGTATCTTTTGAGAAATGTATTGTGTCATGTTTTTGATGTCCTGAGTAATCTCAGTCCAGGCATTGCTGACCTCTAGTAAAAATAAAAAAAATCTTTAGCAGTATTAGTGAAAGGAGAATGACTGAGAATAAATTAGATTATATTATTTGTCATCTTTCCTTTACTTTTTACAAATTGTTATTTTCCTCTTACAATAATAGATAACTCTTCAGAAAATCAAAAATCATTTCTACTTTTGCTGTAGTTGACATTATCTTTTCATGTCAATAAGGGCTACATTACAGTGTGCCTGAAAGTATTGCGGTTAGCTAAAAGTAGAGGTCTGTATTTTGATTTTGGTTGAAGATTGATGCATAAAAATAGAAGGGTGTTGATTAGGAGAATGAAATGCATTTCTACCTATATTTCAATTAGGAGCTGGTGAAGGATAACACAAGATATAAGCTTTTTTCTCAATTGAAGGTAGCTTGTGAGGAATCTGATCTTAAAAATACCTTGTGCACATTTGCTGATGTGCCCTTTAGGCTTTTTTGTTTGTTTGCTTGGGTTTGTTTTTTAAATAATGTTTCAGTACCTGTGGTTCAGTGACACCAACAGGCGGGACAGTAGGGGAAATTGCACAGAAAACTTTTCACCATTCCTCTCAGAAGTTCTCATTCTTGCCAATATTTCAACTTATTCAAATGATTCTCTCTTTTTAGAAATAAACAAAATCAAACATGACTAGACTTTGAGAACATGCTTGGTGGTGGTGTACACATTCCAACATCAGACTATAAATTCCATAGATTTGGAGTTATTATTTTTCTGTATTTGTACAATATGAAAATAGCTGAGTTCTGGGACACTACTAGCCCCCTGAATGTTGGAATAAATAAGTCCTGATAACAACAAAATGTTTAGTGCTGGGAAAACTTTGTAGATACAAGTGCAGTCACATTAATATCAGGAATATTCTGTTTAATTGAACTGATTTCCATCTGTTCTTTTCTAAAACCAGGCAAGAACAGTTAGAGGCATCTCAGGTGAAGGAAGCAGAGAAATCATGTTTTTAAAATATTTAAATCTTCTAGAAAGTCTGGTTATCAATCTTTCTTGCCTGTGATCATGTATAGACACTTCAACCTGTATCGACTAGGCAAAAGCATTAAACAGCTGCTCCTGTTCTCACCAAAACCCACAGCTACACGGTTAGAGAGTCATGTAGTTCTTAACATAGCTGTGTAATATTCTGCAAAAAGGAAATGTAATTTGTCAAGGATCAATCTGTTCTGCCCAAGTGTTGTGTAATGACTTTTTTTTATCATTGCTCTAATTGATCTGATGTTCTTATTATAGGTTAGAAATCTGAAACAATGGGTGACTGGAGCTTTCTGGGGAGACTGTTAGAGAATGCGCAGGAGCACTCCACGGTTATTGGCAAGGTTTGGCTGACAGTACTGTTTATCTTCAGGATACTGGTGCTGGGAGCCGCTGCTGAGGAGGTCTGGGGAGATGAGCAGTCAGACTTTACATGCAACACTCAGCAACCTGGTTGCGAAAATGTTTGCTATGACAAAGCCTTCCCCATTTCTCACATCCGCTTCTGGGTGCTGCAGATCATTTTTGTCTCCACTCCAACCCTCATCTACCTGGGCCATGTGCTGCACATTGTACGCATGGAGGAGAAGAGGAAAGAGAAAGAAGAGCTGAAAAAGAAGGGAAGTGTCAAAGACGGCAACTTCCCAGGAGCAGCATCTGGTAGTGGTGGTGGAGGAGGCAGCAGTAGCATCAAGGATCCTCTTGTCAAAAGGGGGAAAGAGAAGCTCCCAATCCGTGATGAGCGTGGTAGAATCCGTATGGGTGGTGCCCTCCTCCGCACCTACGTCTTCAACATCGTTTTCAAGACACTGTTTGAGGTGGGCTTCATCGTGGGCCAATACTTCCTATATGGCTTTGAGCTAAAGCCTGTCTACCAGTGCAGCCGCTCACCTTGCCCACACACTGTGGACTGCTTCATCTCGAGACCTACCGAGAAGACCATCTTCATCATCTTCATGTTGGTGGTAGCCTCTGTGTCCCTCCTGCTGAATATGCTTGAGATGTATCACTTGGGGTGGAAGAAGCTTAAGCAGGGCATGACAAACCGGTACAGCCTTGAGATACCTGTTGCAACAATGACACCAGTCATGGTGACGGGGGAGTCCAAACCTGTCTCCCTGCCACCACCAGCACCACCCGTGGTGATAACAACTGCTGCACCCCCTCCCGTTCTGCCTGACACCCGTGCGGTCACACCGCTGCTGGCCCCAGTGACCATGGCACCGTACTACGCTGCAGCTACTCCAAGACCGCGTCCCCCCTCCAACACGGCCTCCATGGCCAGCTACCCTGTTGCTCCACCTGTTCCTGAGGAGAGGCACCGCGCTGTGACTCCCACACCCATCTCCACTCCGGTCACCATCCCGACCCCCATACCCACGCCCACACCAGCTGTGGTCAACTACTTCAACAGCAACAGCCGCGCGTTGGCAGCTGAGCAGAATTGGGTCAACGTGGGAGCTGAGCAGCAGGGGAAGGCGCTTTCCAGCTCAGCAGCCTCCTCTACTCCCAGCAGTGTCCGACGTCCCCTTCCTGAGCAGGAAGAGCCACTGGAGCAACTCCTCCCTCCTCCAGCTGTGCCACCTCTTGCAGCGGCCAACAGCGGCAGCAGCACCAGCCTGAGCGCAGCCAGTGGCAACAAGTGGGATGTGGAAGGCGAGGAGGAGCTGTCGGAGGGACGACCCATCTCAGCTGCTTGCACCACAGTGGAGATGCACGAGCCGCCGCTGCTCGTTGACACGCGGCGCTTGAGCAGGGCCAGTAAGTCCAGCAGCTGCAGAGCCAGGTCAGATGACCTGGCCGTGTAGCGCAGTCACCTCTGCTCAGAGGAGCAGGTGATGGAAGGCAGAGCGGGCAGGGGAGCTGCCCAGGGAGGCCAGGTCTAGCGTGGGTGGGAAAGACATGGGTTTCAAACTTTGACGCTTGCTGTTTTTGCACTCTGTGAGTTGTAGTGGGGAAAAATATCAACATTTTCTAGTAGGTCAGGGGTGGCCAAAGCGCAGCCCATGGGCCAGGGGACCAATCCCGCTTTCCTTCATGTCTATGGTGAATCTCCCAAGGGCAGCCGTAGGGGAGCCCTGCACGGATAACAGGTGATGGTAGCTGGTTGTGTACCCTGAGGATGACTTTCATCTAAGAAAAAAACATTAATAATAGCCCTAGTGCCCATGTGCCTGGCCATCATCTCCCTCTTGCCCTTGCCTTCACTTCCACCCTTTTTCACATAAGCTCTCCGTGAGTGGATGCTATGACTTATTTTCTTCTCAAACCTTACATAGCCATATGGCAAACATCAAGGTGGCACCTGTGTCTGTTGGCACCTGTCATCTCTATGGACCAACTTGCCATATTAAAGGTGACTCAGTCTCTTCTGCATAACATGACTTATTGAAGCCTTTTTGCTCATGGCATATCGTCTACATGGTCCTCAGCCGGGCAAAGTTTAGGTCACCTCTGTAATAGATTTTTGAGGTTCATCTTTCTATATTTTTTTTTACTCTTGACCTGTTAGGAAGTGTTCGGTTTGACCTTCTATCCAGTGTTTGCCAATCATGATCACATCATGTTTTTAAGCCCACAAGTATGTTTGAGCATGTTTGATTATAATTTTAGATGACTTCTGAAATTGCTTAGAGGAGGACAGGAGTTTAAATCACACCTCAGAAATTATTACACAGAACAATTTCTCTTCAGGAAGCAAAGATTATTATTTCAATACACGGTGGCCCCATACGTTGCCCATGGACAAACAATAGGATAAAGTACAGCTCTGCATTTTAGACTATTAGGTATTGGCTTAAGTTAGTTGGAAAAATGCTTTTTAGAAGTAATCTTGAGTGCATATTTTTAAGTATTTGAACATTTTGAGAATAATTTTGATCTGTAGGTTTAAAGTTACTTGACTGTGTACTTAATCATTTTAGTTTGATCTTTGATCTTACAAGAAAATGTAAAGGGGGAAAAAACTTACTAATGGTAAAATTCCCAAAGCAACGTTATTTCCTGTTGTGTTCTACCTTTTCCTTTAACAACAATCTGTAGCGTCTTGCAGGTCAGTGAAGGCCGATTTAGGCAACGTTGTGTTGCAGAAAAGGCGCTAAAATATCTGGGCAACATTCTAGTGGTTGGAGGGTCTATTCTGATACCACTAAATTTACTTGCAGAATTTCCATTCAGTTAAACAAGGAGCAAAATTTGGGGATGGATCTTGCAGGCCACATTCAAGCAAAAATAACATTCACATGAAGTTTTGGGAGCCAGAAGGAATGTAGATTTGGGGTCTTATATAAAGACATTAAAATCTTGCTTTTGAAAATTGCATGTTTAAGTTAAAAATGGGTGGAGGAAACTACTGGGTATTTTTTTCTAAGGTGCAGCTTTCTTTACAACTGGCTCTGTCCTTCATTCCGTTGTAATAAGCAGTCTCACAAACATTGGTCAGGATTTTGAATGCTTGATAAAACTGGAGCGAGTTAAGGGGAAAAGGAATGCAGGATTAGGCCCAACTTCTGTTCTAAGCAAAAGCCAAAAGAACTGAAGATTGGAGTCAGTCCTGTTGCTGCTATAAATCAAAAAAAGTGTAAATGGAGTGGAGCGGTCAACTGCACCAGGATAGCCCTCGCATCTTCAAAGCATTTGGCCTGGCAGTGCAGTCCCTACTCTGGCAAATAGTTACAGTTGCCAGTTATTTCTGCTGTTAAATGTTTTGCTGAATGTGTTTATTTTATTTAACAGTTAAAATGTATTTCCACGACTGGAGAGTAAACATTTGTTTTTGCTACTTTCTGAGTAGAGACAAAGAGTTTCTCATGATCAGAGGCGCTGTTCTGCAACACGTGGACATGTTGTCTCGTGACTTCCTTGACCTGCTTGTCGTGAACCAGGTGAGGAGAAGTCTTTTGGCTGCCACTGGGGCAGGCACTGTGCTAAAAGTCAATTACAGCAGTACAATAAAGATATTTACTATTAGGTGCTGAGCTTTAGGCATGCTCTTGTGGATTTTCTATGTTACAAGCCATAAAAACGCTTTCTTCAAGAAAGCTAAAAGATAAATTCTGCTTTCTATTGTACCTGTGCAACTATGCCGAACTTAGCCTGTAGCTGAAGAAGTTACCTAGATGTAAGCAAAAGCTGAATTTTAACACAAAATTTTTACATTGTAAGTTTTGCTAAATGCCAAGTAATTATATTGCTGAAATAATGCAATGTGCATCCCTGTATTTTAGTACATGAAAATTCATAGGCTATATTTTCCATTATTTTACGATTTGGAAGAACGAAGTCAAAATCTTTCTGGAGGGTATCCATATAAACCAGACCACCTGGAATATGTGCTTTTTTGTATCAACATCTGACAACACCTGAGTTTATAGCAAAACTGACTTGTTTGATGGAGCTCTGAATCTTGCAGTCCTTACTATAGTACAACCCTCACAGAATGTGTCGTGCAGGATTGCATCCATATTGTATATAAAAAATAATAACAAAGATAGATTTAACTTTTCAAGTTAAAATGTGTGTGCTTAGACATACAGAGAGTTCAGGTGGTTTTGTGGAATATATGGCATTTTCAGACAGAGTAATTACTGGAAACCTATAAAAGATCATTTTTCCTGTTAGGCGAAGTTTGAGGGGAGAAATATAATGCTTTTGCAACCCCTAAGAAAAATCTGACAGAGTAGCCTCTGCAACAAGTAGTACTGGTCTGAGAAAGTAAAGCTACAACTCATAGTTTGTAAGTTCCACCATGTAACGAGAGAGTGTCAAGTTTCTAGTTTGCCTACAGTTTCATTTGGAGTAATTGTTTCTTCATTTAAGCCCACGTAGCTGTTATGACAGAACTCGTTCTTAGTGCTTCCAATTGCTTTTAGTTGCCACATCACATCTTGAATCAGATTTATTGAAAACAAATCTTACTGATGTGGCTGACTTTGAGTACTTTAATTAATGTTTACTCGTGAATGATCACTGAATTGAACATGCTATGAGTAAAGCATGACTACAGAGACTTCCATAGTTCTAGTAAATATGTACAAACACCAACTAACTTGCAGAACAGAGATGTTGGCAAAAATAATCTGCTAATTTCCAAGTTGTTTACTCTTTAGTGTCAATTAATTCTAAAGAGGGAACTGGTAGCAACTTATACTTTGATTTAGCCTGGTCATATGTCTGTTCAAGCCGCTATCCTGAAGGACCTTAAACACACACCTAACTTGAAGCCAGTAAGTAAGTTATTGCAAAAGCAGAAGTCAGAACAGGATCATGCCTGAAATTAAGCAAACTGAAAAGAAAACCCACTCATTTTTGTTCTTTCATACTTGAAGTTGCAAAAATGCTAAAGCAAGCTATGGAAAAGAAAAAGAGAAAGTTGAAAAAAAGATGCTCCTTGAACAAGTTGCCAGGTGTGTGATGTGCTACTCTTTTTGCAATAAGTCAGCTCACTGGTACTAGTTGACAGTGCTTGGAGCACAGAGGGTTGAGCTAGATGACATCCAGAGGTCCTTTCCAACCACAATGATTGTATGAAACGTTTTCTAAATCATTGGTTTCATTAGTCCATTTTTCACAATAGTTTTATGACGATATAATAAAAATATATCTGCATTGCAAATAAATACTTAGTTTCTTGGCCGTGGGCACAATTGATCTGTTTCTTACACTAAGTTTAATTAGTGCAGCTGTCAGTTAATACAAAAGAAAACTAAATATAGGCAATTTAAATCCACACATTACTTCCCTTTGTATTTGATTAAATGAAGACAGCCAGCTAGAACTTTCCTTTTATTAAACTGGGATATTTTAACTATGAAAATCAATACCTTGTTTTTTTCACAGATAAAAAAGTGCTCCTTGAATTTGTTGGCATTAAAAAAATCATAGCTTCTTGAAAGTAGGTAGTATGCACTGAAAAAGCAGAAAAACTCTTCATCTTCTTTTCTGGTGTTACTTGGAAGCCAATTGTGTGCAAAGTGGTACCAGGGGTTGATTTGGCTCACTATACTTGCTGTTCATAAACACACTAAGAGTTAATTAAATGTCTGGTATTTTGCACCTCTTGAGATTATTTTCTGGTATGAATATGTAAGTGTAGGATCAGTAAAATAATAAAGGCAAGCTTTAAAATTCAGATCAGCATTAAGCCCCAGGTCTTTTTGTTTAATACAGACACTAACACTGTGGATTTGAACAGGCTGGGTTGTTTGTTTTCTTTTTTTAAATTCCAAATGTTTTTGTTTCATTTATTTTGATTTTTCTTGTGAAAAGTGTGCTCTTGTAACTTTGATTTTCTGAAGTTTACATTCAGTTTTTGATTTCAGATTGCATATTTCACTGAAATAAACTGTTTTCTAAGTTTACATTTGTATAAAAAGTAAAAGAATGATTCTGCTAATATGTTAATCCTAAGAGAGAAATGTCTTACTATAACACAGGAACTTTTCAGATATAAGGCAGTATCACTAAAGACAATTTAACCTGATCACTGATCTATATTAACAGTTTTATCTGTATTATTTAAAATATGGGAGCTGGATGTATAGGGAGCACACTGTGGATAAAGATACTTTTCATCATTAACTCAATTATTACCAAATAAATTAAGATTTGTGACTATTGATATGCCTTCTTGTGTGTTTAGAGGTTCAATGAGAAAAACTAGCTGTCATATTGTCATTTGAGAGCTAAATTTACAGCCTGGTGTAAAACTCCAAATAAAATACTTGTGGAGAAACACTGCACTGTTACACTGTAGAATATTTTGCAGAAGATAAATGTTTTGCTTTCTAGCCAAAAATATAGTCCTGAGCCTGCAAATATAGTTTCGTGCAAGTTACTTCCACTCTTGCAAATAAGACCATTAAAGGCAATGGGACAATTTGCATAAGCAGAAAACACTGGCCTGAAAAAGAAGTTGTAGATTTGCATTTTAAGTTTGTTGTGAGATGCCAATCAAATTCCAGAAGTTTTAGTCCTTGAAGAGTTATGCAAGGTATGTGGATATATTTTAAGGTGGAGAGTATATTCCTATTCCTATTAACACTGTTTCTCACAGTTAAAAGGGTGTAAAGCATAAGAATGCTTATTCAGAGCTTTCTTTTTTGCTTGCCAAATGTTTGTCTTCTACATGACAGAATCTAACAACAAACACAATCAGTTTTCTGGGCTGTCAGGAACTTGTAGTAACAATAAAAACAGCAAACAGTTTAAAGTGCTGTCTTCAAAGAAGTGCCTTGTGTATTGAATTCTGTAAGAAACAAGTTGGTGTAAATGTTAATTTACCTCATATGTTTACAAAATCATGACTAAATAAACTTTTTGTACCACAGCGTTATCTCTTTTACATTCAATTTTCATGGTTGCGTAGATGATGTTTTAAAATACTAACATGATGGAAGAGTTAATGTGGTCAGTTAGCTCTTGCCCTTGATTGACTTGTGCTACTCCTTTCCTTCTGCGTATGAAATGCTCACTCAGCTGCATCTGCTGGAAAATGGGATGTTGAAACTCATCTCCATGCAGAACTCCCAGTGGCTGCAAAGGAAGTTCAAAATGCAGAAGAAGCGTGTGATCAAGACACACTAGCAGGTGCAAGGGGTGAAACATTGACCCCCTTAAAATCAGCAGAAGGTCTTCCTCTGCCTTCCCCTGAATATGGGTTTCACCCTTGGCTCTTATTTTAACTCACACAAATCACTGTTCATCTCATGCTGTGTCATGTGGTGTCAATAGTGACTCCCACCTTTTCCCCCAGTGTTTACTCACTAACTTTGGTTTATCCATCTAGCTAATGAGTCTAATGAGACTGCTACCTGTACATGCACAAAGGATTTTAATGCAGGGGAGATGTGTCCTTGCTGGGGGTAATGCGGAGTACTCACTACATTTGAAATTTGCTGATTTGCCCCTTATAGGCAGAGCTCACAGTTTAGCACAGTGAAGCGTAACCCAATTTACTGCTGAAAACATACAATGTACTAACAGCACATTAGTCTAAGTATTGTACAGTCTGGTGAGGAGGCCAGGTCCAGGTTTTCAAGGTTTATCTTGTGAAAAGCAGCAATGCGGACGAGACTGCACTTGTGGAAATGATAAAATAAGTAGGAAGGTTTTGTAAAACTTTATTTCATATGCAGTAGTTATAGAGACTTGGCACAGCAGGATAGTTTCCATCCTGTAGTACTGAGCGTTTCTCTCTCTTGTGTTACAGCTGAGTGTATTTTATTTTGGTGCCTCCTGTGCCCAGGCAATGCTGTTTCTGCTGTACATGGTGTATCCCTGCGGTAAACCAGCCTTTCAAGACTGGGCAGGGGTAAAGCAAGCTGGCAGAACTATGATACGGATAGTACTAAGATGATGCTTAGTGCTAAAAAGCTGAGGAAGAAAGTGGATTAAGTGGTATGATAATACCAGCTGAATTGCTAAAGGTAACTCACTTGCTTTTGACCAAGAGCACTTATTACTATGAATATATGCGGCCAGAATATGTTGCATATTTTCTATTTAGATGTACGTTTCATTGCAAAGTTGCAATTTTGTCACCTGAAGAACAGTCAGAGTACTCTTAACAGAGGGGAGAGCGATCCACTGATGCAGATGAAGCTGAGTGCTAGGCTGTCCTTCTGCCTCCTGTCACCTTGCATCCACTGTCTCCTATAGAATTTCTGTCTGGAGTATGAAAGATGAATGTTGCTGCTACTGAGCTCTGTAGGTTGATGTGGTGGAGTGGGTACTCTCCACTGCCACATCAAGCAAGACAGCTCTATGTGAGCCTGTGGAGGAAAGGTGAAAGCTGTACCCCACTTACCCACAGCTGCACAGTGAAAATCTTGTTGGCAATGGGAAGAGGTGTACTGGCAGGGAACTTTCTAATCTCTGGTACATCTGCTCTGTACAATTTTGCTGAAAGCCAAATGAGGAGCACCCCACACACTGCTGTACGGCTGCTGCTGTCACCAGGGAACTGGCACAGGAACAATCAGCTGGGCTTTAGCAAGCATTTTCACTGTGAGTACACAAAGAGTGGGGTTTAACTAACTTCATCAGTGCTTTCCCACTCTGTAGAGGGAACAGAAATGGAGGCAATACACATTGTCACCCAAGGAAAGAGATGCCAGATAGTCAGGACTTAGTAGGGCTGATGTTTTGATAATTTTTGGCAACTGGATGTGCATTAGGTCTAACCATCTTTGTGTCTATTTCCAGCTGACAGTAGAATAAGCAGGAGCTTATTAAAAATCCTGAAATTGAAGAGAAAGACCTCTCATAAAGATGGCCTAGGAAGAATGTGTTATTCTTGGAGTGTCATAGTCCAGAAAAACAGGGTGTTTGAGGAAATAACACATTTTAGCACTTACAGGTATGTGAAAGAACTTACTATGCCAGAATTAAAGGTAACTTTAAGCACTGTTACTGTGTTAATAGAACAGTTGGATTGCACCAGCTGCACTTCATTATGGAAGGATTTTTTTTCATTTTAAGAAAGAAATTAGTGTTATATTACAACAAAGTGTTGTCCGTCATGGCTAGTTGCCTCTTCTTTTTCTTGTGGTAGGTGATCCGTGTACCTCTGTGTCATTAGCAGTAGTACCAGGTCCCTCAGGACAATTTTTAGTATCTTGAGAAGGATCTTCAATGTGTGGGCTTCTGCCATACCTTGTTTTTAAGGGTGACACTTGATTCTTTTGACAGTGGCTATAGATGTGGTTAAGGCGCCTGGTGTCACGGAGAGCAGGGATAAATATGTGAACACTAAGGTCACAAAGAGCTGCCCAGGCTCACTGTGTTTAATTCACCAGTGTGGCCAACTCTAACCTATGTGTCGTGGGTGCCTTTTGTCAGCCAGGTCTCAAGAAGTTGTCTCCTGAGGAAAAAAAAGCAACCAAATGAATACCTGCAATTATTCATCCTCATTGTTTATTTGTCTTATGAAAGGATGATATAATATATTGAAAAATCTGGAGGTTTGCATTTCTATATAGTGTGAGACATGGCTTTTTAAAGAGCTCCTGTGCTGTCTAAAGAACATTTTTTGAAAATACAGAGAGCTTAACAGGTTCAAACTCTCAAAAAGACAATACATTTTTCTATGGGATAAATTTTTCCCATGGTTGCAGAAGATACACAAAATCAGTGAACAGATGGAGTAAAGTGAAATATTATGAAACCTTACTTTTCACATGAGGGTATGGATTGTACTTCTATGCTCCTGAATTAAATTAAAACTTCAAAGGAGGAGCAGTTATCAGCTGTTGTATATCTTACTTCTCAGTTTAAGAAAATTAAACTTTCTAAAGATTTTGGCTTTAAGGAATGTTGTGGTCTTCTGAACAGAGACTAAGGCATAATTATGGTTGAACTGTAACAGCCTCACAGTGAAACCTACTGTTTGCTTTGCATGGCTTATGTAGTGGGGTTTGCTATGTAAATTCTGCACAAAATACAGAAGTAAGCAGCTGAGGATGGTTTGCCTAAGCAGCTGAGGATGGTTTGCCTAAGCAAACTCATTCATGTCTGGATTATGGATGCTCTGAGGGGAAAGTACCAACATCTTGATGAGCTGTGGAAGATGAGGAAAGGTAGAGCAATCCAGTTCAGAGTAGTTGCATTCTTTCAGGTTCTCTGTTGAGGTGTTTAATGCTGAATTGTACCAGGTCTCTAAAAGAGAGGTAGCTTTCATACCCTCATGCACCATCCCTCCTTTCTGTCTCTGCTTTGCAAGAGGGATTTACATTTTTTGTTTTCTTCAAGTCATGAAATCGCTTCTACCTCTCAGACTGCTAATACATCCTTTAGGGCCTGGTACATGTCCCTGAATAATCCTGTGACTGAATACAGCAAAACCAACAAAATCAAACAGCAGAATGAGCAGTTAGGACTGACAGCATCAGTTAAACTTCTTTCTACTAACCACATTTAAGCACGGCTGAAGTTTTGTCATAAATAAACTAACTCAATGTTGAATGTGATTTGTTCTGATTTATCCATGACCCTACTCATCACTATCAAGTGCAAAAGAGCTGCTCGTCCCTGATGTAGTCAAACAAAACATTCATTTTTTTTGTAAACCACACCATTTTCTTGGGAAGACAGTCATCATTGGCATGACCAGGACAGAACTGAGAAAAATACACATCAAAGCCAGCCTGTCTGGGGTACCAGAAACACACATGGCTTTTCACACATGGCTCTGTCATTTCAGCATCTTGGAGTATTTTATGCTCTCTACTCAAATAAAGTAGTAAAGCCCAATGCTTTGACAGCAAAATTTTTGGCCAAGACTCTGCAAAAATTTGCCTATGAATGTGGCTGTACTAGTGACTGCAGTGGTTTGAGATTTTGCAGCAAGAAGGATGCAGTCTGCACTGGCCTCTTGCTGTGGCCCGCGTGACGATTACTAGTCTAAATTTTGGGAAGTATTTTTTAAAACTCTGTTTTTCATTGTTTATGGATGAGCAGACCCATTTTTCAGCATATTTACTGCTGTAGGTAAAGTTGCAAGTGCCCAGCTGTTGGCTGCCTTTACACCATTCTCCTTGTACCCAAGCAGTCAGTCCTTCAGAGCAGCTCAGTGTCACAGGCTGCTCCCTATTCATCCAAGCTATAAGTGGCTTAATTAAGGGTCAAAATTCACCTAAGACTAGGAAGAAATTCTCATCTTCCTGTGTAAGTAAAACCCATAAAATATGCCTCAGTAATTCTTGCACTGTCCATCTTTTTCTGTCACTTCCCCATCATGGAAACCTAGATGCCTGGAGGTCCCAGCTCACACAGTTCTCTGCACTGTGCTGCACTCATAATTTCTGGCCACAGTGTATCCGTTGTTGCTCCAAAGGATAAATATCTGATCAGTCCCAACACCACTAGAAACTTCACAGAATTTTGACCCATAGAATTTTGATTCATAGAAGTTTGAAAAAGAAAAAGCAAGATTGTTGCCCACTCATCAAGCTGTTTTTGTCAAGTACCATCAAAAGGAGTCCCTGTTTGTCTTTCATGTGTTCATAGCATTATGATATAGCATGATATTTTTACAGGCCTGTAAAAATATCATGTACCAATACGTACAAATTACTGTAGAAACAGTAGTTTGCCTGAACAAGTACATTTTGAACTGGGAAAAGCCTTTGCACACTGTGCACATCTCAGTGAGTTTTTCTACATTTAGAGCTGAAGTTTCTGGATGAAGTGAAAGGAAGCAAGCTCGAGACAAAAATGTCTGTGAGACGGCAACTGAAAGCAAACTCAGTTAATATTTTAGGGCTACTGAACTAGAAATGAGAGCTGAACCCAGTAAATGGCCATTTATAATTTTTCTTTATTTTTTTTCCCTTTAAAATAAAAGTTTTGGATGTAAAAAGATCACTAATAGTTGAATTTTCACCACCCTCGTCAATAGGAACTGAATTGTGAGAAATGGGACAGCCTGTAGACTCATAGCTGAAAGTTTCCCTTGCCTGGCTTTGTTCTGTCACCCGTTAATTTTTAAAAGCTTCTTTATGCTACAGAAAGCTTATATGCACTAGAAAAATGCTTTCAGAAAGAGGATTGTCCCTACTTCTGTTGGCCTGGTCTGCGAAACAGAGCTCACCATTGCAAAATGATAGTTGAAATTGTGATCAGCTCACACAATATTTCTACTTCCCAAGGGATCTCGAGATTTCAAATCAGAATGCAATACATTTTCACATATTCTTCATGAAACCAAGCCTGAGAAATGTCTTTTAAAACATTTTACATTAGAAAGACATTAGAATGATCATTTCGGAAACATGTCTTTCTGGAATTTAGTTCTTTTTTATATTTTATATTATTTTAAAATTATTTTGCAACATGAGAAGGGTGCTGTGCTCCATGCAGCATCAAAGAAACAAAGTGGAGGTGATGATGATGAGATGATTTCCAAGCTCTTCCATTTAGGCATCTGAATTCCATGTATATTTGTGTTTTAGACATCGAGTTGTTACTTTTGATCTTCTTTCTTCATCCTTGAGTTCAAAGTCTTCACAGTCAAAACGATGAAGTGCCATCTCTGTAGATGATCCAGATGGGAAAACAATCCTGTTGCTGCCCTGTAAAATAGAGAGAGTATGGATTGCTTGCCATTCACGCATAACAAAAAAGCTTAAACGTATTTGCTTAGGTGTTGAAATCTGTTACAGCTAAAGCTGTGACCTAACTTTCTAACAAAGTTCTGTGTATTGCTCTGAATTCCTTTTCCCTACAGCTGCTACAGCAAGTCATGCATGACACTGAAATGTGCATTACAAGTTTTTTGGTGTATAGGACGAGCGCAATGGTCTGCATGTAATTTGGGCAGCTGTCTTTATTTTCAGTTGAAAGAATTCTCTCAGCTGCAACAACGTTAATCCGGTATAACTCCACCACACTGGTGCAACACAGATGAGACTTTCTTTGTGTTTAAATGACTGCAGTGAACAAGATCAATTGCAGAAAGAATAGTTCTTTTTTAAAGATCTGCAAGTTTAGTACATAATGGGCCAAATTAATCTCCGCTGTAAGTACACTCATTTCAGTGGTATTGCAGCAGGAATGAATTTAGCCAGAAGCCACTTTACAATAACTCATATATAAGCATGCACAACTAAATGTATTACATTTTAAACAAACTCAGCATTGTCTGGAGCACAGTTGGTCTGCTGAAACTCTGAAGCTAGGAAATAGCCATTGTGTGTTGAGTTTGTTTAGACAGTACCATTTTTGTTCAATTGGCTACATCCGTGGTATTTTAGTGATAACAGAAACATTCCCTCAGTTACGAAGTGATATTATAGTTGACAGACACAATTCTTATTCTAGGATTTCTGCATTCTCCTTTGCGCAATTTTAAATAAAATTATAACCAAATACAGAGAAATACTTTACTTGTTTCACCAATTATGAAATATTTTAGTTTTGCTCTTTGGTTGAGTTACCTCTTTAATTCACAAGGCATTGAAATGCTCTTACAGAAGAACATTCAAAAGTAACATAAGTAAAAAAAGTGTGATGCAGAAAAAAAACGAAACCCCCAGCTTTAGCTAAGTTAATGTAGCATTAATTTTTCTCTGGTTTAAGACTTGATTTCTGTGTAGTTTTCAGTTGTATATGTTATAAGCAATACCAGTCATTGCTACACTCACCGAGTCCCCAAGCCTATAGTGAGTGTGTTTCTTTTGGAGGTCACTGTCTTTTCAAATTCCACCAGAGGAACACATGGACTGCATGTTTTAGGCAATCACTGTCTGTTGGAGTTGTACAAATGCTTTTTTTTGTAAGGAGAGGAGGTCAAAAGTATCATGGCATCATAGAAATGCTGATTGAAAGATCTCTAATCCAACCTCCAGCTTTTAGTGGGACTATTCCAAAAACCAGATGTGGTCAGACAGGGCTTTGTATAGCCAAGAGTCAAATAACTCCAAGGATGGTGACCCCACAAGCACTATCCCCTGTGGTTTTCTTAATGTCCACTCTGAAAGCCCCAAACCAGAGCCTCTGGATATTGCCACTTTTTCATTTGTCATTACTAAGGAAAATTTTTCTTTCTTGTGTTTTTAACTCCCTTGCAAGTAGTTTTAGGCTCCTATTGCATCTTTAAGGCTCAAGGCCCCTGTCCATCTTGACTGACCATTGCTGGACTCTCTCCTGTTTCTCCACATCCCTCCTGAACTAAGGACCATGAAACTGGACACAGTACTCCAGGTGTGGCCTTACTCATGCAGAGTAAATTCGAGCAAATTGTTACTGCTTTCCTCCTTGAGAAGATGATTCCCAAGGAAGTTACAGCAAGACAATGAACTTCCAGAGAAGTAGGCAGTTACCTCCCAACTAGGGCAGGAGTCAGTTTTCTGATCCACAGGCATATTTGGAGTGGTGCTTTAAAAAGCTTCAGCAGCAAGAAAGCATTGCAAAGCATATTCTAGAGGAACTAGTCAAGAAATATGTCTGTGTGAGACAGAGTTAGTTTTTATGGATGTTTAGTATAGTGGTTAGGGCCAGATTTGAACCTACCTGAGCTGTTGCTAGCGAGAACCTTTGCACATTGAAGAAAATTGTCTTCTATGTTGTGTGTTGTCTCAGTTTGGTTGCATTTTCTATCGAATGTCCTGTATTCCCTCTTGGTTTTTTTGAGCTGTGTGTGGTGACCAAATAACTAGTTGTCACCTCATCAGATACAGAGGTTCAGGTCTGGCTGAAGACCTGACTATGATGATGTGAGGTCAAGTCTGGACCAGGCAATTTTGCTTTTGGCTTGGTGGGGTGGGGACAGAGGAGGTAGCTGAAGAGTTTTCAGTAAGCCAAAGGTGATTTCCATTTTTTTCTTAGTTGGCCACTCTAGTAACGGCACACTTATCGCTGTGGGTATTTATAGCCTTTCCTACAGCAACATGGTTTATAAATAATTAGGGATACTTGGGACAGCTTTCAATAACAGAGAGAAAGAAAATTTAGCCTTTTTCAGAGTTTAAAAAGCTTCTTGCTTGTGATGCTTTTCCATGATTTGAGCTCCACAGTGTCTGTGGTTCAGCAGAACTGTCCAGGCAACTTGCTCACCTGCATACCCTCGCCCCCTCCCCTCCTTTTTTTAAAATGCAATTAACTTCCAAGTCCTTTTCAGCACCCTGAGACAACCTTGCCCAAGGGAGTAGTCCCATCTTTGGAATGTCAGGCAGTATTGTCTTGCAATTTTCAACCCCTGCTTGCAGCAAGGTTAATGGCTCCCCTGAACCAATGAGCCTTCGGCACATCTGCATCTTTGCAGTCTTTCTTCTGCACGGCTGCTGTGACAGCCTGGAGTTTAGTCAGGAATGATGATGCTGATAATTCTTGGGGCGTCTCAGCAATATTCTTCTACACGTTTGGAGTCTGGCTGGGCAGCAGCTGGGGTTTGCTAAAGAGCATTGGTACTTTGGGAATAATCTCTTTAGTGGAAAGGACTCTGCTGCCAGGGACAGTCAATATTCCATAGAACTTGGGGGACTTCTCTTAGCGACTGCAATTTCTAGTCAGGTAGAAATCCATTAAGGAATCTCCAGGATATGTCTTGCTGTCCAGAAATCCTGGGAAGCTCTGACATTGTTGGCCACAAGGGTCAGGGTTAGCTCGTTGTTCACCTAAGGAAATGTCAGAACCTTCTGGAGACTGGGCTTATGGGCTCTTTAGCCTTGGTGCTGGTTATGAGTGCTGGCAGTGGCAGTCTAGGCAATGAGTCTGTTGGAAGAGCACAGTGCCCTTGATCTGTAAGGAGAGCAAGAGATTCTAGGGTGACAGGCACTGCGACTGGCATGGCAGAACATTGCCTTTGCGTTGAATCATAAAATCATAGAAACATAGAATAGTTAGGGTTGGAAGGGACCTTAAAGATCACCTAGTTCTATCCCCCCTGCCAGGGGCAGGGACATTCCACTAGATCAGGTTACCCAAAGTCCCATCCAACCTGGCCTTGAACACCTCCAGGGAAGGGGCAGCCACAACTTTCCTTGGCAACCTGTTCCAGTGTCTCACCACTCTCACAGTGAAGAAATTCTTCACCCAAGAGAATTTCTTCAGAAACCTTATCTAGACTATTTTCTTTGATCCTTGCTGTAACATTGCTTCTTTCTCCTCCCTTTCCTGTCCACACATGCTCTGCAGTCCCATTGCTTTATAGTTCCTCCCTCACATACTGCTTTTCTACCTTCGCCTTAATAGCGTAGAGCTAGTCTCACATCCACATCCTTCTTTATTTATGGTTTCAACAGACAGTCTATGACATTTGTAGATTCATAGAATAGTTTGAGTTGAAAGGGACCTTAAAGATTATCCAGTTCCAATCCCCTGCCATGAGCAGGGACACCTCCCGCCAGACCAGGCTGCCCAAGGCCCCATCCAACCTGGCCTTGAACACCTCCAGGGATGGAGCAGCCACACCTTCCGCGGGCAAACTGTGCCAGTGCCTCACCAAACATTTCACTTCCAAACATTTTAAATTACTAAATGCTACCGTTCACTTGGTCATTTATGGGCATTACCTGGGTGTCATTTTCTATGGAGGGTTCACTATACATTCTTACAGTTGGGCCATGCCTACACCGTGCCCCCTGTCTACACCGTAGACTGCCAAGAGTCTTTTTGGATAATTTACCTAATACATACACAATACCACTTGTATGGAGGGATATTGTGTTCCTGTTGATCCTCTAAGCTTTCTGTGACATCTTTTAGGATGATATTGTTACAGGTGCTATCCCTATGCCCAGCATCTGCTTGGATTCTTGCAGCTGATGTTGTTGAGCCATGTCGTGTCCTGGCATCATCCACTCGATGTCCTCTGCAGTCTTGAGCACCTCCACAGGCACCGTCAGACAGCGTGTGGAGCAGATTAACCACCTGAGGAAAAGTGAACCAAATCACAGGGTTTTCTCACTAAAGTTGGTCTCCTCAGGGCCTTGAGCACCTTTAGTGGGACAAATCTATGCTTCACAAAGACTCTGGGGGTACCACTATCTATACATTGTAATGACAATATCTGCTGGGATATGCCCTTGCCCATGGCAGGGGGGCTGGAATTGGATGATCTTTAATGTCCCTTCCCCCAAAAGGTTCTATCATTCTATGATTCTGACATGCAGGAGTACTATGCCAGGTTCCTGGGTCTCGCTCACCAGGGTGGGTTGGCATCATCAGCCCTGTAACAAAGGTTAGGCAACTTCTGCTGACTGAGTTGCCAAAAGTTAAATTCTGTGAAGTCCCAGCAAGGAGTTTTCAGGGTAATGAAGTTTTCCAGGTTCTGGTGAAAGTCAGTGTTGCTTTCTGCTTCTGAGTCATCTCCAGCTTTTTGAAATCCCTGCTTTTGTATCTGCTCATCAACATCTAAATGCATTAATAACAACATTTAGACATTGGTTTCACTTAGGACAAGGTGCTACTCAGTTTTTTTCTAAAACTAGCCCTCATGTAAATCTGACTACATATTGATTTAGCTTAATGCTACTGTGAGCATTCCCCTCCTAATTTTAAGCAGAGTTTCATAGGTGATTTCTTGATGAGCTTAAAACATAGCTTAAAAGATGACAGTCTTAAGAGGTGTAAACTTGAAAGCTGCCTGGGTTGCACTCTATGAGATCAGTCATGAAAAATGAAGCAGGCATATGCGTATTAAATATCTCACCGATAAACACACATCATGAAGTGATCCAGATGCAGGAATGAGGCTGGTTCTGGGACTGCTTCCAAGGGCAGACTGAGAGCCCTGCCTGTAAAAATAAAATATTTTTTCCTGATAGGTTGGCTAGTATTGCCCAGACATGGCAGGCTGAAAGTGTATCTTGCCTTCTTTGTGGCTCAGAAATATTTTGTTTCCTTGAATGAAATGTTCTATCAAGCACTGAGTCTTTGAGTTGACTCTTCATCAGGTTTTGGTCCCCAGGTTATTTCATTTAATGCCCTGAGGCATCTCTACACTTTGCTGCAGTCAGCAGTGTTGACACATCCACACACAGGAATCTGCTCACTTCAGGATGCTTATCTGCCTGTGACAGGAGCCCAGTCACACGGAGACCCCAGGCAACAGTGTTCCTGACCAGATTTTCTGCTAACTGTATGATGGGTCTTTCTGCATTTTTCCCACCAGAGCAGCCTGTCATGGAGCAAGGCATTTGGTATTTTATTCCCTCCCTGAATCCAAAGGGCGTACTGGCAGAATACATCCATGACTGACTTATAAATACTTTATACTAGAAAAAGAACAAATAAATACCTGTGACATGCAAAGGAACCTTGCTTATGTTTGTTTCCAGCTACTGGCTGAGAACAATAAATTTTGGCTGCATGGAGTGCTGGCTGGGTTCCTCACCAGGAATGTTTCTCTTTGATGTTGCAGACGGGGCCCTTTGTTGTGCATCATCACCAGCACTTGGCTAGCTGGCTGGTCTATTGGACAGCAGTAAATTGAACTTCTGTTGCTCTGCTTTTCAGACTAAGAAGCCTGGTTTTCACATGTAAGAAACTAAGATGACGTTCCATCAGAGTCAAAGCCGAAATTTGTTGGCTCTCCTTGTGTATGCACCAAACATAGATAACCACAAAGAGGAAAACTAAAGAGTTAAATCTAAAATGCAGAGTAGTCACCAAGCAACTGTACTCCCTTCTGTATACAATGCTGTGTTATCATTGTGCTCAGAGATAGGCGTGAATGACACAGTGAAATGGGCTCAGGAAGCATAATCAGCTTCATGACCCTTATTCCTGTAAACTTGGCTGGTCTGTTTAGAAGAATAAATGCAAATTACAGGCCAGCATATCAGTAAAGCACATTCTGAATATCAAAAGTCCAGCTGATCTGTTGGCTTGACTGAATATTTTTATGTGCCTCTGAGTTCATGACAGAAATGTGAGGAATTGCAAACTGTCAGCCCTTCAGTTATGAGGGGGACTGGCTGGCAGGAGTAACCTTTTCTAAAATGACCACCTGCCCAGACTGGATTCACACAGCACGTGAGCTTTGGCACTCACCGTCCTTCTTATGAACTAAGTGTAGTAGCTTACTTTTATACTTCTCCATAATGATCTCCCTGTATCTTAGTGGTTTCTCTTCACGCTCAGTGTTACTCCAACAGCTTTGAAATCTCACTTTTCTTAGCAATGCCTTTGCATTAACCTTGAGAATGCCCTGTCAACACCCAATAGCTGCCTCTCCCCATCTGCAAAATGAGGCCATGACTTTCATCTGCTTTAAGAAGTGCCTTCACATCTGCAGATGAGAAGTTTTATGTTACACAGAGATACTTTAGGCCACTGAAAGGAAGCAAATTTTTAAGAACTGACTATGGTAATTTATGTAAGTCTTTGCTTATACACACATACACAACAATAGTTAAAACTCAGCAAGCATGACTTAGCAAACTGTATATGATGGGTAAAACATCTTGAAGAATACAACCTATGACAAAATTATTTCTTTCTAATCTTAGTACTGATGATTGTCCAGATCACTTCATTGCTACAGCTCTGAAAATCCCTGCCATGTTTCTACAGCTTCACTAACTAGCAAAGGACATTTCAAACCATACCATATATTTCTATGACAATTATCATAGTCTCTTTTTTCTGAATTATCATAGAATCCCCAGGTTGCAAAAGACCTTTGGGGTCATCAAGTCCAGTCGTACCTGTCCACTACTAAGCACTTCAGGTACCTGTCTTTTCAATACCTCTAGGGATGGCAACTCAATCACCTCCCTGGGCAGCCTGTTCCAGTGCTTGATAACCCTTTCAGCGAAGAAATTTTCCTAATGTTCAATCTGAACCTCCCCTGGCACAGCTTGAAGCCATTTCCTTCCATCCTACCACCTTTCACTTGGGCAAAGAGACCAACACCCATCTATCTACAACCTCCATTCAGCCTCCTCTCTCTAGGCTAAATAACCCCAGTTCCCTCAGCCACTCCTCATAAGACTTGTTCTCTAGTCCCTTCACCATCTTCATTGCTCTTCTCTGGACTCTCAATGTGAGGAGCCCCAAACCAAGCACTGTTTTGCATTGTATTCTAGCAGTATTGTCTTTAGTTCTGCGGTTAGTCATGAAGCTCTAGGATACGGGAAACCACAAACATGATTTCTGATAACTCATAGTAGTATTCCTTTTTTGTTGGCCTTAAGTTCCCTTTCTTTCTAGCAGAGATGTGTGAAAATGTTTCTGATCCAAATGTGTTCTGAACTCCTGTTGTTGTCATCATTATAAGGGAGACAGAAACTAAGCAAGAGAAATCACCGTGGACACAACAATCAGCCTTCATTTCACTTGTGATTTTTGCAGGGCTTTGTCTTAGTGCAGAACATTGCTTCATGCTCTTGCCCAGTATTCCAAGACCAAAATAATTCATGGGTGTTCGCAGCAAGAATAAGCCTGTATGAAAAAAAGGCAAGTGATACATAGCTGACAAGTGATTCGTATTTCCTAGCCTCACTCACCTGACTTTCAGGACTACAGAAAATTATCTTCTGACTTACATACGTGCCTGTGTCCATCTTCCTCTGTAGCTTCTTCTCCTGTAGCTTCTGTTTCCCCATGGACATCAGCATTTCCTTATCTCCAGAGAACACAGTGTTTGCCTTGGATTTCAGAGATTTCACATGCTAACCCGATGTAGTTCTTTCCTCTGTGAATTTTGGTACACGTGAATATTAATGAGGCAAATTTCATAAATATATACTTAGCAATAGATGGTTTGATTGTAATCACCATAGGAGACATCCTTCATCATGAACTTAGTGTAGATTTTCTGCACATAAACATTAGTAATGAAAGACTAAGGCACAGATCTAGGCCCCAGGTTTGCTGCAGATTTCCTGTCCAACCTAGGCTGAGTCATTCACTCGCTTTCACCACTTTTGTTTGGAAATGTGCAAAACTAATGCTTCCCCCCCCTTCTTTCTCACTCTCCTGTTTTGTCCTGATTTCTCAGAGTAGAAAAATCTCAACTTTGTAATTCTCTTATTGTGCATTTGTAAAGCCTGAATATGACCGGACACTGAGGTGCAACTATATTACTCGTAATTACTTTGTCACTCTTATGCTTCGCTTGACAAGGAAGCCAATGCTGCAGATCACCCAGTTACACATTGGTTCAATCTGATTTATTTATATCTGTTCAACAGGCCTGGAATAATGGCAGTCAGCAACAACACATAAGTAAGAAAAAAAGAGATCTTTTTCTCAGCATGTCAGCTCATCTTGGCTGCTGCAAGAAAAAGATCTTAGCTTCAAGGAGAAGTCATGCTTGACCAATTTGACAAACTTCTGTGATGAAATGAGTGGCTTGCATACAGGGTGTGTGGAGCAGTGGGTGTTGCCTATCTAGACTTCAGTAAGGTTTATGATATTGTCTCCCATAAGCCTGGGTTGAATGAGCAGAGAGAGAGGTAGATTGAAAAGTGGATGAGTGACTAGACCCAGAGAGTGATGGTCAGTGGGACAAAATCTAGGCCAGTAACTAGTGGTGTAGCCCAGAGGTCAAGAGAGTGGCCTATACTGCTTGACATCTTCATTAATGACCTCGATGACGGAGCAGAGTGCACCCTCAGCAAATTTGCAGATGACACCAAGCTTGGAGGAGCAGTGGGTACACCAGAAGGTCGTGCTGCCATCCAGAGTGGCCTTAACAGTCTGGAGAAATGGAACAATAAGAACTCAAGAAGTCCAGCAAGAAGTATTACAATGTTCTGCACCTGGGAAAAGGAACAACCCCAGGCACCTGTGTGTAGTTTGGACCAGCCAGCTGGAAAGCAGCTTGGCAGAAAAGGACCTCGAGAGTCCTGATGGACATGAAGTTGAACGTGATCCTGCAATGTATCCTCGCAACAGAGAAGGCGAAAGGTATCCTAGGCTGCATTAGGCAGAGCTCTGCCAGCAGGTCAAGGAAATTGATCCTTCCCGCTCTGATGAGACCACATCTGGAGTGCTGTGTCCAGTGAGGACCTCCTTGTTAGAAGAGAGGCATGGAGCTACCAGAAAGACAAAAACACAGGGCCACAAAGATGATGAAGGGAGTGGAGGATCTCTTCTTTGAGGAAAGGCTGAGAGAACTGGGACTGTATCAACATATGAGGTTGTTTAGCCAGGAGAAGAGGAGGCTGAGGGGAGACCTCATTGCTCTCTATAATTACCTGAAAGGAGTTTGCAGAGAGGAGGGAGCTGGCCTCTTCTCTTAAGTGACAGGGGACAGGACAAGAGGGAATGGCCTCAAGCTCTGCCAGAGGAAGTTTAGGCTGAAAGTTAGGAAAAAAATTTCCACGGAAAGGGTTATTGGGCTCTGGAATAGGCTACCCAGGGAGGTGGTTGAGTCCCCTTCCCTGGAGGTGTTTAAGGGATGGGTGGATGAGGTACTGAGGGGCATGTTTTAGTGGCTGATGGGAATGGTTGGCCTCGATGATCCAGTGGGTCTTTTCCAACCTGGTGATTCTATGATTCTATAACTTTATCAGCCTATAAATACCTAAAAGGAAGGTATGAAGGGATGGAGCCAAAGTCTTCCCAGTGGTGTCCAGGGACAGTATAAGAGGCAAAAGGTACAAATTGAAGTGCAGGAGGTTCCCTCTGAACATCAGGAAACATTGTTTTGCTGTGAGAGTGACTGAGCACAGGCATACAGGTTGTTCAGAGAGGTTATGAGGTTTCCTTCACTGCCGATGTTCAAAAGTCATCTGGGCATGGTTTTGAGCAACTGGCTCTAGAAGGCCCTGCTTGAGGAGGGGTATTGAACCAGGTGACCTCAGGAGGTCCCTTCCAACCTCAACTCCTCTGTGACTTCATGAAAGACTACGAGATGTGGCCATGTTTGTCACCTATAAGCAAAGATCCTGTAACAAGCCAGACAGCTGTAGGCAGAGCTTTCCTTCAAAAACTAAAAATGTAGTCACACACTGAGAAAAGGCCTGTGCAGGAATGGTGATGTGCTCTAATTCATGGATCTGCTGTTCTGGAAATGGAAGAGACTCTCACACCCTGTCACTGCAGTGTTGTTCCCCCTAAGACATCCTGCCATGAAACATCTCTTCCAAATTTACATTTCCCAGCTTTTACGCTTTCTAAAACATTTCTTACAAAAGTGTTTTACAACCCAAGTCATGAAGATTCTTTTTCACTTTTTGTCTAAATTTTAAGCCTTTAAAACCAATAATGTCCTGTCACTGAGGCTCTATGGATACACAGGGCCATAAGGAGACACCCAGTCTCCAGGAATTCTATCATTACAGTAATGTTGATTCAAAATTTGATAATTAAGGAGTAGGATGATGAGATTCACCTTCCCGCTTGAGAAAGCTGAGGAACCTGGGTTCTTGCGCTGTGCAGTGGAGAGGCAGGACAATCTGGTTTGGGGTGGCAGAAGGCAGTGGAAATCATGGCAATTACTTTGTGCTTGCAACCAAATGCCACCCAGACAAATTGTGTCCCCAGTTTAGTTATCAAACGAATCTACCTGGCTGCTGGAAATTTAAGTGAGTGCTTCCGACTGATATTCTCACTATGTCCTGCCAGCAGCTACTGCACTAGTCCTGTGAATTCAGCTGGATAAGAAATGAAATAAATTAGTCACAGAAGGCAGAATACATTCAACAAGTGAACTCTAAGACCTGGAGCAACAGAGGTGGCTGGGCAGACTGGCCTGCACATCGGTGACAGTGATTTCTGAGGGATGATATGGCACTGGTGTGTCTTACCACACACCTTCCCTTCAGGTATAAATCTTCTAGACTGTCTTTAACACTAAAATATTTTTTGAGATATGTAACTAGAAGACTGGATGGAGAGTTGAAGATATGTCAAAATTGACAGCATTTTCAGACTTTTCCTCCTACATTTTAGCATAAGACAAAGTAGATAGCTTAAGGGAATTATAATTAAACAACCACTAGAAAAAATATAGAACAGAAATGGAACTGAACTTTTTGTATTTGCAGTTTTAATAACACATCTGGAATTAACAATTTAAAACTTTGCAAAATATTTAGCATAATAACCAAGTTAATTTTTACTTCAGCTCAGAGGTAGAGGTCAGTACTGAGTGCACATCCCCTTTTCAGGGAATGTATCCTCATGCCCTGAAAAGACTCTTGTTCTAATTGAAATCAGCTGGAAATACCTACACTTATTTTAACTTCAGTTTTTCCTAGTTATCTGAAAAGATCACACTGTACTTGCTTAAACAAAACATTTAAAAATGCAGTTGTCATCCATTCTGTTCCTCCTGTAGCTGAACACTTTGTTGTTTTATAATAAACGGTGCCATTAGTTCATATCATGTGATTAAAAAGGATTCATCAGACATTAGAGCCCATAATCGCAGCCTATAGTCTCATTTTAACATTTCTCACTGGCATATCCTACTTGACCCTGCTTACTGCAGCACTTCTATTATGCTGTCTAAAAGGACAAGAGGACTGAACAGAAACAAAAATGCAGGGGTGAAAATTGCTTTCACACTCACAGCTATGTGTTCAGTGCTGTTATAGCTCTAGATGAATAGAAGAAATCTGGAGTCTGGCCAACACCGCTCGATAGAAATCTCCATCTTCCTCAAAAAAAAAGTCCTGATGTGTTTGAAATAAACTGAACAACTAAACCAGTGAGCAAGAATCTTCTTTCACAGAAATATAGGACACTGTTCAAGACAACCTGATTCAATATGATATTGGCTTCATACTTCATGAATTAAGACTGTTTAGTGGTGTTGTGTTCTTTCTTGGCATGCTGATGAGGATAAATATTAAAAGGTCAAGGGCTATTAATTAGATCTTTTTGCATAGGTTTATAACAGGTAATAGGGTGTCAAAGTATTGCTTAGGAAAGAAATTGAGCTGTAATAAAGCACAAGCACACCTTCATGATTCAACTTTATTATACGTGGTTTGCTGATAATATCATTAAAGGGTTTCATGTCTGTATTGAGTGACACAGCCAAACCAGATGTTTCTTCTTTTAGGTCTTTCTTTTTTTCCTCTCTTTCTTTTGAGAGCACTGCATATCAAAGCAATGTGAAACTAAAAGGTAGCTAGGTGCTGTTTGAAGCTGAGCAAAACAAGTTTTGCTAGAGCTGAGCCACTGGCAGGTTTGTGCCGTGGGCCCTCAAGGCTGGTGGAGGGACAAGGAGGCTGCTGCTGGTATTGGGGGGTTGGGGTGAGGGCAAGGGAAGGAGTCCAGCACTCTGCAGCTGGTGTCTCAGCCTGTTTCTGTTTTGTTTTGCCTCAAGAGCATCCTGGTGGAGCTGTGGTGAGGAAGCCTGAACTCAAAAGAAAACCTAGCTTGAGGTTTACCCTGGACATTTGTATTTCTCTGCTATTTACACTTAGCTACCATTATTCATCATTACTCATTTAACTCCTAAACTGGCTTAATGTTAGCACGCATCACTTTTCTTTGCTGTTGCCCTCTTCTACTCGCTGAAAAAAAAAAAGGCTGTCTAGAAGTTTGCATTGTCCTTTTTACATTGCCACGATTTTTGCTTGGTTTTTTTTCCCTTGTGGCCTATCTGATGGGGTCACCTTCTAACAAAAGTAAGGGGTAGCCTGCTAGTGCAAACACTGGGCACCTGATGTCCACACTGCCTTGTTATGGGTTCTTCCTCTCTATGGAAAACCTGCTCGAGATGCAGCTGGCTTGAACCACCATGGGCACCGTCTTCCTGGTGCCTCAGAGCTGGGGATTACATTTAATTTAGCAGTTTTAGGATGGCCATAGATACAAACAGGTCCAAATGAAAGCTGCTGGGTAGGTGTGTGGAGCAGTTTGGGCAGGAAACGTCTCTCTGTCCTCACAACTCTGTTCCTGAGCCCCAAGAGCGGCCACCTGCATGTTTCCAAGCTAAACCTCTGGCTGGGCCAATTTAACTTGTCTTCTGAACTGAATCTTCTCTACCTCTGCTGAAATTCAGGTGTGCAATGATGGCTGGTGTCTACCCCATGGCAATTCTCCTTCACAACGAAAAAATTCCAATTGATTTGAGTCACAATACCTCAGTTTCTTTATTTCAAAGTCCTTCTCGATGGTGCTTATCACTCCTCTCTAAACTGCTCACATCTTCTTCTCAAACAAAGAGGTAGTCTTGTTTCAATGGCCTTTTTTTTTGGCTTGGCAAAATGAAAATAGACTCAGGCTTTCCCTAGATCTCTCATAGCCCTCAAAAAAAATGATGCATACAAACCCCTGCGCAGAGAAGAAAACCACATGAGATGTCCCCACAGTCCAAAGTATTTTACGTTTCCCCTTTGCTTAGGTTTTCAAAATTAAACAAAACTTTTCAAAAATCTTGAAGAGGCTGTTTATCCTTGTTGGGACTGTTTTTCATATTGTTTAATATATTTTTCATTGTATCTTCTGAAGTGGAGGTTTCAGGGCTGCCTTACAGTGGATCTTTTGTTCTTCCAGTGTGGCTGATGATATCCCGCCTTTCCACTACTTTCATGGTCCTGTTGCATCTAGATTTTACTCCCATCTGGATCCAGCCCCATAGGCATCAGTCAACCACCACCCTTTTGCTTGCACTTTAGCTGCAGAGCTCTAACACGTGAGTAGAGTCTGGGGTTGGAATCAGTGTTACCCTTCCTGCAGCTGTCAGACTCTCCCCGTACCCTTGGAAGGAAGCCCATTCTCATCTCTCGCCCACCAAAACCATATCGTTTTGACGCTACCACAGAGATCTTCCAATTCTTCCAGAATCCAGCCCCTACTGGTGTTGGTTTTGCCATTGAATCAGTATTTATTCAACAAAAGTAATAGTTAAATGATCATTTCAAGCACTATTTAAGAACTAACATGGTAGTGGGTATTATAGAATCCAACCTCACCACATCCTGTAGCACTTAAGCAAGGAAGGGACATTTTGTTACTTTGGTTTTCTAGGTGTTTTTCTGTTTGCCGAAAGTCATTTGGAAAAGTCAGTGCAGCCAATTCAGGACACCCAAGTTCACATGGGCTATGAAAACAAACAGATGGGATATGTCTGTTAACATAGAAATATTCCTCTAACACTCCTCCATGATGGCTTCTTGATTTTGATAGCTCAGGATATAACATGTTTATATCTGTTAAATCTAGAAAAAGAAGTAGATGAGATAAAAGAAATAGAGACCCTGGGAGTTATTTAAATAGGTTTGGGATTTAACTTGTCTGTCTAAGTTTATATGGGAGTAAATCTGGGTTCCTTTAGAGCCCCTGGTGAGAGATAGGTACTTCTGCAGTGTGATTCATCCAGTTTGTTTCAGATATCCACACTGTGTTTTGCACAACAGAGAGCTGTGCCCCAAAACTGCCTTCTCTCTCACTGAATTTAGAGAGACCTGAGGGGGTGAGCTGTGATGGAGATCCTAGCCATGCAGGAGGGGAATTCCTCCTCACAGCCCTTAATCACTATTCTGTTAGTCAGTGTTACTGTTGTGTTGTTGATCTAAATCACCAATTGATGCTCAACCTCTCTCACTCCAAGAACTACCACAGAGATGTGTTTTGGTCTGAAGAGCCATAATGTTTTTTCTGTGTATCTTCAAGTCACAAAATATACCCATTATTCAGGTATCCACTACAGGAAGCCTGGAGCAGGTGAAGTTGAAGCCACAGGCTGAAGCCATAGCCAGCAGGCAGCAGACCACCAGGCTTTTGAGTAATTTCATAGAATCACAGAATAACCAGGTTGGAAGAGACCCACCGGATCATCGAGTCCAACCATTCCTATCAATCACTAAACCGTGCCCCTCAGCACCTTGTCCACTCGTGCCTTAAACACCTCCAGGGAAGGTGACTCAACCACCTCCCTGGGCAGCCTGTGCCAATGCCCAATGACCCTTTCTGTGAAAATCTTTTTCCTAATGTCCAGCCTAAACCTCCTCTGGTGGAGCTTGAGGCCATTCCCTCTTGTCCTGTCCCCTGTCACTTGGGAGAAGAGGCCAGCACCCTCCTCTCCACAACTTCCTTTCTTTTGTTCCTTTGGAATGATTTTCTCTAGATTTGTTTCTTCAGCTTTTGATACTACAGTCGCCAGTGCCACGAGTGCTGGGTAGACATCTCCACTTCTGCCTCCATCCTGAGACCCTGCTACCTCTCTACCTCTCCAGCCTCCCTCACACCCTTTCTCCCTGGACAGTGGTTTGGGTGGCCCCAGACCACACTGTTCCTTGCTGGTTTTGCCATGGGTCACTTAGGCCTTTCATCTTCAGTTTGGAGACTCCAGGAGTTAGAAACTCCATTACAACCTCTTCGTTTTGCCCAAAAGATCTTATTTCTCCATTGTGTTGGGTGTCTGTGGGGCTCAAGCAGAGACAACTAAATGCCACGAACATGATACAGCTCCAAGAGTGATCCCAGCAAGGATGCATCTTCTCTTTATTGCAATAAAGCTCTTCTTTCCTGATGATAAGCGCTCCTAGCCAAGATGCGCTCCCCATAAAACATAAAAGGAAACGTAGCTAAGGCTTCCCCTGGCCTGCAGGCTTTACCTGCTCTGGGCTTCAGGGCAGTGGGCACAGCCAGTTTAGACAAGCAATTCGTCTTTTCAAGAGTACAGTCACTTTGTGTGTGAGGAATGTGTAAGGATCATCTCAACTCACCTTGGAACCTTTCCCAAAAGTACAGTAAATAAAAGCTGCGACCACTCTCCAAACCTGTCCACAGAGTGGTGCTCCCATGTATGCTCCTGTGTGCATGCTGGCCCCATACACATGATGCATGGTCCTCAGCACGGTGCTCTTGTGTAATCGGTCTATTGTCTTTATCAAGGTGCCCCGGCCATGTGGCACATGGTTCTCTGCATGGTCCTCGGCGTGGTGCTCCTCTGTCTCTCTCTCTACATGAAGAGAGCTCAGCCCCCATCCAGCCAATCATGAAGGAGACGTCAGGAAAAACTGCAGTAACTTCCATATGAGGTGGCAGAGCACTCTTGTTCATCTACAGTATTAGCCCCAGCCACTTCTCCCAGGCCACTAGGACTCGTCACTCTCTCCCAAAACCTCTCCTTCCAAGCTGTCAAAACATCGCTGCCCAGGCCAATCCTCCTGCAGTCCAGGTACCCACATGCTCCACGGCTGGGGGTCTCCTGCAGCCCTCTGCTGTCTCTCATTCCTCTCATTTCTCTGTCAAAACCAAAAGAAAAACATACAGTGCAAAATTCTACTCATACACCCCAACTGCTTTTTAATCTTTTATATACATGTATTTAAAATTTTTCTGTTTAATGTTGGCTCTGTCTTGTCCTGCTTTATTATAGCATATCTGTATTCCTGGAAGCCAGTAGCACTGAAAGAGAGGTTTGGGCAAAGGAGAGGTTTGAAATTAGATTACTGTTTTCTCCCCAGTCTTAAATAAAATTGATTTTTTAAAAATCTTTTTCTTGCTACCCTGTAATTAATGTATCTCATTTCACTTTAATATGAAACCCTGAGACCTGCATTGTTCATGTTCCTGAGTTTTCACAGAGTTGACAAAAATGTGGTTACGTCGAGCTTTCATTATACGAGGTGTCAGTTATGCACTGTGGGCTTTGTTAGGCACTGGCCGTGTTGCGAGCTCACATGACCATCTCAGACACCCCACACAATGGCATAAAAAGGCTCTCGTCTTGTCAGCAACACCAAATTTGTCAAAAAAAGAAAGCAAAAGATTTCAAACTATTGTCTTCTGTTGCAAGAGCATAAATTTCAGCAGACAGATCAGATGTATCATTTCACTTTTAATGAAATTAATACAATATTAATTTAGGTGCTGACAACTTCACATATTATTTAAGGACCTGATTTTGATTGCCTGAATTCTTACTTTAAAATAAATTTATCACCAAATGCCACAGACTCGCGTAATTCTCAGCTTTTCCCAATCTCTTCCTGATCATATTTGTTTTGCCTCACTGACAAACATGTAATGGCTGCACCATGTTCTGCCTTCCCTCATGTAGCACAAGGGATTTTGCCTGGTGCTGCCAGGGAGATTCTTGTTTAGCCAGAGTATCTTTTACGACACTTGAAAGACTGAACAGCTGAAAAGTATGTTGAAAATGAGTCCAAACTATCGAGTAGCATTATATATAATGTACTTGCCTGCTGACACACATCGTTTCTCCTGCAAAGACGACTGTTGAACTTATGGAGTGAAAGCTGCACTGAAGAGAAGGACTTGGGTGTGCTGGTGGATGAGAAGCTCAACATGAGCTGACCGTGTGTGCTCGCAGCCCAGAAAGCCAACTGTATCCTGGGCTGCATCAAAAGATGCGTGACCAGCAGGTCGAGGGAGGTGATTCCGACCCTTTATTCTACTCTCTTGAGACCCTGCCTGGAATCCTGCGTTCAGTTCTGGAGTCCTCCACACAGGAAAGACGTGGATCTGTCAGAGTGAGTCCAGAAGAGGGCCACAAGGACAATCCAAGGGCTGGGGCACCTCCCCTAAAAGGACAGGCTGACAAGAGTTGGGCTTGTTTAGCCTAGAGAAGAGAAGGCTCTGAGGAGACATTAGAGCAGCCTTCCAGTACTTAAAGGGGGCTACAGGAAAGCTGGGGACGGGCTCTTTATCAGAGAGCACAGTGATAGGATGAGGGGTAATGGTTTTAAGCTGAAAGAGGGGAGGTGTAGATAAGATCTTAGGAAGAATTTTTTTCCTCTGAGGGTGGTGAGGCATTGGCACAGATTGCCCAGAGAAGTTGTGGAGGCCCCATCCCTGGGTGGGTGTTCAAGGCCAGGTCAGATGAGGCTTTGAGAAACCTGCTGTAGTGGAAATTGTCCCTGCTCATGCCAGGAGGGCTGGAAATGAATGATCTTTAAGGTCCCTTCTAACTCAAACCATTCTATGATTCTCTGATTCTGACTCAAGACATGCAGAAATCAAATACAGCAAAGATTACTGCAACACATAGTAAACAGAGTTAATATTCCCATATACAGAAAAACTCTAACTGATTTAAGTCACGTTGTGACCGAGAAACATAATCACCACAGTATGTCCATTGACCTATGTTCAAAGCTCATGGAAACAAACATCACTGCTTTCCTGCAGCCACCACTGGACCAGGACCTCCCAGCAGCAGGCGATGCAGCTGCTATGAGATGAGCTGCTTACAAAGGGTAAAAGACACATAGCATTTAATATGAGAACAAAAGTTTGATACTAGGGGAGAATATAATTATTAAGCAAAATGCTTAATAGTAAACCAACATTTTCTGCTAAAAGAAAAAAGTTACTTGTCTTGGATATGTTATTCATACTCAGAGGTCACAAATGAACACCATCCCAGTGGGAGAAAGTGCTTAGAATCATAGAACAGTTTGGGTTGGAAGGAACCTTTAAAGGTCGTCTATGAGCAGGAACATCTTCAACCTGAGCAGGTTGCTCAGAGTCCAGTCCAACCTGACATCTACCACCTCTCTGGCCAAGATGTGCCAGTTTTTCACCACCTTCATTGTAAAAAATGTCTTCCTTATATCCTGTCTGACTCTACCCTCTTTTAGCTTCATACCATTACCCATTGTCTTATTGCAACAGGGTCTGCTAAAAAGTTTGTCCCCATCATTGTTATAAGCTACTTCTAAGTACCAAAAGGCTGCAATATAGCCACCCCAGACTTCTCTTTTCTCTGAGTTGAATAACCTAAACTCTTTAAACCTGTCTTCACAGGAGGGGCGTTCCATTCCTCTGATCGTGTTTGTGGCCCTCCTCTGGACCTGCTCCAACACGTCCATGTCTTTCTTGAACTGAAGGCTCCAGAGCAGGATGCAGTAGTCCATGTGGGATGTCACCAGAGTGGAGTAGAGGGAAGTATCACCTCCCTCAACCTGCTGGCCATGCTTATTTTAATGCAGCCCAGGATATGGTTGGCCTTCTGAGCTGCGAGCACACATTGCACACTCCTGTTCAGCTTTTCATTCACCAGTAGCCCCCACTCCTTCTCCACAGGGCTGCCTCTCAATCTCTTCATTCCTCCGCCTGTATTGATACTGGGGGTTAATGATAGATGGGGTTCATATAGGGTCGCTTATCAAGCTTGTCCAGGTCCTTCTGGGCAGCATCCTTTCCCTCAGGGAGTGTCAACTGTACCACTCAGCTTGGTGTTTGCAAAATTGCTTATCAATCCCACTGTCTGTGCTATTGATGACTGTATCAAACAATACTGGTGCAGATATGGAGCTGAGGGACTCTACTTGCCACTGATCTCCATTTGGACATTGAGCCATGGACCACTAGCCTCTGGATGTGAACATTGAACCAGTTCCTGATTCACCGAACAGTGCGCCCATCAAATCCATATCTCTCCCATTTAGAGAGATGGATGTTGTGGGAGTTGATGTCAAAGGCCTTACAGAAGTCCAGACAACTTCCACAGCTCTTCCCTTGTCCTCCGATGTAGTCACTCCATCATAGAAGGCCACTAGTTTGGTGAGGCAGGACTTGCTCTTGATGAAGTGTTGTGTTAAAAGGGTAAAGGGCCTGACATGTGGCTAAGAAAAGGAAGCCCTCCCGTCAGAGTCAACTCACCTGTCAGCACCCAAAGAAGGACTTTGGGGTTTGAGAGTCAATTTGCATGTCAGCGTCTGAAGTGGGACTTTCACTGAACAGTCTCACATCTTTAACTTACTCAACTAGGTCTGTCAGCAATCATGGAGGGCTCTAACTGAGCAGTTTCAGGAGGGTGATAGAACCAGTGCTTGTTTGTCAGAGCCTGTTGTTCATTGATCAGATTCACCAAGTAGAACCAATAGAATGATTTATTGAAGAGACAGGTATAACGAGTTTGAGATTGATGATGATAAATTCACTCACTGCAAAATTAAGGTAGACCTAAAAATGAAGGACTTATAGTTAACTATAATTTTCCAGATAACATCAAACACAGTTGGAGGTGCAAATCTTACCAAGGAGGTATCCCTGTTTGGGGAGGAAAGAGATATTTAGGCCTGTTGACCCATCCTATAGCTGGAGGTCCTGTCCTCCAAACAGAGGATTCAAAATGCCAGGTTTTTATGACTAGTAATTAGTGAGGTGAGACTAAGTCAATTATTGGGTGTCAATTGACTCCATCATTGATACAGCCAGAGCTCGGAGCAGGGAGCTTATTTAGAATCATAGAATAGATTGGGTTGGAAGGGACTTTAAAGCCCATCCCGTTCCAACCCCCCTGCCATGGGCAGGGACACCTCCCACTAAACCAAGCTGCTCAAGGCCCCATCCAACCTGGCCTTGAACATCTCCAGGGATGGGGCAGCCACAGCTTCCCTGGGAAACCTGTGCTAGTTCCTTATCCCTCTCATTGTGAAGAAATTCTTCCTTATGTCTAAGCTAAATCTGCCCCTCTCCAGTTTATACCCATTGCCCCCCATCCCATCACTACAAGCCTTTGTGAACATTTCTTAAGTTAATGGAAACAAGACTGAAAATATTTTTATATTTATTCTTTTGATGACCACCATAGAGCAGTTAGGTACTATGTATATGTCATATCTGGGGCTAGAGAAAAAACAAATTGAAACTGGTTTTAGATGTAATGAGGAGGAAAGACTTTCGGGATTATTTTTTCCCCAGAAGTACTGAGGCTTATGATTTTGCAATGATGGTGATTTTGCAGTGATGGTGGGCTACTTCCTTTGCCTTAGCCACAGAGCTTTATCCTGAACTGGAAATCTTCCTCTTCACTTCCAAGTAGGGTATTTAAAAAAAATAATTAAAGACTAGAAATGCAAATACTACACTTACATTGCCTTGCATAACGCATGCTAAAACTAGAAATCATCTTCATGACTGGAGGAAGCATACTGCTTACTCAGCAAACATTATGAATAAAACATTATTTCATATTTTAAACTAGTAAAGCACTTTCAGTGGTTTGGCACAAACAAAATGGCAGCAGTTCAGGTTAAACAGGTGACAATTACTTTTGTGAACATCTGCAGAAATCGTTCTGCTCAGCAGTGTTTCCAAGACTGCCGTCAGCACTGGTTTGCTGGGTAAAATCATACTTCAAGCAGGGAGCAACAATCTAGACTGCTTTTCCTAACTATGACAAACAAGAAGGCTGGTGACCCAACCAGAGCCAGCTCTCACATCCTCCTGCCAGTGGGGGAGGAAATGATCAAGTGTCCCTGAAGGATTTTTCCAAGTACTCTGCTATATCCAGAGATTTTTCTTTCAGTTTCACAAAGAAAAGACACTGGAGGTAGAAAAATATTTAATTAAACAATTAGTTGAAGCGCTGTGATGCCTCACTGGTACCTGGGACACAATACAGAGATTTAACCGCACCCTTCTCTACTGTCATGTGCCATGACTGCTGTTATCAGTGGCTTTACTCCATGAAGACAACTGGTTCTTGGGTCAGGAAATGCAAATATTTCCCAGATACAGTTATTCAGAAACACCAACACACCGATATCCTGTAAAATATCCTGTAAATACAACTAGCCAGATTAAGCACTTTCAAATACACACCTCATTTCCATGCTCACTGACAGCATATAGCAGTCACTGGGTGAAATCCTGTGTCAGGCTATGCAGGAGGTTGGAACAGGTGACAGAAACTTGGAAGGGACCATCAGAGTATGAATCAAACCCTCTTACCTGTTCAAAATGGATGCAACCTTTTCCATCCCTCTCCTTGTGTGTTTGCACAGTCTCCTCACCCACCAATATCAGTTTATCTAATCACCATCACATAGATACATTCACACATCGCTGAAGCGCTTGACCATGCTAGTGTCTCACCCAGATACTTTCTGGGGTTTTGCCTGTGAGAACTGAGCTGGGGAGAGAGGAGGCTTTTGTAAAGGTAACCTTCAGGTACAATTATGCCTTATTATGTGATAAGGAAAAGGTGGAATTATCATTTCAGCTCCTTCTCTGCCCAAGGCTTATTTCACACCTAGCCATGAACTTGGAACGGTCTGCCAAGGGAGGTGGTTGAGTCACCGTCCCTGGAGGTGTTTAAGGTTAGGGTAGGTGAGGTGCTTAGGAGCATGATTTAAGGATTGGTGGGAATGGTTGGACTCGACGATCCAGTGGGTCTCTTCCAACCTGGTTATTCTGTGATTCTGTGATTGGCTCATGTTGCAGTCACACATTTTCCACCAGATCCCAACAGCAAGAAACTCTGATGCAACTTGATAGCAAAGGGAAGACCAAGAGAGATGTCCCTCAATGCAGTGCAGGTCCTGCTCTGCCTGTGAGTATCACAGAATAACCAGGTCGGAAGAGACCCACCGGATCATCGAGTCCAACCATTCCTACCAAACACTAAACCACACCCCTCAGCACCTCGTCTACCCGTGCCTTAAACACCTCAAGGGAAGGGGAATCAACCATCTCCCTGGGCAGCCTGTTCCAGTGCCCAATGACCCTTTCTGTGAAAAATTGTTTCCTAATGCCCAGCCTAAACCTCCCCTGGCGGAGCTTGAGGCCATTCCCTCTCGTCCTGTCCCCTGTCACTTGGGAGAAGAGGCCAGCACCCTCCTCTCCACAACCTCCTTTCAGGTAGTTATAGAGAGCAATGAGGTCTCCCCTCAGCCTCCTCTTCTCCAGGCTAAACAACCCCAGCTCTCTCAGCCGCTCCTCATAAGGCCTGTTCTCCAGTCCAGCTTCGTTGCTCTTCTCTGGACTCGCTCCAGAAGGGGAGAAGGGGAGCACTGTCCACCCCTACCCATAGCCAGCTGGGGCCCTGCCAAGGCAAAGCTGCCCACCAGTGGCTGCCAGCTCCAACCGGAGCAGCACGATGAGCAGGCACTAAGCCCCACATCATCTTTGCATGTCTGTGAGATGCCTGCTGCGCACATAGGTGTCTGAAGAGATGGCTAATTAGTGTTACAGCCACTAGCACCAGTCTAAGTTTTGAAGCACACCCCCCTATATGCTAGTTTCCAGCATCCATGCCATGGCTCATGCGCTGAGCTCTTCAGGTTTCAACGTTTCACATTAAAAAGTTGCTAATGGAAAAACTTACACAGAATCACAGAATCATTAGGTTGGAAGAGACCCACAGGATCATCGAGTCCAACCATTCTTATCAATCACTAAACCATGCCCCTCAGCACCTCATCCACCCGTCCTTTAAACACCTCCAGGGAAGGTGACTCGACTTACTTCTGACTTGAGAACCTGGAAATTGCCACAATTAACCAAGCCCTTGGGGACAGCGCGTCAAGTGCTGTGGTGACATTCAGACCCTTCACACAAACCCTACAGCTTCGCTCTAACCTTAAACAAAGCATAACTCAACCTTTGGTGCTAATAAAGCTTCATTAGCATTTGTCATTATAACCCAGAGAGTCATACATCAGAGTCTAACACTTCTAAGGCCAAAAAGTTATTAAGATTTTAAACACTTAGAATTTTAGTTTCACTGAGAGTCACCATGCTTGGTGCAAGAGGAATCAAAAAGCTGCCACTCCACTTACTCTGCATCTTAACTCTGTCTCACGTGTAATGCCTATTGTATTCTGTACAATAAGAGTGCAAGGAACTGAGAAGTGAAATGGAAATGAAAACACTTAACTGCCTTTCCTAACAGTAACTGACAAATGTAAGAAAACGTAATAGAAAAAAACCCAGTTCTTCAAAATAAAAAGGTCAGTGAAAATGGGAATGGGTTGAGTGCCTTAACACCACTCACACCTTTTCTCTTCTATCTCACACGCTTCCTCCCTTTAGTACTGCAAAGTTTATGGGCCACTTCTCCTGTTTTCCCACCTGCTCACACGCCAAAGCCCTAGATACTGAGAAAACAAACTTTGCTGCATTAGAGAGTCACACTGTGAGCATTTTAAAGATAATTAATATCGCACACAATGAAATTACCACACAACCACAATCTTTTGTTCGATAAAAATTAATGCTTAGTTCAGTAACTGCAAAAAGTTAAGTTTTCCTCAGTAACCACACACAATTATTTATAGAAAAAAAGATGACTTACAAAGCAAATTTCTTCTCTGAAAATTGCATTGATTTTTTACTACTTTCCACACTGAATTATATTTTGTATGTATGTTGCCTACTGCTGCCATCTGGTCTTCTGAGAATCTTGAGGCTATCCCTTCACCTGTGAAAAGTTTAAAACTGATCTCAAACTGAGGAGTTGCAGAGTAAACGCTGACATTATTTGAGAAGTTTGGAAAATCCTGTCCAGGGTGGATCTGCAGGGCAGTCCTCACGCTGGGTTTCTCAGGTGAACTGTACCAGAGCTCACAGAGATGCCCAGAACAACCCAGCTGCCTCTTCACACCTTGTTAAAGTGGAAAGCAAGGACAGGTTCCCAATATGTGTCATTATCTTGGAAATTCTGTATTGAACACGGCACCACACACTTTCCTGCACAAGAACCTGCAGGTAAGTCAAGGACACCAACCTGATTCCAGTCCACCTGCTGCCAGTTCTTACAAAGAAAATGTGTTTGCCCTGTACTCTTAATTATTGTAGAACTGCAAATTGCATGTCTTTATTTTTTCAAAATGAAGACCTTTTGTTGCATTTTGCATCACCATTCAAATTCAGGGATAAAACGCACGCATCGAGCCAGGATGCATTCTTGACTGCAATATCTCAGCAGTTTATAACATCTGATCAAAACACATTAAACATTTAAAAAACATTGTTGCTGATGGTGGAATAGCTCCATCTTCTGGAATAAAAGTTATTTTCTTGACAACCACATTTTTATTTCCAACATGGATTTATGTGTAAAAATTTAAATTTCTATTTCAAAATTGAACCTGAATATTTTTACTAACATGGAAAGTGAATCTTGGACAGAAAATAGGAGGGATTTAGGATAGTAATGTGATTTCTGCTAAACTTCAGAAAGAATCGTTTACTTTCTAATGGCACTGAAAATGCATGATTGTAGCACACCATGCCAGATTAATAATTGACTTTACTTAAAAAAAAAAAAAGCTATAATCTGACTTTGAGAACAAGAATTTAAACTCATTTTAAGATCACACCCCATACTTAACTTTAGTCCTGATTTAGGGCACTTTAAGCTTCACATTAAAGGTTCATAATCTTACAAGAGTGTTTGTAGTTAAACACTCTCACACAGAATCACAGAATAACCAGGTTGGAAGAGACCCACTGGATCGTCGAGTCCAACCATTCCCACCAATCCCTAAATCATGCTCCTAAGCACCTCGTCCACCCTAAACTTAAACACCTCCAGGGACGGTGACTCAGCCACCTCCCTTGGCAGACCGTTCCAATGCCCAACCACCCTCTCCGTGAAGAACTTTTTCCTAATCTCAAGCCTAAATCTCCCCTGGCAGAGCTTGAGTCCATTCCCTCTCGTCCTGTCCCCTGTCACTTGGGAGAAGAGGCCAGCTCCCTCCTCTCCACAACCTCCTTTCAGGTAGTTGTAGAGAGTAATAAGCTCTCCCCTCAGCCTCCTCTTCTCCAGGCTGAACAACCCCAGCTCTCCCAGTCGCTCCTCATAAGATTTGTTCTCCAGCCCCTTCACCAGCTTTGTTGCTCTTCTCTGGACTCGCTCCTAATTGGGGAGTGAGTTAGGCCCCTCCTGAAGAACTTGAAGTCTGAAATAAAAAGAGCGGGCTACAAGTGATACTTATTGCTAATTATCAAAACCCTGAAATGTGTATTTAAATGAAGTATTTCAGATTAAGCATATGATGCATGGTAATTTAGGCAGGTAATTAGTAATGATGATTGCTACACATAAAATAGAATTCATGGTCAAGGTAGGCATTCAACTGGAGAGGCCAGAACGAAACCACGATTACAATTTTTGATTTTGTCACTTTTATGTACCATGGGCACATTCTGGAGCTGTTGCCTGAAAAAAATCAAGTCCTTATGTATTCACTGACAAAGGGAAAAGAGCACTGAAGCTGTTAGCGATCGTATTGACTGCTGCTACGTAGCATTTCTTGATTTCACAGGATGGGTAGAGCCACCAGAAAAAAAAAAAAAAGAAAAATTAGAAAAACTAAGCATATACATCTCCATCAACTTTTGAAATAGCAGTATTTTTAAAGTTAATTAATACATACTCATACACACACAAGAAAAGAAGAAATTTAAATAAACTTGCTTAACAAAACAAAGCAACTGAAGCTTTATTTTCTCTATATAGAAAGAGGTATCCCTATGTGCATTCTTTGAAGCTAAGGAAAATGAAAAAGCCATGCAGCCTTTGCAGGAAACAAATCCTAAGGTAGCAATATATGTACACAGAGAATGTTTCCCCTTTAGGAGATGATTCCTCTCAACAGATGCTTAATGTCATTTAGAAAGGCCAAACGTATGACGACTACAGAATATTCTACTGCATTTTTTCCAGTCCAATAGCAAAACCATTGCATGAACCATCATGTTGCTCGCATCAGTTAAACAAGAGCAAGTAACAAAACTTATGCAGCGAAATGTAGATCTGGAAATCAGACTCCTTATGCAAAGCAAGCACAATGAAAGGATACAGAACAAATTAAAGGAATTTCTTCAGAAAAATTATCTTTCGACTTTCTGCAGCTTCATGTCTCATATGGCTTTTGAATGGAGGCATTAGTTAGAAGAATTTTCCCACCCATAGTCAAGTATTGACTGTATTTAAATACAGCAACACAACCACAAACAAAAGTTTAAAATTTAGCACATCATATTACTTTATGTAATGCAGCATTAAAATCCCTTTAGCTAAGGCTACAAAGGACAGATTTACAGTAATATGAGGTACCGACATTTATGGTCAGAAAAGTAAAGATGTAAAAGAATTATATAGCAATGTCATCAGACATTTCTTTTCTCTCTCTTTTTTTTTGCCTTCTGTTTCTTTGAGGGGGTTTTGTTTTTGTTTTTTACAAAATACATGTCTTGATGACCACATGCTTTAAGCTTATATTCATTTATTTTGTAATATATATATTTTATTTGTTGGGTCAATTGAGAAAGAGTCACAAATAAGGAAAGGACACTAAGGTTTTAATAAGGGCAACAAAAAAAATGTTTTCACCAGAATAGATTCACATTACAGTACACCAATACTGACAGCATTCTCTTTTGTCTAGTTTTTGGTACATAAGATGGAATCTCTCTACATAACCTTATAAGGCTTCAGTAACTAAAAAGTAAAAAACCTATTAGTTTACAATTTATTTAAAAATTCTGAAAGACACAGCAAGTTCTAAACTTTAGTAGTGCTATCCATACACAACCACCCGGTTTAAGAACCCATTAAAAGAGCCTCCTTTCAAGGGAGCTTCCAACAGCAGGGTTGTGCAATATGGATTTCTCTTTCTACAAGGGAAAAAAAAATACACGTGGCACATTCTCATTCATATTTTGCAATGTAAAAAGTTACAAACATATCTAATCAAATAAATAATAAAAAACAGAATCTGAAATGTGTTTGTTATGTATCCTAAAACCACTACACAGAATAATGGAAACTTTCACTCACAGACTATTTACATGGTAATACCCAGGTGAGGGTACACACTGCTACAAAACTCATAAAACAAAGGGTAAACTTGAAATGTTTTCCATCATAAAGGTCTAGCAGCATGACTCTATCTAATGCTGTTTGAATTCTTGACAGTTTTTGGAATTTTGTTTTAATCTATGTCTTCATCCAGTTCATAATTGTCTTTATCATAAATGTCTTTTACTAAAAGAACCCGTACGAGCATATTTTCCAATGTGTTGCGGTCCAGTGAAGTGGCAGTGTACCAGATGGGGCTCTCGGCGGAGACAGAGCACTCTGGTTGCAGATAGAACATGTCTGTCCTCTGATTCAGATTCTGTGGGCTACAAGGGGGAAAACATGAGTTGTTAGAAGAACAGCTTCACAGAACAAAACAGTTCATTAGCAGATCCAACATCCTGCACAAACAAAACTCTAACTGTACCTAGGCAAGTTACAAAACCAAGATTAATGCAGCCATGTTTGTAGAAAGAGTTACGCCAGGTCTGGTCCAAACCCAGCCAGTCTCATGTCCTTAGAGCAGCCAAGAGAGGCCTGGGACTTAGCAAGTATATGGGAGACTAGAGACTCTTCCAGGACTTGCTAAACCAGAAGTACTTTCTATCTGTTTAGATTGGCAGATTTGCAAAGAAGCCCAACATTGACATCAGATTTATTTAACACCTCTGCGTCATGGAGTCATCTCTCAATGCAGAGCCCAAGGTTCACAGAATCATAGAATCACCAGGTTGGAAGAGACCCACTGGATCATTGAGTCCAACCATTCCTTCATGGGATGGTAGTTCTGAGAGATGTACAGAAATAAAAGTAAAATTCCTCCTCTTCTTTTTATATTTAAAGGGTTGGACACTTAAAATCCTTTAATTCCTGACTTGCTATACTTTAAAGTTTGTATGCATGCTAAATCCAGCTCAGAAATATCCTCTAAGCAGTGGAGAAGATCCCTCAAGGAAACTCTAGCATTTTGTCCACTTAATATCTTCAATTCTGCATGTACAAGTGCTCACTTATGTTCCCTCCTTCATAAATACTGCAGACTTCAGAGGTGAACTGTATTTCACACTTGATTAGTAAAAGGAAGAATGTTTTACCAGCCCGTCTTCCCAAACTAGCTGATAAAGTTTCAGGTGTTGCTCTTCTCCTGCTGGGGTGAATGTTGGCTTGTTCTGCTCTCACAAAAATGAGATTGAAAGTCATATAAGAAGCCAAAATATGATAGTTTGAACTATTTTAGTAATTTAAATATTTTAACTCCCCTCCCAGTTTTTTGACAAGCCAGCATTTTTACAGACACAAGCAATGATATGGTGCTTACAGCCGTGAATGAGAGGATCTTGAAATTTCAGCTTCAACCATCCACTGATTGCCAACTATATTTCAAACAGCTGGAATTACCTTAAATTTTACAATAGTTTTATAATATTATCTTAAATCACAACATTACCTTAAGTTTTACAATAGCTTTTAAAGTGTTAAATATTTTATTAGAATTATTTCATCAAAAACACAAGGTGTATGTTATTAGAAGAGGGACCAGGAGAAGCAGTGTGCTGCTCTGGTCAGGAATAGTGACTGATATCTATAAGACAGCAGGACTTGAATCCACACCATAAATAATGCTCCAAATGGGTTTAAGTGCATTTATTTCCCCAAAGCTGAGATGTTTCTAAAGAAAAGCTAATTATTTGTTCTCTCCCCGCTATTGGCTGTGTAACTCAGTTCAAAAATAACACTTTGGCTTGTTAATGATATACCCTCACCAAATCATGACGGTGGACACTGTGAAGGCAACCCTCCCCTCAACAATCAGAATGAAGGGAATTTCTGAAAATCAAGTCCTTGCATTATCTGATCACAAGCTAGTCTTTATATGTTTCTCACTATAACATCACATGCTTGCTCTTCTGCCTTCCTCGTGCATAAGCTCTTTACTTTGGGAATAAGATGCTATTTCCTAACATGTGTTGGGTCTCACACTTCATTTGATTTACTGTGTTGGCATACAATAAGACTATTTCTTTAGTATCATTTGCTGATTTTTCACTTAGTTCCATATAATCTCCATCACTTGAATGGCTGTTCAAATTAAAGAAAAGTATTTTCCACAAAATCCTGTTTTTAAACACTTCCAAACCACATAGCTGCTCATTTTTTTAAATTATTTGGAAGAGTTGCCTAACTTTCGTTTTTCATGTATTAATTTCTGTGCAGATTGGAAGGAAAAAACCTTTTTCTAAGTGCTGGATTACCATTAGTAATATTTTAAAAATATTTTAAACATGCTCTCAAAGAGGGTATCTCTAAAGCATCTACATGTCTAATTCCCAAAAACTTAACATGAAACAAATCCATTGTCTCAAGCCAGTTCTTGCAGAAGAGACAAGGAGCTCACAAATCACACCCTCAGCAGCAAAAACTAACAGATCCCTTGCTGTTAATTCTCCACAGAGGTACTTGGTGTTTCCTGCTAAGAAAACTGAATCATGCTGTCATTCCCAGTTCGGACTGTTGACAACACTGAAGCACTCTGCTGCTCCCACACTTTTTGCAAGACCTGTCCAGATACAGAAGTGGAGATTTCAATGCTTTAAATTAGATATTTTTAAGAACTCAATCCATTCCCTTTGCTTCACTGTATTTCACGTTGCAACAAAACATTTCATGGAATCATAGAATCACAGAATCATCAGGTTGGAAAAGACCTCTGAGATCATGGAGTCCAACCATACCTACCTGCCCCTAAACCATATCACTAAGTACCTCACCTACTGGTCTTTTAAATGCATCCAGGGATACTGACTCAACCACCTCCCTCGGCAGCATCTGACAGTGCTTGATGACCCTTTTGGTGAAATATTTTTTCCTAATGTCCAATCTGAACCTTCCCTGGTGCAGCCTGAGGCCATTCCCCCATGTCACTTGGGAGAAGAGGCCAGCACTCGCCTCTATACAACCTCCTTCAGGGAGTTGTAGAGAGCAATAAGATCTCCCCTCAGCCTCCTCTTCTCCAGGCTAAACAAGCTCAGTTCCCTCAGCTGCGCCTTGTAAGACTTGTTCTCTAGCCCCTTCAGGAGCTTTGTTGCTTTTCTCTGGATACACTCCAAAACCTAAACATCCTTCTTGTGGTGAGGGGCCCGGAACTGAATTCAAAGTGTAGCCTCAGCAGCATCAAGTACAGGGGCACAATCACCTCCTTGGTCCTGCTGAGCAGGCTGTTACTGATTGAGACCAAGATGCCATTGGCCTTCTCGGCCACCTGGGCACACTGCTGGCTCATGGCTTTCATACTTGGCCTATTCAAGACCACTTCTGTATCACCCCCTATCATGCTTACCTTTTAGACAGGTAGCATTCAAACATTTTCACAGGGCATCTAGCTGGATCAGACGTGTTTTCAATTTGTTCAAATACTGGTTCATCATCTTCGTGTTTCCTTTTTCCAGTAGTAATTTTATCTTTAAGAAGAAAATCAACAACATCTAAGCCATAGCTTGAAGTTACTTCACATTTTTCAGTAAAATTCCCAGAATGGGCAGCCCACCAAGTACCGCAGTGTGACCACCACAACTATCCCCATCTGCAAACTGGAAATGCAACCCACAGCCACGACAAAGTCACAGCATTCAGCATGGAGAACAATGGGCTCAAAAGGATCATTTAATGCAGAGAATCATAGAATCACCAGGTTGGAAGAGACCCACCGGATCATCGAGTCCAACTCCATTCCTATCAAACACTAAACCATGCCACTCAGCACCTCATCCACACATCCCTTAAACACCTCCAGGGAAGGTGAATCAACTACCTCCCTGGGCAGCCTGTTCCAGTGCCCAATGACCCCTTCCGTGAAAAATTTTTTCCTAATGTCCAGCCTAAATCTCCCCTGGTGGAGCTTGAGTCCATTCCCTCTCACCCTGTCCCCTGTCACTTGGGAGAAGAGGCCAGCACCCTCCTCTCTACAACCTCCTCTCAGGGAGCTGTAGAGAGCAATGAGGTCTCCCCTCAGCCTCCTCTTCTCCAGGCTGAACACCCCCAGCTCTCTCAGTCGCTCCTCATAAGGCCTGTTCTCCAGCCCCTTCACCAGCTTCGTTGCTCTTCTCTGGACTCGCTCCAGAGCCACAACATCCTTCTTGTGGTGAGGGGCCCAGAACTGAACACAGGATTTGAGGTGCAGTCCCACCAGTGCCGAGTACAGAGGGAGAATAACCTCCCGGGACCTGCTGGTCACGCCGTTTCTGATACAAGCCAAGATGCCACTGGCCTTCTTGGCCACCTGGGCACATTGCTGGCTCATGTTCAGTCGCTGTCAACCAACACCCCCAGATCTTTTTCCTGCAGGCAGCTCTCCAGCCAGACTCTGTAGTCTCCACAGACCACGCACTCTGATTAAAGATCCTGGAGCTGAGAGCTGCTAAACTTTATCCAATGGTAGACCTCTAGCTCCTGGCAAGATACCCAGATGTCCCTCAGAGGAGTACAACATAGATGCTCCTGCAATACTTATTTTGGAACTGCCATACTACCTTCACTATCAGCTCTGCACAGGGAAGATACTTGATATCGAAGACAAGCTTTGCTTTCCATTGTTAGAGGATTTTTTTTCCACTGTCTAAAAACAGTGCCAAAAGAAAGTCTTAAGTGCTGCTCCACTGTTTTCAGGCCAAAATATTTAGTGTTAAAATAGAATAGAGTATTCAGAAGAGCGACCGGTGAATGTGATCCCAGCTGTTTAATCCTCCAAAGGTAATCCTCTTCAACTCGAGAGAATATTGATCCTTCAAAAAAAAATTTAGAGAAAACGCAATGGATTAGCACAAACTGTCCACTGCAAAATAATCAAGCTACTGTTTACTGTAAAATGTAACAAAATGCTCATGACACAAGCCTCTAATAAGGATATTTAACTATATGTTCACACTCCAAACCAGGTTCTTAAAAGACACAGACACTCACTGTTTCAGGAAGAGACAACAATATCAGTATAGGATATTTCTGTTGAATTACTTCAGCAGCATTGCTTACATGCAGCTCCATCATGTTATTTCATAAAAACAAATCAAGAGGCTAATCTTAACGTCTTCATAAAAACTGTATTTTTGAGTTAATTTTATTCTGCTCAGGGAAGGCCTTCTAAATAGCTATAAGGTCTTTCTTATTAGAAATGGACATCTCACTTGGAAAGCACTCCTGGACCATATCTGGCTACAGAGAGGGCTTTCCAGAGAGACAAAAGCTAGAATCAAGAAGAGAGAAGAAAGGGGCTGGTAAGGACAAGTGCTCACTCAAAGGAGGGTTGTGAGAAAGATGGAACAAGAGCATTTCTGCATTTCAGCACCAACATTGATCTCCTAGGGAAAATCCCTGTTTTCTGCATAAACTAATGATCCTCCTGAGCAGAAGACCCACAGCAGAGAGTCTTCCCAATACCGACAAGAAAGACTAAAATACATAGTTTGGTAGGCCTACTCGCACATTGCCCAGTGCCTGCCTGCCTTACTCTCCACCTAGGGAAAAAATAGGCAAAAAACCCCACTCAAGTCAGGTAAAAAGCGCAGGTTGAAGAGCAGCTGCTTAATCTATCTCCAAAAAATGGGTAGTCAATTTAAGATTAATAGGTGGTGGCAAAATCAACTCTTGCATTATTAAGAAGAAACAACACAATAAGAACAAGTACAGTCTTAACTGAACTCTTAGATGAGATCTTTATATTTAATCAACTATTACCACAATACAAGAAAAGTTTGTATCTATCTGCATGCTTAAGAATACAGATCAATTAAGAGATTAAAAACATACATGACCAAAAAAGAAAATTACCATCTGGAAGTATGCTTGGTTGCCAACTTCTCAGGATTTTATTTAATTCCTGTTCAAATGTATGGTAGATTGGATCAATAAATATGTTGTCTTTTCGATTACTTCCATATAAATACTATAGAAAGAAAGAGATACAATATTTATAGTTACAAATTAGAACAAATCCTGTGCTATAGGGTTCTTTTTCAGTACAATGCTTGCATGTTTATAAAACAACACTATCTAAAAATAAAGCAATGACACTTTCCCAATATTTAGCTGTTAAAAGTTATCTCCAACTTAAGGTATGGCGTAAATTTTTAACAGGATACATATAATAGTTTAAATGCAACTCTAACACGTTTCTCTAAAATTTTCTTTGAGCAACATTGTACAGTGAATGGGGAGTCATTAAAAAAACATAATTAATTAATCTTTTATCTCCACACGGGCCTTCAAAGAAACATTTAGCAAGAACTTGACATTTTAAATGTGAACTCTGGACATTGACAAAAGCATCTTCAACACAGAAGCAGGAGCAAAAAGTATCTCCAAATATTTGTGGTAGTGATATGCAGCAGTGCAAGAAAAATGACAGGATGGTGCAGGGTGCCTGCCTATTCTGCCATCTAATTATCTCAATCCTCTTGACCTTACAGACAGAAACTCCTTTGAACTTTACCAGGAAATAATGGCTGAGGGCTCTACTAGTATTTGACATTACCCTCTCTGGAGACATTTCTAAGAAAGAGAGGATTGGCTTCTTAAAACCTTCCACTTCAGTGTTATCTTTGCATGAACGAGCCTGTTGTTTGTGAATACAATAAAAGTGCCAGACACAAAAACCGCACTCACTTCTGGAAATGACATCTATTTCTGTACCCATACTTGAAATAACGTTAAACACAGCATCCATTTGTACTAGGAAGTTCAGCATATCTTGACTTCCTTATCTTTGCACTCAGTTTTGTAACACAGAAGAATGAATGAATACACCTCCTAGAAGTCTCCAACAAAAGATCTTAATTTAGATAACTATTTCATACAGTACATCTAACTAACTCTTCAAAGCACAATATTCCCCCTAATGTGCTTGTTTCTAGACCTACTGGTTTCAATTTTATAAAGAAAATCTAAAACAGACAATACAGGTTACTTCAAGCCTCATGGGGTTTGCCCCTCTGTTCCCTGGCACATTTCTTTCCCACGAATTTTCTTTTTCGCTTGTTTGCATTTACCACTCACATAGAATGCTGGCAGTAAAACTGAAATGAAACTGTAAACTGGTTCAAAACCAATTCCTGCACAAGCCCGTGAGAACTCAACTAAAAAGATTTCTGTTTCCTGATTTAGAATGTTTGGCTAAGCCCTGACATCACCAGCAGAAATGTGAAGCACCCTATACCATGAGCACCGCAGAGTCTACGGAAGAATGATGTGTTGTAGCCTCCCCAACTACACAATAACTCCCACACACCTGCAGATCTTCACTTCTACACCATAATGCTGTGCTCTGCTACTTCAAAAAAATCTAGAGGGAGAAAGATTAACACCAGCAGTTTCCACCTGAGATGAGCTCTACCAAAACTGCAGGGAATGGGAAGGAACTGGACACGCCTCCGAGTTTCACAGTGGAGAACAGGCTGTACTGCTGCCCACAGCACCTTCAGACAAACACCTGCCAAGCTCCATGAGCTTGAATTTTGATGAAACCACTCCATTACTACACATAAAAAAACCAAACACACTCCTCACATACCACCAAACCCTGAGCCTGTACTGGTACAAAGAATGAAGGCCACGATGCAGCAGGGGAGCAAGGCAGGCTAATACATTCTTCTAGACAAATCCCCTCCACTAGAACACCCGCCTGACCACATAACAGTTTTATTTTCAAGTATGATTATTTTTCAGGACCAGCACTTCAGCATTATCAAAACCATTATTAAACCATTTCTGGCTGGATGCAGAACAATTGCAGCTGCAAATGAACCTGAACGGAGAAAATGCACCACTGAGTGACCAGTTTGCTGGAACAGATTTTTCAAGTGCTTCCTTTAAGAAAAATAGTTATTTTACAAAGTCATAAAAACAACCCAAGACTTGAAGACTCCTGAGCACTTCCCCTATGCTAGAACCAAATTACTCCCATAAGGAAAAGCTCCACCCTGAGCCCACACTTAGCCACAGTGAGTGCAATAGTTCTGGTGCAGGGGGAAGTGCTCTTTAACTGTTGGAGTGGGTCCAGAGGAGGGCTACAAAGATGATCAGAGGGCTCGAGCACCTCCCATACGAGGACAAGATGAGAGAGTTGGGCTTGTTCCACCTGAAGAAGAGAAAGCTCCAAGGAGATCTTTTCCAGTACCTGAAAAGGGCTACAAGAAAGCTGAGGAGGGACTGTTTACAAAGGCTTAGAGTGATAGGACAAGGGGCAATGGGTATAAACTGGAGAGGGGCAGATTTAGACTAGATATCAAGAGGAATTTCTTCACTGTGAGGGTGGTGAGGCACTGGCACAGGTTGCCCAGGGAGGCTGTGGCTGCCCCGTCCCTGGAGGTGTTCAAGAACAGGTTGGATGGGGCCTTGGGCAGTCTGGTCTGGTGGGAGGTGTCCCTGCCCATGGCAGGGGCAGCTGGAGCTGGATGATCTTTAAGGTCCCTTCCAACCCAAGCTATTCCATGATTCTACAATTTAACCTATGGCTTTCTCTTTCTTTTTGTTTGAAGAGAAACTTACTCTGAGTTAGCAAAACATTAATGAACTCTGGCAGAACTTTATCCTTAAACGGCAACATTTAAAGTCCTCTGAGACCCTTCTGAGTTAAACAGAGACAATATCTGTTACGCAGTGGCAGATAATTTATTCTCTTTCAAGAGTAACCACACCAGGGTTATCAGATGGCAAGGACTAAGACAATACTAAAGGCCATGGAGACTTGTTGCATGTTGTGACAACGACATTGCATTTACTGTACCACTAATGTATATAAAACTGTTTTTTTTCAGAAGGGTAACATAAATTCATATGCACATAATTTGCCATTAGCGGATAGATGTTGGCTGCAACCCTTGACAGCTCACATGCTTATGTGTTTCTGTCCCTCACTTGCTGTCTCTGTCTTTGTGAAATGCAAACTCCACAGAATAGGGCACAAATTCCTACCACTCTGAAGTGTGCATTGGCACAACTGTGCCAATGAAAAGGGGATTTTAAGATCACCCAAAATAAGTACTGGACACTAACTATAAGCAATAATTTTATCAACACAACCACAAGTTGTTCCTCTAATGTTCCAGCATTGCCTATGTGCATTAGGGCTCATGATAATTGTGCCTCACGAATTTTGACTATGACGAGCTAAAAAGAAAAAAAAATTTACACATAACTAGCTTTCACAGCAGACAAAACAGACAATATCAAAAGCACAAAGAGGAAGGTGAAAAAAGAAAAAATATTAGTTGAGTTCCATTTTATAAACAGATACCTCACTCCATGTATCATTTATCAGCTTAATATGAGTACTTTCAGCTCAACAGAAAGACAGAGAGAGATGGCATATCATGCAAGTGCAGAAGCAGAAAGCTGGCTGAATTAGAAACGTGCCTTGTGGCAATATTGACTAAAATGCCAGTGAATGCTTGTTTCTCAAATTTCAACCAGGAGGTAAGGATATCAACTATTAAATTTTTCATACTTGAAATGCAGAAGAATGAGTGGAGATACTATTTATGTTAAAAAGATTCTGATTAAAAGACGTTATTTGATTCATGTCTCTGTCTGAAGTATAAAACAGTTTAAGGGGGATTCCAAAACCTGTAAACAGCCTGCTTTCTACATCACCTGCATTTTTATCGCCTTTTAACTCGCATGGATTTTTCCATGTTCTCAGATCTCAGCAAAGCTTATTCTGACATTTGCCTTATGTATCAAAAATAAAGACATCTTCTGCTTAAAAGATAAGCTGTGTAATACCTTTTCTAATTATCCAGTGGTATCTTATTACCTGCCCGTACAAGACATCTAAACTGACTCCCTTTGTATTTTAAATACAACTTAATCACAATTTCAGGGGCAGGATGTATAAGACAGTCAATAAGGCAGTTTCCTGCTCTCTACAAGAAAGCCTGACTGCCCTCAGGCTGCAATATTCTGTAACTAGACTCTTCCTAAAAGACACTTCAAATAACTTGTTTTCACTTGATGCTAAGTAACTGAATTAGCAAAATATTTACAGCTCATACCTTGTTTCAATCTGGTTTTACATTAAGCCATCTTAGGAAACAAAATAAAGCAAGGCATTTGGAAAAACTCTGTCATTTTCTGACTGCAAATTCCTTGCTTTAACCCAGCAAGAAGCTAAAAATTCTTATGATGTATCAAGTTTACATTTGTGTTTTCAGGATGGGCCTACAAACTCGTTTTCTATACATTCAGCTTTCTACAATGTGATTTACACAGCAGCCTCTCCATGTTGCAGATCATAGCCATTATATTAAGAATAGCTCCTAGCCAATAATTTCTATTCTTCCACTGAAATGGGTTACAGTCAAAGCAGCAGCTGTGATTACCACCTCTACAGCCTTTACTAACCTCCTGAATCCCAAGACACAGATAATAGATGCTGTCGGGTGCATAGTTCTCTCCATTTGGCCTTCGAATTTCATTGACAAAATGTGTCAACCCATAGTTTAACTCAGCTGCAGTATGTGATAAAAGATCTTCCTTTAATTTCACAGACTTTGCTGTAAAATAGAGAAAAAATGCTACATTACACAACAGAATTATTACATAGTGAGAGTGACATGGGGACTGGACAGCAGGAAATAGGCTCGATGTCCTCTCCACTAACCAATGAATAAGTCTAAATGGACTAAGCAGTTCAGATGTCAGGTCTATATTAAAATAAACAAGGCTACCAGAGCACAGTCTAATTAAGCAATTGCAGTATCACCCACTACCAAACTATACTGTCATGCACTGCTGAGGACAACACATAAGTGGCCCATGGTGCTGAAGCGAAGACAGTGCTGTAGAGAAAGACTGTCAGGGGAAACAGCAGTTTCTGGAGATCCAACAGCAAAACACACGGGAGCTGAAGAACAGCAGGATTAGCAGCAATCCCCCTTTTCCCTGACACTGCAAATGTATACATAGAGGAGCACTGCAGAAAGAGCAGCAAGGCTCCATAAAAGCAAAGGCCACCTCGTGTTAGAGCTCCACAGCCAGGTAACACCACATTCAGATGAAGATCTCTCTCCAGCACAAAGAGCAGGATGCCTCTCCCTTGCAATTTAGAAGTCCAGAAAAGGTGTGAACTCCAAAGCGAGTTAGAGCACGAGGAAAAAAGGGATGCAAACAAACAAAATGGTGACAGAAAGCCAGAAAAGCCACAAAGGTGCTACCCTGGCCTGCATGAGAAGTGTTGAGAGCCAGCACTTTGAAATAAGTATAGAAAACTTCTTTAGGGAAAAAAATAAAAGTTTGAAAATTTGTAGTTTGAAGATTTGCAGTAAAATAATTCCAGTCATTGTGGAAACAGTATGCACATGTGAAAACTTTCATTAAAAATTCCAGCTGAAAATCAGACGAACATAGCAATTCATAGAATACCAGGCTGGAAGGGACCTTAAGGATCATCTGGCCCAATCTTCCCCAGCAAACACATGGTCTAGCACCCAGTCCAAAAGAATGTTACGAGTCCAATGTTGGGGAATCCACCCCTTCCCTGGTGTGAGGTGTTCTCCCCTACCAAATAAAAACCTGAATGACAGATTTTTGGAAATACTTACTTGATTTCAGTTCCTCTAGTTCTGGAAGCTCTTTATCTAAATATCGAGACTTTACCCAGTGCTTCCATGCATTTACTCCGTATGCATATTTGAAAGGAAAACTACACTCTGAGTTTTCAGAGCTGTCATCGTGAGACTGGTATTCTGACACTGCTTTCCTCTTCACCCCCTGTCATCAAAAAAACAGTGATTAGCGCTGCCAACGGCTGCTGACGGCAGCTAATACAGAAGCTGGGCAGGATAAGCAAGCTGTTGGCCAAAATATGAACTGAAGGTTCAGTGTAAAGAGACACACGCTTCATTCAGTAGGTAGTTCCTGGGTCGAATAAACTTCTTAGGGCAGTATTTACTGAATCTGACAGACATTTCCAATTCATCTTTCAAACTGACTGCTAACACAGAGACGAGTAATTTTCGATTATGGAGTTGCCATATTGGTTATATCGTATTAAGCAACAAACACATGCTGCACCAAATAATTCAGTGTATTTATAGGATTTCATTGTGTTAATATGCAGGAAGTTAAAGATGCTACAAATTATGCCAGAAGGTCAACTTTTAGGCTCAGTGGAATTCATCAAGGGAAAGGCCAACACCGGCCCCAAATTAGAGCATGAATTGGATATGCACATAATGTTCAGCTGATAATAATGATAGTTCAGACTCCCAATTTAAAACTAGAAAGACACATTAATTCTTAGAAAGTCTTATTAGAAGTTAGTTTTTTTTAAAAGCTTTGATATTTACTGCAATTATTGCAATTAAACCATTTCAGCTTTGTGTCAGGCACCAGAAACAATTTCCTGTTAGTTTCCCTGTAGATAAAAGAATATGGCTAACTTATTTGCAATGTCAAAACTAAGATTTTTGAAAATAAGATATGGCAAACATACAAGCAAATGAAAAAGTAATTTTTTAACCATTTTATACAGCACGTGTTATAGCTCCCATTATAAGCTATGGTAATGCCAACATTCTTCCATTTTACTTCCAAATTAAACCAAGAGAGTTTTGTTCAAAGCAGAAGGCAGAAAAGCATTACTGAAAGCACAGTGTTTATATAAACACTAGCACATTACATCAACAGTCTACCATAGCGAAACAAGTGGGATAAGAAGTCAGAAATTACACTCCTATTAAATTAAACAGTTAAGAGCAACAGACATTGGACTGAAGTAATTTTATTATTTGAAGTATAGCAACTTGCATAATTAAGAAGGGGTAGTAGGTATGAATAGGCAGTAACACATTTTAGAGCAGCATGAGAGTCAACCCTCTTACCCTCCAAAATCTGGCATATTTATGCCCCCTGAAAACTTGTGTGGTTCTATTTTCTCGATAGCATGACAAAATTACCTTCTTTTTAGACCTTGGTCTTGGCTGTTCCTCATATTCTTCCCCAAAAACAGGAGGTAATAAAAACTCGTTTTCTGTATCAAGCTCCTCAGTTGCTGAAAATATGTGAACAGAAACATTTTTTAACACCTTTCAGATAATATTGGTTTGAAAAAAACAATGATGTATACTAAAAGCTAACAAGTGAAGCACAATATCACAATTTTGCTATTTCCTCGCAAACCTGAGTGGGAAATTTACCCTTTTGTAATTTCTGCTCTAATCCACCATTCCATTTCCAATGGAAACGTGGTAATTGAAGAATGTTTTCATTGTTTTCCATGATACAGGACATTTGCATCCAAAATTAAACGATCCATGTCCAAAACTAAATGATTCAGTCAAATTCTTTTATGAAAGGTTAACTTCCCCTTTTCTTTGCATTCTGTTTCAAATACTGTGTTTAGAAAAATATAACAACTCATTCAGAAGCCCTTAGTCTTGCAAAGGCACAGTAAAGCTGCACCTAACAGAGTCAGTCAAGTGGATCTTGCAATCAGTTAAGTTTCTCTGAAAGGATGATGAATCCAAGTACAGTGGCTGCCCACAACGTCTATTTCACAATATTTAATAAATGACAGAAAAAAAATACCTCTTGGAAAGTCTATTTCAATATCGAGATCTGGTTCATATGGAACATCAGGCAAGCTTGTCCGTGCCTCTGTTTCTGAGTTTAGTAGATTTGTTTCCGAGTTTAGTAGATTTGTTTCTGAGTTTAGTAGATTTGACTCAACTATCACACCTGTAAATAAAAGCAAACAGAATTGAAATAAAGGAAAATGTTTCTTATTTTAATCAACATATGGATCAGTCAAAAACAGATTTAGCACATTAGAAGCTGAGTAGCTAAAAATCTGCTTGTTTGCTCATCACCATCCTAGGTTTTCTTGTTCTTGGGATCTCTGACTTAGTCATTCAATGTGATTTCCTTCAAACAGAGAAGATACTTACTAGCCCATCTATCTACCATTAAGAAGAGTCAGTGAAGCACATGCACATAGAATCAAATACTGGGGAATATGGATCATATCAAACAATCACAGAACTCGAACAAGTGTCACAATTCTATCTATTTTTCTACATGATTCTGCCCACAGCAGAACAGACTTTCTAATCTGTGAAAGAGATCCTGGCAAAAGGAAATGAGGGAGGAAGGCTGAGATAAACAAAAGCTCGATCTCTTTCCAGCTTCTGGGAAAGACAGATTTCTTCAAATTCAGTTCTCTGCAAACAATAAAACTCTAATTCCATACTTCTAGCCATTCAGCTAGCTGTACTTTGCTGAAGGGAGCAAGGAATTGCAAATGGCAACCTTCCTGCACTACCAGAAATGTCCAACTTGAGTGGGGAAATGGCAACAGTTTGGAAAAAAATAAGCCTCCTGGGACTGCAGCCTCATACACCAGGTCCAAAGTATGAGTTCACGTCATTTATCAACACTCTTTGAGACATTTTTTTGAAAGAGCTTGAAAAAACCCCAAAGTTTGAGTCACGGAAGAAATCTTAAAATTCTAGATTTTTTGAAGAGAAGGCAAATTCTCCTGGAAAGATACAGAGAAGACCTGAGGATTTTGGCAGGCAGAGCCAATAAAGAGGGGCAGAAAAATATGTTCACCGCAAAAGTATCATTGCAGGATATCTGGGATTTTTTGACCTTCAGCTGCAAAGCTGTCCCTGGCAGATCTCCCCTTTTAGGTGAGCTGGTGGGATGATAAGTTATTTCAGAGATGATGCTTCCAGGACAGGATCAATCAAGAGCAAAAGCATCATTAGGTCACCTGTTTTAGTTGACCACAGTTCCACTTGTGAAAGGCATGTTTCTCTTAGTTTTAGCAGTCCTCACTTCCCCTAGCAATGTGCCTAGCAATGCGTTACTATAACAAGATCAGAATCCTGTCACATCCCACCTGTTCAGAGAAAGCTCTGTTCACACCTGTAAGACAGAGCTAAGGAGATCGCTTTCCCTAAACTTATGAGGTTTTCTGGGAGGAAGATTGGACTGGTTTTGGCTTGGCTTGAGTTATGCTGGAAAGAAAATATGTGTTTGCAACCCTGGCTCGCCAACGGCTGGGGAGCTGGCACGAGCAAAGAGAATGTCTATGTTTTTAAAGGCAAAGGTCTGGTACAGCACACTGAAGTCTCACAACAGACTTCAGAAAGTTTTCAGTATTCCACATGTGATAACATGATCTTTAAAAATATTTAAAGAATTACTATTTCAACTTCATATAAGAACTCCACAGTAGCACTGCTGTATTCAAAGAATCTTTACCTAAAATAAGAAAAACACCCACACGTTCTCTTGATTCGCACAACCCAAGAATAACCCCCAGCACTCCAAAGAGTCAAAATCTCTGTGGGAAACTCACTGGCCACATCAGAAGCTTCAGCTTTTCCTTCACGTTCAGTTAACATCCCTGACAAGTTCAGTAGCTCAGTTTCCAGAGGATTTGAGGGTATTTTTCCCTTCAGCTCTTCTATTGCTGCAAGGATTTTCTCACTGCTATCCAGACCAGTGGGTAAGAAAACTGGAACTGGCACCTGTGCAAAGAGGGAGAAAGAGACAATTAAAAGAGAAAAAAAAATATGCTGCAACAAAGTATCAAAAGCAGTCAACACAGAAACAAAACCTACACCTCTCATCTAAAAGACAGAGTTAATACAGATTAGAAATAGTTCAGTATAGGCTAACAAAAAAAATGTTGACAGGTTGAAAAATTCAATACAAATGATTGAGAAGGGAAAGTAGGAAAGGATATAGAAAAAAAATAAATATGACAAAATACTGTGGGTCCAGAGAAGGGAAGGGTCCAGAGAGACCTTATAGCAACCTTCCAGTACCTGAAAGGGGCTACAAGAAAGCTGGGGAGGGACTGTTCCCAAAGGCTTGAAGTGATAGGACAAGGGGCAATGGGTATAAACTGGAGAGGGGCAGATTTAGACTAGACATAAAGAGGAATTTCTTCACTGTGAGGGTGGTGAGGCAGTGGCACAGGTTGCCCAGGGAAGCTGTGGCTGCCCCATCCCTGGGGGTGCTCAAGGCCAAGTTGGACGAGGCCTTGGGCAGCCTGGGCTGGTGGGAGGTGTCCCTGCCCATGGCAGTGGGGTTGGAATTAAATGATCCTCCCCTTCCAACTCAAACTATTCTATGATTCTATGTGTGTGAATGGATGTCAAGTTAAAAATGAAGCTGAAGTCTTACTTACAGGAACAGGAACAGCCGTAGGAACAGGAACATTTTGACTACACATGTTCACAGGCACTGGAACATAGACAGGTACGGGAATAGGCACTGGGACATACTCTTTTCTCCAATCATCCTCTATTAAAATAAAAAAGAAAAGGGAAAACACTGCCAGGTACTTTAATATATTTTACACCTGTAGTTTAGGAAAAAAAACTTAGAATATTTGCAATATGTTCCAAGACAGTAACAGTTTAAAAATATCTGCAATGAAAAAATGAGTAGTTCCAGTAGAGTTCAAGAGTTACCTGTCTGACAAGATTTTGTCTGCATGTGAGGTTTACAGTATGTGGCTTTCGTCATTGTCAAAGGCTTGCAAAGAACTGCCTTGTTCTTCATTTCTCTGTTAGCTGTTGGAGAAGGTGGCGGTGCTGAGCCCTACAGGCAAGCAAATAAAAAAAGAAGGTGTTGTTACATCATGTAGCAATTAAGGCACAGCACCCGTTGACGAGGCAACAAGCGAGATCACCTTTATTGAGAGGATGCAAACCTTATATCGTGTTTCTGTATCCAGTCCGCAGCTACCCCAGTGAACTTCCACCTGTGAGAAACCCGCAGTACAACGACAGAGTGCAACCCACTATTTTCCACAGATGTGCCCCTTATCTTCATGTTTTCTGCCTGGTGCATTCTTTTCTTATTAACTCATGGGTCTTAATAAAGATTCCAAGGTGTCAACAAGCTAGCAAGCATGAGAACATTGGCTGTTTGCTCTGAGCTTGCTGCTAATATTGTGGGTACACCAAGGCATCGGCTGCTTGCCCCAGCGAACATGCAATAATGGAATCTTACGGCCGCATCATCACACTGATTTCAACACAGAGATCTTGATTTAACATACCTGTTGATATTTTTCATAAATGAGATACTGGAGAAGAAGCTCAAACAACACAACAGCACCAATTATTGTTCCTTTATTGCAAGCTATCCTACATTTCTAGTAATGAGCTGCTGCTGCCAGCAACGTAACACAGTCGTATTTTGTTCAGTCAGGGCTGGCATTTTAACAAATTCAGGATAATTTTTCTTTTCTCTTCTTCTTCTCTTCAAATTTAAGATATTTAAGATATTAATTTTGCTTTCTTGTTTAAAAGAAAGTGCAATTTAAGCTACTTTGTAGCTTAAAAATTTTAGCTGTGAGAAGAATTCACTAGAAGGTCTCAATGTCTAACCCTTCTGAACTATGCTATTATACAAAGATAACAGTTTAAAAAAAAAAAAAAACAACAAACACCGTATTTCTTAATTATTATAGGTATTAAAATTATTTAGAGATTATAAAGTACGAACTTCGAGCTCCCCCTGCTGGCTCTGCACTAGTTGCAACAAATACAACTTTGATTGATCCAATGATACTTTGGAACATCACAGAACACTCAACCTGTCCCCTCACGGACAACAGTTAAAAAACCCTCTTCTTCCAGTCCTGGGTTTTGTTCCCTAGCATCTGTTTTAGAATTTGATTTAAGAATCAGATTGCCACTTTTATTTGGTCATATGAACTAAGCCTAGCCCCAGTTATCCTTTTATATATGGAAAGAAAGTCAAGTCATAAGAACAGCAGCAGACGTTATTTAACTAGCATAAACTTTCTAAAATATATTAAAAAAAATGTACCACAAATTGCTTTTATATGATCTTTATAAATTTAAGGACTGAATTAAAATCCGTGGAAGCTATTAAACATAAAATACTAGAAGTTTTTAACCTGACAGTTTAGCTTGTCTGATGTCTCTACTTACCTAAGCAATCTTATTTTCTGTGTTTTTGATTAGCGTATATTACAATGACATCAAAATACTTTCAAAGTGAGTAAATATTTTCACCAAAAAACCCAAGCACTTCCAAGATCTTCCATGAGACAAACAAATCAAAACAAAACTAGGTTTTAAAGAGAACACACTGAGGTAACCGAAAAAAATTGTTCTCTTTCAACAAACTGACAAAACCTGAAACTCAAAATGAAAGTTGCAGCTCCAATGATGATCCCCACCCTCCCAGTCATCCTGCAAAAGGTCACACTTCCTTACTCTGTCAAGGTAAATCAGACCTTGAGCACCAATTATTCTATGTTTAGGAACTATAATTTAAGATCTAAAGCTTTATTTGTAGCCTTTCAAGCTAAGATACCACTCTTAATATTCTAACTGATCAGTGAAATTATCTTCCCTTTGTTTACTCAATAAATACACCTAATCAGTCTAAACACATGAATAAGATCTACACACCTTCATGGATTAACTTTTAAGCAACACTTTCATGCACTATAGATGTTCAAATACTTGACTGATGATTAGGTTTCCCAGAGGACATTGAAAATATGAAAAATAAACATTTAAAATTTAATTACATCTACTGATGTGAAAAAGACTGAATTCCATAAATATAGCTCAGTATCATTCAAAGACGCTAATTTGGGTTTTTTTAACCGCACCCTTTTAAGCTACTAGGATCTCACATTTTAAATGCATTTAATTATGTTCTGTATGTATTAAATAGATGTACTTACTGTTAGTTTTGTTCGGGGGGTTTGACAGCCTTGATCTAAAAATGTAAGAAAATATTTTTTTAGAAATTCTTTGCCCTATTTCAGGATCAAATACAATTTCTGTAAGCAACTCAGACAACAGCTATCATCAGGACAATATTAAATTAACAACACTGATTAGTACTTCATTGCTGGTGAGAACTACAGGCAAGATAGCTCATCCCTAGGCACTGCTTTACTCCAGCATTGAACCTCACGCAAAGGCCAACGCTTAATCAATGCTCCATCCAGACGTGACTATACCCTCTTTCAGAAAAGTAAAAGTTCAGATATGAAAACAGACATACAAAGAATTTGTGTTGCTATAACTACATTAATTAAAAGGCTGATTTATTTGAACGTTGCCTGACTTGCCATTTAAACCACGTAAACATGCATTCAAGCACCATCAGCAAATTTATACAGTACCTAATAGCCAACAGAAAAAAATAAAAAGCAATACTTTCATCTTATCTTAATACTTTAGTCCCATTCAAATTTAGTTTTAATTTCATTTATTTCCTTTTCATTCCATTTAATGTATTTTCTTGTTTCTAGTGCATTTATCTGCTCTCTGTGACCAAAACACATTTTGAAAAGAAGTGTTTTCACAGAGCAAGTAACGACAAACTGGATCACAATTAAAGAAGAAAACATTTTCTATCAATGACAAATAAAATTATGCTTAACATTAAAATAATGGATTTTTTTCAAAAAGTGATTACAAAACTGTTTCATCACCTGACAATGTTTCAGCTCTTGAAAAACCAATGAAGACCTAAGACAAAAACCAGCACGCAGCTCAACGATGTCTCAGATGATGAAATAAAAAAGGGTGATCTCTAGCACCGTTTATGACAACAAATAAACAATCCATACAGTTTTCAATTTTTAATTTAAAGGAAGCACCTTGTTCACTGTTTAGCAGCCACAAAGCAGCACGTACCGTAGTGTAAGTTCTCAGGTCCTTTTTGGGTTGCCAGATTTGGTTCATTTTGTTGACAGTAGAAACGGAGCAAACAGTGCTGATCACAGAAGTGTTTCATTTCCCCACGCCACTGCACTTTCTCTCTGAGAGTTCCTTGAGACTTACAACAGTCACATCGTGCAGCCTTAATGCAAAGGAAGATTTTGACATTTTTAAGCAAGCTTTGCACGCACAAAAAATTATTTCTACATTTTAAAAGGCTACATTTTTAAAACTACAGAAGAACAATTACCACTCAGCAGTTAAGTCTTGTTCATGTAGGGTTTCTGGTGGTTATGCTACCTTCTAACCTCTCTGTACAGGCACATTTATGACTTTCTTTTCAATAGTTTACTGGGAATTATAACCCAGATTGAATCTGCTTTGTTTCACTAAGTCTTTATAAATGGCTCATTTCTAGACAGACAAAAAAGAATTTTAGGCATCAATTTTAATTAATTCCACTAAAGCGTTCTGCAAAACAAGGGCAGAATGCAACTGAGAGTCTTTAATGCCTCTCATGAACTGAGGAAAAGTAGAATTGGGTTTTTTCCCCTCATAGTTTGGTGGTTTTTTTAAGTCACAGAGACAATCGCTTCTCCAGGTATCAAATCAGAGCCCTTTAGTGTAAATAACTTCTATATTTTAACTATTTTAGTAGTTTGTCAGTGATTTTAGATTTCAACTACTTAAGTTACCAAAGCTTCTCTATGACATATATAAACAGCAACAACCCTCAAACTACAGAGGTTTCCACAAAAGCTAGCTAGCACGTAACGTGAAATTCAAAACTTTTGTCCTTCTCTATCCCTAGCTCAACATTTAAACAATCTGTCTTTCACCAGCCTACATGGTAATTTCATGCTATATCACTACAAAAGGCATTGACTTTCTCCAAAGCAGATTCCACTGGATTTCATCAGCCATGCTATAAATGATCTGAACAGTGGCAGCCCCAGTTTCAGATCTTCAAGTAAGTAAAGAATTGTTTACTCTACTGTTCCCCTTGATACTGTTTGTGACTTCCATCCTAAAGCAATCCTTTAAAAAAGCTAAAAGCTTCATAGATTCTCAGAAATCCAAAATAATTCAACCAAATAATATAGCCAAGAGAGGAAGAGGAAAGTTATGGTAGTATGCAACATAAAACATCAATACGTAAAACCATACACAACATTGCAATTATGCACAAGGCTTTGATGACTAAAGAAAAAAATGGTCCAACTGTAGTTTTTGCAACTCCAAAAAAGTATCAACAGGCCAATTAGTTCAAATTTTAAAATTAAATGTTGAGTTCTTTCTCTGAACAGTCCGGCACCATCCCCTGGCAACACTGGAAATGAAACTCCCAGTTGTAATTTTCAAATATGATGATACACAGACTCAATTCTAACAGAATAACCAGCGCTAAAAATTATATACATATTCACTTTAAATAAAAATGTATTAGTGTGCCTGGGAGCAATTAAAGCCGTGGCTTCAGGATCACCTCACACCAAGTGCCAGGTGCTACTGGAAGGGCAGGTCCTTCTCTTCTCCCTGCCCTGGACAGGTGTCAGCGGGAGCATCTATGCACCTGCAGGGGATACAAGGTCAGGGACCTTAAAGGCACTGCATTACCCCCATCCTCCCTCACTTGTGGGGTTTTTTTAATTCCATGTATCACTTGGATATTCTGCTGATTCCACAGTTCATTTTGCAGCAGCAATGTTATCAGTGGGACAAAAGCACAAGTAAGTTATATTCTAGGAAGGAAGTAGGGAAGAAGATGAAGTGTGGAGTCTTGCCAAAATAACCTAGATTTATCGGTTCAGGGAAACTGTGAGTTCACACCTTTCATACAAATGTACCTTCCAAAGCCACCAAAAGGCTGAAATACTGGTAGGAAAAAAAACCAAAAAAACCTGTCTAAGTCATTCTGATTTTAAATTTCAAGCCCATCTAACACTGATTGTTAAGAATGACAGCTGGCTCATGTACAGAAAAGCCCACCCATTCTAACCTGCTGCACACTGCTTGACTATCAAAGCATCACTTTCTGCTCAATTTTCTCTCTCCTTCCAAGAAAGAAAAAGGTGATAAATCTCATCAAATGCAGCAACTGCACTCTTCCTGCAACTGTTTCTTCCTCTCCTGGTTCTGCTCTTTCATTTAGGTCTTTGGACAAGTCTAGTATTGTCTCTCCCACACTGCTACTAAGGTATTTAGGTAAAAATATTGTGGTTTGCTTCCACATGGAAATTACTATTCCTTAGCAAGATTCTTTTATAAAGATGCTTCACTTCTCATCCCTACACTTGCTACACCATAATTCTACCGTTGCTTGCAGTCAATACTACGCACCCTTCTATGCACTGAAGTTTCCCGCTACCTGCTTGCTCTTCCCTGACCATAAATATCGAACAAAAGTGAAAGTGTTAATTCACAATTTTCTGCTTTCTCTTCTCCCTTTCCACTTGTTTTCATTTGGGATATTGGCACTATAATTCAATCTCCAAAATGCCCACCTTCAAGTCTGCTCCATCCAAGCATTCCCAAAAAGTCCACCTATACTCTGTGCTCCAACTTGACGTAACTCCTTTGACACTCCTGACTGCTTTTTGGACTAATTATTTTCCTAGGTCCAATGTCATGGGAATGATGATTAGTATAAATAACGAACATTTCGCCAGACTTGGTTTAAAACCAAAGTTTTCACATGTGGGGCTTTTATTTACACTTTTAAACTTCTAATGACTTGCTCCTAAATGTTCTCCAGTGGTTTGGATTATTTTTAACTTGTCCTAATCTTACTCTGAGTCTATTCTGAGTTCAATCAGCAATAAATAGGAAGGCAAGAGATGTTTCCAGCGACTGAGTGATTATAAGAGAAAGGAGATCAACTGTTCTGAAACAGTAGCTACTTGAAACTGAGATGCCCACCTATACAGTGGCTACGTTCAGACAAGAGCAATTCCACAAGGCTGTCTTGCTGCCATTTAGATAAATGCTGGCTCCACTGTTTCAAGTTTTACCACTGCTGACAACCAATGCTATTCAAGCTCATCAGTCACAATTTTTCTAGGTCTCAGACTGCAGGTCCCTATCTTCTACTTAGTCTTTACTGAAGATGAAGACATCTGACCTCTGCTGAACACACAGTCATCACCGTACATGCTCAGCTCAATCAATGCTCCACTGTAGCCTTGAACGACCTGGAAGCACACTCCCGCTGTAGTGTTTGCAGCGATGTTTCACAATGTGTATTTGAAGAAACAGAATTCTGTGCTGTTCTCAGCCTTGGATACTGCCTTTAAAGATACTTTCAATGCTCCAGTAGAAGTAACATCAAATGACTGAAGCTATCCTCAATCATCAGACTACTAAAATATTTATACTGAAATTTCTCAGGTATTTTTCAGATTAACAACCAAACCATGGTGTGCAAGTGTAGTTTACAAAAGGAGCTCTAATAACTTAGGGAGCTTAACCTCGCAACACCAAAAATTTTATCTTTAATCTTAGAGGTGTATAGAGGTCATACAGAAGAAATTTCCTCCTAACCTGGCACCAACTGGTAACTGTAGCTGTCACCCAACAGATGACTAGGACTAGTCTTTTACATTTCAATCCCTCACACTAAGTTTGAAGAACACTTCTACACAAGTCTGATGTGCTCCTAACACTTGTAGGTAACAGTCTGTTGTGCTTCGATCACTGCTACCTTCTTCTGGCTTTTTAAGAAGAGATTTTTGGCATTTAGGGAAGCTCTCCCATAATACTTGATTTTTTTTTGGAAGTTAAGATGCCTTCCAGATAACACTATGAGAAACATGTGTCCATAAAAAAAAAGCAGACAAAGAGATGGAGACAAACAATTGTTTAATGAACACAATGCTGGTGTTAAAACATTACTAGGTTATTACTGCTTTATCTTCATGTATACATTCATTGAAACTCCAAAATAACACTGGACATTGCATAAATGAGACAAAGCTCATACACGTGTAACTATTCTTTTAAGAAACTAACAGACAAAAACAGCAAATGAAGTACAAATTCAAGGAGGGGTCCTTATCTATTCTGTCTTCCCATGTTTTGATAATTATCTATTTATAGCTAGGCAAGAACACTAAAGAACACTAGCTAACAAGGCACTACCAAATCTAAGATACATGGAGTGACTTTTTTATAAAAGAGGGAGAAGTTACCAGCAATGATGTAAAGGAAAAAAACCCCCATGTCTCCCCCTTGTAACAGATCCAAAACTTTTATAACCAAAAGTGAATTAGGCAAAGGCTTCAAGTCATCTTTAAAAAAAAAAAAAAAAAATCAACAATTCAATTTCAAGTAACACTTGCTGGGGGAACTACTGTGAAGCTTCAAAAAGTAAAAATACCTAACACTTCAGCATCATCAAAAGTATCAAAAGTTACCAGTACATCTGTTTAGATTAAGCTGCCTTTTCATGGCATCATCTCTAACCTTCCTGTACCACAGTGCCAAAGGCATTCTTAAACAGACTTAATGGGCCAATTATTGCCTTATCCCATGGATCAGAAAGATAACCTGGTCAGAGTTTTCAAGTAATTCTCAAACCAGAATCAGAGTACAAGCTTCCACAGAAGTTTATGTACACAAAACTAGTTTGGTATGCATACCCCTAGACTACAGTTCTTTGCTAAACCGCCAAGAGAGTTCTAAAGCACACCAAAGCTTTATTAAGTTCTCTATCAGAAGGCACTTTTTACGCAGGGATAAATTTCACCCCATACCTCAAGTTTTAAAGGCATACAGATTAAATATTATTGTATGAAGCTGACATTTTAGTAAGCTTAAAAACTTGGCAGTCAAGATTCTTCACCCTGTTTTCATATGAAGCAGAAGAAACACATCCTGGTCTTCAGTAGTTCTCTTTCAGGAATGTCTAACAGGACCCTACACACGTTATTTAAAATAATGACATTTTTGGAATCAGCCATTCCAAAATATCAGATACTTCTTCAGATTCAGTTCTTTTATGGCAGGCAGATCATCTTCAATTACACGACTTACATCTAGCCCTCTAATATTTCAAGCTTTTTATTGCCTTTCAGGCTGTGTACAGTGTTTTGTCTTTTTTGCAACTGCATCCACAAGTGTTGTTCTTGTTTTGTTATTATCAGTGTAGCTTTCCAGGATGTTCACACCAGAGATCGAATATTTTATCCATGGTATTAATCGCAGGTTAAACCCAGTCCAATTTCACTTTTCTTTCTTTGAAAACTGAAAACAAAACATCTCTTAATGTGAACTCTTTGCTGCTTGTGCTTCACAAGGTAGTTAAGCTTCCAGAGATTTAGAAATAGATGCCATCTGTTTGATTTCAATTTTTATTAGAAATCCATTTGGTCTTGCTTTTCCCTTTGGCATCCTTTCCACTGGTAAATACTGAACAATCAGAGCCTCTGCAGTTCAAACTGTGGGAGAAGGGAAAAGGCAAAAAAGGAGGCAAAACCAAGAAAAACTCTGCTAACCTAGTTTACTGTCAGTCAACTCAAGGTATCATCCAGCTGCTCTTAACAGTTTTTTCAACATTCTGAATAGACATTGAGGAAGTTTTGATAAGAAAAAGATGGTATCAATTGAGGAGAAAAAAAATTGGAATTGTAAAGTAACAAATATACATAGCAGCTTCTTGTTTTTCTGTAACTCAAGACTTCCTTGCCAAATGAATTAATAAAATCAGATGGTAGAAATGCTGCTCTATGATCTAAGAAAACTCAAATGATTAAACTAATACATTTGCTTATTGTGTAGCAAATGCTTTGCTGAAGTAAAGCCGTATTTGCTGCACAGTCCTTGCGATATCCTCACATGTGCATTTTTGGTTTTTTTAACTGTGGAGCTCTTGTCAAAAATTCTGAGTTACTTGCCTTGTAGTACCAGTCCTGAAATTTTTTACAGCACTCTTCACTGCAGAAATCTCTCACTACACCATCAAGTTCCTTAGTTGCTCCCTTTTTGCACAGCTGTGAGCAGTAATTACAAGTAACACATCTCAGTCCTAACCGTCTTGCAAAGTCTTGTTTATATAGCAGCTTGCAGCCTGGAAACAGATTTTAAACATTAGGAACAAAGTAATTTTTACAGAGAGATATCACATTTAAGAGTTAAAAATTGAAAATCAAATTAATATAACAACAGCTAACAACTGGGGCTTCGGACAAATTCAGGTTGCATAGTAGACTATATTTCAAGACATTTTTACCTTAATACCTTTCCTGCACAACTCAATGGTTTCATGTGACTATGCTTGAATCTGTACTTATCAAATCCCTGAATGAACAGTCAGAAAAACCCCACAGAATTTTGTTGTCATATAGACCCATGCAAAAGTGTCGATTTGGAATTTCATCGCTCAGTTACACAGCCTCATAATGCCAGATATCCAGACAATGATGAGCATAAATTTTAAGCTAGGTGACACTATCCACTAAAACAATACCTATCTTGAAGGATCAATTTATTTCTGTTACTACTTTCATTCATATTAATGCAATAAACCACTTAAGAACTCAATAATTTTTAAAAACGCTAATAGGCACAAGATGACCTAAGAACTGAGGAGTGTTTCTTAAAAAAGTAACTATAAAGCAAGCAGTGATCAGTACTGAGAACAATTATGTAACAATAGGAGAGTACATATGAAAATCGTGTAGGATTTGTATGCAATTAATCATTTCTTTTTTCTCTTCACACTAGGTGGGTTTTTTTTTTTGTATTTGCTTTGCAGTCATAATTTCAAGGTTGCCATAACAAGAGCTATGTTCTTCATTAATCTGATTCTCCCTCAAGAAAATTACAAAAGACATTCTAATGTATTAAATGCATTAAAAGATGAATACTGTAGCTATTACATAGACTATTTTGAGAATATAATGTATTTAGACTAGCTCAAATCTACCGTCTGTTCAGCTGATGCCTAAATCATACACCATGTATCTGTAATTGTGCTGTTTTTGCAGAAGAGATCAGTATGAGAAGATGAAGTAACTGCCTGTATTGAACACTGGAGGTACAAGGTAACATCCACATAGAACTTTAGCCTACGGTACTGTATCTCTTTTTATGATCTCCCACATATCACAGTATCACCAAGACTCCAACTCAAGGCTTCCCCAAGTGTCTACTCTGCTAGCGCACACAGATCAACACATGCAGACTTCCGTACTTCTGGCAAGCTACGAAACTCAACACATAACATATCTGCTGCACTTCCTCTGGCATACAGACTATAAAAATACCATAATTATAACATAATCAGTAATTTCAATTAAGTGACTCGTGCTGTTGTCAGTTAGGGTAGAATTTCATATGTGTGAAACTGAGATGCTCTTTAAAATCACTAAAAGAACAAGAACACAAGTGGAAACCGCAACAGACAGTATCTTCCAAAACCAAAAGGTTATTGAGGAATTTTAACTTCCTTTGCTACAAGCTTTGCTAACCAATTAAATTTGCTAGCAATGTCCAAGCAATACAATTCTAGAATATCATACACAACACACTGTAGGTAACAACTGTTTTAAACCATTTTTTAAGTTATAAATCTGATTTTTTTTCAACAATAGAACAAAGAAAATTACTGACACACAGAACAGACAGTGCAAATGGCAACTGCCAAATCAAGCAATCATCCTTACTGTTCAACTAATTCAGATGTTAAATACAGTGCTCTGAAGGAAACAATAATCATGAAGATACCAGTGTGTGCAAGCTATTCACTAAAAGTATCCACTAAAGCATTGAAAATTTCTTGCAAGTATTTTTTCCTGCAGGCTCAGGAATTCCTCATTATTGTATGGGGCATCAGATTCTTTCCACTTCTTTACAATTCCAGAGACAGCTCAGCATCACAACGTATTCTCTTCAGCTGTGCCTTGGAAGAGCCATTCAATGCTTCACCAACCTTTCAAGACTATTGGTAGTAGAGTACTTCTACTAACCATGTAAGCTATGTGAACCTGGTAAGTACCCTACAAAAATGAATGCACAAGGCTGACGTTTTTCTTGACTGCTAAACTACAGGGAGCTAAATTGAGGAAGATTCTACTGTTACGTTAAAAAAAAAAAGTTATCAGGTAAGAAATTTTCCATTCTACATCAAACAACTCCCACATGTCTGTGACTCATGGAAAATAATGAGTAGTGAACATTAAGTAAGGGGAAACAGAAAGTATAAAATTCCATCATTTCCAGTCTCAAAAACAAAGAATTTTTTTTACAGACCACTGACTGCAGGACTTCTTGCTGAGGCCTCTAGAAAACTCTTCCTTATAAAACTTCAGATGTTGAAAGGAAATTGTTGGAACCCTAAAGACTTCTAAAATGAAATACAAGCTTTTCTTTCTGCAACATCATGAGCAAAACTCTTCACATTTGTTTGACACTTTAGGTCCTTTTAATAGGTAGCTTAATCCACCTGACGAGGGAACATTTGGTTCCTTAAAGATCTTGTCTCTTCAGAGAAAGGGAAAACAAAGCGCCTTTCTTTTTATAGGATATATTTTCATTAGGTGTTTGTATTCTGTGCATACCTAGGATATAACCTGTTATTATAACGCTATGGTTTTAATTGGAATAGTAACACTTTCTTGAAGTAGGGAAAAGGGTATTGGCCTTTGCCAAAACAGATTTGGAGCTCAAACAACTTGGTCTTCATGGTGTACAATGTAAATCTTGAATCAACTGCCATAGCATCCATGCTGGCTTTGTAGCTGTGACCAAGAAGGGAGCTTTGGTTGACAGCATAATACAAAATAACACACAACATAACAATAATAATACAATAATACAAAAAGTATTAGTTGTCTGATCTTTCCAATTTAAACACTAAAATCCTGAGGGTTTGGCAGGCCTAACTCCGCTGGGGACTTGGGATTCATAAGTAAAAGCACTGCCTCTGACAAACAGCTGACAGCCCAAACAGTTTGAAAAAAAGATATGAGTAAAAACCTACATTCTCAAGATTTCTGCTGTAACACTAGACCCAAGCTACAGTGTGATCAGATGGAAATCTCTAGTGCTTTCAAGGGACTCTAAGAGAAAATAACTTTCAACTTCAAAGAAAAAGATGTAAGTGCAGGTCATCTGGTTCAAGCTACACAGATAATCAATTACGTTCTTTAGCAAAGTTCTAACAGAAGATCATCCCACATGTCAACTGCCTCGGATAATTAAGGAGCATTTTCAGACAATGTACTTCCAACTCAAAAGCTGAACCAGGCAAAAAACAGTAGCTGAGTAATTTATCCTGACTTATGCTATAAGAATTCTTGTTCCCAAGAAAAACCCAACACAAAACAACCTATCTCTTCCAACATCCCTCAACTTTGGTTCCCCACACAAACTGTAGGGAGAAGGGTCTGAACACATGCAACAGAGGCTTACTGACTGGACAACACAGAAGCCGTTCCTCCAAACCTTTTCTGCAAGTGTATTCCAGGTCCAGAGAATTTCCTTTCGGTCAGAGCTGAAAACTACTAGGTTCAGCCCTGCAGAGCTACCCTCAGTAGGAAACATGCTTTACCCTGAGTCTGCAGACGGTCAAGTAAGTGACTTACTAAGAAAATCACCCTATTCTACCAGCAGCACCTACCTGAATCATGGAAAGTTCAGTATGTTCACCTGATTGGCAGCTGTAAAAAAGGAATGCTGAACTAGAAGCACCTCCTGAGTCCTCAACACCAGTCTCTTTTTAAGACCGAAAATAACATCTTTTATAGAAAGTAGTTGTTCCATCCTAGAAGCAATTAGATTTTACCTCTGAAAGGCTGTACTTACTAGACTATTTTCTCTTCCTTCAAGCTACAGACAAGATTTGCTGTTCTCTCATCTTTTAATAACATCGACTGTTAACAACTTCATCTAGAGAAGAACAAGAACAGGTCTGTCGTATCAGAAGCCTGCAGTATTGAGAAGCCTGTAGCATCACAAGATAGTTCTTCAAGATTCCTGGAGCTATGTTTGTTTCATCCACATCTTTCTGCTGCCTTTCTCTGCATTGATTCAAATGCAACAACCACCTACCTCTCCTATACCCATATCCCTACCATCCATGGTCTCTGGCTTCAAAATAAACATCGCTATCCTTAGGAAAACAGATACAATGCATGCAATTTTTGGTCCTGCTTGGATTACCATTAAAATAGAGACTGTGCACCTTACTTCCTTACTTATCTTCTGTTTAAGAACCTTGTATTATTTTATTATTCAACTCAACTTTTATACATCATCAGTTTATCCTAACATCTTCTGATATCAGATAGTAACTCCTTCCTTTCTTCTTCTTCTTCTTACTCTTGTTCTGTTACTCAGTTTTTGCTTGCTCTTAAATCTTTCCAAATTCTTTATCCTTTCAAGTTAACACAAGGCATCTTTCTAAGATTTCTTCTTTTTGTGCTTATAATTTCAGAGCCTTAAATTGTCATCGTTCCTGACCTGCAATGGCCAATGCTGCCTTAGCGTGAAGAACTATCTCAAACCTTTTCAAAGACACGACAGTGGAATTAAGGCAAAGAATGCTGATCTAATAAGGAGCACTGCAGTCGAACAGTGCATAGGATTTCACTTGATATTCTTTACCATGTTAGAGAACAACTCTCCATGAACAAAAAAAAAAATCTCAACTATCAAGACTCAGCACAACCTGTACTCAAATTACAATTTAACTGATGTTAGACTGTATCAACGTTCTCCCTCTATAGACAGAGGGAAGATAAACACAGAATCTCTTCCTCAGCCTAGTTCTATCTTTCAGTTTTTTCAACCTCAAGAACACTGTCAGAAGTATCAAAATTCAGGTTAACTAGTTAAAAATTTCAAGTCATTGCAGAAGACATGCAACCCACAAGCACTAAGTGGAAACTTAATCTACATGATTAGACTCCTCCACAAACGGAATACCACAAGAACCAACTCTCCAGGCTCTTCTATGTGCGTTTGTCTGGAAGGTGTGGATCTATTCTTTCCTTCAGCACAGCCAAGACCCTTCACTTAGTGCTTTTGCAGTCAGGGAACCTGTTAAGTGTTTCATAAAGGACATTCCTGGTTTGAGTATGCTGCCTTTTTTACCCTAACTCATTTTTACCAGTAGAAAAGTATCTTTGAGCTTTTACAGTAACAAAATTTCTTTGGAATAGTCATCTGCAGCTCAAAGATTTAATACTGGTCTACTAAATAAGACAGCATGGCCCAATCAGCTGCACTGTGCCAATCAGAGTTCTCTAATAAAAGCTGCCATGGCACAAATTGATGCCAAGGGACACCCCATTGTTAACTTCTGTCCAAAAGAGCCAAAGTAGACTGCATTCTCTCAGAATAATTCAGGCACCTCAAAATCCCTCCGAGGCTGACTTTTACTTTTCTACTAATCTGATTTCTGGGAAAGGAGTATCTTCCTTCAGTCACAACACAACTCTTGCAGTTGTGAAAGGGTATTTTTCTAGAATGCACATTTTACAGTATTTAAAACATGTTTCATTGTCCCCTTTTGCCTGGATACTCCAACTCATCACCAAGTAAACATTCAAAAGAAAGCCACAAGGCAGCTAACATTTCAGGTTAGGATTTATCTTCGTTGGTCACTGCCAACAGAAGTGGTCAGAAGCAAAACCAGACTGTCTAACATGGTAGGCTAAAGCTGAAAAGGCACAAGAGCAAGCACAAGTTATTTTAACATGGAACATGGTAGGCCACTGTGAGAGCTGCTGAGAAGGAGATAACAGCTCTGTGAAGCACAAACCTAAGAGCTTTTAACTGTTTTGCATAACAAAAATCCCTTAGGTGTGATATGAAATTTTACATACACTAAACATATTTTTTTTCCCCTGTAACTACATTGTATACCACTTACCAATCCTTGATAGCTTTATGAGGTCCTACTGCAAAGTAGGATACACTTAGTAAGTTGTAATTATATAATCAGCGAATCATTTAGACTGTAAACAAATCTCTAAGATCATCAATTCCAACCATTAACCTAACACTACAACGTCCACCATTAAACCCTGTCTCTAACTACCACATCTACAGGTATTTTAAATACCTCCAGGAACAGGGACTCAACCACTTCCCTGGGCAGCCCGTTCCAAGGCTTGACAACCCTTCCAGTGAAGTAATATTTCCTAACATCTAGCCTAAATCTCCCAAGCGCAACTGGAGGGCATTTCCTCTTGTCCTATCACCTGTTATTTGGGAGAAGGGAATGACATTAACCTTATTTTTCATTAAAATGCCTGTTTTGTTGCAGCCTTCAAAAATTTCCCTACACTAGCCCAAATCATGTATATTTTATTTTTCAACGGTCTATCAGTGTCTCTAAAAACAGACAGTCAATAAAGTAAACTATAAAAAAACAGCTATGTTTAGACAATTTCTGTAGCTCTCACATTTAACAATAACAAAACCATATATCAGAAATTAAGAGGTTCAAGCAGGCTTGATGGCAACATCCTTCCCCCTGGGTGAACGCAGCCGCTCAGCTGGGCGGTGCCAGCGTACCAACTCTTCCTCAGTGCTGTTTTCCACCTACCAGAGAAGCCCAGCAACTGTAACTAAGTCTCAGCAACACTTCATATCAAACATCTGTTTTGAAACTGGTTTTTTAATGTTTCTAGTAATTAGAGGTATTGCTATAGATTCCAGCTAGTATCTTAACTGGTTGTAAGCACCTGTATAAAGTTTAACATTCTTGTGTCTAGGCTATTCCCAGTATCTGTAGTGTTTTCATAGCAGTCTAAAAATTAATCAACCAAACACTGAATGAACAATCCACTCTGCAGTAGTGGTTGAAGAAATGCCACTCTAAAATCTACAGTGCTTTAAACATACATCTTTCCTAGACGAACTCAGTTCTGAAATCACTTAATATCCTAAATTTCTTTTTCTGCTTGTCAGCTGTACAGTAATTCAAAAGTTCTCTACTTAGATGAAACGTCAGAATTGTTTACATTGAGTTTAATTTGCAGAGTCCACAATTCCCAAAAACATATTAGCATATTATGAAGAGGATAGGACAGCTGCTAGTGTAATAGCTGTCCTTTATTTGCATTATCAATTTGAAAGGAACTCCCAAGTATCAGATAACTGCATTACTCCAGAGTTTACTGACCTTCTCCTTCCAAGATGATGATTACTGGATATAAATCAGTGCAATTGAAATTCACATTATAAAATTATTACAAAGTTTGTGTTATTTAAATCATAATACTTAGATCTATTGAAAAGATGATTCAATGCAAGATAAATCTACAAACAAAAAAGTCATGGTGATACTGAAAATAAATCAGTTCCCTCGCTGGACTGCCAAAGATTGATTTGTTATCCTCAGAAGGCATAGATACTAAAAAACCCCAAAACTCAGTAACTTGAAGATTTCCTCAGGATTAAATGCTTGCACAGCCTATCCTCAGTAGTCACTCATGCAACTACACATATATAAAAATCCACAAACAACTCCAATATTCTTGCTTCAGCCTATATAATATACATCTTATTTAATTCAGGTACTGGTATTTTGGAATGAGGCATTCTAGTGGCAAAACTCCAGGACAGTTTAATTTCCAAAGCCTCAGCATGTGGGGAACAGATTAAACTCTTTCAAGTAGCATGTTCAGGTTGTTCGTCCTCCATATAGCATGTGATTTTCAGACAGAAACAGAAAAATCATACTGTGCTCCATGAAAGAGGTAATAACAATCTTTAGTGCAAATGATAGGTCAGTTCTAATTACACTTTGGAAGTTTCAGCTGGTCACTGCACGTATTTTTAATTTCTCAAAAGAAACATATAACAAACATACTTGGAATGAAATTGCACAGAAGTATTGATCCCAGAGACTCTAATGTGAGTGCCATGGTTTGTGTGTAAATATCTACAGATGTGCACGTGTGGAAAAAAAAAAAAAACAACAAAACAACTCAGGTATGAAGAAGGTGAGCAGAGGAATGATGATATCTTCAATGCTCCAGCTAGGCAGATATAAGCACTCAGGGGGTATTTGTGGTTGATCTTATATATGCTTTTCCAGCAGTTTGTTTGAATGTAGAACAAATAAGCACTCTTGAAGGAACTTCAATACCTGTTTAACTTCTGTTGATTTTATCTAGAAGCCTTCTTTCATAAACACACAACTAAAATTTTCCAATATTTTCCTTTCAAAATTCAATTTATTCCAAAAATGCCAATAATTTGTGACAGACCATCTTAGGTTATTTCTTCTCAAATCGTTAACACATTGTCTTCTGTTGAAGAATAATTGCATGCTCAACAAAATAAACTACATTGTTGAAGCTCCTTGAACACCGGAGTATGAAAACCAGAATGGCCTCCAGTTTATTCCATTTGTCTACTAGTTTTCCTGCTTCACAAACAGTTGGACGTATTTCTGGAAAAAGACTATTATATCAAGGAAAAAAATGTGGTGCCTGGGTGCCCAGAAAAGGGGGAAGGAGAAATCTACCACCTCTGATGAAAGAACTTCTATTTGTTGACCTCCACTCAGTCCACCCAAAGACCTGGCCCTCTCCCCACAGTGTCAGATCTAACCACTGTTAGTTCTTGGATTCTGTTATTTCTGCAGCAATTAATGCCAATCATTGGCCTTCCTGTAAAATACAGGGCCCTAGGTTGTTTCTACAGAGCTCCTGTCCAGGCCAGCAGGTTGTTTTCATTGGGTAAAACAGATTAAGCCTTTTTCACATGCATCACAAAGTAGACCCAAGCTGCAGCTAGCAGACGTGGGCCGTATTTATTCAAGTTACTTTTTACTTAATGGTGCTTTTGACTACCTTCTCTCTATTGTTCAGTGGTTCAGATCATCACAGTAAGCCAATAAACTTGATCTCAAAGGCAACATTTCTTGTATTCATTCTATAAAGATAATTTTTCTTTCCAGCTGCCAGTCCAACACATGCAAACTTGGGAGCCACACTAGAAGAGTCCATTAATAGTTTTGCTCCAGTACTAACCATATTCCTGGAAGAGAGAGTGGTCTCATTTCTTTCCTTCCCCAAATTTTCCAATAAGGAACAAGTTCTTACCTATTTCAAGCCTCCTCCAACAGAAATGTATCTACAGAAGCAGTAGTATGCATAGCTTGTATTATGAATATTACTGATTTTATTGTCACAGCCACTAGGCTTTGAAAGGAGTGAGGCATAAGTATTCACAGTAAAACCAGCACATACTGTTATCTCCAGGCCAAAACCAGTTTGGTCTTGTCTTTGAATATATTCTGCGGAGTTGTTTATTCACATAAACTATTTCTAGCTGGATGTTACTGACCACTACAATGACACACTACAAAACCGGGCCTTGCTTTGTCCTTTTTAAATCTCCAGCAAACACTTTGCAGTCCAGAGTACAAAAAGAAAGCAATGATGGTAAAGAAACCTAAGCCCCACTCAGAGATTGCAGAGTCCAGAGATGACAAACAGCATGGAGGGAAGGTTGCCTCTAGCCCCGCACTTCACCCCTCTCCAGGATAACAGAATCCTGCTACAAGTAAGTCGGAATACCTGCTGCTTAATCTGCTTGAAAGCAGAGAATCTTCAGCAGCATTTATCAAATGATAGTGGAAATGTTATTATAAGTAAAGAAAAAAATATTCACTATATCCTTCAGAGATAGGTCATCCAAACTTGCAGTGAAAACTTCTAATAGCAGTATTAAATACCAGTATCCCAGAAGTAGAAAAGATAAGTTCTTACTAAGACTGTATTCTGCTGTTTCTATTAAAACAATCTATATTTTAACGTAACTTAAAAATCATCCTATGTCCATACAACTCCTTTTTTTAGTTTGCTTTCTTGTTTAAAATTCAAAACATTAGTCAGGAAAATTGCAATGACAGTAATCAACACACAACAACAGGCATCAACCAAGTTATTGCTTGAATAACTATTCTAAACCAATGTAGAAGGAGTTTCCACTGTTGTACTACATTTTGAAAACACTAATTAACTAGAAAGCTTGGTATTGCTAAATGCAGTTTTGTTGGTATAGGCTCTACTGCATAATTTCCAAGAAAGACTGGATAATTTTTTTTGTGTGTATTTGTACACACACACACACATAACAGTGCTGCCCACACTTTCTTAACCTGAAGTGGTGAAAAACCTCAACAAAGGCTGATAAAAGCAGCTCAAGTAAATTAACAGGTATATGCACTTCATTAATAATGATGATGAAATTTCGGTTTCAGCCTCAAGTACAACAGAATGAGTTGTTACCTTAAATTTTAACATTAAATATCAACATAGAAAGTCAACTGCAGTAGAACAAAAATGACCAAAAAACCAAATAGATACATACCTTCACTACAAAATGGTCTTTTGATGCCAGAGAAATTCACCGTCTCATGCAGCGTTTTCTCCTCTTGACAGTATTCACAGTATGTAACTATGCAGTGCAGTTTCTTATAATCATCAGAACATGCTCTGCTGCAGAACTGATACACTTTGTTCTAAATGCAAAGTTGCAAAGCATCACAAACAGGGTTAATAAAGGACATCTTAAGACCTGGAGTGTAACTTTAAATAATAGTTTGCCATTAAGACAACTTTACCATCCAAAATAAACAGAAGTGCAAACTCATAATTAGGATATGGCTTCTAATGCTAAAAATTAACAACTCTCAAGCTGACAGTGAGTGCCACAAGTATCCCTCATTTCATATGAAAATGCTAAACAGAAAATATGCCAATCAATCTTAGCATATCCTCTTCAGACTTCTGTCAGTTCATCGAGAAGAGTAACAATGGTCTAGCATATCTACAGTAATACAGTAACTGAAGATGAAAGTAGACTTCATACTTAAAACTGATGTGAGAAATTACATTTTTCTTTGAATTCCATAGATGCATTTTTATTTGTTATTAATGAACAAAGGCTTCTGCTTTTATCCATCCTAAAGTTAAATAGTGTTCTATAGAACTAGGTATATTTTATTAACTTTTTAAGCTTCAATACTTTATGAAAGAGCTATCTAGAAAAGCTGCATTAGAGTTATAGATGTAAACTTCTAAATATTTCATCATTCCAAAGATAACACCAAAACTCCCCTTACCTCCCATTCCAGTACTTCTGGCTTTGAACAAAAAGAACTTTTGCAATAATTACATTTCAACTGAATATCACTGGGAGAGACAAACTGACCATTTGTTGAAGACTGGACACTGAGAGTCTGAAAAACATAAACATGCACACACATCACAAAAAATAGTTGCTTTTAAAATGTATTTTTCAACTAAGCCTATAGTGTTTGAGAATTTGGGAAACTATAAGCAAACTCAGGAGCATTTCTGGCAAAAGCACAGCAGGTTAGTCTTTTCATGTATTTTCCCTTTCCGTTGTAGGTTTTCCAAACCTGAATCTTGACCCTTGCTTCCATCATAATTATTCTAGGTCATATTTCTTTTTTCTTACCTGCTATTTAAAGGTAACATACACATGCCAGAAAAAAAACAGTCCCCCAAAACTGAACTCCTGTTATTCAAAAAAAGGGATTTTCAGATACATAAGTTTCATGGTTTGCCTTACTCTGGTCACAGAAGTTCAGACAAAGACCTAACAAACAAATATTTTCAAATTCAAACCTCACCAAGGCAGATTATCAACACCTTACTGAAGCCTATCACTTGAAAACAGAAACACTAAAGTAAAAGACTTCAGTTACAAGCCCTGCGTCTACTCAGACTAAGAGGAAACTATCCAATACTCCTAAACTGGCCTCAACCACCATGGCAGGAAGATGCAATCATTCAAACAGCCAGTCCTTAAACAATTTAAGTTTAAGACTGAGAAAAAATATTAGAGACAGCATGTGTAGATATGAGAATTTAATTCTACAACTGAATAATCATAGAATCATTAAGGTTGGAAAAGACCTCCAAGATCATCAAGAACAACTGACAGCCCAACACCACCATGCCTACTAAACCATGTCCAAAGTGCCACTTCTACACAATTTCTGAACACTTCCAGGGATAGAGATTCCATCACTTCCCTAGGCAGCCTGTTCCAATGCTTCACTACTCTTCCAGTAAAGAAATTTTTCCTAATATCTAATCTAAAACTTAATTCTTTTAATGCATTTCTGAGGCAATCGGTAGATAGAGAACTCAATTTTACAACATCTGTAGTCTTCCAGTAGGTCCTTACATGCCTACAGGACAGTCTTTTGCACATTCAGTAACAATCAATCAAGCAACAACTATTGGTGTATTACATAGGATGTTCAAGACAAAATCTGAATCAGTAGTGATCGTAGTCACTTGAAGAATCTCGAGGCAAATTTCTTACATCCATCTTCTCAACAAACTTTCTCTCACTGTTTGCAACATAATAAATGTATTTAAAGATGACAAGTTCTCTTCAGATAGATTTGTTATTACCTCTGCACCTCATAATAGTGGAAATAGAAAACATTTCTGTTACAGGATACTTTGCTTTGGATTGTCATATTACTAAGGGTTCACCTACACAAAATAACCCCCCAACAAATCATAAAAAACAATTGTGAGGAGACTGATAACTGATAGAAGCCCTCACATAAGTGACCTAGTATTGCTGCATACTAGTTAGTATCAGTATTGTTTTATCAAATGCACTCATTCTGTATCAGGAGTTTGCAGACATTAAGTAGTTATGCACATTTCCCAGTCACGGACAGGACCTGAGAATGAAATACCACATATTGCAGAAAAGATCCCACCCTTATCCCAGTTGTCTATCGTCCCCTAACAACTTTAATGCAGTCTGATGCCCACATACAGCACTGTCATATCTCTCATTATATCCAGCAAATACCCCTGTGGCTGAAAGAGGTTTGCTAGACTGGCTGCTCTAAACAAAGAGCTGAAGACTGCACCGACATGGTGATCACAAAGGTGTTTTAAGGCATATGCAGAAATGCACAGACAAGTTTCTTCAGAAAGCAAACACCAAGCTCAACATCTGCTGCAGTAAGGGTTATGTAAACACAAGTTAAAGTCCTACAAGTCCTGGTTGAAGGAAAGAAATCAAGAATCAAGTATCCCCATCACCTCCAGTTTAAGAATGAAAGAAACGTTAACTAAAAAGGTGTGACAATCCACACAGAAACACTGAAGACAAAGAGAGGAATGAAGATGAAAAATACATTAAGTGCTCATCAAATGAGAGAATCTTTTCAAAACACAATGTAAGGGCTACATGTCACAAGTAAAACAATTGGTTTTGTTGTTTCCTGACGCATGGCACTGTTGGCTTCTTTTCTTTCTTTCTTTCTCCAGCTGTTTGCTGTGGTACAAATTCAGGCCCTACATAGCCCAGAGGGATGGTAATTCATAGAATCATAGAATAATCAGGTTGGAAGAGACCCTCTGGATCATCGAGTCCAACCATTCCTATCAAACACTAAACCATACCCCTCAGCACCTCGCCCACCCGTGCCTTAAACACCTCCAGGGAAGGGGAATCAACTGCTTCCCTGGGCAGCCTGTGCCAGTGCCCAATGACCCTTTCTGTGAAAAATTTTTTCCTAATGTCTAGCCTAAATTTTGCCTGGTGGAGCTTGTTGAACAATAACAAAAGCTAGATATGAGAGAATAACAGCATTGGAGACTTTTCACTTGTTTTGAGGAACATTTACATCTAACTGCAGACTTAAAAAAAAAAAAAATCTAACCAAGTATGCATTACTGCTTCAAAAACAAAACCGATGTTTTTTATCATAAACTCCTACACTAAATATTTTAACACAGAAAGCAGTAAAGAAACAAGTTTGTGTTACTGAAAGCTCTAAACCAAGGCCAAGATGGTCATAAAACCAACAGTTAATCACAACACGATTTTGTTCCATAAGGTTTCTATTATCTTGCTTACAATTAAGGACTGTTTCTGTGAAGCATTTTAATGAGTCAAGATGACATGCATATAGTATTCTCATCATCTTCCTTTGCCTCTAACTTGCAACATGCTTAGAACAGAGAAAATATTTAGGAATTATTTGGAACATTCTTACACACAAAGAAAAATGCAGCAAGAAGATCATAAAATCATTAAAATGTTTCACAAGTTGTCCTGAACAGCAAGGTTTTATCAATGCTGCGCTTTATCAAATCTGTCCTTGGAATCATAGCTATATATGTGCTCTTTTGAATATCTTAAATTCATTCAAAAAACAGTGATGTTTAATCCAACTTTTCTTGAGCCTGCCCCAAACAACAAAAGCACGGCAAGTGCCAAGCAAAGTGAAAAATCACTGTAAAGCCCTTCTCAGCCTCCAATGCAACCGCCTCAAACTGCTCTAAGCTGCCAAATTACTCCTGAACAGCAGGCAGGCACAGCCTAAAACTTTTCTGAGAAGATCAGTCTAATAACACAGCTTTTGGCCTGCCACTGCAGTGTAAAAAATGCTGGGTTTATCCTTGCTCACAGCAACTCAGAATCAAGTTGTGAGAAGATTTCTGTACACACGTGTATATGTGGAAAGGCTGGTGAGCAGCCAGACTGTGATGAGGTTTTCTTCTAATTGAGATAAACTTTTTGATAGAACCAAGTTGGTCTTAATGTGAAAAAAAGAAGCAAAAATGCATGAGGAATCTTTTATAGTCATCCACTTGGGCTTTTCCACAAGCAAAATCATAGGTGCTAAATTACGAAACACTCCCCTTGGACTTATATACACACACACACACGCACAGACCTTCCAGCCTCAGCACAGAAGCTCTGATTATTTTTTTTATGACCAAATTTGGAAAAGTATTTCTGTGACAGGCATGCTAAGCTTTCAACTGCAACATACTCGTTTTTCAAACTGGGGGGGGGAGATGTAAGGTATACATTGAAGAACGCTTTCAGACACCATAATGATGGTCAAAGAGAACACAACATTAGTGAACAACCAGAACAAGTAACCTGCTAAAAAACATTGTACTTAATCCTTACACATACTGGTCCTACAGGTCTCCTGATAGATCCATAAGTTGAAAAAAATAAAAGGTTTAGCAAAAATTTTCTGAAATATTTGCAGACTTGTGTTTTGCAAGAGTATTTGTGTTTAAAGATAATTATACGTTTGCTAATTTTGGGAAGACGCTTGAAGTACAATCTCCATGTTCACAATAAGGAAAAACAAATTGCTAATTCATTTAAGAGACAAGTTCAGAGCAAGATCTTCAGCTGCCCTAGTCAAGGTACCAATAGCAAAACTGGCTTAAAACAATACAACTTTAGAACAGTTATCTCCTTAACTGCAATAATACCCTCCAAGACAAAGCATGACGGAAGACAAGATACAGTTACAGTATTCTACCACCAAAACATTCAACTACCAAACAAAAATAGCATCGAGCAGGCTATTCCCTCTCTTTTTACCCTCTTTCTTACAAGGATGAATAGTTCTGCAAGCGATTCTCACGAAGCAGAATAGAGATAAAGACATAAGTTGCACAATAAGTGGCTCAACTGAACCTTTCAAATATATCAATACATTAAAAAAAAGTGAGCTAGAAACAAAAGGTCCTTTATAAGATAAAATGACAACCCATCCTAAAGTACTGAAAAACATTGGGAATTTAAATATTCCAACCCATTTGTTAACTAAAATGACTAAAACTTTTGCAGAAGAGAGACAACCTGAACCAGAAGTTACTCTCTTCTGAAGAGGGTAACCCCTAAACAAAGAAAAATGTATAGGAAGAATGAGCACAGTAATGAAAAAGGGGTGAATATAACACCAAGTTAAACCAAGGGTTATCTACATAAGTGAACAGTGAAAAATATGGAGCAGCATAGTAAATTAACCATTTTTTCAAAAGATGAATGAAGAAAACATTGCAATTGCTCAAATGGATTAAACCATTTTCTCACTCTAATTCAATCCCTTATGTGATGCTTAGGTATAAAAAAGCCTCAAGGGAACACTTGCAGTCCAATGCTCACATTGTGGTATGCCCTCTTTTCCCTCTAAATACTAAAGGAATGGAACAAAGAAGTTGTTCTCACACAATCAACTCTTACCTAATGGCAAATACATTTGATTCTTCAGAACAGTAAATATATGAGAACTATCGAAAGTCAGAATCTGAGAGAGGTGTCTAAGCAAACTAACTACAAGCAAGTGACCATCTACCCACTCTTGGTCTTTACTGAGAACTCACTCACCATATGGCTGCTTTAATTAAATTCCGCCAAACACTAAAGAGACAGATCTACACGTAGCACTGAAACTGCAACATAAGCATCATCAAGTTCTCAGCAATATCAGAAACCCACAACTAGCATCAACTGATCCAGCAGTTATTTTCAATAATGTTATTTCACGTTGACTTATCTGCAAATCCAAGAAGGCCCTGGCTCTATTTCTCATTCACTAGCTTTTATTTTTCCCACTCAAACAGCAGATTTTGTTCAGAGACCTCTTGGGTCTGCAGCCAATTTTAAGACCATGAAGAATAAAATAGATGCTGAATGAGTTCGCAAGAAGTATTATAGATTTGTCATTACATATGAACAATCTGTGTCTATTCTGTTTATCAGTTCCACTAACATCTACTACATTGGTTCAGATGGAAGCACAGAACAGGGCTAGGTGATGGAAGTTGTACTGAGGATATATTAAGGAAGCAATTAAGAGATTTATTCGCTCTCCAATTGAGAGAAAATGCAAAGTTTAACAGCAAATGGGAAAACCCTATATAGGTGTAACTGTTCAACACCACAAGAAGGGAATTACCAATTATACAGTGCACATCTGGGAAAACAGTTTATTCGTACAAAACTTGAAACATTTTCTTTAACAGATGTTCTTTCATCACCTAGAGATTAGCCACTACAACTTATTTACATATGCTTTAACCTTGAGTCGTGTTAAAAATAGGACATTTTCAAAGCGCTCAGAAGCTTCTTCCAATGTGCCTATCATTAGGCTTGCAACACTCCAGTTTCTGGACATTATTTAAACAGCTGGTTTCATCCTTAAACATTCTAATGGCTTAGGTTCTAATCCTGCAGTGCAGAGTGCAGAGACAATCGCTACTCCCCATGTATGTCTTACTAAATGAGAATTTTGTTATTGTATTTGGTATAAAAGATATTAAATATATTGATCTCCAACTCGAAACAGCAAGGCTCATCTCCATAAGGAGGCTGAGGTGTTAAAAATAAGATAAGCAGTGATATTGCTTTGCATTTTCTTACAGTATCAAAACGGGTATTTTTTACCTGATTTTCTAAGTTTAAGATAGCAGCTAGTTTTATCTTTATGAAACGGTACTCTGATCAAAGGAATTGTTGTGAGCCACAAGTATCTACTATGTTAATTATAACTCATACACATGTACACACAAGCAAGATAGTTTAATATGCAAATACTTAACACAAACACAGGTACACAAATATTTATGGAGGAAAAGATTTAACACAACAGCTAACCTGAAATTTAGCTACACAACTGGAACTGCAAAAGTTGTACAGTTTTCCATCAGGCATTGTGGCTTGATACTGAGGTAAAGAGTTTCGTTTACAAAAGTGGCAAATAATTTCCATACCTAAAAGAAAAACGTAGTTTACAAGCAAAATAAACACAAAATAGCAGCACAAAAAAAAAAAAATGCTGGATTACACAGCTCTTCCCAACTTTTCAATGTAAAAAGCTACAATTTGTTTCCCAGTCAGCTTCTAAAAGACACATAAAATAGAAACTGCAGAGGTTTGATAAATTCTTCCATTAAAAATTGGTATTAAGTATGAATTAGAATCTTCTATAAAATTCACCGGAGCATTTTCAACTTTTGAGTTGGATGAATTAAGATCTATGTCTGCTTTGCACACTGAAGAACACACGGGTTTTTTTGAGCTATTTACCAGTTCCTTTCACTCAGATCAAAAATTTTACCTAAAGAATATGCACATAACATTATAGCTACTTCTAGCTTTCTCCAGTTGTTGGTGAAGAGATACAGCAGGGTAGAGATGGATCTCAGGCAAGAGAGTAGTAATTCGTATGTAAGAAAATCGCACGATCATTCTATGACACACCAGAGCACGTTACATCTACCAATTTTTCCCCAAGAAGCCTTATACAATTGAAAACTGTTTCCGACATTGAGTAAAAAGGCCAGTGGGAAAATGACCCCTCCTGAGGGCTTGACACCATTTACTAGAGCTGAATATCATAGAACCACAGAACAGTTTGTGTTGGAAGGGACCTTAAAGTTCATCCAGTTCCAAGCTCCTGCCATGGGCAGGGACACCTCCCACCAGACCAGGCTGCTCAAGGACCCATCCTTGAACACCTCCAGGGATGGAGCAGCCACAGGTTCCATGGGCAATTTGTGCCAGTGCCTCACTACTCTCAGAGTGGTGAAATTCCTCCTTATGTCTAGTCTAAATCTGTCTCTCTCCAGCATACAGCCATATAAATATATTTAAGATTATATTTTTCTTTTTTTAAATAAGTTGAAAAACCAATAAAGTCACATCTCCATAGATTCATTCTAAAACATGACAACTCGCCCCTGCTTTTCAAACTTCAAAGTCTACTCTTATCAGTGATGAAAATCCATCATCCTTTTCACTTACTTTGTGACTCTGCATATTTTGATTTGTGTGTGTTCATGCATGCAGCTGAGCAGTATGGCTCCATACATCCATTAGGTCCTACGCACTGAGTCATGTCAAAAAACCTGCACTGAGCTCTGCAGCCAGTACAAGATGTTAATTTGCCATATTTCTAAAACATAAAACAAAGCAAAACAGTCCATTAGTTAAAACTACATTTGGCCTTGGGGTTTAAAATATGGCATAAAAAACACAGAGGAAAACTTATTTATTTACTTCTGCAGTTTGTTCCCTCATAATAACTCTCTCAAGAACACTCAAGCTCTATGGCTGTGTCTCTTACTCTAGGCAGAAAGCTAAGAACTTCTGTGCAAAGACAAACAACCAAACGCTCCTCAAAAAAACCCCCAACAAACTAATAAAGCCACCCCAAACCCCACCATATGCCAACAGTGAGCTGTGGTAAGAGTTTACAGCAAGTAGTGCAGAGCCAAAGAGTTTGAAACAACTCTGTTCCTCTCCCTTTGTCAATGAGACAATGGTTTTAAGAAAAGAAACAGCAACCTAGCACAGCAAAGGTAAAAGACAAATAATGGTGATAAACTTCAAAAAAAAAAAAAAAAAAAGGGTGCTGTACTCTCCAAATGATAACATCCTTAATATTGTCAAGTATAAGTTAAGCATAGCAGTTTCTTTGTAGGAGTCTTTTAGGAGAACCTCTAATTTCTCAGCTCTCCTAGAATCACAGAATCACAGAATAACCAGGTTGGAAGAGACCCATTGGATTGTCGAGTCCAACCATTCCCACCAGTCTCTAAACCATGCCCCTAAATACCTCATCCACCCTAACCTTAAACACCTCCAGGGAAGGGGAATCAACCACCTTCCTGGGCAGACTGTTCCAATGCCTAACGACACTTTCCGTGAAAAATTTTTTCCTTATCTCAAGCGTGAATCTCCCCTGGCAGAGCTTGAGGCCATTCTCTCTCACCCTGTCCCCTGTCACTTGGGAGAAGAGGCCAGCACCCTCCTCTCCACAACCTCCCTTCAGGTAGTTGTAGAGAGCAATGAGGTTTCCTCTCAGCCTCCTCTTCTCCAGGCTAAACACCCCCAGCTCTCTCAGCCGCTCCTCATAAGGCCTGTTCTCCAGCCCCTTCACCAGCTTCGTTGCTCTTCTCTGGACTCGCTCCAGAGCCTCAACATCCCTCTTGTGGTGAGGGGCCCAGAACTGAACACAGTACTCGAGGTGCGGTCTCACCAGTGCCAAGAACAGAGGGAGAATAACCTCCCTGGACCTGCTGGTCACGCAGTTTCTGATACAAGCCAGGATGCCACTGGCCTTCTTGGCCACCTGGGCACACTGCTGGCTCATGTTCAGTCGGTTGTCAACCAACATCCCCAGGTCCTTCTCCTCCTGCAGCTTTCCAGCCAGGCTTCTCCCAGTCTGTAGCTCTGCTCCTGGTTGAGTCCTCCAGGCAAGAGTAGAACACTGCAGAGTTCCAATGCTCCTCATTGGATTCAGTGAGGAACCCCGACTCAAAGAACCTGGTAATAGACTCAATTTTGACATCTCTCAACACTGCAGTCCCTCAGGTTTTCCCCAAAAAGGAACAAATGTTCTGTAAAAACACAGGAAAGCTGCGCCAAGCAGAAGTACCAATAACGCAGTCAACACACAAAATCAACAGCTCTAATCTGCTACACATTTTACATACTTCAGTGTTAGGCAAATAGCCCAAGCACCATAAAGCATGTAACAGAAAAAAAGAATGTTTAGACACCTTCCCTGAACATGGAAATAGTATCATGGTTTGACAGTGATCACAGAGAACTCCTCATATGAACAGTGACGCATCTCTTACCAGACAGACTCTCTCTTTACTATTACAAAACAGCCTATTAACACTCAGACACTCAAGATTTCTTCCTTTCTATTGAAGAAAGATTTTAGCACTACCTTTTCCTCTTTCCCTCTTCTCAGTGACTGAAGGAAGAAAGAAAAAGCCCTTTCCACAGGTGCTTTACTTTGTTCAAATTAGCAGAAGCTTCACTGGCTATCTTTCTTTAACACCTGAGAACTAGCTAAATCCAGTGTTATAGACAGAGAAGAAACGTATGGTTTTAAGACATATACCATCTTCCCTGTATTAAAAACAAGTACAAATACACATGCCTCTGCCACAAATCGGGTGTAGCACCTTGCAGAGACCAGCAAAACTTCAGTCTACCACACAACATCACTATTTCCACATGCTCCTTTGATGAAATCTGTGTAATCTCTTCAAAAAAGGAGTATAGGTCAAGATATCAAGCTCCTACCTAGAGGAGGGTATTTTATACAGTTCCAAGATCCCTCCTTCACTTTTTTGTTTGCTTTTAAAAATGTTACCCAACACCTAATAAGACTCCTAATCAGCAACAATATTGACAAAAGTCACATTAATTGCCAAGACCGCAATGTAGCAATTACACTTGAGTTGGAGCTATTCTGCCAATTCGTCCCCGGTGAGAGGCTAGCAGACAAAAGCAAAGCATCAAGAACACTTCAAGACATATTACACAGGAGGTCATGATTTCAGAAGAGTCAACTCCTTGAGCAAGCTTAATGGACAACACCCACCAAAACATCTGGATGCACAAACAGCCTTGATACTTCTTGAATAAACCAAAACGTAAATCTAGAAGCACTGATGCAAATATATTGACAAACAGCTTGACAAAGAGCGTTCAGGAATATACTCAGAAAACAATGCACTGGTAAAGAGAAGCTTTCACAAGATCTAGGTCCTAAACAAACAAATACATACATTAAGTTAGAATGATAACATCAAGACATAGCAAGATGAAAATGCACATTATAATATATGAATTTATAGTAAATTGATCACAGCATAACTGGAAAAGAGTCTTTGTGTCAAGACACTTCATACTTTGACAAAAACCTCTTTAAAGTAGAGGGAGCTGTTGCTAACCCACATGTCAAATATGCCATTATTTAACTAATGTCAAGAAAGGATCATGCACACAAAGTACAGTGCAGCAGCACGTCCATCACTTCTGAATTGCAAGCATCATCTTAATACTGGAGTTGTTTACCGATTTCATCCTAGATCTTTCAGACTTAAAAGCAAGAAGAAAAATCTTTAATAATACCTACTGGTAACCTAGCAAACCTGCATCTATGACTACAAAGAACACGAGTATCCAAAATACGTATAAAGAATGCAGAAGATTCTGTGGGTAGAAGCAAAAGTGTAACAGTTTATTCTTGTCACAGTACCTAAGATGAATATTTGAACACTTCTGCATCATCAGAAGTTTAAACATGTTTTTACACAAGTAAAGGAGACAGGACACCAGTGATGAAAGGAAAATTAGAAGGCCTGAAACCATTTCAAATTTATTGCTCCTAACACCTCATAATCATCATCATATCCTTCAAGTTGAACACTTGTCCTGCATTTTTATTACTCTTGCCAGCACTCCCCAAACTTGTACGTTTGAATATTAACACCATGCAAAAACCAAGGAGTACAACATTATTATTAAAAAAAAGGCTAAAGCATACCTGAAAGTATTAATCAATCAGCATTATATGGGTGCCTCAAACATTTATTTTATAATATTCTATCTAACTCGAAGGCTTCTTCTATTGGTAAAATCAAAAATCTCGTATAGCACTATCTCACATATTTTTAGACAGCCATAATGCAAATCAAGAAGTTTCTCCTGTTCTTAAGTGTCAAATTTCCAGATAAAACACTCTCTTCTTAAGGTTTTTTGGTAACTTACACTTCCACTCTCACATTCATCATATTATCTTTTGTCTCTAAGAACCTGCACTATTAATGTTATTCTGTAGTAAAAGTAACACTTGAGAATCCTTTCCCTAGAAGTCCCTTCTAACTGCAGTAAATAAACAGAAGACTCACTGAAACTATAGAGAACTACAGAAATACATATGGTCAAAGAACTTTCTAATAAGGCAAGGATTTTTGGCCTGGAAACAAGATAACTTAAGATAACAACAGAACCAAAACTGGTGTAATGTGGGGCGCTATAGAACAACTGTTAATTGTTTTTTCTAATATTATAACAACAACTATGGGAAATCGCAGGAATATCAACAGAAGACATTTCTAAACAAACAAAAGGAGGCAGCTCTTCACATAAAATGAAGGTCAGCAGAACTTCTTACCAGAGTGCCACAGATGCCAGAACTGCTTCTATTTGTTCACAAGGAGAATGGACAAACGCTAATTAAAGAAATCAACTAACAAAAGCATGCAGGCAGACTGCATAAAGTTCAAGAGATCCCCTGACATCTAGAGGGTCAGAAGCTAAGAAAATGCTCAGGAGAAAATATGCGAAGTCCTCAGTCTGTTCTTATTCTTTCCTGCGTGCTACACTGCTCTCAATCAGAACAGCTGTTCCCATGTTCTTACTACAGAATGTTTCTCTTCTTAACTGAAAATTTTAACCATCCTCAAGGAAAACTGGTTGTTCAGAAAAGAAATTTAGGAAATTTGTGTCAGCGTTGTTGGTATTTCACGGCTAGGAGAAAAGAAAAACAAACAAAGTGAAAATCTTCATCACCGAGTTAAAAAGGGAACGAAAACCCCATAAAACTTCCTGACTCTATTTTAAACATCATTGTTTCACTCCTTGTTTCAATAGTTCAGAATCACAGAATCATGCAGACTGGAGGGGACCTGCAAAGGTCAAGTGCAACCTCCTGCTCAAAGCAGGTCCAGAGCTGGCTGATCAGGATCCAGTCCAGTCAAATCTGAGCATCTCCAAGGATGAGCATTCCACAGTCTCTCCGGAGGATTTCACCACCCTCACAGATAGAAGAAAAAGCTTGGTATCTAAAAAAAGTTTCTCCTTTTTTCAAGTCATGTCTGTTGTGTCTCATCCCTCCACTGTGCACTACTAGAAGAGCTCAGCTTTGTCCTCTCTGTACCCTCGCATTAGATAACTCATTTCTCTTTAGCTTTTTCAAGGCTGAACAAATGAAGCCTGTCCTCCTATCTCATTGTTCCAGCTCTCTATAAACATCTTGGTTGCTCTCTGCTGAGCTGGCATTGTTATATCAACACTTTTCATCCAGTGGAATCCAAAACTCAACACAGCGCTCTAGGTGCAGTGTCAGAAGTGCAGAAGGATGGGAAAGGCAGGGCGTGGAAATAAATTCCTTGATCGACTGGCTACACTAATGCTAACACAGCAATAGGCTGTCCAGAGAGGCCATAGGATCCTCATCTTTGGACACATGCAAAACTCAAATGAATGTGGTCCAGGGTGACCTGCTCCAGGTGACGCTGCTTGAACAAGAAAGGCGGCAAAAATGTTACCTATTAGACTACCAAGTATAAAATTTAAGTTAATCCAGAGGCAAAATCGCTAGAGAACAGTGGCCCAGTGCCATGTGAGGGGAGACTTAATGCAAAAGTGGTCTTGACTATTCCGCTCCCTCACTCCTCTACCCAGATTCTGCATTAAGATGACCTAATTTTAGCTGGATCCACTGCATATATGACCTTTCCAAAGCATAAAGTAAATGCAGAAGCCTAAATATTCTTCTGTTCTTATTATATTTGATTCTAAACTCACTCAGTCTTTCACAACTTGTTTGCACAACCTGTTAGAAACTTAATCCCAGAATCAGGCATATTTCATGAAAGGTAGCTCATGATAGATAACTGAGAAAAGATATTACAAAACACTTAATGTGATCTAAAAAATTCCTACCAGTTACTAGTTTTACATACATTTCAAATCTTCATTCTCTCTGCTAGGAAAGTGTTGAACTAAAATGGCAACTACAAAAGTGGCTATCAAGATGCAAGAAAAAACAGATGAATGGGACGTATTCCAGAAAAACAAGCATTGTTGCAACAGAAACCCAAATTCCTGGGAATAAGAGAGAATTCACTTGGAGGGTTTCTGAGGCATTTTTATTCTTGCCATTATCACCAATAATTATTTCAAGAAGAGCCTTGATCATCCTTTGTATTGTACTGAAAGCACCACGAAAACTTAAGTCTGGAGCTGTTCTTGCGTACATCCCACAAAGGAGGAGATCAAGCCCTACAATATAAGCCAATACTGTAGTTTCATGGTATTTTAGAAGTAAGCCTCACCTCTCTTTGCAACTGAAACTAGTAAGTCTCTGTTCTTCAACTTTCTGGCTGCAAGAGTATTTCAACAAAACTATGAGTGCCTTACATCTAGGCACCTGTTCTGCAGATTTTTATGCTTGACTGAAAAGAACAGTCCGATTGCTTTACATGCCTTCAGCACAGAGGACAGGATGAAGAACACGCCTGCAGCGTAAGAGAGTTTTCTTGCTACAACTTCTCCCACCAAGCACCAGTCCATCCAGAAGGACAGAATACCAGCTGGTTGCTACAATGCTATCCAAAGATGTGTTTCCAGTTGAAGGAAATACTTTGCAGTTAAACTCATACAATCCATGGAAAAAAGGATTGGTACACACTTCTCAATCCTGGCAAATTTCTCTGGTAGCTTTACACAGGAACAGTTTCAGATTAGAAATAAGATAAATATCGTGAAAGATTCTGGAAAAGAATATTCCGGGTCAGAAACACAGTCAACCTCTGTTAAAAGAGAAAGGTAAAGGACAAATAAGATAGAAATTTCTGTAAGCAGAGATATTCACTACATGGAATTTTATGATGACAGATACCCATTAGCAAGGCAATCACGAAAGCAGCAGCTAATCTACTTTGAAAGGACAGTCCTGATGGATGCAGAAGCAACATGCGTGACAAAGAAAAGAACCAGATATCAGCAGAAGTAATAGTAAAGAAAAAATTGGGTTTTTTCAGTCTTATCAAATACCACACCCAAATCATGTCTTTCCCCCAAGAATAACTACTGTAAGTTCTTCCCTGTTCCAAAAGAGATTAAGATTAATAACAGTTCAAAAGCATTTGCACCAAGTGATTTGTGTCTACACTCCATCAGCTGAACCCTGGAAACAGTCAAATCAATAATTTCTCCAGAAACTCTTCTCTGGCATTTGCAGCTGCCAGTACTCCCTCTTTTCACCAGTTTTGTTTCCGCTCTCAAGACACTGGCCTTCATGTCTTCAAGAACTCAGAACTGAAAATTCTTCTCCTGCATCAACAAGCAAGTTCCTGTTACTGAATATTTCAGTTGTTTCTGTTTTGTAATTTCTCCCTCTTCCTCTCAGCTCCGTTCAATTACCCCAGGTACAGCAGTGGATGGATGTGGTTATAGGCTTCCTAACATCGATACCTAGTCACATCATTCCCTTGCTTCCTATTCCTAAGAACTTCCTGCGCTCCCATATGGATCATACCTCAACAAAGGCTATTCTTCAGAACTACAAAACTGTTTTAACATCTCTGATGTATCCAACTGTCTTCTTAAGTGTTGACAAAATAACATCTTAAACACTCACTATGGACAACATCAGGTGCCCAAGGAAGCTGATGATATAATTTTTATAGAAGAACAGAAAATTCTGCCACTCAAGACAGACATTTGAAGCAGAATAGCAAAATTAATGGTTCCAGAAACAGAAATAAAAAAGAAAGAAGAAAAGGCTGAAAAGGATAGTTTGTAGAAAGACCTGATTTACATCAGAGACGCAAGAAACCTGACACGTAAATACTAAGAGGTCTGGAAAAAACCAACCCACACTACTAAGCAAGAAGAAAGAGCAACTGATTATTTCTGGGTTGATAAACATTTCTTTATCTTTGTCATTTAACCATGGCAAATGAGGTAAAAAGTACTCAGCTGCCTTAATTTGTATAAGTGTATGAAGTATTAGACTTTGGTATTATCAAAGATTACTTAATACCAAATCAAGTATTATTCAAAATGAGACAGAAGTGGTTTACCATACAAGGGAGAGATTCCACTATTAAAACAGTTGGAATGGGCTGAACCACAGAAGTTTTTTACAGATGACCAGAAATACATTAAAAAAAAAAATCAGTATTTCTAATATTACTACATAGAGGAGCTGTTCGACTCTCAATTACTGGTTTTGTCAACAGTATTTACTCTTCAAACAGAGCTTTAAAAACAAGACTTTACAAAGCAATAACAATTGCAGGAAATGCCACAGGTTTTGTAGTTAATTTTACTATCAAAATGAAAACAAAGACAGATCTCTCTTAATGGCAAAGTAGTACACAAAAAGAGCAGGCACTGCATGGGACAAGACAAAGTTGAAGCCTTTAGATGCCTCCATGAAAGTACCACATGTCAAGACATTCTATCAGTGAGATTCAAACCAGTGGAGACTAAATACAAACTCTATAATCAAACGAACAAAAAGTTATAGAGCTGATATGCATATTTTATGGTGCCAGCTGGATGCCAGCCAAACTCTTCAATTTACTGGTTAGGACAACCACTAAGATTTTTGCATCTTGGTCAAACTTCCAAGGTATCCAATACAAGTAATTTATCATATATGATGAAGTTTCCTAAACCCCCGTACACAGATCAAGCAGATGAAATGAGTGCTAGGAGAGTTTCACAATGACAGTTGTTTGACAAGGAGCAGAATTTGAAACAAGGAAGCACAACCACCTAGGTTGGCTTTTCTCCTATTGCTTCTAAGTGAACAGTTTAAACTGAGGACATAACCTGGTCAGTCTTGAAGCAGGTTCAGTGGGAAGTCATCATCTCATCAAGTCAGTCAACTAAATGTATTTTTATTCAGTCCTGAAGGAAAAATTTCACTAGATGAAAAGACATCCTCTCCGACCAGGAAAATACTCACTCGGCTTGCATTCACCAGTACTCACTTCACTGCAGAACTATTAGGAGGTCTACAAAGAAACAGCTAGAGCTCCTTCCCCCCTTTTCTGACAGCACATAAAAATTGACACTTTTTAAGAAGCACCCAAAGCAAGTGGAGTTTAGGAAACAAAGCAAAGAAAGTAGAAGAACGTCTGAAACCAGTAAAGCACTAAATAAATGTGGTCAGTGCTCAGGCCAGTAAGCAAAGCAATTGAAGACCATCTTTTTATACATAGACACAGACTCAGCTTTATCTTAGTTGAACAATAGGAAACTAAAAGGTACGGTTGGTTGTATAAGCCAAGACACAGAATTTACTCGTTCCTTAGAACAAGGCTGCCAAGTCTGGACCCCAATCCAGCAAACGAGGACACAAACAACATTGCAACTGCCTTGAAAAGGAAACGGTCTAACTTTGTAGAGACAGAAAATACACAATAGTATCAAAAACACTGAAACAATATATTTATGTGCTTTTTGTTAATATGTCTTCATGGCAGGCGTATTTGGGATCAGTTTAAATTTGTTGCATGGATACTAATTTTTAAATGAGTCACTAAAAAGTTTTGAAAATGGTTGCATTCTTATTTTAATTATATGTTCTTATTCTTAATTATATGAAATGCCCAGTTGAAGAAATAAAGTATTTCAGCATCTGCACAATTATACAACTTAGCCACCTCCTCATCAGATATGATCTCCTTCTTTTCTTTTGCTTTATTAGTTTTGTTTACTGTCATTAAGTTCCTCTTGTCCATCTACATGTGAAGCATTTGAACTGTGGTACAACAGAATTTATGATCCCATGGTAGTAGTATTCCTCAAGCTTAAAAAAAATAACCACTTCAAGTAAGAGGTTTGGGTTTGACTTTTTAATCTAAATTGCCACAGTGATATAATTTTTGAAGGAAGAATTTTATCATAGTTTGCTCTTTGTTAGAAAAGTTTAATTTGCACTTAGTTGTCTTCATGAATGGCTGTTGTGCCATCAGGAATGCTCTTGAACATGACACTAGTTAGGCTACATCTATTTTTTAAGAAGTCTTAAACAATTTATTAATCTATTTATGTTTCATAGCTCACTTAAAATGATATTTTTAATTACTCTAACTATTTCAGTTTTAGGTACGAAAGAACAGACATTAACTCTCAGAAAAGCAAAACACAAGATGCAATATTCATGATTATTTGTGTCTCAGTTTTAAAGCAGGGTCTGAAACTGGTACATAGAAAGCCAAGTGCATCCATCACCTTAAAAGGCAGCTTAGGCATTTCAGAAAAAAAACTACTCCCCATCCCAGGAATAACACTGCTTCTTACTCCAATCAACATTCTAAAGCAGAGGAAAGAAACCCTTTGTAGCTGATGGATTATTTGCACTCAAAATGTGGCCATTCCAAGAGCCACAGTTGTTATTATTACCCACAATTTTAATTTTTTTTTCGTTCCAGGAAGAAAAAAACTGTCCATGATAAGTTATTGAAAAATAATTGTTCAAATCAGCATAACATTTATTCAAAAAATATGGGTGAAGTATATAGATTGGTACAAGTAAATAAGACACAGTTTTCATTTATTACTACTACAAATGGATAGCACATATTGATGGTGTACGACATTTACAATATAAACTGCTTAATACAAAGCTCACACCAGTAAGACCTACACATATTACAACTGTTTGAAAGAAAACATTTGCTAAAACTGTTGCGACACATAATAATCAGTTGTACAACACAATGCTGTCATCAAACGATACATCAACTTGTCCTGTATTATTGATTCAATTGAATTTATTGCAGTATGTAATAGTGACTCTCCCATATTGTCTCCTTCACCAGTTCTCCTTTAAAAGCAAGATCTGATAAAAATTTCTAAGAAAACATTGTTATCACTGAACAAAGCAACCTAAGATTTACTAATTGTGGCCCAATGAGTTGTCAGTGATGTGTTAAGTCTAAGTTTCTTTCTAAAAAAAAACCAAAATTACTTTGTAACATTTAGTTAAAAAAATCCCCAAAACTTAATTCAAACAGAAGTTCAAACCTAAACAAATCCTGCTGGACAACTAAATACTCTCAAATAATTGTGTCCGGAGCAACTTCGACACCTACAACATACACTATAAGCTCCTAAATTTTTAGTTGGAGTTTCTCTCAGTACTAAAAACACCCCTATAATCACCACTCCAAACTAGATGCAAAATTAGGCTTCTCACAACCTACTGCAGCTCCCCGGTATCAAGTATTTCCACAAAACAATTAAGAACTTGCTTGAATAAAGTCTGCTGTCAGATCTGAATGCACCAAAACAATGGGTCTCAATTTTAAAGGTTCTCTCAAGGATCCTCACAATACTCGACGCTACATGTGAAGACTCTTGATACTCCAAACTGTTTCTCCTCCCCATATCAAACCAGAACATACAACTTGCTACCCACATCCTTCCCATTCTCAAATACACATCTAAACACAAAATAAAACAACATCTGAACAAATATAGCGCAGTCTGTATTGAGTTAAGTAGATATTTATCATTCGACCTCTCAAAATTCCACGTTCCTTTCATAATTCCATGTGTAGTGCGTGTTATACTGGTTGTGTGGGAATGCCTCAAGTTCAAAGTTAATCTCATGCCTTTTTTGTTTCTTCGAGAGACAGTATTCAACGTTTCTTCAAGTCTTTCCATGGCTTCTGGGCATGCCTACGATTTTAGTATCTTGGAAACCTATCCTGTCCCTTTTGGTATAGCTGTGACAAAAGAATAACGCTTATGTTAAGTTTTCAGTTATGCTGTTTACATATGCACGTTTCCAGATACGCTGTTTGCACACTGCATATACAGGAGAACAGCCATCCCCAAAAGCATCAAAACTGAATGTGCGAAGAGAAAAAACAGACATACATTCAAGAACTTAAAACGTTCAGCATTGCATTCCCTTTTCTCTTGGATCACTGTTTTTGTAAAAATGGAAAGAGCTGAAGAAAGAACCCAAAGCAGTTTGCAGCCACTTATATACTCAAGTGTGAATTACACAATTGGATAAAGAAGTGTCTTGCTAGTAAAATAATACTTTTTTATTTCATAACAGTGACCTTACAAATTTGGAGCAGAATGTACCAAAAAACAACCTACGGAAAAAAAACCAACCCCAAATTGCATAAAACAACCCCTCCGATATTTAATATTTCAGAGATATCCTATTAATACCATAAATACTGTGATTAACTTTTAAACCTTCCAGCCAGCATTAGCAATGGTTCAGAGCTAAGCTGGCTCTGTAATACATTAAAGACACCAGCATCACATTTCTTGATTTCTAATTATTTTTTAACCACAATAATTATGACTATCTTAATGGTATAAAAAACAAACCAACTAAAGAAAACAACAGCATAAAATTTAACACATGGAAGGATGAAAGTAATAATGTTTTGAAAACGTAAGCTGTACAATGAAGGAGATGAGGCTAGTACAGGTACACAGCTGATGTGTAACCAGTTAGAGCATTCTCACAGCAATCTACATGCTCTGCATATATTCGAATGTTTTGACTGCATACAAGTGAGCTTTGATATGTAAAGAAAATATCACTTAAGGACCAATAAGCCTGTGTGTTGGACTTGCTATTAATATACTTGTTAGTGACACATCCATAAAAAAGATATAGAATTATTAAGAGAAAGTTTCATATCAATATTTTCATTAATAGCAAACAGGTATTGCTATTGCAGCAACATCACAAAAAGCCAGTATTAAAAGGTCCAATCTGGCTAGTTTGCCCTCACTGATATTAATCTCATTTTTTTCAGAAGTCTTTTGTTACTTAAAACTTCTATTGAGAAGTAAAACCACGGTATAAATAACAGTGTAAATATAAGAAGTATTAACGCTTACTTAATTTTAATTTCTAGGTAAAGAAGTAATTACCTGCTTGTATTCACCAACGCAGTTCTGACAGCAGAATCTTTTCTGCTGACCATCAATAGTAAGAATATTGTTTCCAGCTCCTTTACTGGGTAAATACTCCCCACAATGCTCACAGCAATTCATTATTAAACCATTTGCCATCCTGTACCTATTGAAGCAATGGTCGCTGCACAGCTTATGAGTCATATTTTTAAAGCTAACTTCATGACGAATCTGAAAAATAAAAATAAGAGAAGTACTCTGTCACCACACCAGCACAAAGTTGGCTCAAACTAACTGACAAGCCAGAAGTACAATAACTAAGTACAATAACTAAAACCAGATTACACTAGCTCACTATATAAGAACAGAAATCCTTAAAATTACCATGAAATACACAAACAGAAATTGGTGTTTCTGTTGTCTCCAAAGTTACAGAAAAAAAATTGCTCTTGTAGAGTAGAAACAAAGATCACAGGGAAGGATGTAATAACTGCACATTAGAGCAGAAGGTTAATTTATGTGATTTTACAGAACAACTCAATATGGAGGCTAACAACATGGCACATAAAGACTGGCCAGACACATGCTGTGTAAGGTAGCATTCTGAATTACGGTGGCATCAAGAGTAGGTTAATACATTAATAAGAATTTATAATTCTGTATATTTTACATATCTCTAAAAAGCATTTGCATTATACTTTGAGATGTACAGTAAAAAGAAGCAAATAATACAGTAAATCTTGACTTTTTTCAACAGCAATTCTTCTGCATGGGAGATCTGGGTTATAAATACCACATTCTGCACCTAATAACATTGTTGACAGCAGCTACAAGGTATCAGCAAAAGGTCATTCAAGTTTCTGAAACAAAAATCACTAACAGCCTCTGAATTCTTTCTTCCTTCAGTTGCTCTATATGAATATTAAGCCTGCATATCTTACTATCTTACTGCATATGAAAACATCGAATCAGATTTTAAATTTCCTTATTTTAATTACTCTTACTTCAGAATATAAATTATTAATATCGTCATTATTGAGAAAAAGAAAAAAAAAAAACAACCGGACCTCAGTTAGTTTACCACAGATAGTGCATCTTGATTTATTCAAAGCTCCTTTTGAAGGACTTTGTTTATCTTCATAGAAGGATAAACATGATGTACTGCAAAACTCCTGGAAAGACTCACTTGAATCCACTTGAGCAACAATGGTACCTTTCATTGTTGTTATATCTCTGAAAGAGAAAAAAATCCTCTAGTACGCCTCTGTATACATATATGTACTTAAACAAGGGCACTCTTCATGTTAAGATTCATTCTTCCTTTTCATGTTTACTTTTCCAACCAGTTTGTGGGTGTGCAATTGTTAGACACAAATAAAACACTAAGTTTAATAATATTTTACAACTACTATAAGCACTACAAGTACAATGTCTTTCCTGAGTAAAAATCTATTTTATAATTTGGATTTGAGCTATTTTTTCCCATTACATTATTCGAGAACTAAGTGACTTTAACACCATTAGGTACCAGTTATGGCAAACTCACTCAGTCTTATACAAAAACCAAACATAGAAAATTTAAACTAGTCCTTTTGCAACTTTACACAAACGGCTTACTTAAGTTTCATAATAAATATTTGTATTTATAGTAAAAGGCAAGAAATGCTACGTATTTGTATATAACTCCACCATTTTCAGTATTAATCTTGGGATATGACGACAGGAAGAGAGTTGTTTTTTCACCCTTATAAATACAACCAAAAAGCTTGTAGATCTACCACAAACTTACTTAGAGGCTTTATCATTTAAAATCAAAACAAGTTAATTCCATCATTACTGTTAAATTCCAGAGCACCTGAATAGTTCATGCCTATGAAACTATATCAGTGTAACACACAAAACCAGACAACCAACCACCAATAAAATTAATTTAAAATAGTGAACCTTCTGTCTAACCACAATCACACTGGTTTTCATTTAAGTTAATTTTTGACTTCCCTGGCCTTCGGTTGCATGCAGCACACACTGCAACCTTCTCAAAGCTGCTAACATCAGCTCGTGAGGGCATGACCAGGTCTCCCAAACTTGTAAGGTAATTTCTAAGGTAGTTTCATTCTTAATGCCAAATTATCATATCCCTTAAATTAGAAGAAATAAGGAGAACTAAAAGCTTCTCCCTCTCCCTCCAAAAAAACCCCATCATTGACAGGAAATGTCATTAAGCAGAACAAATAAAGCAACTGACTGGCACATCTGGATCTCTCCTGACATCATAACAGATCACCAGCTTGAGAAGACATGTCCCAGAGACTCATACTTCGGCGTTCTAAAACTTGGGTAAGCTTCAAACATTCCAACACAGCTCGGTGCTTCCCTAGACAGACTCCCTTGAAAATAAATTTATTGCCCCTGGATATTAACACTTGGGCAAGTGTTACAATAGTAATGATTTGTGTTGCGAAGTGGTATCACTTGTGTTCTCTAAAACAAAGCCAAAGCTCTTGCCCTGAGGAGCTTACGGTTTCTGGCTGGATTCCACCAGGACTTATAGACATTATTAACTTGTATCAAAGGACACAAGGGGCAAATCAAAAACAGTAACACTGATCAATAAATCTAAAAACACTTAAGGAGAAAGCCAGGTATTTCTTATATTATCTCTGTCATAAAAATTCCTTTGCTATTTATGTAGTTACAGGGGTTTTGAAGAGTGCTAGAAAAGTCGTTTACAATCAAATACATAAGAATTCAAGATGAGGTTATACAATTTTCTCTAAAAGTCACCATGGGCTTCACTTTTTACACTTAATCTATGCACTTAAAGGTAAAGCTAAGCATTGCCTCTGAAAGTCTGACAACATCCATCAACTAAAATCAACAATCATAACTACAATCAACTACTATCATGTATCCAACCTACATCCAAGATGTGGATCTTGCTAGATCCTTGTGGATCTTTTCACTGAACTGCATTCTGACAATATTATGCCTGTTTTAGTAGGAGAAGAACACAGAAGCAGGTATGGAACAAAAAGCATTTGGCTTGCTACCGCCAATAAAGCTGAATAAAATCTGGATTCACAAGGAAGCCACTACGGAGGAACAATCTCATGCACATACTGCCCTCTATTTAACTGTTACCAAGTAAGCAACTGCATATTAGCAGAAGAGCAAGTACTAACTTCACCTCAAAAACTGTCAAATGTGACTTCACAGAGGTTCTCTGGAAATCAAATACTAAATGAACTACTTCAAGTAACCCCAAAAGCTAGGTATTTCCCTCAACATTCAAAAATCAAGCTTTTTTATTTAGGGCATTCTCTTACAACACACAGGTTAAGTATCTCCAAAGTTGCAAGAGCGCCCAGATATAGCCACGAGTTTTGAAGATCTCAGTCAGAAATAAAAGGATTAGTCTAAACTTCATCTTTATATATAATGCTGCCAGCTGAATACGCTAGTCACCAGAGTACTTCCATGAAAAAATAGCGTATAAAACACGTGTAAGTCAAGAGAAAGATTACAGAGTGCTTTTAACTCGCTCTGTAGAAGTTAGGTTGAGAAAACTTGAGTTTTCACATGTATTTAAAAAGAGCTAAAATCTGTTAAATTTGCCAGGTTCAGTGTACCAAGGTATGAATACACAGGATATCAATATTTTCTATATAGTTGATAGTGATTCTCTAAAAAAACAAAACAAAACATAACCAAATCAATAGCTTGCATCAGAATACAAGCTATTAATCCACCTTTTCACTGTTTTAAATATGTGATAGAGCAAAGACCACTCTCCAAACCATACATTAACAAAGGCCTTTAGTTCAGCAAGCGTGTATCACTTAACCAGTGTCGCTGCAGGGTGCTCCAGACTGAGGCAGTGAGCATGATGTACACCAAAAGAAAAAGACAGGACAACTATTCCATACAGCTAACACTACCTCAGTACAATAATGGAAGACTTCTTTACGGCAAATCCAATTTTCGGAAATAATGAAAAAGTCAAACCTAACCAATAACTTAAAATAAGCCATTTCTAGGTCACTCTGTACTGCCTACTTAAGGTATCCTCACCTTCAAAAACTGCCGTAACTGCCCATAACTATGGGGAAAGTCTATGGCTTCTCTCTCTCCCCCCACACTGCCAACAGTGGAAAAACTCCCAGATTTCTTCCAGCTTCTTACCAGTATCAGTTTCATCTCCTTTTAAAGCCTCTTGATTTATACCTTCCCCTATCAAAATGAACGCTTTCGATACAACACAAGCGCACTTTTTTCATATACCTTGTCACAGGATAATAACATAACTCGGACACCTTGTAAAATGTTATTATTAGTACACTGGCTTTCACAGAAACAATCTACCACACTCCTGAGTTCAAAAGTTGGTAGAATTTTTATTTTGTTATAGCAGACAAATTCAATACTTCCAAACAACACTGAAGTGATGCTATATAAAGTGTTCATATAGTCAGATTTTATATAATTTCTGGAGCAATTCTCATGCATGCATGAGCGTCTCCAGTACTACTGGATTTAGCTGCTAGTATGAAAAAAAAAAAAAAGAAAAATCTCTTACTTTCTGCACATAACACAAAGCTTCTTTGGAGCAGGTTTGTGTGAGAACGATGAGAGGCAGGTAGTAGAACAAAAAAGGTGAGCTGATCCTTTTCGCTGATATGCAGTCTGTCCCTTTTGCAAAGGCTTTTTGCAGTTTGCACACGTGACTTTCACCTGTTTGGAAGGCTGCTGCTGGGCAGAGGGCTGGAAAATCTGCTTAGGAAGTGATGCTACAGGTGACAAGGAATCCACACCTGGTTGCTTCTGATTCCTAGGGAAGGAAGCTGACTGGGATATCCAAGAATCTTCAAGACAAGAGAAAAAAAAAAAACAAAACAAAAAACAAACCAAAACACCTAAGTGAACTGACATGTACACATATATAAAATAATATTCAGAGATAAATGAGCATAAAAATCAGTTTGCCTTTGGAACTGACAATTAACAGAAGAGAGATGGTATTTTAGAAATTCAGGTTTAAAGTAAAACGCTGGTTGATGGTGCCATTGTTCACTGTTATAAAGCTTCAGAACATTAACAGATTTCAGGATGTTACCATCACACATCTACTGACAAGTTTTGCAGACCTCGATTCACTTACACTGAGTTCACAAACTGGTCATTTTATCCTTCAAGACAAAACTGCAACTACCAACTGCATATTTTTTTAAGAAAAAAACAACAGAGAACATGGAATTTCTACACTAACGCTTGATCTATAAACTCTGCAAGGTTATAGGAACATGAAATCTTAGGTTTTCATTAGTTATTTTGCTGTGAAGCTTTTAACAACCATCGGTACAATTTCACAACCAGCATCCATGATAAACTTGAGACCTGGTGTTGCCCACACTACTTTCCTAGTGCAGCCTGCAGCCAGAGAACTAGGTAACAGAGTGAAGCGCACATCTGGGATCTGTAGTCATGGCATTTTCCTCTCAGAGTTCCTGTTTTTCTCAATTAACCTTTCAATGCAATGAATACCGCTTAATATGCAAATTGGCAAAGCCCTACCAGATTTTTCTCCATAGAAATCAATATACCTAGAAAACAATATTTCACTAAGTTCTGGCACTACAGAAATCTACATCCCTGAGTTCCAGGCTTCTCTAGTCTTCCATCTGTCTATGGAACCAAGTTGTCTTTGTCCAATATTTTGTAGTATAACATGCTACAAAGTAACTTGCGTATGAATCATAGAATCATAGAATAACCAAGTTGGAGGAGACCCATCAGATCGTCGAGTCCAACCATTCCTATCAAACACTAAACCATGTCCCTTAGCACCTTGTGCACCCGTGCCTTAAACACCTCCAGGCAAGGTGAATCAACCACTTCCCTGGGCAGCCTGTTCTAGTGCTCAATGACCCTTTCTGTGAAAAAAATTTTCCTAATGTCCAGCCTTATGAAGAAGTGAAGTAAAACTTCTTCTCCAACAGAAACAGACCTAGAAAAATCAACATGCTTCTGTTAAATTATGTTCCCCATATTTGTTCGGAGCAGAACATACAACTCTGTGGGAAAATAAATGTAATCTCTAGGCCTTCCTCTGGAATTTAATCTTTTATTTTAAGTAACTATCACCAGAACATAGGAATGCCAAGCTTCTGAAGAACACCAACATATTACTTAAGCATGAATTAAAATCTGAACAGGAACTTCTTGACATTATAAAAAAAAATTTACACACTTTTTCAGCCGTGTCTCAGCTACCCTGAGTACTGTCAGAGCACACAGGAATTACCTTTCAAGCTTTCTATTCCCAGCATCTAGAACAGTACTTCACTGTCACTTACTGACTAGTAAACACTTGCACAAATATTACTATTTCATAGTACTTGCACTACTACGTTTAACTAAAGAGTAAACACAGCATTTACTGTAACTAAAAAAAATACTCAAGCTTTGACTCTCTTACTGCAGTAATTCAGTACATTCCTGGAGAATTTTTACAACTAGTATTAACAACCAAATATAAGAAAGATGATTTTAATTGCTGTAACTTCAGATAACAAAAATCTTAATGTACAGCCTTCAGCAACTGATCATACCTTGCTGTAAGGGACATGATCTTGGTCCATAATCATTCATTAAATAGAAGGCACCCTTTCCTCATACTATTTTCTGAAGTTCTCTCTTTTCCCAAGAGGGTTTTACTCCTAACATGTTCTGCTACATAGTTTTAAAATCAATGGTAGGGACAAAAGTTCTCTTGTTACAGCAACAAACAACATACATTCCTTAGCAAGCTGAAGATCATTTTCTGTTGTGACTTCATAGCTGTAAAGGATGTCCTATTCTCAGATACGTAGGGCAAGTTGGAAATTTTCCCCCTGTAATGCTTGAGGGTAAACAGAGCTGGAATGAAGCTATGATGGGAAGAGAGAAAGGAAGCAGAACAAAGCACATTCCTCTCTGGACCACTGATGAAGTTCACCTTTGAAGGCACGAGCATACTGACAAACGAAGACATGTTTCCACAGTGCCTTAAGTTAAAATTCACTCGTGTGCTCTCTTCAAACTTTTCTATACTACTATGTCTACTACCTCAGATACATTTAATGTCCTGATAGCTCCTTAACATCCCAAAATATTTTTAGATTCTTCTCTTTTCTCACAGGTTTTAATTGGGACACATCGTATCTTTCATCAGGAATAGGTAGCACCTGCAGTAAAGTTAGGCGTCCAGTAGTGTTCAGCTAACACTCACAAAAACTTGAGTCTGCTACGTGCATTTGAGTTGGAAAACTTCACCATGATTTCCTAGTACCACATTAAGATTACTTTGTATTTTCTTAGTATCTTAAGGCTTCAAACAGTCTTGAACATCTAAACACCTTCTTGCCTTTCCTTTTTTTGCTTTCACTTCTTCCATATCACATCTTCACAAAGATTAATTTTTACATTGTGACTTTTCTTCACACCTCACTTTTTAGCCATGTCACCTCCTCCCCTTTATGTTATTTACAAAGGATTTTGGAATCCATTCTTCATGTCCTTGAACTGAGGTGGTGCATCACACTTCCTTAAGTTGATTCCTGATGAATTTCCATGCTTCACTGCCCTTATATCTTCAATATTCAGGTTCTTTAAGGGCCAACTTTTTAAGACTGTACAGTTTCATGTTCAATTCCTTCTTAATATAATGGCTCTTCAGGATCTTCACATTCTCTCTCATTCACTCCTGTTCTAAACTGCTATAAAACTATTCCTTACCCTCATTTCTACCGACACATCTGTTTGAGAAGCTACTTTGTGAAAATGGCTCAACGAAATAGTCTTTTTTAAAAAACTGAAAAGAAATGTATCAGCACAACTAGCGGTAAAGGCGAGGAGGAAGACAGTAATAAAAGTTTTACAGAGGCATGGAGTTCTTGAATCATATTCAGCTACACCTGCATTAATGACCTGGTTCAGAGCAGGGCAATTCTGAACTGCATCCTCAGTTCACTCGGTGCTGGTTATAGCTTTGGAGATGTTTTTACGCACAAAAACCTAAACTACATTACATTCAGAGAAACAAAACCTAAATTCTAGTCCCAAAGCATTTGGAACTCATCTGGACATACTTCTGTTCATCAGCCTGGACATCTCTAAGACATTTGATATGGTCCTGCAAAATATTCTTGCTGTTAAATTGGAGACACATGGATATGATGGATAAGAACTGGCTGGGTGGCTGGGTGCAAAGAATTAGAGTTAACAGCTCAATGTCTAACTGGAAACCGGCAACGACCTCAAGGGTGCGTAGTTCAACTGAAACCATTTAATATCTTCATCCACAGAGACAGTGGAATTAAGTGGATCCTCGGTAAGTTTATAGATACCACCAAGCCGAGTGGTGCAGCTGATAAGATAATGGGAAGGGATGCCATCTAGAGGGACACTGATAAGCTTGAAAAGTGGACCTAATTGAACGTCATGAAGCTCACTAAGGCCAAGTGCAAGATGCTGCACACTGGTCAGGGCAATCCTGACTATCAATACAAACTGGGGGATAAACAGATTCAGAGCAGCCCTGCACAGCAGAACTTGAGAGTACTGGTGGATGAGAAGCTGGACATGAGGTGGTAGTGTGGGCTCAAACCCCAGAAAGTCAACTGCATCCTGGGTTGCAAAATAAGCCCGGTCAGCAGGTCAAAGGAGGCAATTCTCCCCCTCTACTCCACGCTGGCGACGGCATCCAGCTCTGGGGTCACCAAAGGAAGAGAAAGAGGCTTGTTAGAGCAGGTCCAGAGGAGGGCCACTAAAAATGACAAAAGGCTAGAACACCTTGTCTGTGAAGAAAGGCAAAGAGATTTGGGGTTGTTCTATCTGCAGAGCAGAAGGCTCTGAGAAGACCTCATACACCCTTTCGATATACAAAGGGAGCCTATAAGAAAGATGGAGAGATACTTTTTACTAAGACCTGTAGTGACAGGACAAAGGATAACGGTTTTAAACTAAGAGGGTAGATTCAGACTAAATGTAATTAAGAAATTTTTTTACAGTGAGGGTGGTGAAACAGTGGGTGCCTATAGAAGTTGTGGATGCCTTAGCACTGGAAGCTTTCAGGGTAAGGTTGGATGGGACTTTCACCAACCTGATTTATTTAAAGATGTCCCTGTCCATGGGGCAACTATCACTAAAGGTCTCTTCCAACCCAAACCACAATGGGTTCCGAGTTAACAAGCTGCACGTTATGCACCCCACTTCTTTCCATACAGTGGAGGCACTTAGCTGAGGGGAACAGACTAAGACTGATCCAGAAGAAATCTTCCAAGCCACATACATAATCATATATTCAGGTTGGAAAAGACCTTGAAGACCATTGAATCCAACCATAAATCTAGCGCTGCCAACTCCATCACTAGACAATGTCCCTAAGCATCACATCTACAAGTCTCTTAAATATCTCCACAGTTGGCAACTCAACCACTTCCCCGAGCAGCCTGTTCCTGTCCTTGATGACCTTTTCAGTACAGACTTTTTCCTAATATCCAACCTAAACCTCCCATGGTGCAACTTGAGGCCGTTCCCCCTCCCACTACCGCTCGTAACTTGGGACAAGGGACCAACATTGGCCTCACTACAACTCCCTTTCTGGAGGGAGTAGAGAGTGGTAAGGTCTCCTCTCAGCCTCCCCTTCTCCAGATTAAATAGCTCCAGGTTCCTCAGTTGATCCTCGTAAGACTTGTGCTCCAGATCCTTCACCAGCTTTGTTCTCCTTCTCTGCATGCGCTCCAGCACCTCAGAGTCTTTCTTGTAGCGAGGGGCCCAAAACTGAACATAGCACTCGAGACGCAGCCTCACCAGTGCCGAGTGCAGAGGCACAATCACTACTCTTGCTGGCCATATGATTTCTGATACAAACACATACAACGTATTTGCCAGAGCCTCACTGTCACCAATTTTTAGGTATTATTTTTCTAACAACAAGTAAATGTCACGTGTCCTGCTCAGTTTGTCACTAGAGGGGGGAAAAAAAGATGTGTAAGGAAACAATACATGTTTGCATCATCAAGACTTCAACTACTTGACATACAAAGCACGTATAACAGGTCTTGTCCAAGATGCAAGCTAGTGTGTCTTTGGGTAACAGACAAGTTCAGATTTGCAAAACTGCTCTCTAAATTATTTTGACATTCAGTAAATACTAACCAGCAAATCTCTAATGAAAACTGTGGTATCTGAGAACAGTTTCCCATTCAACTTCTTACATCCTATTTCTGAACTATAATCAGTGTTTCAGTGTTTTTCAACCCATGATCTTCAAATGACATAAATTAAAGCATTTTTATTGTCAACAGGCTTAAATTAACTAAGCAGGAGTCTCCACCTCCATTGGAAATACTTTAGAAATCTGGAAATCAGAACACATGCAACACCACTGATCCAGAAAAGATGAATTCTTCAGCTGGAATTGAGTAGAATATATTAAAATGTATTTAGGGTCAAATGCTTCCCGTCGTAGTATCAAAGCTGCCTACAGGCAGGGTTAACTTCTACTGACAAGATTTTCTAGGAAAAAAAAGGTGATAACTTCCAGGGAAAAAGAACAAAATTGAAACTTGCATCTTGAAAACCTTTCCTTTACATCTCTGTAAGCACAAAAACCTGTTAGTGATCCATATCTACCATGCTTCAGCCTTTCTTGTGTAAAAGCTATTTCCTCTACAGCCGTCTTCCCCTATTTCCACCTTGTTTCTTCTTCACACATTCTCAGTAATTTTTCTAATTTCTCTCATTTGTTATTTCTCTCCTCCCTTTTATCTGTGGCAGCCCTTTCTGCTTCCTTTTAAAACTACTACTCTGTACTTTTCCCACACAATGACCACAGCGATAAAATAATCCTATTTATGTACACCTTAAAATACATCTCTCCGCCACTTGTAAATTTATTTTTCCACCCTTCTGTGTAAGTCTTTTCATCAGGTCCCTACAAGGGAGTCTCAGCCACTAGTCCTCTCTCTCTGACCTCAATCTATTTCAATACAGCTATGGTCCCAGATTATCAGGCTTCACACCAGCAAAATTCTGCTGTGTATCTGTTAATCAAGGAAAAAAATAAAAGTTCAGTAGTTCAAGGGAAAGCACATGCTGATTTTCTTAAGATGCATTTTCCCCAAGTAAAACAAAGGCACTACTTTAAAGTAATAAATGCTTTTAAGTTCTCACACATGACTACGTGACCATCTGTGACTACACAATACTCATAACCTTTGTCTATGGGATCAACTACCAGTAGTGGGAATGTTGGTTTTAAAAGATTAGAACTGGAATCACCAAATTATTCAGAGAGACATCCAGACCATAAGGAACTTCATAGCTTTCAACTTCTGAAGTCAAATTTTGACATCAGTTTCAAGATTAACACAAAACCCCCATAACTTAACACTCAACATAAAGCTTAGCTTCCTACTGGCATTTTCATAATACAATATGAAAGGTATTGATACTTGTACAAAACCACGTTTGGTAAAACACGACCAAGTTCAAAAACTGTGCTGTTTAAATTTTTGTTGGAAATGGGGTAAAAAAAAAAAAAAATCTTGTGTTTTAATCAGCATATATAAGCAAGTCAAGAAATTGTGCATTACCAAAGGCCTACTGCACCTTTTAAAATGACCTTTAAATTTTCCTTTTAAAATTACCTTAACAAGTTTGAAACTGAACCCCTACAGAAAATGGTAATTTGGCTTTTTGCCTCTACTTCTAGCCTAAGAGGACAGAGTACCAGTATATGCTGGAACTTAGAAGGGTTTAAATAGCTTATGTGAAAGTTTAAATTCTGTAGAATATCCATTCCAGAAGGCCATTCACAGCTGTTCCATCTGGTTTTTAGCAATACTTCTTTACTTGCTAAATCAGGAGACACTATACTGCTGTTTACACAGATACAGAACAAAACAAGTCAATTAAAACTAATTAATATTGTATGATATAAATGTTCTGTATGCAAAAACCCATGAAAGATACCTACTTATAAATTAAGATCGGACTTCCAAATTCAGCCTCAAATTACACAAAAATAGAACAGTAAAATACTACTTAAATGACTTTGATGCATTACACTCCTCATGGAACTCCACAAAAACGTACGAGAGTCACATAGTTACACTAACCTTGAGTGTACCCCTGTTACACAAAGTCATAAAGCAAGCTTTGCTTTAGATATAAATACTTGTGTCTCAAAACATCCATGGGTTCCACTAACTGCTACACTGGGTAGTTCACCTACCTATGACATTACACCATTGAGTATTATTTTATTCTCAATTCTCAGGTAAGTCTGTGATACAGATGAAGGGTACCAAGATCTTCCATAAGAATTAAGCTAAAAAACTAAGCAGTGCCTCTGCCAAAACCACATTAATCAACATTCTATTACTTATTTTCAGCTTTTAAAGATGTTCAGAATTGCAGCTTACCAGGATTATGATGAGTCACAGATTCTCCATTTTGAAATACATCTCCAGCCACATTCATTCTACCAGGATTGAAAGGTCCTACACCAGTCTTGGTCTGTGAAGTCAAAGATTGGGTGTACGTTTGCATATTAACACCAAAATTACTTGACTGTAGTCCATTAGATACATCTCCCAAGTTGGCATTCTGGAGTGATGTTACATGTGTAATCATTAAGTTCATGTCACGCCCTTCAGCATTTTCTAAACGACCACCACTCACAGAGCTCATAGCACCTGTTTCTAATGTAGTAACATTAGCAATCTGAATTTCAGAGTCTGGTTCTGTGGTTATACCACTATTACCTATTCCTGAATTTACCTTACTTCTTGAAAAACTGGAAGCTGAGAATTCCATATCGTTGGTTCTATTTTTAGACTCTGGAAGTCTCCGTTCATTAAAACTGGAAGCATTCTTCTCTTGCACTTGATTCGTTTCAATGTCTTCTTCATCATCAATAATGATAGTCTCACTTATATTCCCCTTTTGAGAATTTAAGTCTTTTGGAGGAGGAAGCATTTTGCAATCATTTCCTTGAAGTTCTTCATTTTTTGACGATGTAAATGCAGTGTTCCTTTGATCCACTATCAGTGATGTAGAATTTTGTGGAGGTTGTACAGGTTCAATAAAAACTACATCATCGTCCTCTTCTATAGGTGAGTTCTGGAATTTAGTAGGTCTGGAAACTAAAGAACTTGGTGGACCTCCAAATGTGTTTCCCACGTTTGCAAGACCTGCTGCCATGGTAGTATTCCCTAGTAGACTAGCAGTATGTTCAGACAGTTCTAATCCTCCCAGAGGACTCGTGTCCATTCCAGATCTGCTGTTTAGAGAAAAACAAAGCAAGAAAACAAAACACCCAGCTTCAGAGCAAGATACGAAACTTTCCAATAACAGTTCCTTAAAATAACTATGTAATTCATAGTCCCAAAGTTTATCTATGTTCTTCTTTGAATGTCTTAATGTTCATTTACTTTCTAATCCTATGCTAGAAAAAAAATACTGACATCACCAACATTTCCCAGACAACAGTTACACATCATGATGTTTAGCAATACATACATATACACACAGGAAATAGAATTTTTGATGATATTTATTCATAGAATCATAGGATGGGTTTGGGTGGAAGGGACCTTAAAGATCATCCAGTTCCAACCTCCTATGGCAGGGACACCTCCCACCAGACCAGGCTGCTCAAGGTCCCATTAAACCTGGCCCTGAACACTTCCAGGGAGGGGGTATTTATTACATGCTTCTGTTTTCTCAGACTCTTTCCCACCCATATGTGCACACAACGATCCCATAACACTGCTTTGGCTAGACTATTCAGCAAGATCAAAAGTTAGACCTGCAGAACAAAAATCTGAATTCCTAACAGATTTCATTCCTATTAGAAATTGTAAGAGTTTCAGTATGAAAATATTTACAAAATAAAAGACTGAAGCGCGTATTCAAGTGGCTGGCAGGAAAAAAAAACACCAGAAACAAGAGGGCAACATCATGAGTCATTTTCCCCCAATCTCACACTGCCAAAGCTCCTTATGTGGCCCAAATATAATTGGAACACAGAAGTAAGAGAGAGAGACACAGAACAACTGCATGTGATGAGAACCGATACATTATCAAGAAGCAAAAGGTGCACAGCAGCCTCTCACTTCTAGCCACTACCAGAGGCAGCTCATTTGAGGTCCTGACTTGTTATACCACACTCCACTGCAGCTTTCAACAACTTTCTCCCTTTTCTATTTAAGGGCCAGGGATGTTTCTTTAGGCTCCTACATAACAGTTACTTTGCCCAGGGGTTTCTGTTTGCTTTTAGTAATTGTTCAGTTTGGGGAATCTGTTGTTTATAACTGCCAATTCTACCATGAATTAAAAAAAAACAACAAACAAAACCCAAAACAAACTAAAAGGAAACCTGGCTATATGATTTCTGTACCTGTAATTCCAAACCAGTATACAATCAGTAGTAAATGACCTATGATCTCTCTGAAAAAACATTTGTTCTGTAAGTCAGTGAGTTAAATTGATCTTGCTATGCACAAGAAAACCAGACATACCTACATGATAATTTGGGTGTGTCTTTGCGGACACACTGATGTGTTAAATGACTGAGCCTTTGTGAAAGGCTATAGGTAACCTTCTGCACTTTTTTTACAAATCCTTTATAAAGGAAGGTAAATAGAGGAAGTAGAAATATCCTGTTCATCAATACTTACCCATCCAGAAATCCACTGCAATCTGTTTACCTTAATAAGTTGCTCCAAGAGCTTTTGTTTTCTTTCCTGTGAGGAATCTGCTCTTCTTCTATCAACTTGCTGCCCTCCACAAAAGCAGTGTGTTCTGAAACAGGGGTAAAACAAACATTAGATAAACAAAACAGTTTCTTCATCTCAAACCGATTCTACCAGCTACGTTCGTTAAACTGACTTCCTTCTTTATTTACAGTTGAAGTCCAAACCCAACTTATAGAACTATTATCCTACAACATTAGAGACAATGTCTATCTATGCAATCATCACTGTGAGTAAAGCGGCAATAGGACTGTTTATTCTATATTTTCCACTCCGTCGCATCACAATGCCAAAATCCTTTTTTCGATGCTTTACAGATAGACAGAAAAAAATATAGTGTTTAGTAAAAGACAAACAGATGTAACTGCAATTAAGTAACCCAACACTAGAATTAAGAAGTATATCTATAGCAGAATATTATGGTAATAAATCATTTAGGTAAACTGAGCTATCAAGAAAAGAAACCTTGGCAGTCACATTTCCCTGCCTTTCATTGTATAAACCTCCTTGATGCTCACCGCAGAATATACTATGCTAAAATTAGGATACGGCAAAAAAAAAATTACAGAATATACATTTTAAGCCAGGCTTACAATGCAATATAAACCTTACATGGCTAATAATTGTCAACTTGCATATGTGCACTGCAGTGATACTTTGCACAGATTCAGTCATCCATACCTTATATTAACACATGGATCATTCACAAGAGACTGAAAACGTTCAAAGTTCAAGCCTCTATTTATTCTTCAGTCATTAGGTTTCTCAGACTTTGCAGAATTTTTAAAATAGAGTATCAACCTGTGTAGTTATCTACTGGTTTGGGGGCAGCCCTTAAAAATCCCCAGACAGTAAAAAGGCCTAAAGGAATAAAACTCAAATACTCATCTATGATTTTACAACATTACTGAAGCCCTCTTGTCCATTGACTGAGTAGCAGCAGCAGCAGGGGGGCAGGGGGACACAAAGCCAAACAGCAAAGCTGTAAACCACATTAATCCCAGAAGGGAGGCAACCACCTCTTCTTCACACATTAGCCTTGCAGTCAAATGCCATTATGTAATAGCATTGGAACCTCAATAAAGGTAACATTCAATTGGAATGAAAGAGGTTTTCTTACAAAAAAATAATTGTGTTATCAATGCAGTTGGCTTGTAGCTCCCTGGAAACCAGTCAGTTATAGTGAAGATTAATTTAATCCAATATTCTCTTTTACCTATCTTATTTTTCCCTCCAGGGCTGAATAATTCAAAGTTCAGATTCTCTATATCTCAGCACCTGATGAAAACAATTAATTCAGTTCGTTAATTCTTAGTTTCCCAAGTTTATTCCACGTATTTTCTTTCTCTACAAGGACAAAAGCATCACATGCACATAAAGCTTTTAATAAAGTTTTAAATATACCTGAACAGATGGGAGCAAAGAAGACATGAGACTATGCCAAAACTATACCTCAGGCCTGACTCAAACCTTGGCCATCCCTACTTTTACAGATCCTTAGTTTTAAGATAGTTCTAAGATAGACTTGTGCTGTGTTGACAGTGCAGGTACATAATACGTAGCAAAGGTAAGACCCCAAAGTTATATATTTTTTGCTTAAATATGTATATGTTCTACACTAAAGCTATTAAAAAGTTTTTAATGACCTGTATTATTAGGCATGATGCAAAAATAAGTTTCTGAGCGTAACTGTTCATGCAGATTTTACTTGCAATTATGCACTGATTTCCTCACAAATATCAACTTCTACCACTGCACGACTTAGCAACAAAATTACTACAAATTCATTTTTCCAAAATAATTACAAAATGAGGTCATTCCATTTTTCAAAAGTGCCAGTACCAAGGAAAAACACAAAAACTAGACAGGCAATGTCACAGGCAGCATTTCTAAACAAAGAACTACCCCCCCCCCAAAAAAAAACACGATCAGAGTGAAAGAGCAGGTTTAGAATGGGAAACTAGGAAAGACCTCAACACTTAGCAACTGATACCAGCGAAAGATGCTTAACAATGGAAAAAAATAATTGCTAGAAACCTGAAAGATTGATTATACTGATCATTGGATGAATTATTAAAGACTGAAAAAAACCAACAAAACACAAACTGGGGCAAGCTGGTCTGCAGAAAATACATGTTCAATACTTCCACAGAATGAGTTCAAGGCTTGGTGGTAGCGCAGAGGCACCAAAATGGAAACAGAGGCACCAATACAGAGCAGCCCTTCCTGAACCAGGCTTTGTGTGTCCTCCTTTCAAATTAGGCTACAGCACTCATCTGTAAGAGTCTTCATTCTAACACAAATTATAATCCCATTGCTACATTCAAGGTTTAATTAATGGAAGAAAAAAAGGCAAATTATGCAGGTAGCTCTCCAGAAGCACGGCAAATACTACAGCTTTTAAAACAGCCAGCTAGGTAATGCTCCAATAGGACAAATCTTAACTCCATTATAGTTTTGTATTTATCGTGAATTGCAGAAATTGAGGGTGGAGGGATCTACCTAGGAAAAAACCAGAAATCTTCAACAAAAGCAGGAACTGGAATGTAAAGGCCTTTACTAAGTGCCATTAGTAACACCTGGGATGAAGGTGACAGAAGAGCACAGTCATGGTTACGTATGCTTGGAACAAAGCCACAAAAATCAAAAGTCACTGAAATCCAGCCAAAACTACAGTCTGAAGCACATGGTGCTTGAAACCGACATCGAAGTAGGACCGGCACATGCAAGTGCTTCCAGATAAAGGATGGAAGCCCAAAAATAAAAAAGGAAAACTTGAAATACTGCTTTTGAGAGAATATGTAACTGAGATATCTTCCAAAGTGAACAGATGAAAAAAATTTGGCAAGCAGTATTATATTAAGGTAGAAATATCAGAACAATAAAAGTGCCATTGGTTCGTCCCAGTGCAGAATACTACTTTTTGCTAGGAGAACTCAGTATCCTAACTGAATTATTTACCTCAACAGGTACTGTGCTGCATTTAAACTCCATATCCAAACGAGAAGAAATAATACATTAATCACAGAAACATAGAATGGTTTGGCTTGGAAGACACCTTAAAAATCACCCAGCTCCAAAGCCCTCTGCCATGAGCAGGCACATCTTCCACTGGATCAGGTTGCTCACAGCCTCATCCAACCTGGCCTTGAACACCTTCCAGGGATGGGACATCCTCAACTTCCCTGGGCAACCTGTGCCAGGGCCTCACCACCCTCAGAGTGAAGAATTCCTTCCTCGTGTCTAGTCTGAATCTTTACCCTTCCCATTTAAAGCCCTCTTGTCCTTTCACTATGTGCCCTTGTCAACACTGCCTTTCCAGCTTTTCTGTAGCTCCCTTCAGGAACTAGAAGGCCACTATAAGGTGTCTCTGGAGCCTTCTCTTCTCCAGGCTGAACAAGCCCAAGTCTCCCAGCCTGTTCTCACAGCAGAAGTGCTCCAGCCCTCTGATCAACCTTGTAGCCCTCCTCTGGATCTGTTCCAACACTTCCATCTCCTTCTTACGTTGGGGATTCCAGAACTGGACACAGAACTCCAGATGAGGTCTCACAAGAGAGGAATAGTGGGGCAGAATCACCTCCCTTGACCTGCTGGTCACGCTTCTTTTGATGTAGCTCAAGATACACTTGGCTTTCTGAGCTGCGAGCACACATTGTTAGCTCATGTCAAGCTTCTCATCAGTGAGCACCCCCCAAAGTCTGCTCTAAATCACAAATTCTTACAACACAGCTAACTGAAACCATCTAGAAGACTGAGAGAAGGGAAAAAAAACCCACTTCTGATCTAATTCTGAACCACACACCACAGTTCATGATGTAATTATCCAGATATCATTCCAGAAAAGCTTATTTAAACTCCCGGGGAATAAAAATAAAATTAAATAATTCATTACTTCAACATTTTACTTGAAAAAGAAGAATATGAGCATGAAGAACCCAGTTAAAAGGAAACAAAATGAAGCAGCTAGTATAAACAGCTTGTTGAGGACATGAAGGGCATTTAAAAACTTAGCATATTAAATACACAATCAATCTAAAAGAACCCTCAAAACTCCCATAAAGTCTACCATCAGGAAGTCTCTAAGCAACAACGATGGTGGAATTGTGTATGAACTTCCCCTAGTACGTTTGCCATGTTCTTTAAGTTTTCTTAAGCATGGTTCAAGACAGCCTACTGAGCTATGTCAGAGCAATGGTTTGCCTTTAAATGCCAATTCTACAAACAGTAAAATTTTCCTAAAGAAAAAAAGAGTACTCAAGAAAAGCCTGAACCTCAGCAGAAACCATGGAATAAACTCTTTGAGTTTCTGCTCTGTAAGGAAAAGATCAGGGAAGATCTCATCTAAGCTCTCTTTCCAGAGGTCAAGTCAGAGGAAAAATGTTGTACAAAAGTGCTAATAGAAGAGGACTTTAGAACGAATTACTAGGGCCACATGGCATTCACTTAAGATTTCTAAAGACAGGGCAATTTCATATTTCAGCATCTGAAACTAATTAGTTAAGCAGAAAGTGATAACAATTACCCAAATAATTAAGAGTACAGTCCTATCTTCATCACTAAACAAACTGATAGAAACTACAGCTGAATAAATACACAAAAGAACAATAATATATGGGGAGATAATCAACAAACTTTGCAAAGAAAATATACCATCTCACAAAACTACTGGAGATATCATCTGAAGAGTTCACATACTTGCTGATCAATCTTAATTAAGCTGGTATACAGCACTTAAGACTTTCAAAAAGGCACTCAAACACACTTTCCAGTAAAGACTGCAGTGGAAATTATCTAGAATAAAGATTTGAGTAAAGGATTCTTTAGGGTATTTGTAATTATTTAAAGAGAAAAATATAGTGTGTTGCTTGCTGATGGCATAGTTGCTTGCTGACGTCATAATAAAGAGAAATTACCAGAAGGGTTCCAAAATAAAATAATACAGGTCAACATATCTAAATCAGCCATAAGAGACAGTGACTACCAAAGTGAGTTTCCCTACCATACATAACTATTCACAGCAGCTGAAAACAGAAACTGGTGGTAAAGAACTACAGAAGAATATCAGTGCTGAACGCTCAAACAGTATGGCAAGCAAAATCATTAGCGATAAACGCAAGATAACAAGAAGGGTAACTACATACATAGCAATTCCTCTCAAGTGGAAGCTTACAATTCAAGTTGCAACTCTTCCAAATCAAATCTATCATTGATGACCAAAGAGGAAAAGCAATACAACAGAAGAATCAAGAACAATACAGAACACATTTATCATTACATAAGCGAGACGCTGGTGAACTATGTTTTTTATCATGAAATGTTCAGGTTGCCTCCTTTTGAAAGGAAGGGGAAAAAACAGATGAGTTACATGAACAATTTATATTAAAACAAAAGTCTCCTTGTTGGAAAAGAAGGACAACTCAAGGAAGATGATAAATCTGCAAGAAAAAAAACCCAAAACATCAAAACCAAGAGAGCTATGCCCAGCGTCTTACAACACAGAAACAAAAAGGCTCCTGGTGAGATAATTAAAGAGCTTTAATAATCTGTTGTGCAGGAAAAAAATTCTTTTCTTTTTAATTCTGAAAGTCACTGCTGCTGAAGGTTACCAAGGCCAGAAATGCAACCAGTTCAAACAGGGACTGGGCAAACATGAACATAAATGCACTGAAAACTTTTAAATACAGCAATCCAAAGGTAACTCTACAAAAGTTGTAGAAAAAACACACATACCTGCACAACGATCATGTTCTAAATACCAGGTTCCTATTCCTAGACATCTCTATTGCAAACAGGTTGCTGTATTGTCTACTAAGGTAGCACAGCAATAAATCGAACCTAGTAGAGGAATAATAACATTCTTACATACAGAAAAAAATGTCACTAGCCTCATAGAAGCTTCACCTACTTACCCAAAATCTGGTTGTCAGGCTGACTTCAACTAGGGGACGGGTGCCAACATTTAGACAAAATAATCAAGTAAGAGACCAATCTGAACACAATTCCACCTCCCAAGGATTCTAATGATTAGTTCCTGACCCTGACATTTTGACCATAACATCATCTAACTCCTTAATTCAGCTACGTCCAAGAGTTCTTATCCTTCCTTATTACAAAAAGTCTTTCTACAAATACATCAACAGCAAAAGGAGGGCTAGGGAGAATCTCCAGTCCCTGGTAGATGCAGAGGGAGCAAGAGTAACAGGGGACGAAGACAAGGCTGAAGTACTCAATGCCTACTTTGCCTCAGTCTTTAACAGTAAGGAAAATTGTCCCCTCTGTGCACAACCCCAAGGGTTGGAAGAGAAGTATGAGATTCCCAAGGTCCAAGAGGAGGTGGTTAGAGACTTGCTTGCCCAGCTAGATGCCCACAAGTCTATGGGGCCGGATGGAGTCCACCCAAGAGTTTTGAGGGAACTGGCGGATGTGCTGGCCAAACCCCTTTCCATCATCTTCCAACAGTCCTGGATGACTGGGGAGGTTCCGCTGGACTGGAGGCTGGCTGATGTCGTGCCCATCTACAAGAAGGTGTGCAGGGAGGATCCAGGGAACTACAGGCCTGTCAGCCTGACCTCGGTACCGGGGAAAGTCATGGAGCAGGTGATCTTGAGTGCTATCAAGAAGCACTTGCAAGAGAACCGGGTGATCAGGCCCAGTCAACACGGGTTCATGAAAGGCAGGTCTTGCCAGAGTAATCTGATCACCTTCTATGACCGAGTAACTAAACTCTTGGACGAGGGAAAGGCTGTGGATGTATCTTCCTGGACTTCAGTAAAGCCTTTGACACAGTTTCTCACAGCATTCTGCTTCGTAAACTGTCGGCCTCTGGCCTGGACAGGCGCACACTCTCCTGGGTGGAAAACTGGTTGAATGACCGGGCCCAGAGGGTGGTGGTAAATGGAGTTAAATCCAGCTGGAGGCCAGTGACAAGTGGGGTTCCCCAGGGCTCAGTCCTGGGTCCAGTCCTGTTTAATGTCTTTATCAATGACCTGGATGAAGGCATTGAGTCCTCCCTTAGCAAGTTTGCAGATGACACCAAGCTGGGTGGAAGTGTCGATTTGCTGGAGGGTCGGGAGGCTCTGCAAAGGGACCTGAACAGGCTGGACTGCTGGGCTGAGACCAACGGCATGAGGTTTAACAAGGCCAAATGCCGGGTCCTGCACTTGGGGCACAACAACCCTAAGCAGAGGTACAGACTAGGAGAAGTCTGGCTGGAAAGCTGCCAGGAGGAGAAGGACCTGGGGGTGTTGGTTGACAGCTGACTGAACATGAGCCAGCAGTGTGCCTAGGTGGCCAAAAAGGCCAATGGCATCCTGGCTTGTATCAGGAACGGCCTGACCAGCAGGTCCAGGGAGGTTATTCTCCCCCTGTACTCGGCACTGGTGAGACCGCACCTCGAGTACTGTGTTCAGTTCTGGGCCCCTCACCACAAGAGGGATGTTGAGGCTCTGGAGCGAGTCCAGAGAAGGGCAACAAAGCTGGTGAAGGGGCTGGAGAACAAATCTTATGAGGAGTGACTGAGAGAGCTGGGGTTGTTTAGCCTTGAGAAGAGGAGGCTGAGGGGAGAGCTTATTACTCTCTACAACTACCTGAAGGGAGGTTGTGGAGAGGAGGGTGCTGGCCTCTTCTCCCAAGTGACAGGGGACAGGGTGAGAGGGAATGGCCTCAAGCTCCGCCAGGGGAGATTTAGGCTTGAGATTAGGAAAAAATTCTTCACGGAGAGGGTGGTTAGGCATTGGAATGGTCTGCCAAGGGAGGTGGCTGAGTCACCGTCCCTGGAGGTGTTGTAAGGTGAGGGTGGATGAGCTACTTAGGGGCATGGTTTAGGGATTGGTGGGAATGGTTGGACTCAACGATCCGGTGGGTCTCTTCCAACCTGGTTATTCTGTGATTCTGTTAAAGTCATTTTTTATCACTGGACTTCTCTGATGATGAAAAACTTCAGCTTGTTGTAAGGCCTGTACGCAGCTACCAAGTTCTCTAGCTTAACAGTACAATGTCTTACAATTCAAGAAGGTTCATTCCCTAAAAACCAGTTGCAACCTACATACCTTGGCTCTCTTGGGGTATATGTATATTCCATCAACTGAATCCCAGTGGCTGACTCAATGTATGCCACAGTTCACCTCAAAAGCAAGGCCACACCAATTAAAATCCCCTTTAAGTAGCGGTTTTACACTGCAAGTGGGGCAGTTGAATAGCCCAATAATACCCACTTGTAAGGACTGAAAAGTGCTAGAAAACTTGAAGTAATCCAACATTTTTTAAGTGTTGCCACGTTTAAGCTAAATGTGAATGTTGCTACTGCACTCCAGTCCAAATTTACGTAGTAAATAATATATACTGTGTATGAACAGACCTATGCAAGTAGAACTCCACATTATAAAAAAAGAAAAAAAAATTGCTGGTAGGGCCCTTCTGGGTCATCAGAAACAGAACCCTTACAAGCAACCACACAATAAAATAATTTTTGTTAAAGATTCTTACTATAAACACTCAGTATTTTTTGTTTGGTTTCTTTGGTTGGTTTGGGGTTTTTTCCTCCTTACATCCTTCCTGAGGAATATCTACTCATCAACCCTAGCATTTTATGCTCAGATATGTCTCAGGTATAGCGACAGCTCTGATTTACTGTCAGCTTTCACATCTGACCTTAACAAAAGTTTTAAAACTTCTAGAGTGTTACACTTTACCCAGTTATCAGGTCCACAGACTCATTTTGTCATGCTGTTGCGTAGCACAGCTGCTTCTGCCACCGTGCACATAACCAGACAAAAGTTGATCCAGCTGACAGAGACTTTCCTAGCAGAGTCCTTTCCAGACAGACAGAATCATAGAATCACAGAACGGTTTGGGTTGGGAAAGACCTTAAAGATCACCTACTTCCAACCCCCCTGCAGGGACAACTCCCACTAGGTCAAGTTGCTCAAAGCCTCATTGAGCCTGGTCTTCAACACCTCCAGGGATGGGGCAGCCACAACTTCACTGGGCAACCTGGGCACCTCACCACCCTCACAGGAAAAAAATTGTTTCTAATACATCATCTAAATCTTCCCTCTTTCAACTTAAAACCATTAACCCTTTTCCTATCACTGCACTCCCTGATAAAGGCCCCCCGTCTCAGCTTTCCTGTTACCCCCTTTAAGTACTGGAAGGCTGCTGGAAGGTCTCCCCGGAGCCTTCTCTTCTCCAGGTGGAACACCCCCCAACGCTCTCAGCCTGTCCTTGCAGCAGAGGTCCTCCATCCCTCTGATCATCTTCGCAGCCCTTTTCTGGACTCACTCCAACAGATCCGTGTCCTTCCTGTTCTGAGGACTCTAGAACTGAACACACTACTCCAGGTGAGGTCTCACAATAGCAGAGTAGAGGGAGAGAATCACCTCCCTCAACCTGCTGGTCACTCCTCTTCTAATGCAGCCAAAAGGCTGGTTCTCTGGGCTGCAAGCACACACTGCTGGCTCATCTAAGAATAATAAAGAGACAGGACCTAAACAGCTACAGAAATGTTTTGAAGCAGTTAAGTAAGTTTTGGGTTTATTCAGAAGAAAAACTATTTACATGCAAACTAGAGCTTGTTGAAAACACACAGATTTCCTTATCTCCTAAGCATCTTAACTACACAGCAGTCACCAGTGTTACATGTGAATGTTGACAACTAGTTCCCAACCGACGTTTCCATCTGAATACCTCTAGCTGACACAGCCTCTTCCTTGGGTCTTCCTACTAAGCCAAGTGCTAAGAATTGCTCCCCTGTAAGCATGAACACAATAAAAATTCAAGGTCAATCTCAGAGCTGATTCTATTCAGGGTTATCTTGAATGCAAACATATCCACACCAAACATCTACCATTTTCAAGATTACTCATAGGGAAACAAGCAGCACTTGGCATAGCAATTCACAGCAAATCGAAATCGAAATGTTGGCTAACTATGTCTAGGTTTAAGGGCAGCCACACCAACATGTATCTCCTGCCCCTTATACACACATTTCCAATATATCTCAGGGCTGTTTAATCATGAAATGTGTTGATCAGCAACAACCGTGTTGATCAGCAACAACCCAGCACTACCTCTAGCTTTACGAGCCATTATGTGTAATGCAGTAGACAGTAAATTTTCTCTCTGCACTACTCAGGCAGCAACAAGCTGCTTAAGGATAACCTTTATTATAAATGGAACAGAAAAGTGAAAGCAGACAAAGGACCCACAGAAGAAGTTATATCTAAATGCCTATCTATTACTTATATCCAAACACATATCTATTTCCAGGAAAGCAAGTAACACTAGACCACAGCAACAGACTTGAAAGATGACCTAAGTGGAAAGGGAGCAGTACAGTAACAGTAGAGGAACACTATGCTTCAAGAAGCAAACAGGATACGAAAGTAGGAAAATGGGAAATAAAACATTGAAAAATAAAAATAAATAGCAGAAATCAGTCTTAACACACCACACAGAGAGGACAAATTATCATCTGAAGTATCTTAATTTTTAAAAAGATAACACTTAGTAGGAAAAAAACAGTCAATGGCCAGATCAGAAACAGATCTGCGAACAGTAAAATTATTCAGAAGTCTGGACTGTGCAATGGAATACAGGTCACTGATAAATGTCAGTGGGTCACAGCACATAGTTCAAAAACCTGCCTTACTCTCAGCTCCACCAGGACCAATGAATATTAATTAAGAATTCAAATCTATGACGTCTCTAGCTTTTGCTAGTATTCAAGAAATTGATGTAGTGATACACCATACATATAATCCCTTAAAAAAAGCATTTAATTATTACAGAGATATCTATGAAGCAGGGTAAGAAATACTCCATTAACAGATGTATTACACCATCTACTACAAATTTAGTATAGATACTAATAACAAAAAGGTTCTACAACAAAACAAAGATTCTACTTCTGTCTCTAATAAGAGGTATAGTTGCATTAGCCGAATCTTCACAGTTGTATGATGATTGTAGTGACTATACTTAATCTATAAGCACCTAATATATACAAGTAGCCTGTAATGTTTCAAATTTTTAGTTATAAGAAACTGAGGGCACAGCCAATCACATCTAAACCAATCAAATCTGGAAAAACAACCCATGACAGGAAAAAGGAATCTTGCATTGGAGAGAATGAGATCTAACACATCCTGTAGAACTAAACATTCAGTAAGAGGCTGATTTATTAGCTACAATAACGCTGATTCTGTTGGGAAGTTAACCTTCCCTGTAAAATACACTTTAAGAAAGCCATTACATTTAAAGTAATTTTAAAAAGCAGTTTTTGAACAACATTTCAGGCATTCAAATTTTATTAATAATTTTACCCAAACAGCACAAATTCTTATTTTTGTGTTGAGGGGTGGTGGTGAACTGTTTAAATTAACTTATAGGAAAACACTGCTTATCAGTGGAGAGCATCTTCCTGGTCAGTAAATGGTATCAGACTTGGCTTAAACACTGGAAGTTTAATGGAGGAGCTGATGCTGGAAGGGACCACTCCAGAACAGAGCAGCGACAAACTGGAAATGGGATCCGTCTTTGAAGTCAAGTCAGGTTGTTAGAGTCATATCCAACAGAGCTTGGAATATCTATAAGGATACACATTTCCTAGCTTCTCTGGACACCCTCTTCTAGTGTTCGATTGCATTAGCCACTCAGGATTTCCCATGTTGCAATTTATGCCCATTACCTGCCATCCTATCAATAGGCATCTCCTAGAAGAGCCTGGCTTGATCTTCTCTCTACTTTCCCATTAATTAGTTCAAGACACCAGTAACGTGTTCCACCAGCCCTCTCTTTAGAACGAGCACAGCCACCCCTCTCAGCCTTTCTTCCTTTGTTACGTGTCCCAGCCCTCGAAGTTGGTGGCCCTCCACGGGGCTCACTCCAGTATATCAGCCTCTCTGCAACACTGTCCACACAAAACTGGACTAAACACTGTAGATATGGGCTCCCATGTACCAAACAGTGGGGAGCAATCACTTCCTTCAAACTGGTGGTTTCAAACTGATTGCTAAGGCTTAACTTAGCCCAGACCACTGTCTGCATTCATCCCTGGAAGGGTGCATTACCCATGTTCAATTTGCTGTCCACCTGGACTACCTCAAGCTGCTTTCTGTCCTTTCAGTGCCCAGACGCTACTACACCCAAACATTTTGTGTCCTTCACTACAATAAAGACATTGATGTGCTGAAGCGCCTCCAGAGAAGCTGGTGAAGAGGCTGGAGAATTAGCCTCATGAGAGGCAGCTGAGGAAACTGGGGTTGTTTAGCCTTGGAGAAGAGGAGGCTGAGCGGAGACCTTATTGCCCTCTACAACTCCCTGAAAGGAGGTTGTAGGGAGGGGGGTGTTGGTCTCTGTTTGTGGCAGGTGATAGGATGAGAGGAAAAGGCCTCAAATTGTACAGTGGACAGGTACGGTTGGAATCTATGATCTCAAATGTCTTTTCCAATCACTTGATTCTATGATTCTACAATTTTAGAAATGAAGATTCTTTACTAATCATCAACAAGGACTTTTTATGTTATTCTTCATTAGTGCTTCCTCTCGTTTGGTTAGTTTGTTTAATTTTTAAACCAGCAAGCAGTCTGCATTTGTACACACACAGCCCATGAAACAAGTACTCACGCTTGGGTGGCTGTTAACCACCACGTCTAATCGCACACCCACTGTCTCAATGCCCAAGTGCACGATTCTATTTTACTAATGCTTTTTAAATCCTTTCTTTTTGCTTTTGCATGTGCTTAAAAAGACAAAAAGCTGTCATGCATAGTTTGTAAACGAGCATGAACCTTGTAGATAGAGCATTTCCTTTGCTTTAATGATAAACAGAATCCTAGAATCACCAGGTTGGGAAAGACCTCTAAGATCATCAAGTCCAGCCGCACCTATCTGCCACTACACTATATCCTTAAGAACATCATCTACCTGTCTTTTAAATACCTCCAGGGATGGTGACTCAACCACCTCCCTGGGCAGCCTCTGCCAGTGCCTGATGATCCTTTTGGTGAAAACTTGTATTCCTAATGTCCAATCTGAATCTCCCCTGGCGGAGCTTGAGGCCATTCCCCCTTGTCCCATCACCTGTCACTTGGGAGAAGAGACTAGCAACCACCTCTCTACGACCTCCTTTCAGGTAGGCAGTGATAACATCCCTCCTCAGTGTCCTCTTTGTCCAGTAGTCCCAATTGGATTTTTCATCCCTGAGAAACACTCACTCATCAGCTAACAACCTACTATTTTTGGCCCAGTATGGACAATTTTATTCAAGCTAATTTACATGCAATGGTTAGCATTCAATACATAAAATAATTCAGAACAAGAAAAAACAAATTTATTTAAGAGAATACATAAATACTGTGCTATATATACGAGGGAAATCCATGTAAACTGTGACCAAGTCAACAGCCAGTGAAGCTACAGTATAACAAAGGAAAGAAAATCTTAATGCCATAAACAAAATGAGAAAGAAAAAAAAATAAAAAAGGAGCAGAAATGAAAAAAACAACCACAAAACAGTTCAAGTTTTCTGCTGAGGTAAGGCTGACAGGAAATGGGATCCAAGACACGAACGGGTCCAGTCAGCAAGGCAAGTATGATAGGTTTTCACAGCTGCACCTGCTGGCTGCCTGCAAGTTACACGATGCAATCAAGACTCCAGTCTATCAAACTGGTTTTAAAAAGTAAAAGGTAATTTTATTTTTAAACAACAAGATGCATATTGTATTTGCTGAGGCTGCAATTCTGTAACAACAAACCACATCCAGTCTAGGACAGGACCACAATGGTTTTGAATTCCCACTCCTCTCTCCCATTTTCTCCAGCACATTTTGTTCCCTTTGCCCCTAGCTGTTTATAGGTCCTAACAGCCAGTCTGCCACAGGAGCCCAACACAGTAGAAAGCTGAAATACAAAAAAAATGAATCATAGAATAACCAGGTTGGAAGAGACCCACCGGATCGAGTCCAATCACTCCTATCAACCACCTAACACCTACACAGCCTCCCTCCCCCTCAAAAATTCACTGTGATGATTCATGGAGCTAAAATGACTCCCACAAAAAGAAACAGAAAATGCCAGCATTGGTAAAGAGAAGACAATGAGAATCACATTAGGCTGGTTTAAACAGCCATGCCACCAACTATTCTTATTAGAATTTATCCCCACGAAGAATACACTACATAGCATTAGCATTTGTTCTAAGCCAATATTTTGTCTTTCGATTCCAAATCTGCAACTGGAATAAAGACCTGCAGAACTTTAAGTGTATTCCATGCTTTAAAAAAAAAAAATAAATTAACTTTGTTATTGGGGTGCTTTTCAAACTTCTTGAAACTTTTCCCTAAGAAGAAGAAAGCAATGCCTCAAAAAGTTATTCCAACACTTAGTTAACCCAACTCCTAGCTATCCTACCTGCTGAAAGGCTAGACACGCTTCCCTTTCTGAATCTGTACTGCTTAGGCAAAAAGCAGCACTCAGAAATTAAGCCTTTAATATTGGGAGAGGTGAGAAAAGCATCCTGTTATCTAACATTATTTGGCAGTCTCTCCTAGACCAGGATTAAGTCACACCCTAACTGAAGAAAACACCAAGTTTCTGAAGTCTGTTAATAGAAAGCACGTTTTCCACTCCTCCTTAAGTGGCTCTTGTAGGTCTTCTCCAAAGCCTCCAACTCCTTTCAATTATTAAAAAAGGCTGGACTTAGTTCACATCATAATTTCTGTACTATACGCAATATTAGTCAGATCGTGTCAGTAGTTGTTAATTCTTTGGATAGAAGCATACACAATGATGGCCAAACACAGTGATAATGGCAACAATTCCAAGATACAGACAACATTTTTGTCTGTTAACAAACAAACAACACTTGCTGCACTCTTCCTTTTCTGTCACTTACAATAAAAAATAATTGCAATTTAGAAGTATTACAGAGAAATTCTTACCTGGCCTTTCTACTTGGCTTCTTTAATGAGACACCATCTACCAGAAACTAAACCTCACCTTCTGAATGAACATTTTTCAAAAACAATACAATTGCCACCGCCACCAGCAAAACAAAATAAACAAGCACACAGATATATTAGCTATTAATTCAAAAGACATCTGCTGAATTCTTCCAGCTCAGTAAAAATTCTTAAACATATACAGGTTGATATATTAATCACCAATTCCTCCTCAAACAAAAGGATAAAATTACTTCAGCTATAACAGAATTGCGGAATTGTTTAGGTAGGAAAAGATCTTTAAGATCATCAAGTCCAATCATAAACCTTACACTGCCAAGTCCACCACTAGATCATGTCCCCAAGTACCACATCTACACACCTTAAATCCCTCCAGGAATGGTGACTCAATTGCTTCTGTGTGCAGCCTCTTCCAGTGCTTGACAACCCTTTCCACAAAGGAATATTTCCTAATGACCAATCTAAAAGTCCCATGGCACAACTTGAGGCCATTTCCTCTTGTTCCATGGCTTGTTACTTCAGAGCAGAGACCAAGCAGAGTGCTTTTCCAACTCTAAGTGTTCTTCCCCTTTCCACACTCAAATTTAGAAAGAAAAAAAAAAGACAAAAAAGACAAAAAAAAAAGACACTGATACCACACCCATATATTGCAACTCTTATCACAGACTTCCAGGAGTCAAAGTTACTGACCCCACTATATTAGTTACTGCACAAGCACAATATCAGACTGCTCAAAGAGCAAACAATCTAATTATAAGGGAAAACAGATGGAGAGAGACAGAAAGGAGAATACACGGAAACAGCGCCACCATAAACAATGGTTAGGATTAGTTCTTGTTGTAATGATGGTATGTGTGAGTCCTAGGGTGACAGGAAAGGTGGTGGTTTGGGTTTGTTTTTAGTAGGCTTTGTTTCCCAGAGCTGGCTTCTTTTGCATTACCAGGTTGCAACTGCCTTAAATGGTGCACACAGGGAACTTCTCCAGGCATAAGGAGCACCACCAGATAATGAACAAGTGTTTTAACGGCCCACGCCTGATCACCTTCTAAATACCATTAAAAAACTCATTAATAACACAAAACCAGATAGATGACATATTTCTCGGCTAAACCCCAACTTGAAACTGAAGGCAAACAACCTGTTATTTTTACAACCATAAAATACAAGATGCAAAAAGACCAGGCAGTTAAAGCAGATGAGGAAAGCATGCTTTTTCAGGATTCTGGATCCCTATCAACAAATAGGATCATTTCAACCACAACCAAAAGGAGAACTGTTACCACAAGATGGAGAGATCAAAGATAAAGTATGAGATTAAATCATGTGGTTTATTAGCACAACTAAATAACAAACACTTCATTTATTAACTATTAAGATACAGCTTGTTACATGGAAGAAATCTGCAGTCCGTATAGGAGTAGCACATGCTGTGTCTAAACCAAGGGCTAGATTACAGGCTTAAAGCAAAGACCTCATGTCAACGCTGTCCACAAGTGACAGACAGCACAGAGTTCTCCTGTTGGGGAGGGAGGTATCGCCTCTGCGATAGTAGCCTGAGCTAAAGGTCAGACATGCACAAAGAGAAGTCAAAAGCACACACTGAGATTTAGCTGGTATAGAAAGCAGCAAGTCCAGAAGAGAGCCTTGAAGGTCACCCACACAGAGGTGATAGCTGAGTTTATGAACGAGATTAACAAAATAACTTTTAGAGAAATGTGATGTAGTACTAGAGGTAAATGCCAAAGTGGAGAGGTCTTACAGGGATCTAAAGAATAGCAACTCTAGAAAGAAGGTTTTCCCCAAGGTTAACCTTTGAATGAGAAGGGAGGGGGAAAAAAAATTAAAAAAAATAGAAGCATCATGACTGGGCATTCGTTTAAAGTTCAGTATTGTTATACAGCAGAGAGGATCTAAAGGAACATAAGATTCCAATGTGCTTCCAACAGTCTTCAGGAGGAAAACATACAGGTCCCTGTTTCTAAGAGTGACTATAAGCCATAATAGGCCTAAATTACAAAACTGTGCACGTAGAGATACTACGGGCTATACCCAACTTTACCATCTTCTTGCAAAGCCATACAACAAAATAGTCAAGGAAACTGCATGTAGAAACCCATACAAACTCTTCCATAATGCCACTGCCTTCTCCTAACGATCTGCTCAAGAGTTAGATCAGCAACCTATGGTGCAAGTATCTAAGCAGTTCTTGTACTGTCAGTAAACACAGCGTGTGACTAAGTGTATATCACTACTTTGCACAATCTATTGAATAGGGGGAAAAGGTGGAATTAAGATGACATCCTGATTAGCATGTGCCAGTAATTATTAAACTGATCAGTATGCCTTCATAGACTTGTGTACAGCACTAGGTACACAGTCCTGGGTATCATAACATTTAGAAGTTACAGTGACACAAACCAAAGGATTCCAACAGCCATGCAAGAGTTCAGGAAAAAAGTTTATTAACCTTAAAGTACAGTTAAGTACAGAGTGCCTAATTAATTTACTTTCGGTAAAGCATATATATATTAAATGTAAGTATTTTAGAGACCTAAAGCTATTCTTTCCACACAAGTGCAATGCATGGTTAAGTAGTCTCATCTCAGCCGAACTTCAACAAAGCAAACAAAAAGCCCACCACAACATTCTTTGTGCTACTGACACTCAGCATGGCAGGGGAGAGCGCTGGTAATGCCAAAGTACATTTCAAACCACTACTGCAGCTACTCTGTTCACTACACTGGATTACTCTCCAGTGACTGATGGTGGAAGAGGCAGAGAAGCAAGTTATCGTGAAGCTAGTTCCAAAAACCTTGGGTAACAAAGAGAAAGATGGAATGCTTAAGCCTGAGGACAAATCTACAAGGCGTAATTAAATACTCTCCAAACACAGAGAAGCTTGAAAAAGACACTGGTGGCAATCATGTCACTGCAGATTCTCAGTTGACCACAAAACTGAATAAACTTTCTTAATTTTATTTATGCTGGACTAGTAAAATCGGAATTTGTCACCTGTATTAAAACCATTGATTGAAATAATTTTGTTCTGATAGCAAAACAGATTAAGAAAACACATTTCATCACTGACATGCCCAATCAATGAGATGCTTCAGATGAAGGCTTGAGAATTCCTCAGTGGACAGTTATGATCTAACCTGTCTATTAAGAACAGCTGCTGATCTCATCTATTGCAACTGTTGTTGTTCTCATCTATACAGACATAATTAAATTCTGTGTATGAATCCCATTCCACTCTAGTTTCACAGAATAAGTAAGATTTTTGTCTTAAAATTGCTAATTTCTGGAAGCTCAAAGAAGACAGAAGCTTTAAATTGCAAAAATATAACGAGTGGTGCTGAAATCATAGAATCATTTAGGTTGGAAACGATCTTGAAGACCATTGAATCCAACCTAACACTAACAAGTTCACCAATAAACCATGTTCTTGAGCACCACATTGACCTATCTTTCTAATACCTCAAATAGTTGGGGACTCGAACACTCCCTGTTCAAGCGCTGCTCCTTTTGATGAAGACTAATTCCCACTCTAAACCGCCCCTGGTGCAATTTGAGGCCATTTCTTCTCATCCTGTCACTTGTTACTTGGGAAAAGAGACCAACACCTGTCTCGCTACAACCTCTTTTCAGATACGTGAACAGAGTGATAAGGTCTCCCCTCAGTACCCTCTTCCCCAGGCTAAACAGCCCCCATTTCCTCAGCCACTCCTCAAAAGATTTATGTTCCATCCCCTTTACCAGCTTCACTCCTTCACGCTCCAGCCCCTCGATGTCCTTCTTCAAGCGAAGGGCTCAAAACTGAACACAGCATTCTAGGTGCAGCCACACGAGTGCCGAGTATAAGCGGACAATTGCTTCCCTAGTCCTGCTGGCCACACAGTTTTTGATTCAAGCAAGGATGCTATTGGCTTTCTTGGCTACTTGAGCACACCGCTGGCTACTTGGGCTCACTCTAAGACAAACAGAGCAGCAATAAATGCTCATATAGGAACTAAGGCTTCTCCTCCAGAAAAGGCAGCAGGACCATCTAAACTACATCTACACCAATGCACACTCCATGGGCAACAAACACCAAGAGCTAGAAGTTGTTGTGCAGCTGGAAAAGTAAAATACAAAATCAATATTGTCAAAATGTTAATTGAAGAGGACATACTACATAATAGCATTCCAGAAGTCTCACACTGCTCCCTTCTAACTAAAATTTTGTACTTGGAGGTACAAAAGACTGTTTGACAAACTTACAAATCTTGGTCCAAACCAAAGAATTTCAATACTAGCATCTAAATTGAACGATCATTCATATACCAAGTTAACATCTACTGCCAGCCATATCTGCCAGCAGCATGCAGGGTAGGCTACAAGTATGGAAGAGAAACTAAGACTCCTCTGAACTCTAATCTCTCAGAAACCCAGTTATTGTCTTGGAGCACGCACCTGGTAAGATTAAACCACTGAAATGAAGTTAAAAGTTAAAAAGTGTTTTAAGCTGTTAATAGTTTCAGCAGACAACAACAAAACTCTTGTAGCACAAAAGTCTTCAAGAGTCTCATGAGGCAAGTACTACCCCAAACTTCTCAGAAGTGACAGCTTACTAGTTGAACTCTTTTGAACTTCAAATTTCAATCCCTTTCCACAGCTAAGCTAAGTTAATTGTCATTTGCGATGTACATGTCTTGTGGAAAAAAAATAAATAGTTCTTCACAAACAGTTAATTTTCCATTGCTAACAATACTTGATGCAAATTCCTCACGCAACTCCTCCTTCTGCTTTTGATGCAGAGCACATCAATCGGTGCAAACTTTGCCACAAGATCACAGAACTTCAGTAATTCTGATTTAGTCCTTGAAACCAAAATGTAAGGTACTGCAACAACGCAAGACTGTTCATGATGCTGCTGGATGAAAAAAATGGAAAGAAAGGTTGGTCCCATATCCCTCCACATACTTGAACAAGCTCTGCAGAAGACAAAGAAACTTGCTTTCACTTTTTCGCTGGCATTTGTATATTCTTGCTGATACAAATCCCTCTTAGCATATTATTCCAAGGTAAGCAATAGCAGAATGCAATCATATATTTGAGGTCAAAGGGGATCAATAATATAAAGCAAATTTATTAGATACGCTAATTAAGACAGTCTTTAGTTTAACTACCTCACAATGTCCCATCACCACCATTATCTGACAAACTGCAGCTGAGGAGTTTGGTTCCTGGAGCTAACTTTGCAGCAGTAAGCACCAAATATATGCCCCCACACAACAGCACAGCTTCTCACATGCCACAGGATACTCTTTTTATCTCCAGTCACATGCAAGAGAAAAGGCTGTACCACCTCCACCACCACAGTTGAACGAGGACAATGTGCCATCTACTAAGATCCTTTTGTTCAAGACATTAGTGTAATTCACAAACCAGCTGGCAACCGCTTACTGAGGTTTACTGAATCTTAGCTATACAGCTGTTCTTGGCAGTATTCTCATCTTTTCATAGGCAGCCACACAAAGCTGCAATAATTTTTTCAAACCAGCTCCAGTACACAACATCCTTTATCACTCCCTTCCAACACAACAGCCCCCCTCCTCCCAAAACATTATTTGCCTTGATCACTCTTAGAAGCAACTTTTTTAACATAAAGCAGCATCAGGAAAAGCAGAACAGCTTTTAGACTGTAACGTATAATGAATCAGAAGTAAAATTAGATGATAACCTTACATCCAAGACACAGTAAGAGTTAAAATTAGTTAAAAATTGAAACCTACAGTAATAAGTCAAGGTTTAGAACAGAACAGTTTATCAATGATAACAGGCTACACAAAATCATAGTGACTTTCATGAAGTTGGTAATTTTAGAAGCTCAGAATAAATCTAAATCTGATGCTTTCCTCCAAAGCAGTGAGGTTTTGTCAAGAACCAGCTATTCTTTGTATGTCTAAGCCACCAAAAAGTGACAAAGAAAGTTGCAAGCTATGCACACCTGGGAAATCTTGAGAGAGTTGGGGTTGTTCAGCCTAGAGAAGAGAAGGCTCCAGGGAGAACTTACAAAAGCCTTCCAGTACTTAAGGGCAGCACTTAGAGGGGACCTACAGGAAAGCTAGGGAGGGGCTCTTTATCAGGGAGTGTAAGTATAGCATGAGGGGTACTGTCTTTAAACTGAAAGAGGGGAGATTTAGAATAAATATTAGGAAGAAATGTTTTCCTGTGAGGGTGGTGAGGCACTGGAACAGGCAACCCAGAGGAGTCACGGATGCCCCATCCCTGGATGTGTTCAAGGCCAGGCTGGATGAAGCTTTGAGCAACCTGATCCAGTGGAAGGTGTTGGATGATCTTTAAACTCCCTGCCAACCCAAACCATTCGACGAGTCTATGATCTACAGTGTTGAATAGCAAAGGACAAGGGGGGGGGGGGGGGGGGAAATAAGGAGGAAAAAACCCCAACCATTTCAAGACAGAAGCGGTGGGGAAAACGACAACACCAGGAACCCTCCCACAGCCAAGTGAAGGGCTTGCAGCACAAAAAAGGCACCGCCTTTTTGTTCCATCTCCAGCCCCACGTTGCCCACTGGCCCCACCTGAGCTTTTGCGATGCCATCTCAGCTCCAGAGTGCCCCAACCTCCTGTCATAGAATCATAGAACAACCAGATTGGAAGAGACCCACCGGATCATCAAGTCCAGCCATTCCTACCAAACACTAAACCATGCCCCTCAGCACCTCGTCCACCCGTGCCTTAAACACCTCCAGGGAAGGTGACTCAACCACTTCCCTGGGCAGCCTCTGCCAGTGCCCAAAGACCTTTTCTGTGAAAAATTTTTTCCTAATGTCCAGCCAATGTCCCCATGCACATACCACACTTTATCCCCTCCTTCACCACACTGCTTTGCCATTTCAGAACACGTGGCCAAAACCCACCCCATGATTAAAAGGGGGCACCAACCGGTGTCAGCTTACACCCCAAATCCTACAGACAGGCACCAGGAACAAGGCTCTTCTTAGCCAACCCAACAGAGATTACAACCTGCCTTGAAAATTCCATATGGATAAAATACCAAAAATGCTCTCTAGATGATCTTTAAGGTCCCTTCCAACCCAAACTATTCCATGATTCTAAGAAGCTGTGGGTTTCCCCAGTGACATTCACCCTTCTGGCGATTCAGAAGCCCCAGCAAGATGCCCAAACTGCTAACGGCGCCCAACAAAACCACCCGAGCAAAATCTACTGGCATAAAGAACCAACACAAAGGAAACGCACTGGAGTTACGCTCCGCAGGCTGCTGGGTTATTTAAATCTCTCTTCCTCCTCTCGGTTTCAAGCCACGCAGGACACGGGATTGGAGAAAGAAGGGAGAAGCTTTCAAGATGGCCAAAGGTGATGTCAATACACGCTCTAGAACTCTAGAGGGCACCCGAAATATGCCCTCCCCCCTCCCTCCAGCAGCAGCAGCAGCAGCCCGTCGTCTGCTTGCAGGAGTCGGTATTGCAGGAGCGGTGTCTGCAGCGGCAGCAGCGCCCACCCCGAGGAGGAGCCGCCTTCCAGCCACCGCCGGGGCTTCCCCCGGGGCAGCAGCTGCCGGACCTCGAGCATCTTCTCCCCACCCAGCCCCGGCGGCTCCTCCTTCTCTCCCTGCCCCCCGGCGAGCACCGCGGGTGGGTCAAGCCCTCCTTAAGCAGGTCCAGTCGAGGCAGGAGCCGGTACAGAAATAGCGCTCACAATGGAGCTCCCTGCTCCTCGCTGGTCCCTGCCAAGGCTGCACCAAAACCGGGCTGGGGCTTCAAGGAAAAGCCGCGGGCTTGGAGCGGCGAAGCGCCCCCCGAACAGCGTCCCCTTCGCCGGGGCAGAGACCGCCTGCATCACCCAGCCTCTTCCCTTTCATCCCAACCCTTTAGATAAATAAATAAACCGACACACAGATGGGAATTGCCCTCCCGGGGTGGGGGTGTCTTCCCCACGGAGGAAGACAAGGAGCCCCGGGGCGAACGGCAGCGAAGCGGCTGCACCCAGGGGCGGGTGGGAGCCGATATTCCTCGCTAAGTTGCTTCAAGCGGCGCTAAAAACCCTACCCCGAGGTGCGTGGGGGGGTTTCGGAGGGACCTCAGCCAGGGCGCCCGATCTCCCCGTCGCTTCGTCGCCCTCTCGCCCCGCGGTGTCGGGGTTTTCTGCCCCCCTGCAGTCGGGCGGCAGCGCTGCCGCCTCCTCTCCGCCATTAGAGGGACCCAGCCGAACAATACGAGACGGGAGCTGCGACGGCGGCAGAACCGGGCAGGGAACGGGGAGGGAGGGAGGGAGGGAGAGGCACTCGCCGAGGAACGGGGGGGGGCGAGGAAAAGCGCTTGGTGGGGGGGAGGAGAAAGCACCGGGGGCAGAACAACAGCCCGAGGAAAGGAAGGAGGGAGGGAGTTAAAATAGGAGGCGCTAAAGCAGACCCAGCCCTTCCCCCAAATGCCCCTGCCCCCCCCTCTCCGAGGCTGCCCCCCAGCGCCCTCGCTTCACCCCCGGCGCGGGCAGCGACGGCCCCCAGCGGGGCTGCTCGCGGCGCGGTGGGAAGGCGGAGGCGGGGGCGGCGAGGACAACGAAGCCCCCGCGGGGCACTTGGACAACGCGGGGAGCTGGAAGGTGCAGCGGCTGCTCCGCCGTCCCCGCCCTGGGGGGGCAGTTCGGACGCCGCCGACCGACCGACCGCCCCCCCGGGGCTGTGGGCGCCGCGCAGCCCCCGCTCGGCCCTTACCCGGCGCTCGGGGACCCCCGCGGGGGCGCACGCGGCTCCGCTCCGACGCCTCCAACTCTAACTCGCTCCGGTCCCGAGCGAAGCGCAGCGAGCTTGAGCGAAAGGGGGAGGAGGAACCGGGCCAAGCGAGCTCGGGGGGAGACCCGCCTCCCCTCGCCGCTATTGGCTCCCCCGGGGGGCGGGCGCCGGCGCTGCGAGAGCCGGGTGGGCGGCTCGCCCGTCCGTCAGCGCCGCCCGCACCCGGTTGACCCGATGAGCTGCCAATCTTTCTCCTGGCCACGCTCGGGGTTCTTCCCACTTTTGATCCATCAGGGCTTTTTTTTTTTTTTTTCCTCCTTTTTTTTTTTTTTTTTTTTTTTTTAAGAACCCGGATCGTTGCCCACCCCGGGGCTCGTTTCCCGGCGTTCGAGGGCTGGAGCATCCCAAGCCGCTCTTGGAGAGCCGCAACTTGGAGAAGTTGAGCGGCTGGCGCGGGGAGGTCGCGCATCCCAGCCGTGGGGTCACCTCGCCCTCCTCCTCTTCCCCCGTCGCCGAGCCCCACGGTTCGCCCCGGGCTCCTCGGAGAGGTCCCACCCTACTCTCCAGCCTCCCCCGGCTTCGAGCCTGGGGCCGTGCCCACGGGCAATAATGGAAGCGCTCCCGTAGCGGGCAGGGTGGGAGCGCATCCTCCCTCGGAGGGCGCCTCCTCGCCAAGCACCGCGGGGCGGTTTTTGCCCCCAGCGGCCGCTGCGGCTCTCGGAGGAGCCGCCGGTGGTGGGGATGGTGGTGCTGGTGGTGGTGGGAGCAGTGGTGGCGTCCTCCATTTTGTCGGAAGCCGCTGCGGGGAGGCTGGGGCCGAGGCCCCGCGAGGCGCCGCGGGGGCCGCCCGGCTCGGCGGCGGCGCCCGGGTCCCCGCGGCTCGGGGGCGGCTCGGGGGCGGCTCGAGGCGCGGGCGGCGCCGCGGGGAGCCCGGGCCGCGCTCCCCGCCCGCCCTCCGCCAAGATGGAGGATGTGCACATCTTCCCTCCGGCATGGCACCCCAGGGCCGCTCCTTCGAGGGCACGGCCAACGCGGCCTCCAGGCGGGAGCGCCGGCCGCCTGAGCCCTTCGCTCCTGCTGCTCTGCCCAGATGAGCGAGAGAGAGCGAACCCTGCCTCCTCTGTCCCCCATCCATCCATGCCAACTGGGCAGTGTCCCCTGCAGAGGGCCTCTTGCCTGTGCAAAGAGCCACCGGCGCCATTTCCCAACCTGGAGCTCTAAACATCCCTCAGGATGAGCCCCAGGAGTCTTGAAGGGCTGGCTCCATCCTCCACCACCCTTGATGGGTTTGGGTGATGGTTTCTGGTCTTTCCCACACGTGAAACTTATGTGTCTTCCATTGTCCAACAGTAAATCTAATTCTGTGCCAAAGTTCCCATCTGCAGATAACAGGCTTCAGTCAACAACTCCAGCCAAAAGCTTCAACAGTCAATGTTGGTGATGGGAATTGGTGTTTCTCTTTCACACCATCCTAGCCTGGAAGCCTCTTGCAGGTCCAAAGCCTCTTGCATGTTCAAAGAGCCACAAGCACCATTCCCAACCCGGAGCTCTGAGCATACTGTGGGATCAGCCCCAGGAGCCTTGCTGTCCGGCAGCACCAAAGTCACTGAAGGGCTGGCTCCATCCTTTACCACTCTTGATGGGTTTGGGTGATGGTTACTGGTCTTTCCCACACGTGAAATTTTTGTATCTTCTGTTTCCCAACAGTAGATCTAATTCTGTGTTAACGGTTCCACTTGGAGATACAGGCTTCAGTGAACAACTCCAGCCAAGAGCTTCGCCAGCACTGTTACTCTAGGTTGGTGATGGGAATTAGTGTTTCACACGATCCTAGCCATCAGGTGAAGCCTGGAAGGGCGACTTTTTATGTGGAGAGAGTGTTGCCTCAGGGCTTCTGGCACTGTTGCTTGTGCCTGGAAGAAAGAGGTGAGCTGATGCTAAAACAGCTCTAAGGCAGACACTACCAAGGAAGAAAGAGCTGGGGAGATGAATCACCACCTGTTTTGAAGTTATCCTCAAAGTTGCCTTGTAAATTTGTAAATTTTGTTCAACAGATAATTATGTTCATAGTAACTAGACAGCTGTTGAAATGTCAACACTGAATTTCATATGGTCCATCAGGTCAACTGGCTCCTGACCATTTCCATTATTGGCCTTGAATATCTTCTAGGACGGTAAAAGTCAAACCCACATAAAATCATTCTGCACCTTACATGTTTTCAGCCTTTCCAGTTGGACATCTCCAAAAGTTGTCTTATTCTAGAGCAGTGCTTATCCATAAACATTTAGAATTATAGAATCATTAAGGTTGGAAAAGGCCTCTAAGATCATCCAGTCCAACTGTCTGCCCACCACCATCATGCCTACTAAATCATGTAATGAAGTGCCATTTCTTCATGTTTTTTTAACATCTCCGGGGATGATGACTTCACTACTTCCCTGAGCAGACTGCTCCAATCATTTACTACTCTTTCAGTAAAGAAGTTTTTCCTAATGTGCAATCTAAACCTCGCCTGATGCAACTTGAGGCTAGTTCCTCTCATCCTATTGCTAGTCACTTGGGAGAAGAGACCAACACTTGCCTCGCTACATCTTCCTTTCAGGTGGCTGAAGAAAGTGACAAGGTCTCCCCTCAGCCTCCTCTTCTACAAGCTAAACAACTCCAATTCCTTCAGCTGCTCTTCATAATATTTGTTCTCCAGACACTTCACCACTTTTGTTGCCCTTCTCTGGACATGCTCCAGGACCTCAGTGTCTTTCACCCAGTGCTCCCTTTTCCACCAGGCAGCTTTCCAGTTGTTCTTCCTCAAGTCTGTAGTGTTGCATGGGGTTGTTGTGATCGAAGTGGCACTTGACCTTGTAAAAGCTCTTAAAGTTTATCTGGGGCCATCAATCCAGCCTGTCCAGATCCCTCTGTAGAGTCTTCCTATCCTCAAGGACATCAACACTCTCACTCAACTTGATGCCATCTGCAGACTTACTGAGGGAGCACCCAATCCTCTCATCCAAATCATTGATAAGGGAGTTAAACAAGACTAACCTCAACACTGAGCCCTGGGGAACACCACTTAATGACTGGTCGCCAACTGGATTTAGCTCCATTAACCACAACTCTTGGGGCTTGACCATCCAGACAGTTTTTTACTCAGCGAAGAGTATACCTGTTTAAGCCATGAGCTGCCAGCTTCTGTAGAAGAACATTGTGGGAAGTGGTGTTAAAGGCTTTACTGAAGGTAGACTACACCCACAGCCTTTCCCTCATCCACTAGGTGGGTTACCTTATCATAGGAGATCAAGTAGGCCAAGAAGTACCAACTTCCATGAACCCATGCTGGCTAGGCCTGATTCCCTGGTTGTCCTGCACATGCCTGGTGAGTGCACTCAATATGAGCTGCTCCATAATCTTTCATAGCACCAAGGTCAGGCTGACAGGACTATAGTTCTCTGGATTGTCCTTACAGCCCTTCTTGGAGTTGGTGTCGCATTGGCTTCCAGTCATCTGGGACCTCACCTGTGGACCAGGACTGCTGATAAATGATGGAGAGTGGCTTGGCACGCTCCTCAGCCAGCTCTCTCAGTACTTTTCTGTGGATCATATCTGGCCCCATAAACTTGTGAGTGTCCAGGTGACATAGCAGGTTGTTAACTGCCTCCTCCTGGATTGCGAGGATTCTGCCCTCTGTCTCTGAGGACAGTGGGGGAGATGTTCTGATGAAGGTCAGAAAGAAATTTAAGAGGACTTAAGCACTTGTATTTAAGAGGACTTCAGCACTTGTTTTCAAGAGCTTTGATGCATCCAAAGGTGGATGGTAGAAAATGAGTTGTTTTCTAATATAGACTACGTCGAGTGAAACCGATCACTCTTACTTAAAAAGTAACCAAAGAACATCTTTCTCTTACCACTGCTTTACGTATAGGCATTACCTAACACTGTTATATCTATGATTTTTATGTAGCATTGCAGCAATAGACCTTTCTCATTAATGTTTTAGAATATACAGTTCAAACAGAAATTTTAATGGTATGCTTGCAATTTTGGACATGCACATGTAAATATTTATACATATATTTTATGTATTTTTTTTTATATATAAATCTGTAACTCCAAAGAACCTTTATCCCCTTATAGAAATATAAACCTGTCTTTCGATTTGTATGTTCAAATGTAGACAAAAATAATGAAATACACCATAAGTTTTCCATTACTTTTTTCAGCTGACATCAGGGGAAAGGAGGAGAATGGTCAGACACCTATGTGAATTCCTCTTTGTCTGTAAAACCATGTATAATTCAGATGATTTTTAAGAATAATCCAGATCATGTAATTCTTTTATATGCTTGTAAAGAGTATTAGCTTAAACACTAAGCAGCAGAATCTCTTCACAAACACAAGAGATCTGAAATGGATGTATTTATAGGCTACTCACCACTGCTTTCATGGACAGGCCTGATGTCAGCAACTTCACTAAAAAATGTCAGATATATTGACTGGCAGTAGATAAATTCAACAAAGCTGAACCAATAGTATACTCGATGACTTACAGGAAGAGTGATGCCCTTCTGTGTGTTGTAGAGTAAAATTGTCTCAAAAAGCAGTCAACTGTATTTGAAATGAGAAGGAATTACTTGATATATATTAAAGAGTTTACGTTTGAGCAGAGATCTCAAGAACAGTACCAAGCCAACCTTCAGGTGACGCATAGTAAACTGTAGGAAAAGAATGAACATAAAGCTACCTCCCGCTATCAGCAATACTTATATATGATAAAGAATAGTGTCCTTTGTTCCAGAATTGGAAGCAAACATATTGTGTTGATATAGGGACTTTTTCTACCTAAACACTGTTTACATCAGTCTGGTAGTCCAGGTGTCTAGAATGGAGTTATGAGGAAGGAAGTTAGTATTGAACATGCCATCTTTCACCACTTCATATATGTTACACTGGGAAAACAGTGGTTCACCAAACCGTTTAAAACACATTTTATTACAACTGATTTGAAGATTGGCTTCAAAAAAAAAATTGTATTTCTAATGCACATAAATCTTGTGGTTACAGAAATGTCTGTGTGTTTCCACAACCTGTGGAAGTTAAAATGAGGTCTAATCCTTTGTACAATGTGCCCCCAAATTTTCTATTATATCATTGTTGGCTTCTATACCCCACAAGCCTCGTAATCTGTGCCTTACACTGTTTTATTTATCTTCTTTATTTTATTATTTTCTCTACTTTCTTCTCCTACTTTTTCTGCCTGTATTTCTCTTTCTTTTCTGTCCTTAATCTCACCACTTTGTTTATTTAGCCTCAATCCCCACTGACCATCACAAAGGAGAAAGAAAGAGACAAGCTGTATTTGTTGATGGAACATGCCATGTTTTCATGATCATGATGTAATGGAGTTCTGGTGTACTAGTTTATTGTCCAGTGCAACTTCCAGAAATGGTAGTGGAAGGAAAAAGATTTAAAATACCAAAACCAACCAAAAATGTAGACTCTTAAAACACCTATGATAAGTAACACCTTGATTGATTTTTTTTTTATTCTATAATATACCCTCTACTGGTGTTCTGGTTTTTGAGTTTCATTAGGCATTGCTGCTATTCTTTATGGACTAAAGCTCTTAGTGAAAAGATACTGTATGTGTCTATATGTTTGTACTGTATATAACAGAACCCATATGGCTGAAAAAATGAAAAAAATTGCTTTCTGCCAAAGGTTACTTGTGGTTTGCATTATGGTTGTTGAGCTACATATATTTCTCATGATATTTATAAACGAATCAATATGTGTCTATAAATCAGTTGCATTCAGCTGTTTAATTTGCAGCTTTTATAACCAAAAGTGGTCTGCTCAAAGGTTAAATAATGAGATAATGTACACTATCCTCTAAGATTACTGTTCATTGCATGATATGATAAGTCTTCAAAGGAGTTTTATGCCATATCACATACTTCAGTTCTGAAAACGTAAAGAACAACTTAGGTTCCAAGCTGGGTACCCTCCCTGCAAAAGACATTCCACTACAGTAAAGAGCAAGAATGCAGCAGCCAATACAGTGTTATTCTGAAATCCCTTGCAGTGACTTTACAATAACTGGCATAATTTTTACATGCAAAATAATTTTAAACATTTGAGGGTTTTAGTTGCATAAATGTCTTGTCTTTTTGGAGAAGAAATAGCAGTACAAATCAGAATATAGGACCTTAAAACTGGAAGAGACTTCCTAGGTCACTGAGTCCAATTTCTTGCTATTACAGGAAACTGTGTCATATAATCCCTTCCAGAAACTTTACAAGCTCCATCTTAATGGTAGTTTGATATGTCTGCCCCTTATTCTTGTTGCAAATGTGTTCCAGACTTCATTGTTCTGGCGATTAGAAAGCTTCTTCTCATTTCCAGACTAAATTTATTCAAGAACCTATTTGTTTTTGTGCCAGTGTTCGTCCTTTGGCTTAAATAACTCTTCTCCCTCCCTGGTGTTTACCCCTGATATATTTATAGGCAGTAATCACATTCCTTCTCAGCCTTTCTTTGCTAGATTAAACAAAGATCTTATAGTTTCTTCTTGCTTAACAGATCTTAATGCCCCATGTCATTCTACTAGCCTTTATTGCCACCTGTCCCAATCTGAATTAATTTATCTTAAATGTGGGTTCAGGTTCCCATAACATTCCATTTAAAATTGGACCATTGCATTGTACAGTACTACAGTATTTCCATATCTCCACGAAATACCATGGTCTCGCGTGCATACCTGCCTTTTTCCACAACTATGTTAGATAACCACCACTTGTTCTATTAGTACCTATGTTCTTTTCTGTCCCACACATTTACTAGGATGTTTCTGTGTTAACAGCAATATTCTTATTAGCCTCTTGCATTTTGTGTTATAGCAGTTTGGTTTGTTTCTGTTAGTTCAATCATCAACATCACTTATAGATGATCTTTAAAGCCCTTCCAACTGAAACCATTCTATGATTCACTGTTTATCCATGTGACATCCCACTGCAGCTGTGTTGATGATGCTGCCCAATTTTGTGAAAAAGCCAACGCACTAAGTGTATTTTTTCTTCTTTGCCAAGCAATAAGATCAACCCCAAGAGTAAGTCCTAAAGAAATCTGCTAGCAAGCACTTTCCAATTTGACACTTTCCAGCACAGTACTGCCTGCTGCCATTTCCCTCATTCCAATTTGGAAAATATCACTTCTGTGCTTCTCAATGTATGGCAAAGCTTTTTTACTCGTGAGTCTTGCTTTCCCTGAAAGTGCTGTACTTAGTCTCAGTTATCCTTTCTATGCATTCTGTTAGCGCCTGCCCCTACAAGAAACAACAAATCATTTTCATCTCAATCTCCTGACCTCCTCAGTCCAGTTGATGTCATTAACTAGGTCCCTTAGTTTACCATAATTTGCCTTATGAAACCAAGAGGCTTGGATACAGACCTGCTTTTGTGTTCTTTGCACTCAATTTACACCAAACCAACTTCAGGATAATTTTCTACAACTAGTTTTTCTATCCTGTCCTCAAACTGTAAGTCCAAGTCTGAAATAGCATCATTTCATGTTGGTTTAGTGACATTTTGCTGAGAAAAGCTGTCAGCTATGACATCCAGCTATATTTGGGGCCCTACCACCATTAGTTACATTTGTTCTCCAACCTACTAAACCAATCAAGGGGGGAAAAAAAAAGGATAGCTTTTTGCAACCTTAGTAAGTTGAAGTGATTTATGAGTCAGACAGGTACCAAAGCCCCCAAAGATAGCACTGAAGAGCATTCAGCCTGAAGGTAGATGGAAAGACTCCATCTCAGCAGAAGGGAGTTGTTGCCTGAACCTAGCTTATTATCTTACCATAACCTATCCTTCGAGCAGCATCTGTGTATATATTTGCATATATAAAGAAAGTGCCTCATTCTTTCTAAATCCACTTTCTTTCTAGGTTTTTACTAGTGGATCTCAAAAATTATTAGATCACTAATATTAATCAAGTACTGGATTTGGGAAATTGAACCTTTTCTGACCTCCTAAACAACTTGCTTGCACGTTGATGATCATAGAATCATAGAATCACAGAATAGTTTGGATTGGAAGGGACCTTAAAGATCATCCAGTTCTAACCCTCTGTCACGAGCAGGGACGCGTACCACTGTATCAGGCTGCCCACGGCCCCATCCAACCTGGCCTTGGACACCTCCAGGGATGGGGCAGCTACAGCTTCCCTTGACAACTTGTTCCAGTGTCTCACCACTCTCATGGTGAAGAAATTCCTCCTATGTCTAGTCTAAATCTGCCCGTCTCCAGCTTACAGCCATTAAGATCTCCTCCTGTGGGGCCTGCAAGAACAGTGTTGAAAGTATCATAGAATCATCAGGTTGGAAGAGACCCACCGGATCATCGAGTCCAACCATTCCTATCAAACACTAAACCATGCCCCTTAGCACCTCGTCCACCCGTGCCTTAAACACCTCCAGGGAAGGTGACTCAACCACCTCCCTGGGCAGCCTCTGCCAGTGCCCAATGACCCTTTCTGTGAAAATTTTTTTCCTAATGTTCAGCCTAAACATCCCCTGGCGGAGCTTAAGGCAATTTCCTCTTGTCCTGTCCCCTGTCACTATGGTCTTCAATATATTAGAAACTTTAACTCTGTTTCTTTCCCTTAAATCTGGCATATGGTATTCCTTTATTTTCCTGGTATTTCTTATACTAAGAAGCTTAAATAGGAGGTTTAGTCTGTGGTTTCACCACAGACTAGTTGCTGCATGATAAAGCTGCTGCCAGAGGTAGCAGCCCTGACCTCTCCTCAATGACTGGCTATAAATTTCTGTCACTTTTCTGCACCAACACGAGCATTCATCTGGCTAAAAACTGGCCGGTTTCCAGTTGGACCAACACACTGATCTCACTGCACGTGCAACCAGACAGGTGACAGTGCCAGATAAGAGGGTGGACTGGGAAGAACAGGGGAACAAGGTATGTCCTGTTTGTGAAACTGCACTTCTAGCCTGCACAGATCAAAGTGATGCTACATATAGGAAAAGGAAGGAGTAATTTTTGATGGGTGATCTGGCTTCTGCTTTATCTCACTAAGAGAGATAGAGTAAGATCTACAATGTAGATTCTAATTGGTTATTAGCATTGTTTAGAGCTGGCTGAGAGGAAAAAAAAAAGCTGCAAAATATGAAAATGTCAAGTGAATTTTCTTTCATAAGGCTTAAAATTGGCCTGTTTTGAAAACATTCCTTAAGAAATTTCTTGTAGAAAATTTAATTAAAAAATATCAAATTATTAAGAATCATAAGAAAATTCCCTTACTGCAAATCACTGAGATGGTAGTTTTGACAATAGTTTGACACATCCTTCATGGAGAAAAACTGGGGAAAATGGTATTCTTTTTGCAAACCTCCTCATGATTAAAGCAAAGACATTTTTCTTCCACTTCATTCAAAGTGACTGCTCCTGTTCTAGCAATGAACAAAGTTGCTTTTTAAGGCAACTAATACTTTCCTGTTGGATGAGAACTCTGCCGTGGTCATCAGTACTTTCAGATTAGATTAATGCATTGCTGGTTTATGTGCTAAAAGGCCATTTGGTAAAATGAGTTAGGCCAGGACACAGACAGGAAATTTCCTACAGAACCTTTCCACCAGGGCTTCATTGAACTATAAGGTGGATGGGAAAGTGTGCTAAACAGCATAGTCCCTTCCTTGCCATGATACTCAAAATAAGTGCCTCACAGATCCTTGCAAACAGGAAGGATCCAACCCTACTTTCCACAAAGACAAGATTATGTGATGAGATTCTCATAAGACTCCTTACTGACCTTACTGTTTCTTCCTTTAGAACAACTGCAAAATGAGGCGCTCACTTGTTTCCAGAAAACTAAAATTCTTGCTCTTTAAACATCTATCATCATGTTGCAGTCTTTTTAACACATACCCCAGTTTTTTCTTTATTGTTCATTGTATTAACCAGTGCTTGGTTCTCATGTTCAGTTCCTCACTGGGGTACCCAGTAAGACATTTATAAAATGTCATTGGTGGTCTTCCTTGTCTTCTGACTATAATACAGTTAATCTGTAAGGGCATGTCAGTCACAGAGAATGACAGGATCATTTAGTAAGTGAGCACAAGGAAGAAATGGGCATTTTAAAATTTCTGCATGCAATCTTATAAGTTGGGAAGATATTTTGCCATCTTTAAGAGCCGAGGTACTCTATCCTGCCCAGTGCTATCTGGGTCACAGTGAAATGTGATCCTTCAGCACTGTCTTGTAGGCAAGAGGACCCATATAATCCTTACATATATAAAGAACAAAATAGAAAGAAGTTGCAGGGAAGTTTTGTTACAACTGTACTTGGCAAAGTTGTGGACCAGTACTGAAGTACATGGTCCAAACCATGAAAAAAATAGACAAAACAAATGAGAAAAGATATGAAGAATAACTAAGAGAGTGGAAAAAATGGACTTATGGTGCAGTATTCATCTTTTAAAACTGCACTGCTCTATAGATGGTACAATATTCTTCACACACCTTTCTATCACCATCGAGTGTTTAGGATAGTCTTGATGCTAAATGCCCAACTTTTGCATGTCTGAAGAGGGCAAAGCCAATCTGTAGTGAGAGACACCACTCTACTGAGAAGCTTATGTGACTTTAGTGTTATATAAATCCTGAATTTAATATTTCTCCCATGGGAATCTGATATTGGCAGTACCAGAGCTCCTTGTTTATTGCCTAGATGTTGAAGTCAGACAGAACAAAAGAAGGGCGCAGGCTGCACTGGGACTACTTATTAAGCTTGGGTATAGATTCTTCGTCAATACAAATGTTTTAATCACAGTTACATTTTTTACCCTAAAAGTTATAACATAATTCACATGGGAATTGATTCTGAGGGAGCCTTTTGTTCTATGTTGATTAAGCAGCCAAGGGTCTGTTCTAGAATCAATCAGGAGAGAGGACACAACAGCCCTTCCTGGCTTTCCGATCAGTGAGGCCATCCTAGATATCCTTTTGTCATTAATAGGGTCCAAGTTTTCTAAGTAGAATCAATAACTAGGAAGAGAAATGGAAGAATGTCCTGCAACACTGAAACTGCACGTGATCTAATCAGTTCGTCAGTAGGAGACTGATGAGTTTCTTGTTGCTGTTTATTTAGATGTCATTATAACTAAGTAGATGGCACATCAAAGAACTAGAGAACTAGAGAAAAAGAAATCCAGAATTTAGAACTGCTGGAGAAGTGTTATCACCGCTTTCTTTTTCTTTTGCTATAAAAGAAAGATAAATTTGTTCGTGTGTTCCTCAGAATATAGAGATATAGATATAGATATAGATATAGATATAGATATAGATATAGATATAGATATAGATATAGATATAGATATAGATATAGATATTTATTTGGAAATAATTGAGTTCCTTATGAGTTTTTCTTCTGCAGGAAACAAAGTAACACCTAGAGTTGTGGGGAAAACCACTGAGATTAAACAGAGGTATAGTATTTTGCACGAAACAGGTTTTTGTTGTTTGTAGCAAATACTCATTTTATTTCAAGGGTGATTAAATTCTAAGATAAGCATTGGAGGAAAAAAATTTGTTTTATTTCTAAAAATCAGTTAATAACAGTTGACCAGTTATTTTTTCCTGAACTGTGTTGCATTTCTTAATTATTTTCCTCCAGCAATAAACTGCAGGAGGCCTTATTTTCTTCACATTTACCTGAATGCGAACTTGGATAGATATTTTAAATTAATAATTACATTGTTGTCAACTTCTATATTTGCTAGAGAAAATAATCTGATTCAGACATTTTTGAGTGGATTAATGTGTGCTTTCAGAATTTGTTGCAATTCTATATCAAGTCTGTCACTGCTGGGAATATCATCATCAAAATGAATGTATAAATCCAATATGATGCTTTCAGAATTAAAATGAAACTATTTTACTAGACACAGAAGCAGAGAGGTAAACAGGAATTTGGATGGTACAAATGATATTAAACATGAAACTTTAATTCCTATATTTTAAGATGTGACATTTGTAGTAAACATTTCTCAGTATGTAGAATAAAAGTTGGACGTTTCTAAATGTTCTGTCTTTCACTGACTCAGTGGAGGGATCAGAAGCTTCACAAAATTCCTACCTCTCACAATTCCTTCAGTTATCCAAATGCTAAAGCAGGTGGGGTTTGGGCATTGATTTTTTATATAAATGTGATTCATGTAAATAAAAAAAATACAAAGACGCTGCACATCCTCATTGTCACTTAGAAGCTGATATGTTGAACATTCTCAGGTATGTATAATAACAGCTGAAATAATGATTGTTTTGTACATTTGGCACTGGCCCAGGAAAGCATGATTACGTTTCTTTGCTGTGAACTGAAGGAATAATGTACTATTTGGTAGTAAATGATTGAGGAATATTCAACTGTTCATCATTTTTAAAAAGACTCTAGAGAAAAGCAAAATTGGCTAACCTTTTAGTAAACACGGGAATGCAAAATTGCTTGAATATGGAGCAAGTCAGTCCAGTAGATTCTGAATTACAGAGAAAGAAATACAGTTAAGTTAAGTGAGTGCTTGGAGAGTTCTTATTTTATATGCAAAGTTAATAATACTGTCTTGAGATCAACCCAATTTGCCTAAAATACTGCATGTATTTCACTTATATGCTGTTGACAAACATTATTCCAAAATGAGTTTGGCACAAGCCAATGGATAGTGAAAGTGGCTATAAGTAGCATTTTGAAATTAAAACACTTAAAACCATATATCTATTAATAGCTGAGAATATTTGCATCCACTGTTTCTCAACGAACAATATACCATGCAGAACAGGCCACAGGAAAACCCACACATTTCATTGTAAACAAAGATAATGAACTCAGGAAACCAAAACTATCAAAGGATTTACGAAATTAAGTAAAGAGTATGTCCATGTTTCCATTGACTGGTGGTTGGACTGGATCATCTTAGAGGTCTTTTGCAATCTTAATGATTCTATTCTATGATTCTGTAATCCTTAACACATTGATACTACTAGAATTTCTCAGTGGCAGAATTGAGAAACAGCACCTCTCAGCTCCGAAATATGTTTTGCTGCTGGGTATGTTCCTAGAACAGCAAAGCGTTTAAAACTAAAAAAAAGTAGAAGTTCCGTTGTGGACTGTGGCAATACCACTGATAAAGATTAACTCCACCAATGAGAAGCTGTCTTTAGACATTTTGACTGTACAGTGTGATTTGTTTAGGTTTCTTTCTGGGCGTTTTAGCCATCACAGCAGCTTTAGTACTGAACACTAGGACAAAACACCTACATTCAAATGAACCATTATACAGTAGAGAAAAATTGAGTTGCTCTCAGCAAATCAAAGTTTCCATTTGCCATAAAATTTTTGTAATCTGATTATCCTTTCCTATCATAGTACGTATCTGCATGTGACTTCTCATCCTTCTCTGGAGAGAAAATAAGCAGTATTTTTAAGTATCTTAAGATGCTACTGAAGGTTTTTATATTTCTAACGCTAAACCTCCTACCTCAGTAGAACACAATTATGATTGCATTGATAAGAAGTTCTGAGAACTGAAAAAATATCTCCAGTATCAATATGGAAAGGAACTTACTTCACCTATAGGTACCATCTATAAATTCTAGTTTTCAGGGTTGTAGACAGCTCTTGTGTTGAGTAGTAGCTGGACCCATGTGCCCTCTTTTATCGACCACAGGAAAGAAAGAGGGCACTTCAGCAGGGGTGTAAATTGTGAGGCGGGGAGGGAAGCTTGGAGGGTTGTAACTTGGACTTTTTATCTTGATTTGTAATTGAAAAAAGGAATACCTTGGAATTGCAGGTGTCCAATTAGAGAAACAAATGGCTTTTGACACTTACTGATATATATAGAGAGATAAAAAGTAACAAGCAGCAGAGCAATGGACTTCTCACATTTACCATCACTGATGGCAGGTGAGAATATCAAGATGCACAACTAGAAGCAGCTGCCACAGACTGAATCCTGTGGAAACAGAGATGCAACGTGAAACCAAAAGTGTGCTAGTGCAGGCCAACATAGATTATGTTAATAATGAGAAAAAGGGCTTGCTAAGTTAACAACTTATTACCAAAGACAGCGCAAAGCACCAGAACTGAGAAACTTCTCTTTGCGAGTGGTAAAAATTACCGCCATCATTACACACATAGCGTAGTATCTTCTGCAAATAAAAAGAAATGACAAAACGAAGGAGAATGGCAAGGACAACACATGCAAAAGAAACTGTCTTGCACTTTTGGGAATGCGTAATTACTCCGTAGCAGTCTGCGCACCCCAAATGATCAGAAGGGGTCAGCCTGTGACACTATGCCATCTCAACTCTTTTTAGAACATCAAACACACATTTAGCACTTTTCAGATACCGATTGGACAATGAATAATTAATTCCATTTCAACTACTGTGCTGTGTCTTTAGGAGCAAAAGCCGTCTAAAATAAGTCTTAAGTGTTCTATGCAAGGAACTGGAAATCATAAAACGAGGCCCATGAACAAGAATTCCCTGAACAGGCCATAAGTGACAATAGCTCAGTTCAGATATGGGGAATTCCAGCAGCTTTTCAAGGAGGTGGTATCAAAGTGACACATCAGCCTCCTACCCTCCTGCCATGAATGGATTAGTAAAATGATTCATTCAGCCATTTGAGAAAGCAATCTGTGCTACATCCCTGCATGGTATTAAGCAAGATAGCTCAAGGTAGTTAACAACGCAATAATCTTCTGTCTGTAGAAACACACTTTAGCATTAATGTTTATAGAACTTAATTTAAGACCTCACCAGGATGTTCTAATCCTTAATCTACAAAATGATACTAAAAATAAATAACATGACTAAGTAGTCACAGATGAAAACATCTGAGCAAGGACTTTCATCTTAAAAAAGAAAACCTATTTTTAAAGCATTTTGGAAAGGTGGAATTATTAGGACAGAGCCTGGTCTTCTTCACTAGACTGAAATCTCATAGAACTAATTAGGTTGTGGAGAAGACATGGAATGCTGAGGCTGAAAGAGATCTCTCAGGGTCATGTAACCAAAAACTTTAGCTCAATGCAAAATGAATTATACATTTATCATTCCTGAACTGCTCTTTAAAAAGTCAGTTAGCTTGCTTTTAAAAAACCTCTAAAAGCTCATGGATTTTATTCCAGCACGTCAGCACCTCCAACATTCAGAAGTTTGCGCTAACATCCAATTTGAATGTCTTGCTTTTTCAGAACAAAGATACCAAGACTACAATCTTAATTTCTTTCACATCATATTTTCTACAGTTCTAGTCATTCTTCCTGTTTCCTCTGGACGCTTGCTAGTTGATGTATGACTTTGTTGAATGACCAGAACTGAACACAGTGTTACATTTGAAGAGCCTGCAGTGCCATATAATGTGGGATTACTTCCTGTGTCAGCTGAGCACTTTTTTTTTCTCCATCCTACACTTGATTATTTTTACCCAAAGGTAGCATCTTGCACTTTTCTCTATTGAGTTATATCCTTTTTTAAATCTGGGTTATTTCTCTGATTTACTCTTAGGAATTCTAATCCCGACTAAACATCTGCAAAGCTGAGTTTTCTGTTTAACTACTTGGATACCTTTTGAAATAGTGAACAATGGTGGACACTGCCCCTGCAGGACTCCAGTCAACACACTCTGCTCTGCCACTTGGACAGAGAACAACCAATAACAACTCCATTAATAGAGTTTTGTGTTACAGTGGTTTCAACTAAGTCATGTTTCTCTGGGTTATTTATTAGAATTTCACATATGGCAATATCAAAGCCATTATTAAGTGAAATGACAAAACATTGACTGGTTCTTCATCTGTAAGACCCATTTTTCTGACATAGAGACCAATTAAACTAGCTTGCTATAATTTGCTTTATGCTGGCTGTAACTTTTATCCTTTTGGATCTTTATAAGTAGCTTGTTTCAACAGTTTTACAGGAAAAGACATTAGGCTGATTTGTTTAGAATTCCCTGATTTCACTTTTCTGCCTTTTAAAATGTAAGTATGATATTTTCTCTTTTCTAATCTCATTATTTTTCTCAGTTCGTCACAGAGAGGTGCTAACTACTGTACCAAGTGTTTGAAGTATCCTAGACTGAGGTTCCTCAGGTTCACATAATTTGAGAGTACATAGTTCAAGGTATTTTCTAATCTATTCTTTTTTATTTTTGACTGAGTAGTTACTCCTTCAGCTGTGGCATTGTGCTACCGTCTGATCGCAGCTTGGTGGAAGCTCTTGCAAAAAAGGCATTAAGCTATTAGATGTTGATAACTTTCTCATGTATTGAGCAGTGGGTTAATTTTTTTCTTGACATTTTTATTATAGCTAATGTAGTTAAATATATATGGACTATTCCTTGATGGCCTTAGCTCACTGCCACCTTATTTGTTTTTATTTTTTTGTATATCTTGGCCTTTCAGATTTCTGTACCTTTATACTTACACTACGTATTTTTATTTTTTGTTTATTTTTATTTCTTCCTTGGTAATTTTATCTACTTTGTACTTTCTCTGTGTTTCCTTGTTGTTTAAGAAGAATGAAGAACACATGATTCAACCAGGTTAGTGTCCTTGTGCATTTACTGCTTTCCTACACAGTTACATAGTTCACATTTGTGTACGTAAATTATTTCTTTCGGGAAGTGGCAGCTTGTCTCCAATTTCTGCTTGCTTTTATTTTCCTAAAGATCTCAAATTCCTATTTCTTAGTCTCTCCTTCCTAGGTGTTCTCCTAACTTCCCATTTTAAACCAGTTCCGTGGGTGGTTAAAAATCTATCTGGTAGAAGCTTCTTTCAAGGTGCTTTCCCCTGCTGCATCAGAAAGTTTTCCTCAGAGCACTGTATGTCCTCACTGGACAGTATGCATCCCACTGTGTTCTTTTCCCAACAAATAATAAGCCTAATTAATAATCAACACTAGGTTCTCACAGTGGTAACACCCACACATGCCTCCTTTATCCTTTGTCCAAAGATCTTCAGCAGATGTCCCTCTACCATCTGCAGCTCATAGCAAAGATAAGTCTTTGCTTATCTCCTTAACTGTCCTTTTACAACAGGTCTTGCCCCATTAGTATTCTAGTTTCCTGAAAAATAATACAATTCGTTACACCAATTTGAACATAACTTGAGTCATGTATTAAGACTTACAGGTCTTTCAACGCAGTCATTTGGAACAGTTGCATTTAAGGAGGGGTGAGGGAAGGAGGTATTCTTCTAAGCATCAGGTGAAGACTGAAGATTCATGATTGCTTCTATTAACCATGAAGACTCAGGGCTTCTGGTTATTTTAAGATATTCTCATCACAGGATCATAGAATAGTTTGGGTTGGAAGGGACCTTAAAGATCATCCAGTTCCAATCCCCTGCCATGGGCAGGGACACCTCCCACCAGCCCAGGCTGCCCAAGGCCCCATCCAACCTGGCCTTGAACACCCTCAGGGATGGGGCAGCCACAGCTTCCCTGGGCAACCTGTGCCAGTGCCTCACCACTCTCAGAGTGAAGAAATTCCTCTTTATGTCTAGTCTAAATCTGCCCCTCTCCAGTTTATACCCATTCCCCTTAGTCTTATCACTACAAGCCTTTGGGAACAGTCCCTCCCAAGCTTTCTTGTAGCCCTTTTCAGGTATCGCTATAAGATCCTGGAGACTTCTCTCCTCCAGGCTGAACAACCCCAACTCTCTCAGCCTGTCCTCATATGGAAGGTGCTTCAGCCCTCTGATCATCTTTGTAGCCCTCCTCTGGACATTTTCCCACAGCTCCAGGTCCTTCATATGTTGAGTATTCCAGAACTGGACACAGTACTCATCCTGTAAGTTTCTCCTCTTTTTTTATTCTACAGTGGGAATCAGCAAGTTCTCAGCCTAAAAGACCTGTCTGACAAATAGCAATGTATTATCCAAATATATTTTTGGACCATCTTCTCTTAGCCTTTGAAGAGATCTATGGACTTAGGTATTCATGACATGGGGTTCCCGTTAGCTTTGCTGTGACTACTCTACTGGATCAACAGTGTCAGGAGTTGCCTTCCCCATCATCCAGTCCCAGTGGCACTAGCTCTGTTATTTATTACCAGACAGGCCTCAGGGGATGACTTCTCTCAGGAGCAATGAAGTAGCTACAAGACTCCCTTGTCTCCCTGCAGAGAAGAAGCAGGAGTAGGAAGAGGTAAGCATAGGTAATACTTCTCCATGGCCAAACTATGCATGTGTCTGTGTGTGAAAGAAGCCATCTGTGACTTCTTGTCTGTTCACAGTGAGATTTTTTTATTTATGCACATTGTTCCAGGAGGTAGACAGCAGGCACTGGGACATAATATCTGTGCTTTAATCCTTCATTAGATAAAGTTAGCCCTTAATGTCCCAGAAAAACTCCAGAATGCATTATTCAGATCAGGCAGATTTTCCATCATGTTATTTGGTAGACAAAGAATAAGATAGTAAGATAGGCATTGAATAAGCAATTTTCACATCTGTATTTTCACAAGGGACACCTGATAGCTCCTAATGAACTTACAGGTGGCCATTGATTGCTGTTGCCCAGAATCATATTGTGTCATTAGAAAATTAAATACAGGCAGAAGGTACTAGTTTTAGATCTCCATTAGAAAACTGACAAATTTTTAAGGATATATAATGTAACTGTACAGTCATTTCACAGCACACCAAAAAAATTCTGCACCCTGAGATTAAACAATGGACTTTCCATGTCACACGTTCTATTGTGAGAATGATATTTTACCTGGAAATGTCCCTATTTAATTAATTTTCACAGTGCACTAGCTCAGAATCATTCTTTATTATTCTAATAATCTTTCTACAGTGCAGCTGAAATTGTTACACAGGTGCTTTAATTGAAAAAAAAAAAATTCCTGTAATTGGATTCCAAAACCATGCTTCCTCTGCTTGGTAGAAATGAACAGACTGTAAGGCCATAGTTTCTCAAAGGTGTCAGTCTTTTTTAGCAAATCTAGTAGTACCAGTTCAAAAACACTGCAGCCATGTGATACAAATTCCTGAACTCATGCAAACTTATCATAGAGTTTCAAATGCATGTAAAAATTGTGAAGGCTAGCTCTGTCCTAGGGGATATTGGATCAGGTATTATCTCACCAAACTACTTTGGACATTTTGCTGAATCAAGCAACTTTTGTCCTCCTGTAGACAATATGGAACAGGAAAGCCACTGTAAAAGAGGCATAAACACCACATCAAGTACTCTGATGGAGTGATGGAAATGCAGTGCTGTATTCATGCTTGATCTAGATTAAATCTGTACTGAAAGGTGATCCAGCATGTGCACATTTGGAACTAGATCCTAAGGCTTCTCCCAATCAGGAGCATGCCAGTAAATGATCAGGATGCTTGTTGTAGTCACCATAATTGCATATAGTTTTACCCAATTACAACCTCTGTTCAAGTAAAACATCCCATTCATTATATTTCCAGTGTTTTTAATAGTGGCAGGCAAAGTAAGACAGATCTAGTGAACTAGTGGATCATAAGATTCAGATCCTACAAGGTATTTGGCTTCCTCATGGTAGTGGCTATAGTTCTATAAAACCTGAATATTTGGGGTTGAAGCAATTTTAAAAGACATATCAATGTTGCGTGTCACTAGGAGGTTTTACTCCATCATCTGGAATTTGGAACTAGTCTGTTCAAATTTTCAAGTCAAACAAATTTACTGAAATAAAAAAAAATATAGGACTATAGACAGAATTTATGTGGAAGTTTAATTGTGCTGACAACAGTTCTACGACTGTCATGGTACAGTTTCTATAGGCAAGATTGAACTAGTTGAGTTACATATTTAACTAGGGTAAAAATCAATGTATTTGAGTGAAATAATCAGAAAACTAGGAGGCATGTCCCGGCTTCAGCCTGTGTTCCCCAGGTCTCAGTGTGGAGGCCAGTTCTGTTCAATACCTTTATCAATAATCTGAATGAGGGGATCAAGTGCTCCTTCAGTGAGTTTGCAGATGACACCTAGCTGGGTGGGAGTGTTGATCTACTTAAGGGAAGGAAAGCTCTGCAGAGAGATCTGGACAGGCTGCATTGATGGGCTGAATCCAACTGTAAGGCATTCAACAAGGCCAAATGTCGGGTCCTGCACTTGGGTCACAACAACCCCATGCAATGCTATGGGCTTGGGGAAGAGTGACTGGGAAAGGACCTGGGGGTATTGGTCAACAGCCAACTGAACATGAAGCAGCAGTGTGCCCAGGTGGCCAAGAAGGCCAGCAGCATCATGGTTTGTATCAGAAACAGCCAGCAGGACTGGGGTAGTGATCATCTCCCTGTACTTAGTGCTGGTGAGGCCATGCGTTGAATCCTTTATTTGGTTTTGGGCCCCACACTACAAGAAGGACATTGAGGTATTGGAGTGCATCCAGAGTAGGGCAGCAAAACTGGAGAATGAGCCGGAGAACAAGTGTTATGGGGAGTGGTTGAGGAGCCTGGAGCTGTTTAGCTTGGAGAAGAGGAGGCTGAGGGGAGACCTTGTCACTCTACAACTATGTGAAATGAGGCTGTAGTGAGGCAGGTGTTGGTCTCCTCTCTCAGATAACAAGTGATAAGATGAGAGGAAATGGTCTCAAGTTGTGCCAGGGGAGGTTTAAATTGGGTGTTAGGAAATATTACTTCACCAAAACTGTTGTCAAAGACTGGCACAGCCAGCCCATGGAAGCAGTTGAGTTCCCATCCCTGGACGTATTTAAAAGATATGTAGATGTGGTGCTTGGGGACATAGTTTAGTGGTGGAGTTGGCAGCATTATGTTGACAGTTGGACTTGATGATCTTAAAGGTCTTTTCCAATCTAAAACATTCTGTCATTCTATGATTCAGCTGAGTAAATGGAGATTTAATATTCTGCCACTCAACAGTCAAGTAAGTAACCACAGTTACTTTTTATTTTACCATTACTCCCTGTCAGTCTCTGGGAGGTAAGTAGAAACAGATTTGTAATTATAAGTAAGAAGAAAAGTGAAGCTTTAAAAACCACATTGTCTGGAATACCTGGTATTTGGGACACTAGGTACAAATACCAAAACATCTTTGCAAGTAGGTAATTCTGTGACTAGTTCCCAAACAAATCAACATAGATTTTTCAGCCTGCTGAATGAAGACAAATGCAAAAGCAGAACATATACTCCTATTAAAAAAAGTCAGCTGGCAGCAGCTCCTTTGTACAAAGGAGGAATTTCTTCACTTATGAGAGTGGGGAGGCACCGGCACAGGTTGCCCAGGGAAGCTGTGTCTGCCCCATCCCTGGAGGTGTCCAAGGCCAGGTTGGATGGGGCCTTGGGCAGCCTGGTCTGGTGGGAGGTGTCCCTGCTCATGGCAAGGGGGTTGGAACTGGATGATCTTTAAGGTCCCTTCCAACCCAAACCATTCTATGATTTTATATTTCTATGTGAGCCTTTGCCACACTTATGACAACGTGCCTGGTTTCCATTTTGTACCTTTTGCATCTCTGACTCTCAAAGATTTCTGCTGAGGGAAATAATTCATGCCAGAATATGGAATATATATTTTTAATTCTTGATTAGCTAAAACTTTTACCATGCTCCCAAAACATTTTTTGCATTTATCTGTGATAGATTTCCCTGAAGTGATTCTGAAATACAAAAAGAATGTTTTATAACAGTAAATGTAGTGCTTCTCACAGGTGGCTTTTCTCTAGGTTAAACATTCACGCTGTCTGGGTGGACTGTGGTCTGTGTTCACAGATTTATGTGTATTTTTCAAATACAGCATCACCCATTTAGCACAGTATGGTCTTCTGAAAGTTCACTTGGCAAGAAACAGTTCTTGCTAAGTATGAAGTGTGAAATCTGGCAATAAAATTTTAAATATAACCCAGTATTTTTCAGCCTATATCCTGGAAACTGCTGTCTTATTATAAAAAATTTACTAGTTTCTAGCCAGTATTATGTGTAGCAGTGTAAGAGGGTGTAACTGAATGCTCATCCTTCTGCGTTTATTAGTATAATGTTCTGTTTAATAAGTTATAAGATCTTATGTAATCTTAAGTACTTTATTTGTAACAGACAATTCCAATGGTATAATGATTTACTTACTGTTATGTTTTACATTACGATATCACTTAAGAGTACCATTTAGTCTCACTGTTTTAATGACTTTATAAACATTTTAATACCTGTTCCAAAGTGTTTACATTTTAAGTCTGTTCAGTTTAACATTAAACAGTTTTAATGTACTCATTAATATTGGACTTAAAATAAGCTCCATGAAATCAGTCAATATCTGCTCTAGAGTATCTTGCTATTGTAGTTCTAAATGAAATTAAATTATAAAATTTGTGTAAAAGAAAGTGTGTATATTCACATAATATCTGACTCAGACTTCAGAAAGAAGCAATTAGTTGAGAAAAAAAATATATATATATCACTACCCATTTAGCTTCCCCAACATACACACTGGTTTTCTCCTCCACTCTTAGAATCAGCTTGAAGCAATCTTAAAAAAACCCATAAACCATAAAATTCCCATTAGCTATTTGGATAAACATTTCTAAGGGACATTTAATATATTTCTTTTTCAGACTTTTTAAAAATCATTTTGTGCTATAATAATTTTTCAAAGATACTTAATTATTTTTTATGTATCCCTTACTCTAAAACATCACCCCAAATAGTCTAATTAGCTAAAAACTAATTAAATAGTAAATGTCTGGCTCATTAAAATTTACATCGTCTTTGTGACTTTAGAAAATTGAACAGATTTTATTATCTTCTGCTTTTAGAATCACTGTATAATTTATGCAACTATTTTGGCAAATAAGACTACAGATACAAGCCTTTCTGTTGAGTCAGATCAGTCAGTGGAACCTAAAAACTGTGGCAGTTGGAAGTTCAGATTTCTTAATAACATGCTTTCCTTTCAAAGTTGTTCTGATGAGTTGCTCTTCAAAAAACCCCAATGTGTTTACAAGAAATATTATTAAATTAATAAAAACAAATTACTTGATTTATCCTTGCAAGATGTCTTGAATATACCTACAATTGCATTGTGAAACTTCGTCCAAAACTGCTGCCCATATCCCATTCCCTGATGGGGATGAGGCTTGTGGTGAAAGGAAGAGGGGGAATGGGTATAAACTGGAGACGACCAGATTTAGGCTAGATATGAGGAAGAAATTCTTCCGTATGAAAGTGGTAAGGCACTGGCACAGGTTGCCCAGGGAAGCTGTGATTGCCCCATCCCTGGAGGTGTTCAGGGCCAGGCTGGATGGGTCCTTGGGCAGATTAATTTGGTGGGAGGTGTGGCAGGGGGGTTGGAACTGGATAATCTTTAAGGTCCCTTCCAATCCAAACCATTCTACGATGCTATGATTCTATAATGCTATGTTTGAAGCTGTGCCTGAAGGATTTTCACAGTCTGCCTCAGACCCACCAGGCGTACCTGAGCTGGCTACCTTGGGCCATGCTGCCAGCAGGACACCAGCTCTCCAGGTACCTGGACTTACAACCATGTCCATCATCTCTTTTTCAGAGCAACGTACCCACAGCCACCAAGATGCCAGGTATGGCAAGGCTACAATGAATAAGCAAGGAACACCTCTGTTAAGGATGTAGTGAATATTCTCTGTAAGAAATGTTAAATAGAGAAACAAACAGTAAAATGCACATTATCTTTCAAATGTATTGCCCATTGGAGAAGTATCTTGTAGGAGTAAGTATGCATTGGGGCATCCCAGTCAAGCCACTATGAAGGTAAAAATGGTACTCAGTCCCATGGGCAGAGGGGATCCCATCTTGTGATATGGCACTCAGCCCCAATATTTCCGGGCATAGAATCATAGATTTATAGAATTATAGTGTTTGGGTTGGAAGAGATGTTAAAGATCTTTTAGTTCCAACCCGGCTGCCATGGGCAGGGACACCTCCCACTAGATTAGGCTGCCCAAGGCATGAACAGATGTATCAGTGCAGAGTTAACTTCTTTACTATATATATAAAATAAAGAATATACTTCCGAAGAACTCAGTGCTCTCTTCTTGCATCCCAAGATCGTGTAAATCAATTTTTTAGCCTAGAAGTTATAACTGATTGCCTCTAAAGTTTTTCATACCACGTGTAAGCTTACTCTCCTAGTTTGTCCTAATATGGAAACAAAGTGGATCTTTCAGACTCCTGCACCTTTGAAAATCATGGGGACTTTGAACACCGCATCCTTTCCATGTTGCACTCGGAGCTGTTCTAAGTTGATGACCATGATGTGTCCAGATTAAAAGGGACTGGAGAACACATCTTACGAGGAGTGGATGAGGGAACTGGGGTCGTTAAGCCTGGAGAAAAGGAGCCTGAGGGTAGACCTTATCATTGCCTACAACTACCTGAGAAGTGGTAGTATGAGCTGGGCGTTGGTCTCTTCTCTCAACCGATAAGTAATAGGACAAGAGGAAACAGCCTCAGGTTGTGCCAGAGGAGGTTCAGATTGGGCATTAGGAAAAATTTCTTCACCAAAAGGGTTCACAGTCACTGGCAGAGGCTGCCCAGGGAGATGATTGGGTCACCATCCCTGCAGCTGTTTAAAAGGCGGGTAGAATAATTGCTTAGGGACGTAGTTTAGTAGTGGGCAACTGTGGTTGGGCTTGATGATCTCGAAGGTCTTTTCCCGCCTAGACATTCTATGACTTCTCCCTGTACCCAAAGGCAAAGGGCTCTCCCTCTGCGGAGGCTGACGCCACAGGGCACACCGCAACAAGCGCCCTCTTTTAAAATGGTGGCCATGTCACATTGTTCTCAATAGGACTGAAGCCACGATCGCCCTCAGCCCTCCATTTTGAGAGCGACAGTGGCTTTGTGGCCAGCAGGTGGGCTGGGCTTCCCATCGGGAACAATGGCACGGGGCTGAAAAATGGCAGAAAGAAACACATCAGCCTGTGATCTCAGCCCCATCGGGAAGAATGAGAGGCTCTGGCGTTGTGGAAGGGATCAATTATTCATGCAGTTCCTCACAGGAGACTTTAAGCGCCAGCCTCTGCTGAGGGATAAGCCTCCAGTTATAAGGAAAAAAACTCCAAACAATTAAAAAAGGAATTAGACCATCCAAGCTAAATAAGAATTTTAAAAGACACTCAATGGTGGCACATCTGCTAAAAAGATGGTAAGAGATTAGAATGAGATGTATACAATGCTCTGCAAGGATATGGGGATGTAGAATAAAGGAGAGGATTACCATATACATTAAAAATAAGTGTGTTTTGTAGCTTACACAGAGTATCTCCATGAAAGCAATTCATTCTTAAAAAACTGAACTAGCCACTTATTGCAAGTGCAATTAGATCTACTGTTTATGTAGCTTAGCTCCTCCTCCAAGGTCTTTCTGCTGCCCACTCTAATACCTCCCATTTTCATGCCAACTGCAGCTTATTTTCCATTTAACACCGTGAATCCTTCTCCCTTCTTCTCCCTCGAGTATCTACCAATTAAGTTCATCTGCAAAAAGGTGAATTAGTGACTTTTTGTGGTTGTATACTTCATGTTTGGTTTCACTGTGTCTAAAGGAATTGGACACAGGAGTTGGGCACTGCAGGACCATGGGATGTCACTGGGCTCCATGGGGGGCTTCTGGACCATGACATTTTTTTCAGACATCACACTAGTTCCCATACATACCGAATGAGGCATTCATCCTTCAAGAGGCTCAGGCACGTGTGCATCCCACTGTGCAAATCCTGCAGGTTGTTGATTTTGCATGTTGACTGCTTTGTACATGGCAATGTAGGTTGCATCAAGGATGCCTCTTTGTGAAGCATCAGGAGACTACATGAGCTCATTTGTAGTTGTTGGAGGGGTGTCTGGCTTTAATTTTTTTTATTTTTTCCAATCCTGATCCTACAAGAAGTATATTCAGTCCTTTGCCTGATAAAAAAATTACCACAGTGTCTCAATTTTTATCAGAATTGGAACATCTAATAAATATCACTTGCTTTGGGGATTTGTCCTGCTCATATTTCTGCCATAGGATAACTGGGATTCTGCTATTAATCATGGGAATTAATGCTTGAAGAATTCCTTTCATTTGAGGATTCAGAGTGCTGAAAAGCTAATTCATATTACATTACATTACCCTTGTGAATCATAGAATCACAGAATGGTTTGAGTTGGAAAGGATCTTAAAGATCATCCAGTTCCAAGACCCCTGCCATGGCAGGGACATCTCCCACCAGCCCAGGCTGCTCAAGGCTCCATCCAGCCTGGCCTTGAACACCTCCAGCGATGGGGCAGCCACAGCTTCCCTGGACGACCTGTGCCACTGCCTCATCACCTTCAGTGTGAAGAATTTCTTCCTAATATCTACTCCAGATCTTCTCCCCTCCAATTTAAAGCCATTCCCCCTCATCCTATCACTACAAGCCTTTGTAAAAAGTTCCTCCCCAGTTTCTTGTAGCCCCTTCCAGGTAGTGGAAGGCCCCTCTAAGTTCTCCCCAGAACCTTCTCTTCTCTGGGCGGAACAAGCTCAACTCTCTCAGTCTGTCCTCATAGCAGAAGTACTCCAGCCCTCTGATCATCTTCATAGCCCTCCTCTGGACCTCATTCCAATGGTTCCATATACAGAACTGACACCAGATTCCAGGATGGGTCTCACAAGAGCAGCGCAGAGCGGGAGAATCACTTCCCTCAACCAGTGGGACATTTTCTCCAGGGCAGAAAATTAAATATTAACAAGATGAAGACTTTGTAGACCATACATTCCATAGACATCTATATAAAAATGACCTGGATGAAGGCATTGAGCGCACCCTTAGCAAGTCTGCAGATGACACCAAGCTGGGTGGAAGTGTTGATCTGCTGGAGGGTCGGGAGGCTCTGCAAAGGGATCTGAACAGGCTGGACCGCTGGGTAGAGTCCAATGGCATGAGGTTTAACAAGGCCAAATGCCGGGTCCTGCACTTGGGACCTTCCCTGGGCAACCTGTGCCAGTGTCTCACCACCCTCATGGTGAAGAGCAACAAAGCTGGTGAGGGGACTGGAGAACAGGCCTTATGAGGAACGGCTGAGTGAGCTGGGAGAAGACGAGGATGAAGGGAGACCTCATTGCTCTCTAAAACTACCTGAAAGGAGGTTGTGGAGAGGAGGGTGCCAGCCTCTTCTCCCAGGTGACAGGGGACAGGACAAGAAGAAATGGCCACAAGCTCCGCTAGGGGAGATTCAGGCTTGACATTAGGAAAAAATTTTTCACAGAAAGGGTCATTGGGCACTGGAACAGGCAGTCCAGGGAGGTGGTTGAGTCACCTTCCCTGGAGGTGTTTAAGGGAGAGATGGACGGAGTGCTGAGGGGCATGGTTTAGTGTTTGATAGGAATGGTTGGACTCGATGATCCTGTGGGTCTTTTCCAAACTAGTGATTCTGTGACCTTATTTTTGAAGGTAGTAAGTACTTACGGCTTCCACTGATTTTACCCTCTAGCATTTGTCATCTGCTTTTGAAGATATTGACTTAAATTAATTGCCCTGGGTCACAGGGTAGTTTGTTAAATGTGTTCATAGGAAGTATCTTCCTTTGCTTGACTTGGCATTCAAACATAAACTCTGCTTTAGCTCCCTTTACAGTCTTTAATAATGGGAAAAACTCCTCCCTCTCCCAAAAGCACAACCAAAACCATGCAACAACAAACAAAAATGAGCTCATATATGTAGTCTTATCTAGAAACTGGCAAAATGCAATGTTATGTCTTAGATTTCTATATGAGACAGTACAATTCCTAACAGATTTCTTCATTGCTGGGCAACGAAGCAATCTGCTGTGCTACAGATTTAACCAGTGACATGCAGTAACTGTCACACGGTGTTAGTAGCACCACGAGGACCTATGGGAGCGCCTTATTCTGCCCTGTAACTAATCAGTCCACTAATGTGGGGAGGTACTCGGAGCATCAATTCTCTGCTAGTGGATTTAAACAGGATCCCAAAAGAAGAAGGAGCTGGCTGGCTACAGGAGCGTTCTCTTTAAGTTGAGGAGGTTTCCTTTGAGACCAGGCTATGACTATAAGATGCCTGACCTGCAGGCATGTAGAGCAGTTTATTGTATTTGTGTGTTGAATGAGCTAAACTGCCCTTTCATGTATTTGGGGATTAAAGCTTGCTTGAGAGATTAACTAGGGAGCCTGTGGCCTTTATTCTGGCACAGAAAGAGACAAAATGGACTATACTGGACTATTACATGGCCTATAACTTTGCGGGGAAAAGTGTATCTACATTTAATGTTTTCACAAGGCTAAAAGTTTATGGTTTATTTTGCTGTAATGACTCAGTATGTTATATTTCTCAGATGCCTGCCTGGTAACTGAGGTAGCTCCTTACCAAAACAACTTTACCTTACTCCCAAGAAGAGCTAGGAACAATAAATATGTGCTTATTTCTCATCTGCTCCAGTCTAGCCTACTATTTTAACTCAAGTCAGAAACAGCATGGCCAGCAGGACCAGTAAGGTGATTGTGCCCCTGTACTTGGCACTGGTGAGGCCACATCTCAAATCCTGTGTTCAGTGTGGGGCCCCTCACTACAAGAAGGATGTTGAGGTTCTGGAGCATGTCTAGAGAAGAGCAACGAAGCTGGTGAAGGGGCTGGAGAACAGGCCTCATGAGGAACGGCTGAGAGAGCTGGGGTTGTTCAGCCTGGAGAAGAGGAGGCTGAGGGGAGACCTCATTGCTCTCTACCAACTACCTGAAAGAAGGTCGTAGAAAGGAGGGAGCTGGCCTCTCCTCCCAAGTGACAGGTGATAGGACAAGGGGGAATGGCCTCAAGCTGCACCAGGGGAGGTTCAGATTGGATATTAGGAAAAAGCTTTTCACTGAAAGGGTCATCAGTCTATGTGCAGTATAATTCTAGTCATACACCTGAATTAATAAATACTGAATAGCAACTGCAGCAAGTTCAAAGCAGCTTGTTAATGACACATTACACAACATGAAGTGAAACTTCTTTTTCTGACATTGACTTTGGGATCACACATCCTGTGGTTTGGTGGGTTTTTTTTACAGTAAAACTGTACATTTGCTACCTATGTCTACTTCCCAGACTTGTCAGCACTTTTCTCTTAAACATTTGGCATCAACTACTTGTCAAAGACAGTCCAATGAAGTAGATGGACTTTGGAGCTTCTCTGTTATGGCAATTCCTGAATTCCTGTATGCTACATCACGGACTAAACACATCCTACCTTAAAAATAATAAAATAAAATAAAATAAAATAAAATAAAATAAAATAAAATAAAATAAAATAAAATAAAATAAAATAAAATAAAATAAAATAAAATAAAATAAAACATGTCAAAGCAATGTTTCAGTTCACCTAATTTGTTCATTGTTTCAGAATTTTGATGGGGTAAAATTTTTAAGTTATTGAATTTTCATGATGGTAAAATTTTGACCAGCAGAAAATGTTCAAATATTGCAAATACTATTTCTTGTCTAGCTGCAAGAATGAAATCTGCCCCTCTCCAGTTTATACTTTTTCCCCTTGTCCTATCACTACAAGCCTTTGTAAACAATACCTCCCCAGCTTTCTTGTAGCCCCTTTCAGGTACTGAAAGGTCTCTATAAGGTCTTCTTTGAGCCTTCTCTTCTTCAGGCTCAACAAGCCCAACTCTCTCAACCTGTCCTCTCATTGACATTGAATTGAACATATCTCATTGAATTATGCTAATATTAAAGAGAACAGAAATGATACCTGACCATCAGGTTTAAAACATAGAAAATCCAAGTTATCCTTTCTATCCGGGACCAGAGATGTAATTTTATTGTAGGTTTCCCAGCTTTATTTTAATTTTATTTATTCAAGTTCTAGTGATAATTCCAGTATTTGCCACCAGATGGCACCGCAGTGATATTATCGTGTAAGGGCTCTTCATATCCTCACATATCCTGAGATAATTACCAAGTATGCATCACTTCTTTCTCCACGCCGTTATGTTTATACCACCAGGCTTACTGGCGCAGCTATGACAGCTAATGATTTTAATACTTAGCCAATTTAACTTTATGAGAAGAGCTCAGTAGTGGAGAAAACCTACCCTAAGCTTGATTTGCCCAGATATTGCCATGTGTAACACTGCAGGCAAATGCTGTCTTTAATGGCAAGACACGAAGAGCGGCAGCTCCCACCTATGTCAGGTCCATGCAAGCCTCACAGAGCATCAATTCCCTGCCCCTGCACTTTTGAACAGGATCTCAGCCTCCAGCCAGCAACCACTGTCTATTGCATTCCATGCTTTTTCAATGCAGAATTTAATGCTTTCCCTTGCTTCTCTCCTCTCAGATAGCGCATCCCCCTCAATGCCCCCAATTACCTCTCAGTTCTAGTGCTACCTGATATGTTCTGTCATGACCTACTGCTGTAGCTTGAGTAACAGGTATTCATCCTAACCATGATTTCTTGCAGGTACATGGAAGTAAAAAGAAATAAACCTGGGAGTCTAGACATGTGTTGAGCAGTAAGTCACAATTGCCTCTGTTGAGAAGCCAACTTTACACTAATAAAGCTGTCACCACAGAATGCTGTTATCATAGAATCATAGAATTGTAGAATGGCTTGGGTTGGAAGGGACCCTAAAGATCATCCAGTTCCAACCTCCCTGCCATGGGCAGGGACACCTCCCACCAGCCTAGGCTGCCCAAGGCCCCATCCAACCTGGCCTTGAACACCTCCAGGGATGGGGCAGCCACAGCCTCCCTGGGCAACCTGTGCCAGTGCCTCACCACCCTCATGGTGAAGAGCAACAAAGTTGGTGAGGGGACTGGAGAACAGGCCGTATGAGGAACGGCTGAGTGAGCTGGGAGAAGATGAGGATGAAGGGAGACCTCATTGCTCTCTAAAACTACCTGAAAGGAGGTTGTGGAGAGGAGGGTGCCAGCCTCTTCTCCCAGGTGACAGGACAAGAGGGAATGGCCTCAAGCTCCACCAGGGGAGGTTCAGGCTGAACATTAGGAAAAAATTTTACACAGAAAGGGTCATTGGGCACTGGAACAGGCGGTCCAGGGAGGTGGTTGAGTCACCTTCCCTGGAGGTGTTTAAGGGATGGATGGATGGACAGGGTGCTGAGGGACATGGTTTAGTGATTGATAGGAATGGTTGGACTCGATGATCCGATGGGTCTCTTCCAACCTGGTGATTCTATGATTCTATGAAGAAATTCCTCCTTATGTCTAGTCTAAATCTGCACCTCTCTAGTTTATATCCATTGCCCCTCATCCTGTCACTACAAGCCTTTGAGAACAGTCCCTCCCCAGCTTTCTTATAGCCCCCTTTCAGGTACTGGAAGGTCGCTACAAGATCTCCCTGGAGCTTTCTTTGCTCCAGGCTGAACAACCCCAACTCTCTCAGCCTGTCCTCCTATGGAAGGTGCTCCAGCCCTCTGATCATATTTGTAGCCCTCCTCTGGACCTGTTCCAGCAGCTCCACATCCTCCTTATGTTGAGGATTCCAGAACTGCACACAGTACTCCAGATGAGGTCTCACAAGAGAGGAATAGTGGGGCAGAATCACCTTCTTGGATCTGCTGGCCACGCTTCTTTTGATGCAGCCCAGGATACAGCTGGCTTTCTGGGCTGCGACCAAACATTGGTGGCTCATGTTGAGCTTCTCATCAACCAGCACCCCAAGTCCTTCTTTTCCGCAGGGCTGCTCTCAACAATTTATTACATATAAACCTTATCTGGTCTTATATTTATATTATATATCATACTTATCCAAGCAATCACTTTGAAGTTTTTCAAGGGTTTATTTTTTACTTAAACAAATAAAATAATATTTATTATTTAAACTAATAGTTTAGGAATTTTACTTGCAGGTCAAGATGTGTTGCATTTATAAGTTTGCAGCATAAAAAACTCTCACGACTTTCTTTTAGAGGTCTGATGCTTCTCTGATTTTCAGCAGGTTAGTAACATTCAGTAGGAAAATAATACTGTGAAAATTAAAAGATAGAACATCTGCTTCTGACTGTGTCTTATACACCACATGGCTGGATGATGTGGGTTCTGGAAATACACCCAAATCTCTTGGTAGCCTATACCAAACAGAACCTTCCTCTGTATCAGGTAAAATAAAAACTACTGGTTATTTTCTCAATTCTGCTCCTGTTTTCTGCCATTAAGATGTTCTTGTTCTTAGGGGAATAGTGACTGAACTACACACAGTTGTGTATCAGCAGTAAATTGTAGTTACGGTAATAAGTTTAAATATACAACCATTTGCAACATCGTAATCCAAGGCTGTAGATGAGTCAGAAAGGGAGTCTGGTAGTACATGAAAAAGCAGTATATTACTAAAACAAAAAGTTGTAACTTTTGTAAGGTCTTAAAATTAATCCCAGGCTGAAATTGTTAGCACAAAATTAGGGTTCTCTGAGGTGGCCTCTGGAATGCCAAGCTGAATAAATTCAGGCTTCCAAAAATAACCCCCTCAAGAATTAGAGTGAAAGCAAATGACTGTGTGATCATCACTACTACTCCCTCACTCTTCTGAAACTACTTCCGTGTAGTTCATCTGCATTCAAAGTATTAAATAGCAAACTTATGGAGAGTGGCTGGAACAGTCATAGAATCATAGAATCATTAAGGTATGAAAAGTGCTCTAATATCATCCAGTCCAATCATCAGGCCAACACTACATGCCTACTAAACCATGTCATGAAGTCTAGCAGAACTCCTGTGATACAAGTTGCAATTAGTAAATAATAAATATTTAAGTAGTTGTTTAAAACAGAAGAAAAGCATTGGAACAAGAACTTAAAAAAATCCATTTTGTCCTTTCAAAATACTTCTTTGTTAACTGGTGTCAGTGGCAAGATGTTACAATCACTGAGCCACAAAGACTCTGAGCAGTTAGGCAGGAGATGAACTGCCTGGAGTTGTCCTGATGAATGAATAGAATGTGACATTGTGCGTTGTAAATGAAGATGAGGAGGTGATTGAGCATAGCAGGTATTGGGTTCTTTTTGTACATCACCATAAAATGTTTGACTGTAGGGCCCGGGGAAATTGTTCCTGCTCAACAAAGTTGTGGCTGCCCCATTCCTGGAAGTGTTCAATGCCTCGTTGGATGGGGCCTTGAGCAGCCTGGTCTAGTGGGAGGCGTCCCTGCCCACGAAGTTGGAATTAGATGATCTTTAAGGTTCCTTCCAACTCAAACCATTCTATGATTCTATAATTCTGTGTATAAAATAGAGAACATACTTCTGAAGATTTCAGTGCTCTCTTCTTGAGTACAAGAGTGCAAGTATGTGCATTATGGTTACTTTGTGAGTCTGACTAATGAATGTAATGAGGCATGAGCTTTTAAATATATATTTATTTCTCTTTTAGGTATATTCATCATTTTCTTGTTTCTGGAAGTTGGAGTTTTATTGATCTGTTTTGCTGTACTGTCATTTACTATTCAGATGTTGCTACAGCTAAGGAAATGTTAGAATGGTATGGAATTTTTAAACACTCCTTGCTCCTCCTATTGACTTTTTTAGAGTACACAGGAAATCATGGTTGTATATTTACACAGTTTTAACTTTTGTAACTACTCAGATTTGGAAATCTGAGTCTGAAAACCATGGCAATTTTATTACATAGCATTGGCAATAACTTAATAAGTGGACTACTATGCATCTCCCTTTTCCCACTACTGAGGTTTCACCCTCTACAATGTGTAGTCACGTCATTTCTAATACCCATTTCACTTCCTTTCCATGCTTACCAGTTTTACAAAGCTAATGGTTTGTTCTAAGTGGTTTCTTCTTTTGTCTTAACTCTTGTTATTGAATCCTAAATATACTGCAATCCATCGCTCTTTGGAGAGTCATAGGGATTAAGCTTTAAGGAACTCGGTGGGCGGGAGCGAACAGTGGGCGTGGTCGGGACCAGTGGGCGGGGCATATGGGAAAGGGCGTGGGTTGTCTCAGTGGGCGCGGCCGCGGGAGCGAGCAGCGGGTGTGGCCAGGCGCGCGCGCTCGCGGCAGTGGGCGGGGCCTTCCCCCCCCTCGGGGCGTTCCAAGGCGCCGCGGTTGGCGCGGGCGCCATTTTGAATCGGCTACGGGTCGGAGGCGGCGGTGGGGGAACCGGGCTCCGCTACCCTGAGAAAGCCGGCGAGGGTCAAACATGGCGGCGAACAGGAACCTGAAGCAAGTGCGGATCGAGAACAGCTCCCCGACGGCGCCGCTGGGCATGGTGGGGGGCGGTGGCGGCGGAAACCTGAAGGGGTTGCGGGGTCTGGAGGCGGAGAGCGAGGTGGCGGCCATGGCGCTGGGGCCGGGCAAGGAGGGCGGAGAGGAAGAGCAGGAGGTCGGCTTCACTATCGACATCAAGAGCTTTCTCAAGCCCGGCGAGAAGAGCTACACGCAGCGCTGCCGGCTCTTCGTGGGAAACCTGCCCACCGATATCACCGAGGAGGATTTTAAGCGCCTCTTCGAGCGCTACGGGGAGCCCAGCGAGGTCTTCATCAACCGGGACCGCGGCTTTGGCTTCATTCGCCTGGTGAGGAGTCGCGCGAGCCTTGTCCCTCGCTCCCCTGCCCCCTCCGCCCCTTCCTCGCGTCTCCTTCTCGGGCGGGTCGAAAAAAAAGGCAGTGGCTGCCCCTCGTTCTCTCCTTGCTGCTGGCGCTTCTTCCCCTCCCCTTTCCTCCTCTTCCCTCCCATCTGCGTTCTCGTCTCTGTCTTTCTTCCACTACCCCCTGCTTTTTTTTCCCCTCTGCCTTCTCTCCCCCCTCCCTTTCCCTCCCCTCTGCCTTCTCTCCCCCCTCCCTTTCCCTCCCCTCTGCCTTCTCTCCCCCCTCCCTTTCCCTCCCCTCTGCCTTCTCTCCCCCCTCCCTTTCCCTCCCCTCTGCCTTCTCTCCCCCCTCCCTTTCCCTCCCCTCTGCCTTCTCTCCCCCCTCCCTTTCCCTCCCCTCTGCCTTCTCTCCCCCCTTCCTTTCCCTCCCCTCTGCCTTCTCTCCCCCTTCCCTTTCCCTCCCCTCTGCCTTCTCTCCCCCTTCCCTTTCCCTCCCCTCTGCCTTCTCTCTCCCCTCCCTTTCCCTCCCCTCTGCCTTCTCTCCCCCCTCCCTTTCCCTCCCCTCTGCCTTCTCTCCCCCCTCCCTTTCCCTCCCCTCTGCCTTCTCTCCCCCCTCCCTTTCTCTCCTCTTTGCCTTCTCTCCCCCCTCCTCTTCCCTCCCTTCACCCCCGTATCCCCCACTCCCTATCCTTTGCCTCCACACATCTGAGTCGCAGACCTGCATTGTGTGTGGCCTTCCCAGCCCCTCGCACCTGGGTTTTCCCCTCACTGTTGGGGTTTCTGGTCCCTCCGCCCATGAGCGCGGAGCTGAGGCGCGGCCGCAGCCGGTTAGAGAATGATGGAATCGCGTGGTTGGAGAAGGCTTGAAGTCATCGAGTCCAACCGTATCTGTCCACCACTAAACCACGTCCCTGAGCACTTCATCTGCCCGTCTTTTAAGTACCTCTAGGGATGGTGGCTTAGCCACCACCTTGGGCGGCCTCTACCAGTGCCTGATAATCCTTTCAGTGAAGAAATTATACTTGATGTATAATGTGAACCTCCCCTGGTACAACTTGAGGCCATTTCCTCTCATCTCGTCTCTTGTCGCATGGGAGGAGAGACCCAACATCCACCTCCCTAAATCCTCCTTTCAGGGAGTTGTAGAGCGATAAGGTCTCCCCTCAGCCTCCTTTTCTCCAGGCTAAACAACCGCAGCTCCCTCAGCCGCCTCGTAACCCTTGTTCTCCAGCCCCTTCACCAGCTTCGCTGCCCTTATCTGGACGTGCTCCAGCCCCTCTGTGAATGGAAAACGTGGCTGCGCTATCTGCTTTGTTTGTGTCATAGCTGTATAAAGGCTTTCCTTGTTTACCTGGGCAAACTCACCGTACCTTAGGACTAGAAAATAACCCCTCTTCTTGTGTAGAAGCAAATTTCAGGCTGCACAATTCATTTTGAGCATAGGTTTGGTCTGGGTAAACGTGGTGAGTTTTAAAGGCTGGGCAGAGTTGTTTGGAAATATCACTGCTCACACATTGTGAAAACAACATGTCAGAGTTGCAAAGAAATAGCACCTTGAGTTGTTAAAAACTATTTTTGTCCAGGTAAGACTAGATTTTTAGAGGCGATCCAGTATTCGATCAAACACGCTCAAATTTAGCATGCAGTAAAAGGAGTGATCTGGAAAGCTTGTGGTACTGTATTTAAATATCGATTTTAACATGCAGGATTAGTTGTCATGACTTCCATGTCTAGAATGCACTGACATATCATTCTTGGAATAGCTTTACAGTGCTTTAGGTTTCTTTAGAGTTAGGGTTTTTCAGTATATTTTACTGTTAGGATTTATTTTTTCTTTTTTTGTTAGTCATCTTCAAGATTAGTGCTTGAGGCATTCTGCTGTACTGATTTTACCCTGAGAATACCCCAGCCCCAAATAGCAATTTTCTGGAGGAAGTGTGATACATTTACATGTCACTGCTCAATTTTGTATAAATTAGGTGTAGTTTTTATCTGAATTTCTTCAGTTATGTTTAAGGAATATGTCATTTAAGTTTACTGAATCAGTGGAACTGCTGAGAAAATGGTGATGATCAAAGGAAAAATTTATTTGAATGTAAGGGATTGCAGGTGTCAAACTCAGTGAATCTCTGAAGTGGGATAAAGAGTAGTTATTGATGCAGTGTGTCTCATGGATGTGGGTGCAGAAAGCCCCTAAACATAAGAATGTATGTGAGCAAAGAGGGTAATCTCATCATGTGTTGATGAAAGTTGAGTTGGACATGCATTGAGAGCTCATCCAGGAGTGGTAATGGCCAAGTGTGATATTTTCACTTATTTAAGAACAAAACAAAAGCCTCAAATGTCTTAGATCCTCTAGTGTAATCTTTGAAAATGCAATTTCTTACTATGTGGAATGTAGGATACAGAATACGAACATTTGAGTAGGTAAATATGAAAAAGCATTAAGTTTTCAACTCTGCTGAAAGCCTTTACAAAGCAGCACAAATGTATCCATTCCAATGAGAATTTAAGTTCTCTAATACACAAAATAAAATTTGTGCCTATGTAGTTTTTTAAAATAAGTCCTAGGGGATGACAAATGCACAATTTTTTTTAGTCACTGGACAGGAACTTTGGAATTTTTTTTGGTGTGGGGAGGAGGAGGAGGAAGAAAAAAGGTAGAATGACCCTGATGCTAATGTGCTTAAGTTAAGGAAAAAGACTTGTCTATTCTCTGTGGGGCAGCACAGAAGTGAATTTGTTGTCTTTGAAAATAAAACATATATTTTCTGTCTTGCAAAAGGAATCCAGGACACTGGCTGAAATAGCAAAGGCAGAACTTGATGGTACTATTTTGAAGAGCAGACCACTTCGAATTCGATTTGCTACGCATGGAGCTGCCCTAACGGTCAAGAATCTTTCACCTGTTGTTTCCAATGAGCTGCTAGAACAAGCATTCTCTCAATTTGGGCCAGTGGAAAGAGCTGTTGTTGTAGTGGATGATCGTGGCAGAGCTACAGGAAAAGGTTTCGTAGAGTTCGCAGCAAAACCTCCAGCACGGAAAGCTCTAGAAAGATGCAGTGATGGGGCATTCTTGCTAACAACGTAAGTTCACAGGCTTTTGTTTGAATTTGTGTATGTATATCAGATATGAAGGAAAACTTCATTCATGGGTATTCCCTGTTTTGTTTTTTTTTTTTAATTTCTTAATTATGAAAGCCATAAGATGATTAAGGTGTTTTACATTAATATCCCAAATACTTCTGGGGTTTGGGTTCTTTGTGTGAGGGAAACTATCTTTTTCGCTTACTTTTTATGTCTTGTAATTACCATATGAGGTCTGATAGCAATGTTTTGCTTTTCCTTGTTCATATGCAATTATTACTTTTTCCTTATTTACATAGTAGGGTTTTTTGTAGTGAAACTTTATATTCACTGATTGCGCTCTTCCTGGTCCCAGTTAACAATGTGACAAAACAATGTTCTTGTCTTTCTTAACAAAACAATGCATTTACTTGTTTTTATTTTATCTGTCTTTTTTTAATTTAAAAATGGAGACTTAAGATTCTGCAGAAGTTTATGGCAATGATCCCTCAAAAACTTTTAACAGCAAGCAAGCTTTCAAATTATAGCACTTCTCTCTTGCATGTCTCATTTCTGTACTTGCTGAAGAGAGCTGTTAACTGCTGTGCTTTTTAACATGTTCACTTGTGACATTTTCAAATGCTTTTTTAAAGACTGTGTGAAATGAGGCATTTATTTTATTTTTTTTTATTCCAATTTTGGAAAATAAGACTGTGGTTCCACAGCGTGGAAGCTTACTGCATTGAAATTTGTGCAGTTGTTCTTTTTCTTTTCCTGCCCTGGCTGTGCTGTTGACCTTTTATCCACTTGAGAACTTTCCGATACTTGCATAAGCCACTTGTGCTTGCTAAAACAACAGACAAGTATTCAGCTGGTTTTGTTGGGTTTGTTTCTGGCTGCTCAAGCATATGAAGGTGATTGCTAGCAGGGTGCTATGAGCGTGAGGTCTGGCAGAGGAGAGGATAAGGCAGGAGAAAATGTTGCCAGGAGGAGCTTGCAGGTGGGGAAAGGGTCTGGAACTCCTCTTTCTTGTGATAATCTCATAAATCTTGTGTAACACTGAACTGACCTAGTGGCTGTGCAGTAAATTCAGTGTGAATACATCTTTACTGTTATCAGTAGACACCAGGGATTGTTCTTATCGCCTGGGTTTTCTTGGTATTAGTATTCGAGTGGAGGCCCTGTGAGCCAAACCAGGGAACTAATCTAGTTCAGTGTTACACAAATGCTATTCTTGGCATGAGGGATGTGGCAGGGAAAAAGAAGCTAGGATATGATTAAGGGTATTCTTATTTTACTAGCTGGATAGATGGATTGGATTGAAATGACTGTCTAATTGTGGCCTGAGTGAATAAAAAACACTTGAGCTTTGTCTTGCTTAGGTGGCTGGTGTCCCTTAATATGCAGTTATAAAGGTTGTTATCATTAATCTGCTGCCATGATACTTCAAAGTCTTGCATCAGAACCTATAATTTTACTCTTTTAGCTGAAGAATTTTTACCTGATCAGGAGAAAATCTTCCAGGTCATGGACTAAATATGTCAAAACTAAGCATTTGAAATGTTCATTTACAGATTTAAATTATTGTTTTAAATCCTAACTTGTTAATACGATAGTTCAGTTGCATTTAAAAACCAGAACTGCCAGCAATTGCTGCACAGGTAGCATCAGGAGAAAGTTGCAGAGTTGTGCTCTGTGACTGCAGAGTTCATCTTTATCTGCACTCAATGCCCAAAGCTTTTTTTTTAAAAATGTACTTTTTTTTTTTTTTTTTTTTAATTTTTTCTGTGAAATGACCTGAAAATTGAGATAAAGATGTGGAACACAATAAATAAGCACTGGTGTTCTGAAAGTAGACTTTAGCTCTTTTATCACTTTAAGATGTGTATTATAAGCTGTGCTCTGAAGACTGATGCGGAGAGCTTTTTCCACATTTCAGGATCCTTGTAGTGCTGTCCTTTGCAGTACTGGCTAATACTTGCACAGATAATGATAATTTAAGGAAGGTATTTTCAAAGATAATTTAGGATTCTTATTTGTGACTGTATGGTTATTCAAAGAATGGGTTTTAAATAAGTTAAACAGGAAGGTTTTTCTAATCATCACTGGAATATTAGTGCCAAATTATCAAGCTGTTCTCAATTGTAACTTTCAAAATTAACTTCATCTTCTTTGGAAATATGAATAGGTTATGTTGCTCTATTTTGGGTTTGTTTGTTGCTTTTCCAATATAATCATAGCCCCTGTGCTGGCTCACTGATGAGGACAAAAGGGTTGTTCCTTCCGAAGTATCTTGCAGTTGTTTGTAGATGGTTTTGAGGCTTTTAAGTATCTTTAAATACTTCATAGCAAGCAGAACTACGTCAAGTAAGCTGTGGTTTCTAGGTAGAATAGCTGGATGATTCTTAAAATGAGGATTCATTGGAGTTCTAAGAATTTAGTTAGTGAAGGAATTACAGATAACATGTGAGGTTTCTGGAGCATTTTCTCAAGATACTGAAATAACTTTGAACTGCATCATGTATGATTCAAGTATTTGATTGAAACTTTCTTCTAGAACGCCTCGACCTGTTGTTGTGGAACCAATGGAGCAGTTTGATGATGAAGATGGGCTCCCAGAGAAGCTAATGCAAAAAACACAACAGTATCACAAGTAAGTTGTGTTTAGCTTTATTTTATGAAACATGATTCGTTACTCAGTTAACTTGGTAAATACATGCTAATTTTTATTTTGAGTTTATGTAACAAGAAGTAGTGTCTTGTATGTTATGCTGTTTTGTGTCAAAGGATTAAATAGCACCTTGCAAAGATTTTCTGGTTGTAGTAAAAAGTGGACTTCTTGGTATAACATTCTGTGCATGTACACTGAGATCAGTTGGAGTTTGTTGCCAGCTGAGCTTTTATGGGTTAGGGGTGTGGTCTAATCCTGCAGAGATTTGTATACCCACAAATTCTTTGTTCCCTGAATAGCCCCTTAACTGTTAGTAAAGTCAGTGGTGTGTAAATCTTGCAGCTGCCATGGCTCAAATAAAACTGTTTTGACATGAGAAAGTGATTCTTGATCATGAGGTGAGAGAGAAGTCACTTAATCTGATAATATTAGTTTTTGATTTTGTAATGATTGCCATTTAGAGATCACATTGCTTGACGCTGAAGTGCCTGTTCTGGTAAAGCTGTAGAACACCACTTTTTAAAAACATACCACTGTTAGTTAGTAATGCTGGAATGTGACATAAAACGTTGGCACATTCTGATGTTTAGAGATTCTTGGCTAATATTCAGAAGTGTCTAGTAGCGTTTGATATTTGGTCAAATAATTGGTTTTATGAATTGACTGCTTGCTTTAGAAGGCTGAACACAGTTAGTGTAGCATTTCGGCTTAGTATTTTGTAGTGATGTAAATATGAGTTTTTATCTTAATTATATAAATGGAACAGATGTTTATTTGACAGTTTCTCTGATCATATCATTGTAACAGCTGAGTTAACCACATTCTAAACCGGTCAAAACTTATATGACAGCTTGATTTCAAGTCTGATGCATGTTTGAAGTACTTGTTTAAAATTTCTTTGGCTGCTGATAAAAATGTGTCCGTGCCCTTCTGTACGTCTTAACTGTAAAATTTTTATTAGGGAAAGAGAACAGCCTCCACGTTTTGCGCAACCTGGAACATTTGAGTTTGAGTATGCTTCGCGGTGGAAGGCTCTTGATGAAATGGAAAAACAACAGCGTGAACAGGTTGACAGGAACATTAGGGAAGCCAAAGAGAAACTGGAGGCAGAAATGGAAGCAGCTAGACATGAGCATCAGCTAATGCTGATGAGGCAAGGTAAAAATCAGATAATCTACTAGCATTAAATTTGTTCTGTTACAGATTTTCTTTGTGTAGCACATTGAACTGTATGTAAAACTTGGAGGTTTTGCCAAATGTTTTTTAATTAAAAGTATTGGACTGAGAAAAAGGAAGTAATATTTCTCCTTAAACATATTCCTTCATGATTTGTAGGAATGGATTAAGTAACTGATAAAAGGGTGATTGTCTAGGTCTATTTTCTTTTTAAATTTGTGTGTTCTGTGATCCTCTGGTATTTAAATGTTCCAGTTGCTAATTTTACTTTTTTTCCTTTGAAACTTAGCTGAGAAGTGTGTGTGCGTAGAATTATATGTATGTAACTACTCAAAATAGCTCACAGCTACTGTGAATTTCAGTAATTCTTGAATTAAGATCCTGTATCCCTCTTTTGTAATTGCTTGGACATCTTGTCTTCTGCTAGTGCTGGGAGGGATGGAAAATCCCCTGTCATTTTCTTTCAAATGCTCTCTTTAAAAAGGGAGCTGGATGGAGGTTGTTTCTTGGACAGAGAGGATAGTAGGAAGGCAAGTTTCTTCACTTTCTGCTTGTTATCCTTCTCCCCAAAACATGTTTTTCTCAAAATACTGTGGACATGCAGTTGCTGCTGTCCAGTTCAGAACTACTGAACTATTACCTGATTTTAGTTCTCTCTGTGTGACTGCTAAATTGCAGGACTTAATTGGATAAAGTTTAATTACGTTGCAAATCTGTTGGAAAGGATGTCTGGGCATCTGAACATAGAATTTATCTTTTTTGCATATCTGATGCACAAATGACAGATTTAAAGATGCATTGAAACAGTTATTCTGAAATTTATAGTACAGTAAATTAATTATCAGGAGCTAAAAATAATATAGGAAGGGTGAGCTTACTAAAGTCTATATCTTCCTGCAGGTGAGGTTTTATAGAAATTGCTTTATGAGAGCTAGCAGGACTTGAACTAAAACAAGTTGACTTAAGTGCTCTTTTTTTCGTGATGTGTTAATACTGAAGGTAGACTTCATTCTTTAATGTGTGCTGTTTCACTTTTAAGTGTCATATTTTGACAGATTGAGTCAGAAGTAATTTGTAAAGCAGAATGTGTTTCCACGTGTAAGTAAATTGGCATGATATTTTTGATCTACGTGTTAGTGGTATGCTTCAGGCTTTTGTAAATGTTCCCTTGTAATGGTGGTTAAATAGTTTATGAAAATACTAGAAAGTGCATCTGAATTTAACCAGAAGCTTCCTTTTTTTTAACAGTTACGTGGAAGTTGCACATTGGTATTTTATTTTTAGAACCTGAAAAGTCAGCAACTAAAACAAGTCAAAAATCTTTTTGGTCTTGGTATTCCTGCTTATGGGATTAACTTCTGAGGCAAGAGTACACTTTCACCTGCTCTGTGCTTTTTGGAAGGTTGAGGAGAAAATGAAGACCTTATTCTCTTAAGCCAAAGAAAGTGCAGAAACTAATAATAGTGCTTTCTGTCTTTTTTTTTTTTTGGTTTTGTTTGGTTTTACAGCTGTTTTAGTGCAGTTTTTTCTCTGCTCAGAGAAAGAGCCTGTATCCCAGCATGTGTCAGTCCAGATTTACCATCATTGCAAATCTTTTAATTTGAATGGCTCTGTGCGCAGCCCAGACTTCTAGATCTGTGTTTTCATGTGCAGAGCAAGGCTTTGTGCCAAGATTCTGCCATTGTCAGATGATACTGGATCATAAATTGATATGCAGAACTTCTTGGAACTGTACTGTGGAAAAAATTAAGAGGACAATGGGTAAAGTAGGATTCTACATGATAAGAATGAAGAGGAGTAAATGATAAATTTGTAGCAATTAGTGGTGAAGTAGGAAATCCTGTGCCGGTGTATTAACTTAAGGAAAAGGAAATGCTACATAGGTATGAAAGAACAAAGAACTGCTAAGGAATCACCTTTTCCCACAATGGATGATATTGAGCGTAGACTGAGGCAGTTCTTTATAAGAGATCAATCATGTGACTGATCAGAAACTGGTACAGCAAGAGTAATTACTGTTAGTTGAGCTGTGCTTTTTAAGAGCACTTAAGGTGCTCTTTAAGAAGATGTGGCTTTTCATTCCTAATAGTATTCAAGATCTGTCCTTTGTAAGTTGCTATAAACGGAGTCATGTGATAAGTCTCTCTGGAGGCTCAGATTATGTGCACTTGATGTTCATATCACTTTGTCCTGACGTGTGCCATGCAGTGGTCTGCAATAGATAATGGAGATCATAAATGCATATATATGTATACATATTATACTAGTTTTCTTGCTCATGTGACTTTATCAATACAGAGCATGGAGAGAAAATTGATTCTTTGCCCTAGATTTAAAAACAGGATGTGATTTAAGCAATTCTTTGAGAACTTCTGATTTCTGTTCCCATACCTGCTTCAGAGACTTTGCCAGACCTGTATCTTTCCTTGTTTCTGTGAGCCCAGGATCCAAATGTAGTTTTTTTTCATATACTAGGCTTAACTTTATGGGAAGAAATTAGTTAAATGTGTTAAAAATTGAATATTAGAACTGGAATCTGATAGTAAAAGCAATTGTTTGTGTTGTTGCATTGTTGATTAGCAGCTTTTATCTTTAGTACATTTTTAATCCTGTTAGATCTCATGCGACGCCAAGAAGAACTGAGGCGTTTGGAAGAGCTTCGAAATCAAGAACTTCAAAAACGCAAGCAGATACAATTGAGGTATTTTGTCTTGTACTGCGCAAAGGTGTGGCATACAGCTGCTGTAGCCCGGCATGGATTTAGATACTCTAGCTTGTAGAGCTTACTTTTCACATCAAATAATAATGTTTCTGCTGCTAAGAAATTGCTTTTCAAAAGCATTGTGTCTGATGTTCTTGAACAGAAAAAAAGGTGACGCATCCTAATACAAAAAACATTATTTCAATTATTTTTTGTCTTGTTTCCCATTTATTTAAGCTCTCTTTCTGCTGTAAATATTTGAGCTATCTAAATAGTGTAGAGATGTTTTAATGATTTTTTGCTTCATATGATGTATTTTAACCTTGTGACTGAAGCATAGATCTTAAAGAGCTGTAGATATGAATGTGCTTCTAAGATTTATGGGCAGATGAGCTGCAAGTGGAATGTAAATTTATAGTGTGATATGAGATTTTGGGGAGTATTTTCACTTGGTATTCTGGTATGTTGCGGTTTGTTCTTTAAGATCTGATTCATGTAAATCCTTCTACTACAAATTAAGGTAACGGGCATAGTATTATAGTTTTAATTGAGTTTATGCTTTTAATAGTAATTAGCACAAGAAATGCAGATCAGAAAAAAGAATGAAACAGCATCACCTCATGCAGTTAAAAATGTCTCTCTTGGCAGTAATAAAATGTTTCAATCCATAATGACTTGTTAAAAACTGGAGTAGTCTAACCTGCTTACCAGTATATAGCCAGAAAAAGAGGTCTAGAATGCACTGATGTTGTAATTACCTGTATTCTAGTTAAAAACAAAATACAGTAATATTCAGACCCATCAGGTGAGGTCAATCAGTGCCTTGTGCGATACAAAACATTAAATAATGATTAGTTTTGTTTATATGCTTAATCTTATCTCCTGAGATTGAGTACAAGCTTGAACAGGTCAAGAGTCTAAGTTGGCATTTTTAAAACATATTCTAGACATGAAGAAGAGCATCGACGTCGTGAGGAAGAGATGTTGCGCCAGAGGGAGCAGGAGGAATTACGGCGGCAGCAGGAGGGAGGATTTAAACCAAATTTCATGGACAATGTAAGTAAAATTCTAAGATGAAAGTCCAAATTGTAAAAGAATTTTCTATTGTGATATTTTTATTGCTAGCTGTTGAGCTGCCTTGTTTACTGTTTTTCCTTCATTGCTCCATTGTTCTTATGAGTGAAGTGGGACAAAATTAATGGCGTAGTAGTCTCTTGTACAGTGGCATCAGTGCTGTTTTTCCTATAAGCTAGTGACATAAAGTTTCATTCAAACAAAGAGATTGAGATAATTTTTTGTTCAAGACATGAATTTTTCCAATAAAGTAATAGATTTTTTCAAAGTGGGAGGTCATGGGAGTAAATGATTTTTCCATCAGGAAGTGCCCTAGTTTGGATGAAGGTTTAAATTTTAAACCAGTTCAGGCTGCTAAGCTTGTTTGAATTGCTTGTTTTGGTTTATGCTTAACTTATGACGATTAATGTACTTCAGAAACAAAACGAGCAGTTCTAACTTTCTGTGGAGCTTAAAATCAGTCTCCACTTTAACCCTACTGTAAACCTAGGAGAGGAAAGCCTTGAGTCTTTGCTGAAGGAGACTAAAATATAATGAAGTTGGAAAAAAAAATTGCCCTCTGCTATAAAATCTACGCTATTTATATTAGAGGTTTAGGTGTGTTCTGCCTCTGAGGAGCTGTCCTTATGACTAGCAAAATGGTGGTATTGGAGGAGTCAGCTTCTAAATTTTCATGGTGGTCTGTTTTGGTCAAGGCTGATTTTTTATTTTTTTTTTCCTTCTCTACCAGCCAAAGCAGTTGGTTGGTATGAATGCAGCCTGTGTTGTGAATACTTTAGTTTCATGAAAGAAGGATACCTTTTAATGTTACAGCTGTTCTTAATAAGGAAGAAATGAACACAGTGCTGTCTTATATTCTTATAACGAGTTTAGTCTGCAGGAGGCAATTTTACACACCTTCACAGGTACAACTTGATACATAAATAAAAAATACACTGCTGGTTTCTCATCTGCTTTCTGATTTTGAGTTTTGTGGGAGAAAATACATTCTATGCCATAACATTTTCTGTAGGGTTGAGAAGATTCTTATGTATGTTCTGGGGCATCCTGACATAAGTTGGAAAATAAATAATTTCTTGTTCTGGGCAGGACATACCCCCCACCCCCCATCCTCTGCCTCTTAGTGTCTTTAGAAAAGATGGAGAAGAAGCAAAATCCTTTGTTACTAACATCTTAGAGTTGATTTTGCTGATTGTTTCTTGAGAAACTTGCAGCAGGAAACAGTCACTTGTTTTCAGATGTGCTCAGTGTAAAAGAAAACAGCTTTCAGCATGTCTTTTCTTTTGGGTGAAGAAGATGAAGAATTTAAACGTCATAACATCCTTTAGTGTGATTGCACATATTATTAAGCATACTTTGTGAACTAGTGTATAACAATTGTCTGATGTAATTTAGAAATAGCACTTATCAATTGTGACTTCCAAAGTGCCAGATAAGCAATTTCATCTTAATACCTTCACGTAGCATCTTTTGGGGTGTCCTGACTTTCTGACCCTGTAAACTCCCTGTCAGAATCCTCCTGTGGCTGATCTGCAAGACCGTGCTACTCTAGAGCTGCAGGAAGGGAGTGATGGGGAGCCAACCTACTGGCTTGAGATGGGATTCCAGTGCTGTTAGGAGATTGTGGCCTATGCCCTGCAGCTTGGGGCGCTAGGAAAAATAGATGATGTTGGCCACAGCAACTTCTATTTGTTCTCTTCTTCAACTGTCTTGGGATTATGCTACTTTTAGCCTTTGTGCTTGAATTGCTTGCCGCTGTTTGACCATCCTCATGCTTACGTATCTCTTTAAATTCTGAACTGTGTGAATAGAGACTGTTCAAGTGGTGTGCTAGACCTGGCAAAAATGTAGTGTGAGAAGGGAGGAGGAATGGTTCAACTGGAAAGCATTTCAATCACTCTGCATAAGTTTTGCAACTTTTACATGATGACATTTTTTTAGGGGAAAGAAAAGATAGAAGAATGCTTTGGGAGAGTGTAGCTTTACATAAATTTCATTAATGGAACAGTGTGTTCGTCTGAAACGAATTAATACACTGCAAGAATATAAAGCTGTAGCTGTGCAGTGACAACCCTACCAAAAGGATCAAAAGTTCTATGAAGGAGCATATAGAACAGGAATATATAGCACTTTTTTTGTAATATTGTGTGAAGTTGAAGTAGCTTTTGCAGTAACTTGAAAAAATGGTTTTTTTACTCTTCAGACCAGTCTTTAGGGGTCTAGTCAACTGTTTCTAACAAGGACAGCTGTGTAATTCTTTAAGCATGGCCTGCCATTTTATAGGCCTTCATTATAACGTGCCTTTAGATAACTGTACTCAAGTTGTATGGTGTGGCAGGTTGGAAAAGCCTTTGCATTTTGCAGCACAGAAGAATTGTAAACTGTTTCTGGAGATTGCAGAATGATACATGAAATCTTTTTTCAATTTAATAGACTTTCAAATCCATCTAAATTAGTTTTTTATTTATTCTTGCTAATAGTTGTGAACAAACTCCATCTGATAATTACTTCTAGTCTCAGATTACCATTGTACATACACTGGAAAAAGTTATTCTCTTTTAAATGTTTAAAGAGCAAAAAATGCGTTTTATTATACCGGTGAATAGTTTTTATTATGTCAGGTCTTGATAAACTTTATGGGCATAGGCCTTAAAATATAATAAACTCTTCTACCAACCATGTATTTAGAAGGAAACTAATTGTTTCTAATCCTTGTTTTTGTTTCTTAAAAGCTTTGAAAAGTAAGCTTCCTTCACTTATATCCTATCCCTTTTTACTGTTCAGTGTAAGAGAAGGACATAAATGGTAAGTGCAATGACAAATGTACCTCTCAAGTAAGGCTGCAGTATTAGGCTTTCCTGTTTAAAGCTTCTTTCTGTTATCTTCTATATTTTTTCAGTGTGACTGCTTTTGGTAAATGCCTTGTAATCAAGTTTAATACAGTTGCCAGTTACTCAATTTAATTGATGATGGAAATATTTTCTGTGTAGGAATTTCCCTTCAGGAAGCACTCTTGTTCATGGTGATGTATGTTAAAAATTCAGTTGCATCGTTAATCTGATAGGTAGCCAAGTGATGCTTAAACGATTTATAAGCCTAATTGTGTGATCCCTAGTAGATATGTTATTGATAAATGCTTTCATATGGGTTAGGTTTTTTCCCTGGCTTTTGTATAAGTCAGTTGAAATGTGTTGTTATAGCTCAATGTATCTGTGTTCTGATTTCACCATAGCTTAATCAGGAAACTTGTCTTCCTGTAATATTTTGTTGACGTTTATTTTGCATAAGTATTTCTTGCTAAAAAGAGGAGCTTGCTGATGGTAATAAAAAGCAATGTTTTGTTTTTCAGCAGCACAAATATCTTTTTAAACATGTGTAGTACTTCTAAGTGCTAGTAATACGTTAATTCAGACTGTGCACTGATTACTGTCCTGTTGTGAGCAGCGTGCATAGATTGACATTGTTCCATTGCAGCTTCATCAGAGCCTTTTTACTTAATAATTCCAGTTCTGGGAACTACTTTTGTTCATGGCACCAACTTAGAAGACTGAAATGACAGTGGTATTGACTTAATGTGATAAAATATTTTTCGTGCATCTACAAAACAGACCGAAATATGTAGAAGCTGTAGTCTTAGTTTTATGGTGCACAGATTTAATTCTGTAGCACAAGTACAAAATAGTGTTAGGTGAGTGTTGTGCTTAGTGAAATAATAGCGATGATACTGGCCTACAGCTTACAGCTCTTTTTACTGAAGGTTTAAAGAGGGAGTTGGAATTTTTGTGTTTTTTTGATCCTCTCCCCTACAGGGAAACTACCCCTTTTCAAGTGTAACTTGCATATATAAGGTACTGTTCTTGCAAGTTCATCGGTTTCAGCTTTGGAATGCTTGACTGTCATATTAGATGGCATATTTAAATATTTAACTTTTTTTTAATCATCTAGTCTTCTCAGAAGTTATTTCTAGATGTTGTTTTATTTTCCTTTAATTTTTCTTACACAGGACTTCTGCTGCTCAAGCATGCTATGCAAGTGTCAGCATAAATTGCCAGCCTCTAAAGCCATAGAGGTTGCCTCAGTAGCAGAGATTGTGGTGGACTTGGATCAAAGCTCTAAGACAGAGGAGAGCAAGGGAGTAAAAAAAGCACATCCCAAACCAAAATGAATGTTCATAGCTTCAGAAATGCCAGAAACTTGATTGAGAAAAAAAAAAAAATTAGTCTTTGTTCTAAGAATTTGGTCCACCTTCGGAGTGGTTTGTAAAGGTAGCTTGCCACTTCTTTATTTTTAGCCTGCTGAGGTATATCTTATCCCTCAGTTCTACATTCACTTGCAAGTTTAAGACTGTCAGAGTTCCTTGGACTTGGGTAATTCAGGAATAATTTTTTCGCTTTTTGGCTCTTAAGTGAATAGAATTGCCTTTTTTTTTTTTTCTGTGTTCTGATTCTGCTATGCTCAAAAGCCCCAGTTATGTAAGAAGTGTGAATTTTCACTCAACTTAGAACGGGTTTCTACCTGTTCAAAACTAAGCTAAGCTAAGGCAAATTTCCAATAATAAAAAAGGACTGAAAAATTCCAAGGACCTTTTCATATTTGATCTGTTTTCTGTTAATAAGAAATTTTGATTTTTTTTTTTAATCTTGACAGCTGAGTGTAGTTAAAGAAGCTCATGGTGGTAGAGTTTTGTGAGGTTGTATGAATATAGTTTCTTTTTCTTAACAAACTGCTATAAAGCTAACCTACTTTATAAAAGCTTTTTTGTAGCATTTGGTTGGGAGAGATTAATTACCATCTTATTGCAGTCCAGCATCTGTACTCCTGGAAGAAGCAAATAGTTCGTGTTTCACATCTTAAAAGCTTTTTAAGGGAAAACTAGCTTGGAGAAAGGCAGGTAATTAAACATAGAACTAAAACCAACCCCAAACCAAACAAACCCACCCTCCCACACACCTTCCCCAAAAAAATCCAAACCACACCCTGACAAAACATTCCTGTTGTCTTGGTGGTGGATTTCATAGAATTATGTAATGGTTTGAGTTGGAAGAGGTCTTAAAGATCATCCAGCTCCAACCCCCCTGCAATGGGCAGGGACACTTTCTACTAGATCAGGATGCTCAAAGCCATATCCAGCCTGGCCTTGCGGAGATCCAAGGATGGAACATCTACAGCCTCTCTGGACAACCTCTTTCAGTGCCTTACCACCCCATTGGTGAAGAATTTCTTATGTCTAATGTAAATCTACCTTTCTCAAATGTGATGGATAGTGGCTTAGCAACTTAATCTGCCATTTACCCTAAGGACCCACAGATGAATCTCATCAGGTCCCATGGACTTGTGCACCCTCAGGTTCCTTTGATCATCTTATACCTGGTTCTCTCGTGTAGCGGGCAATTCTTCAATCTCCAAGTCCCTGCGTTTGCCTTTTGCAACTTGGTTTGTCTTGAGCTCTTGCCAGTGAAGACTGAGGCAAAAAACATCATTGAGTACCTTTGCCTCGTCCGTATCTCCTGTTCTGTTCCTAGAGAGCCCACATTCTCCCTAGGCTTCATTTTATCACTGATGTACTATAAAAAATTTTCCTGTTGCCCTTGATGTCTTTGGCTAGATTTAATTCTGTCAGGGCTTTACCTTTCCTAATGTGGTCCCTAGCCACTTGGAAAATTTATCTGTACTCCTCCCATGTTACTTGTCCTTGCTTCTACCCTCTGTAGGCTACCGACAGAAACATCTTGTTTATCCGTGCCTCCTGTTATTTTTGCTTGACTTCCTCTTTGTTGCCTGGAGTCCTTGCTCCTGAACTTGGAGGGAGGTGATCCTTGTGTATTAACCAGCTTTCCTGGGCCCCTCTCCCCTCCAGAACTTTATCCCATGTATCCCAGGGAGATACCCTGAAGAGGCCAGTCTGCTCTCCTGATATCCAGGATAGTGAGCTTGCTGTGCACCCTTCTCGCTACCCTAAAGATCTTGAACTTCACCGTTTCATAATCACTGCAGTCTTGAGCTTCGTGTTCCCTGCTGGCCCTTCCTTGTTGATGGGAACAGGGATCAGCTTAACACCTCTTCATGCTGGCTGTTCTGTCACTTGGAAAAGGAAGTTACCATCAATGTATTCTAGGAACCTTCTGGATTGCTTGTGCCCAGCACTGTTGACCCTCCAACAGATACTGTCCTTCCTAAAGAGTCTGAATCCTTTCTTTCCAACACTCCAGGTGTAGAACCCATCCCACCATGTCTCCATGATGCCAGTAAGATCCTAGCCCTGCAGACGCGTGCACACTCTTAACTCCTTGTTTATTGTGCATGCTGTGTGCATTTACCTTCAAGTGGGGCCCTGATGAAGTTTGACTTCAGTGATGAAATTTTTTCATGTGCGTAAGGCAGCGGCGACTGGGAGTTTGAGCAAGCAGTTTATAAATACATGCATTGCTTGTGGTTTTGACAGTGGTCTTGGTTTTGGCAGTAGCACTAATTTTTTTCTGTTTTTGCAGCATCACAGTGATATGTATCAGTAGGCATGCTGAAATCGTGCACTTCCGTTCCTCAAACAGTGTTTTAGATACTATATTTGGTGCTTTAGGCAAGAATAATATTTCCTTAACTGGCCTTAAAATATTACCTTTGCATTATTTTCAGAAACTAAGTTATCTTCAGCCTTTAATTACACTGCTAGGAATCAAATCTGTTTTAACAGTTTTACCTACTTCTGGTATGAAAAGGCATGGTATAAAAATCAATGCAGAACTCCAGCCATCTTTTTGTAGCATGTGTTTGTATGCACAAATAGAAGCTATTTGTGGAGTAAGATACTTTCCGATTGTATGTATTTCTTTCATGACTATTTTAGGATGGTTCATAATTGACTTTCTAGATGATTTTTTTTTTATGTGTACCAAGGATCCTACTAAGGTAATTTTGCAGTAATGGGGCAATTACAATGTTAACTTTAATTTCTGACTTTCTGTTTCAGTATGTGAGAACTATGTATACTTAGGTTGATGTGATAAGTTTTCCTTGTTCTATGTTATGGATATTTAGGAGACATATTTTATTCTGTTACTGTTATCTACTAACGTGTGCATAAAATGCTTCAGAACATACTAATATTTACTTCATGAGAACTTGCTAAGAGAACAAATGACTAGTCATAAATAATTTTTGTCCTTAATGTGCTGTCAGAAGTACATAAATCTCCAGGGCAAATTTAGGTGTGGCAATCTTACTTGTAAGCATTCCCAGGTTTGTTTTCTTCTACAGTAATTGGTAAGGAATTTTTTTGCCTGTGATTTTTAGGTTTTCTCGTTTTGTTTATACAATAATATTCTTTCAGTATGAATAGTGGATAAAAAAACTAAAAGGACTTTTTCTAAGGATGCTTCATATGCAGTGGCAAAATGACATCAGTCTTTGTCAGTCCTGGTGTTCTGTGAGCACTCAGATTTAGCAGATGACATTTTTGTTCATTTATTAATGAAAATACTTTAAATGCATCTAGTGTGCTTGTTTATAAAATACTCCATTTGCGTACTTAGCTTCTTCCATTTAATGGAATTATAGATAAAAATGAAAAAAATCATGGAAGAACAGATTTAATAAGCCTGTATTCAGAATTTTTAATAAACTTCTGAAAATTGTTATTGCTCACAAGTTAAAAAATCTGAGCCCTTCAAGTACTGAGTTAATCAGTTTTTCATCTCCTGACAATTAAGAATGAGGCTTTTATAAATAATTTAGAGCAGTCCTTTAATGTAATTGTTGGATATATGTCCTGCGTATTTTGAAGAAGCTTAAATTAATGTTTGCCTTAATAATTTTCATTTTTTCTTCCTCAGCTACTGGAGTTAAGTTTGACTTGGAGTTTGTACACGTATTTACCCAGACTAAGAAGAAGTTAACTTTCAGTTTCACTTGTCTACCTGGTACCTATTTTGGATTCATCCACCTGTCTAAACCCCAAGGTCTTGATGGCATTGAGACTTGCAGCCAGAATAAGTTCTTCTACTTAGAAAAGTTTGTCTTTATTGAAAGGGTCAGTGTTTAAAGAAGGACTAAAATACCCAAGAAGCAGTGAGTGTTTTGAAATAATATTTTTGATGTGAGGGGAGTTATTTAGTGTGAGGGAAGTTTATTTGTAGATCTCATTTCTCTCTCAACAGGCAGTGCCTTCCAAGTAGTTTTTTTTTAGTGTAAACACTAAGCCTCTGACCTTTTGCTTAGCCTCTAACACTTTCCTTCAGCAGCTTTCAACGAAGTGGAAAATTGTAATAGTAGTAGTGCAGTAAAGTGCGACATAGAAATTAACTTGTTTTGGTGAGATTACCTGTCTTCTGATACAATGGAAAATGCTATTTTTAATACAACATCAAGCATTATTCTCATTAATATTTCACAAACCTTCTTTCTGTTGCGTAGGCATCAATTAAGTTTGTGTAATTACCAGAGCTAATGCTTGTTTTGGATATCAAGTCTAACACAAGAAAAATGGAATTTAAGTCTGTTATTTGTCTTCTATCAAGTCTTTCTTTAGGTTCCACTTTAATTTTATAGAGATTAGATGGTCTTGTTAGATGAATTAGCCTTCCTGCAGTGGCTAACAACACCCTACTTTAGGCTTAGCATTGTGTGGGATGAAAGAGTATTTGTTATCAGTTGTGTTTTACATTACAAAAAGCACATTGCTTTTACTAGTATTGCTGAACCAGTTTTGTTGTGGCTGGTTACCTTGTTAAGTGTCTATTCTAAATGTACTAATAGGAAAGATGATTAGCAGATTTGATGCCCATCTGCTAGAAGGGCTGGAGGGAGGATCCAGGGAACTACAAGCCTGTCAGCCTGACCTTGGTACTGAGGAAGATTATATATAGAGTGGCTCATCTTGAGTGCCATAGCTCAGCACCTACAGGACAACCAGGTGATCAGGCCTAGTCAGGGTGGGTTTAGGAAAGGCAGATCCTGCTTTACTGACCTGACCCTTAGGCTGTAAATAGTGGGTTTGTTTAGATCTTCTGATGAAAGCAGACACTGTAGCTTCAGAGTTACTGCGTGGGGTCTTGGGTCAGGAGGTTTAACTAGGAAAAAGTTTTTCTTAATACATTTGGATTTGTTCAGATGACCAGCTTCTTAAGCTTGATTAAAATACTAGAGTTGCCTGGGACAATGGGCATTGTTTTCCTCAGTCAGAACTCTGTTTATTCAAGTGATAAGCATCTTCATCCAAGTCTATGACATCTTGCTCCTGTTTCACAGTAAATGACTTCCAGGTTTTATAGAAGTACTAGCTGGAAAAGTTTGGAAAACTGGTGAACTATGGAGCCTGGTTTCATGACAGGAAATTTCATTGGTGCTTCTTTGTTTGTGTTTTGTATATTTAAGTGCTGTGTGTGTGGACAGACCAGAACTTTGTTGAAGAAATCTCAGACAATCTCAACTATTCTGATTGTAATCCATATTCATAACATATAAAAGATTGCATATATTTGTTAGAAGTTTCTCTTACAGGACCTCTTTGCAATGATGAAAAAATGCTTCTGTCTTGTTTTGGAACTTCATTTTTCAGTTTCCTTCTCTCAAATACTTGCATATTCTACTCACTTGGTAACTCAGATCAGTTATGGGATTTATTTTGTTACAATTTAGTCAGCCTATATAATATCTACCAGATGAGGAAGAATCGCTAATACAAAAGTCTGGAGAAGTTATATTCAGTGTACTTTGTCTATAACTAAAGTGCTTTTGAAGTGTTGTTTAGGTTGATTTTGCAATGTTAAATTTGGCATTCCAATTAATTAGTGATTTTTTTTATATAAACACTCCTTGATAAAGGGTTGTCTTGTTAATTTTTCTTCTGAGTCAACACTGATGGCTTTGCTTCATCTCATCCTTGATCTTGCAGTTAGGTAGAATCATTCTGAATCAGTCCAGTGCTTAATCCATTTGGCTATTTTTGCCTAGATTTTTTTCATGTGCAAGGAAAACTTAACATTTGGGAAATCTAAAATGAAACATTGTTTTATAACACTCAATCTTCAGTTAAATATTTTGGTGATTTTCTGCATCATGATCCAGTTAGCCCAAACAGTGTTACCGGTTAAACAGGCCTTCAACTCACACCCACCAGGGTGAATTATGGAGTGCATGTTAAATAATTTGCAGCTTAGTCTGTGAAAGTAAGGTATCCCCCATGCTTCTGTGAATGCCAGCTTTGATACTTACCTACTGTCATGCCACTTTTTTAGCTAAAATGAAACAATAATGATTCTGAATTGCAGCATAAAATTGTCTAATATGCCCCTGAAGATGTGATATTTATTGCCAGTGTAATGTGATTATATTACATGGTAATTGTGTACGTGGAGATACGGTGGATGTTGTTTTCAGAAAGTAGTTTTGCAGGTAAGTAAACAGTTAAGTGCCTTAAGTAGATTATAAATGAAAAAAATATCTTCAGCTGTTCCACTGTATTTATTTTTTTTTGATGTTTCATTACTGCCATTCAAAAAATGAGGCAAATAGAAATGGTGGGGCTGTTGCTATATGTTGATTCCATGAATCTGAAGTGGCTTAGAAACCAAATTAATTGACACAGCGTCATAGTGAGGAAGTTGCTACTCGAAGAGTTAACATAGAAATACCTCCTTACCCCTGTTCCCATTTGCTCTCAAACGGGCAGCAGCAGTGGCATTGAGGAAAAAAACCAAACTATCTTAGCAGTTACGCCCTCAGACAGTCAAAGGACATGGTAGCATTTTCCTTTATCTCAACAGATGAGGTATAGAAGATCGAACAGAGGCATGGCATTAAAATATTTGGATTTTATTCCTTTCTGCTCTTTGTATGAAAATTGTTTGGGGCCATATTTTGTCATCTGTATACATTAATTTTTTTTTTGTCTGGTGATCAGTGCTTTTCACAGGTGGTGAGAAAATGAGAAACCATAGTTACTTTGCCTTTTTACATAGAATATTTCATGCGTAACAAGTAGGAGAGATTGGAAAAAGACTCGGGAAATAATGATACTGCATTAATGTATTTCAAATGCAGTATTAAAATTCAGAGAAGCAGCAAATAACTACCAGACAAAATAGAGAAGGAGAAAAGACATAAATGTCAATATGGAGTCAGAGCTCTGTAATCAACAGAGCAGGTTCTGCTGAAAATCTTAACATACTTTACACTGTTTGGTTGTTTTTTTTTATGCCTGTTATGTGGCATTCTGAAAGTATGAGTTTTGTTTATTATAAAACACAGCTAGAGTAGTTTGTGCAATAAAAGGTCTTAAAGCATGTTAGCTTTTTAATGAAAATTTATTCATGCTTTTATTCAAGTTATTGCAGCTTCTGGATATTTTCTGTAAAAGATAGCAGTTATCAAGTTTAGTGTTTAAGATATCTGTTGCTGGACTTGATGATCTCAAAGGTCTTTTCCAACCAAGCCCTTCTGTGATCACTAAAGACGTTGATAAAAATTTGTAGGCACATAGACATCGTCTGTAGTAGTCATGGCCAGTTTTTAATATTGAAGATGAGTGGATATCTCTGCATCCCAACCAATCACTGAATTGTCAGTTACTACCTTTTGTGGCTTAGTTAATTATCCTTTTATTCCCTTACTCTGAAGTGAAATCCAGTAATGATGATGCAAACTCTTTTTCTTATGATTTTGAATTTCATTTGTCTTTTCTAGTTTATTTATCTTATTCCTATAGTGCATAGCAGTGGTTATTTTTCTGCTTGTCACGATGTAGGAGGGAGATGATGTCTCCATTGTAAACAGTTGCAAGCATTTTTGACTCTTTCCCTAATCTAGTTTTCTTTCTAACTGCAAAGGTGAATTTTGGAAGACAAAAAAAATCGAATTTAGACAGTTTACTGAGTAGAAAATACAACTTATCTCGGCCAAGATGCAAGCGTAGCAAGTTTATTGATGTGCTCAGCTGTCCTTTGGTACAGATTTTGAGGAAAACTTGGATTTACAAATATGTTGAAACAAGCCTTAGGAAAAAAGATAACTTGCAGCAATATTTTTTGAGAGTAATAATGTAACAATTATTCCTTTTCAGTACTTATTCTCAGATTGCATTAAGGCTTTGGAGCCGCTATAGACGACTGTCCTGTACAGTGAGATTGATGGTAGGAAGAAAGTTGCAATTTTGACATCTTTCAGCATCCTTGATGCTAATAAATTTGATGGGCTTCTAGGTGGTCGTGTGTTTACCACTTTTAGATTTAGCCTAGTGACTTTCTCTTCTGTAGTAAAACGTATTTTCTCTCAACTATATGTTACTAGTTAGTGAGATGTCCCCTAAATATGTTTGTAATGTGTATGATATTAGTGCAATTAAATTTGCTTTGTATTCTAAAACTACTGTCAGTGTAAACCTGACTTAAATGCCAGGTGAAGGTGGATGTGTTGAAAGCAAATCAGCTTTTCTTCAGATTGGGTTTTGCATCCAGCTGTAGGAAGGTGACTTAGAAAACACAGCGTACTGGGAGGATTAGTTATTTAACACCATACTGTCCCCTCACCAAAACCCAAAAAATTGTGGGTTTTGAAAATAGAAGCTAGTTTTTTCTAAACAAAGGAAGATCTTCCAAAGATCATTATAAATGGCTGATATTAAAATAAAGGAGAATTTGAGGGAATATCTAACTTTCTCTTTGAGAATGGTTGCTTTTAAATCTCTCAGATAGAGGTGCTGAGTATCTGTGTGCTCTTACATACAAAACTGCAATCCTTTTCTGTGATTTCTAGTATTAGTTTGTTAGGTCATGCACAGAGAGGCTTTTCAATACTTAGTTAATCAAGTCATATGATGGAGTACTATCCTCCCCAATCCTTCACTTATTTTATGTAAACTAAACTAGTGTGTTACAAGTTATATTAAGATTGATGTTTTTAATATGCTGTAATAGCTGTCTTGCACATTGATATAAATTTAATATATTTTATTACAGTACCTCTTTGACTTTAAAATGCTTGAGGTAAAATCCTTTTTTTGTATTTGAAAGAATAATTTATGCTCAAAGTAGTAAATATTTTTGGCTTGTTTTAACTTCATTTGTTGTTTTGTTTGTGGGATGTAGTTGGTGAGGGCTGTGCTCAGCAACTGACCATTCTCAAAAAGATGTAGAAAGGAAATGAAGGAAGGTCCCACAGAAGTTGAAAACCTTTCCTACTTGTTCCCAAAACAAAAAGCAGAGAAGAAAGGTGTAGTGCATGGAGTTTTTTCCCAAATACATTCTTATACTTTTGCTGTTAATGAGTTTTAAAACAAAGTCCCTTATTTAATAACATCACTATTTCCATTACAATCTTATGGAAACAGTGGAAATATTTATGAAGTGCACTGAGCTAATAATAAATATTTTTTCCCATAAGGGAAATCAGATTTCTTTTTCTGTCTGCAGCTCTAATTATCAGTTACTACCATTAACGAATGCTTTTCTCACCTGTAGCATTTACTGGAATGTGTGTATCTGCATATATTTCATGCAGGATGCATTCCTGTATTTACTGGATGTGATAGGTTTTTTAATATTTAGGGTTTTTAAATAGTGTAGCTTTGAGTCATGTCTGTCAGCTCTATTTATGACTTGAGCCACCAAGGAGGAATCTGGTCTTAGCTACCGCTCTAGCCCTGTTAGAATGGATTTCTCAGAGCAAGTACTTGAGAGCTGTAAACCTAATGAAAACTCTTTGTTAGGCTTCCTATGAATAAATAGGGCTGTGTAACTTCCTGTATGCTCTCTGTTTTATAGCTACATTTGCATTAACTGTTACATACGTTAATATATTACTTGTGTAATTTTGTGCAAGGTAAGAGAACTTACTTTTGTTAAAAACTCCATTCAGTTTGTAGAATTCTTGTATAGTTTAGGCTGGAAGAGATCTCTGGAATAATCTAGTATGATGCCCAGGACGAAAGAGTGATTAGCTTTGGATTTAGGAGTACTCAAGGAACACACAGGAACCTTGGATTTTGAAAGAAATCAGTGGTTTTTGTTTAAAATTAGTTATCATTCCTGCATGTTATGGAATAAAATGAACTATTATGGGGTATTGTAGCTTTAGAATCTTGCAGAGCGGTGGGTGGAAGAGGAGACTTCATTACTTCTACTCCTTGCTGGCAGCTTAACTTCCAGTGAGCTCCTTATTGGATTGAAACAGTAGAATGTTCTGAGGAAATGACAAAGAATGCACAATCAAAACTTATCCCCCAAATTCTAGTTTTTACTTCGAGTTATGTCGTTAAAGTATAGGCATCTCTCAGTAAATTGCAATCTGTGTAAGGTTAAAGACCCCCTGGAGAGGCCTTTGGAAATAATTTTTTCTTCCTGGAAAGAACTTAATGAAATAAACCACTCTAGAAAGGAATAATGGATTCTAGTAAGAGGTACAGAAATGTCTTGCCTATTTTGACAAATATAAAACCTGCTACAGAGTAGAATTCTGTTTTCATGTTAATGAAAACAGGTGAGAGTCAACAGCACTGTAAATTAAATTTTGCTCTGCACTCATAGACTATGCAAAGTGTAATCAAGTTACTGATTTTAGCGTACGAGATCAAGTTTATGGGCTAAATGTTCTTTTTTTGAATAAGGCATTTCTTTGATGCTGTGTCTTAGCATTATTTTGGTCACTATTCCTGAGCTGAAAGGTGAGTGAGAAGTCAAAGATGCACCTCCTGGCCACAGAGTCTTGAAGAAAACTGAATGATGTGTCCTCTTAATATTTCTGTTGATATGCCATGTTTATTCCATACTATAGTTTTTTTGACATTTTTATCACTGTCAATATTGCATCATTTGGAGACAAGATTTTTAACTTTGTGCTGCTGCAATTACATGGCCTCTTTCCAGGGGAAAAAAAGTAGGATCTGTTCACCAGTTTTGAAAAAAACAACACAAATCCTACTCGGTGGATTTATCATCAGTTTGAGAAGGGAATTGATAAGTTCTTCAGTTTATTTTCAAAACAGTTTTATGGATTGAGTTTAAAAATATGCTATTATTTAAGAAACTCAGAAGGACCATCTTGGCAGTTCTCTGTATGCTTAGAATATTGGTATCAGTGGGGATTGAGGTATAAAAATGTTGTGCATGATATACTTCAAATGCTCAAGTAATCTTATACTTGTAAAAACAGGTGAATCCATACATAAATGTACAATGTAGAAGTAATGGGTGAAAACTGGATCTATTCCATTTTTTGTCAATCTGCTTTTTACAGCGGACACTAAAAGATTTGTAAGGAAGGCTCTCATTTTAATACCATATCTAAAGTAATCAGCAAATATAATGCTGCAATTGCCATCATAGCAGTTTTTCTAAAAGCAGACTGCTCAGATGAATTGGACCTTCTTGAGTTTTGTTTGCATTAGTGAGGTCTGAAGTATTTTACAAGAATCCTGCAACAGAAGTAATTTAAAAGGCTTTCTTTTGAGTTGTGGAAAGAATTATTCTTTTACAATAGAGTTTTATTCTTTGTTTCCTTCCCTTTGTTGTGTCTTTTTTAATCTTCCCAAAGATTGAATTGACTAATTGTTCTTTGTCTTATGACTTTTTTTCCCCTATAATTGCATATCATCCATTCTTACTGTTCTCTTTCAGTTTTAGTTGTTTTCCCAGGTACCATGTGACGTCAGAGGTTCTTAATTGCTTATTTCTCTAGTTAGCCCTCCTCTCTTGCTGCTCAGTTTTAACTCCCTGTTATGGGTAGTTACGGGTGGCTTCAGGGAAGGGCTGAAGCAGGCTGCTACTCGACAGAAGAAGCTTGGAGAAGATAATGCTATCAGTGTTATGTCCTTCAAAGGGCTTGAGTATCCAAGAATGAAGCTCTCGGATAGGCTGGAATATCAACCAGCACTGGTTCAGCTATTCTGTGTCATAACTGCCTGTTGGTATTCTTTTCTCTGTCTTATTTTGGACAAAATCTGCGGGATAGAAGACCTAGCTTACCTGCAATAACTTGTTTTGTGCTAACATAGTCAACAGCTGCTTAGGAAATTATTTGTGTGGGATGGGACTGAATTTTTGTTATCTGGATTCTTGTAAATACAGGTTTTGGCAAATCACCGATAGTACGTGGGTTTTATGGTGGATATGTCAAGCATTTAATTACATAAATGATGTATGCTGTCAGCTAACATTTGAAATTAAGTATTTTCCCTGATGGGATTTATCTTAAATGTACTAATTCTATGTTAACAGCATAAAATGATTTCCCTGTGCTGGAAATTGAAAATAATATAATTAGTTGTGACCATGCAATTGTAGGAATAAGAATAATTCCCGTAGACATGTTGATAGATTAACATGCAACAGAGATCATAAGGCACATTTATTGATCTTGAATCTGTTGCCGTAATATTTTTCATATGGTAATAATTGAACACCAAAGTAAGAGCTGGAAAATGGCAAATAATTACTTCATGTGTTTTGTTACAGAAGTTAGACTAGAGTAAAAGTTTTGTTGTGCTTTCTGTTAACTGAAGACTGTTAGCATTTTACTGTACCTGAGGAAAAAGTGGTTTATTGTTAGGAAGAAGCATAGTGTGTTTTTTTTTAAAAAAACCAAACGTATCTTACAGCTTGCCAAAGCTTTTATACTGTCTCCTAGCTGTTTGTGGCATGTCCTGTTACCACACATCTACATAGGCACGTACAGCCTGACTGAAGTAAAGTGGTAGCCACAGTGTATTTCTACCACATTGGGGTGGGGATGGAGGATGATACAATGCTTCTTCTTCATGTCAATGCTGAGGTGTAAAAACAGACTAATAGCAACAAGATTGTATGATTGTTTTGTGAATAATTCATTGGTATCAGTTTCTGGGTGTGATTGAGCTCAGTTGGGCTGCTGCTATTACTTAAAATTTTAGTTGAAATTCTGACACAGTAGTTGCATGTCCTGTTATAAGGGTTTAACGTGGGTTCTAGGATCGAAAGAGGAGGTCCATAACGCTTCTCAATGGCCTTTTGTAGCTGGAGTGTCTTTTAGTTACGAGGCCTTACTTTTCCTTTCCACAATAAGTCATATTCTTTCAAAAACGGTGTATAATCTTCTTATGTACGCTGCATAGATAAATACAAGTTACTAAAAACAAAGTTACTGATCTGGGAGCCTTTGTCATGTATCTGACAATTTTCTATACCGGGATATTTCTACAAAACTATTGATTCTGTTCTGTCAGATATGGGTGTCTGCTGCTTGAAGTGTGTGTGAAGAAAGAAGACTTTTATTTAGCATCTCAGACATGAGTAAATGAAAAGGAGTTTTGTGAAACAGTAAAAGTACTATTAATGTATTTTGATTAATATTTCAGTTTAAAGGTTGCTTTTGGCAAGACTGATTCACTGGCCTAATATTTAGAATTCTCTTCCGAGTGTGTCTGAATTTAAACTCTTAAATCTTAAGTGGAATGATTTTCAGAATCAGGTTAATGTTTTACATACGGTTGTTCTCAGCACTCAAGAGCGGAATATACATTAATACTCTAGTAGAAAATTAATGAGAAAAAATTTGCTATGTTTCATCAGTTTTGCTTTTGATTTGTGAATTTTTCTATTTCATCCTTTTGATGTAAACAGTAATACTAAAATCCTGTGGAAGTATCAGTGGTAGGTGTACATTGTTTTCCTCTAAATGATCATTTTTGCCATTCTGGGTACTGTTTCGAGTGTTGTTTCACAGCAGGCCATGGTTCAGAATCAGTAATGTCAGAACTGTTTCTTGCTGTTGGATGGCTGTGCATCAATTGCATCTGAATCAATTTGTTGTGTCTCTTTAGGATAAATGTAGTTTATGTTGATATAACATTTTTGTGCCAGTTTCAAAAGGATGGTCAGTGTCTGAACTGATACAGCAAGAGCATGTTATAGTTAATAAAAAAATGTAACACTGTGTTCAGTCAGAACTATCTGAGCAAAGGTGAACTGATAGATTGAGTTTCTATATTGTAATTAAACACATTAGAGCTTGGTTTCCAATCAGTGCAAGCAGATTTGAGTTGTGAAGGCAGATTAGCTGTATTATTATGCCAACATCTTTTAGGCAATACTGTAATAAGACCTCTTTTTACAGTGAAAGTGTAAAATATAACTATGTACAGTTAAAGTGTAAATATATGGCTTCTTCTTAATGAAAAGTGCTGTGTGAAGGTGGATTCATTTGCAGTTGATCACGTAACTATTTGGTAAATTTAGACTGCTACATCTGATTATTTAAACTTGGGATATTTAACCTTTGGCATTTATGCAAAAATGTACAGCATTGCTATGTTGAAGTTACTCCATTTGATTTTCTAAAACCAGGGCAGTGTAGTTCACTTTATTCTCTGTACTTTCGTAATCAATGCAAACTTTTGAAGTTTGAAAATTTTTATTTTCATACAGCAACTGGGAATGTTTTAAGTTCTGAGAATGATAGGTTGACCATGAAAACTATGTTTACTTTCAGAGAGAACAGGAAATGAGAATGGGTGATATGGGTCCTCGTGGAGCAATAAACATGGGAGGTAGGGATCTGAAGGAAAAAGGCTTCTGTAATGTAAAATTTATTTTTCTTTGGGACTGTACATGTTACTCAAGCACTATTAATTAGAGACAACTATTGGTAAAAAGGAGTAAACAGTATCAGGAAATAAGAAAAAAATCTCACCTGTTTTGCATTCAAACATCTGTTTTTTTTTTCCCAACGTATATCGTTATTGTATTGTTTTGACTACCTGTGGTAGAGAAATCTGATATGCAAGTTGAGAGAAAGAAAATGGCCCTGAAAAGTGATGGTCTAGGAATTATTTGATACAAAGGAGGATTTATCTGTTTAGAAAATATTTGGCATTCATTTGGAGTGGCCACCTATTCAGAGAAGTTGGGGCTATAATTGCATGCAGTGAAATGGTAATTCTTAAAATTGATAAGTTCTTGTTGATGTGCCTGACAAAAGTTTAGCAGATAATGTGGTTGGGGCTCTATGAATCTATTACAAGTCTGTATTTGCATATATTCTCAGCTCACTTCTATGACTTAAAGTAATGTCACTGCTAAAATCTTACTGTGGAGTCTGGAAAGGTTAGTTCTTAATAATTGGCATTTGCTCCATACATACAGACCGAAACAGTTTGGAATCTGACTTAATGAGAATATCTGCTTTTAAACAAGACTCAAACTTAGAGTATTTATTTTTTAAAAAAGATCTTTCTAAACTGTATTAATTGTCAATATGTAACTCTTCAGAGTTTCCTGATGTTCATTTAGAATTAAGATGATAATTTTAAGAAAAGTTAACACTGGTTTTGCATATTTTAAGTTTGAAAGTACATACAGAACCTGGTAAACATTGTTGCTTGACATTTTGAGCTGTGTGAATTTTTAGGCTAATGAATCTGCTTGGTCCAGATTTTCAAATACGTTATTCACCTTTTCCTTATTTATTGAGGCACGTTTATAGCTGCAAAATGGAACTTGGAACTATGCTTTTTCATTCACTGAAGATGAAGAGCTTCAGAAAGTTCTTCTAAAGGAAGACATTGAAGTTATTTACCAGTAGTCAGCTGAAGCATAAATTGTGAGGGTTTTTTATTTTATAGTTGTGCTTTTGCATATTTTTTCACTCTTCTGGAAAATTTTGTTTATTATGAAACTGTAAATGTCAGTACTGTGGAAAACACCAATCCCAGTGTACAAATCCACAAGACACACTTCTTATCTGCAGATTTTAAATGGTGTTTATAGCAATCAGTTCACAGCCCTTTTCTTGTCAGATTTGAATGCTGAGGAGTGATGTTCCTCATAGTCTTGCTTGTAAGTTTTGTGCTATGACTTTTGGTTTTAAACCTGATACAAATACTTCAGCAATAAATGTGTAGTTCCAGAAGGAGTTATAGTAACCGTGAACTGCTATTTTAAAAAGGAAAAAATATCCATAGTGAATAGGTAAGGATAATGTTTTTTTCCACAGTATCTGGATGGCCTCAAGTTCCGCCAGGGGAGATTTAAGCTTGAGATAAGGGAAAAATTCTTCACGGAAAGGGTGGTTAGGCATTGGAACAGTCTGCCCAGAGAGGTGGTTGACTCACCTTCCCTGGAGGCGTTTAAAGTGAGGGTGGGTGAGGTACTTAGGGACAGGATTTAGGGATTGGTGGGAATGGTTGGACTCGAGGATCCGAGGATCCGGTGGGTGTCTTCCAATCTGGTTATTCTGTGATTCTGTGATTTTAGGTTATCTTACTGTAGACGCTTCCTTTTTTTCCAGCCCATTCACAGCTCCACCACTAAAACAAACAACAAAAAAAGACAACCCCAAAAACCTGCAGTAGACATTTAGTTGTTGGCCTTTCCCAACATTCCCATTGGTATTGTAACTTTATTTTTACCTTGCCTTTCCCTGGGACCTTTGTTACTTGTCATCGTGTGGGACAGCAAGCATAGCCCTTAACTGGATCTGTACTGCCAGGTGATAGCGTTAGAAACTTTTCAAGATGAGGATAAAAAGACTTCTGCTTTGTTTTCTGCATTGATGAGGATTACTGCCTGTGGCTTGTTGCCAGCTGTGCCAGACCTTGGCATGTACACTTTGGACACTTAGAGTGCACTTTTTCAGAGTGCAGAAAAAGACCTTATTTTTTTTTAGGTTCTGTGTCTTATAGCATGAACACTGACTGCTTTCCATCTGTTGCTGAACCTGGTCTTGGGAATTAACTGCTAATATCAGTGTCCCACAGAACTGGACAATCATATGTAAGCTGTCAGAGTCTGCTTTGGATATAGGAGAACCTCTGAGGCATAGCTAAGATAGATTAGTGGCTTTTTGCTGAAACTGGGCAGGGCCCCACTCTCCGCTTGCACTGTGTTCCCTAGTTGTCCTGTCAGAGCTGACTGCCTGAAACTGGTTTAATAACATAAAGGTTTGACAGTATAGATCACTGTACATCACTCTGGAAGCAATAGGGGTGCATTTGTGTGATACAGAGGATGAGAACTTTATTGCAGTTGAAGAATTAGTGAACATGATATGCGTGTGGCCAGCTGGCTAAGTTTAATTAGGCTGGCAAGCAAACCACTAATGGATAACTGAGCATTGAGTGCTTTTAGTCGATGGCACTACTACAGCACTAAGCACTGTCATCGCGATAGGCTAGAAGTAAAGTGCAGAACTCTGAAAGTAAAGCTTTATCTTTGCATTGGCAGTTCAGACTTCTCCTTTTCATTCCATACGTAGCCACTGAATGGCTAACAGTAAATAACAGTTGTAAGGCATGTTCAGCTGTAATTCTCAGGAATTGTAGCACAGTCATCTGCCTGCTGCATGAACTGCTCGTGTTTGTGGGTAGGTAAGAAGCATCCAGCTTGTGCACACCTCAGTTTTTAGAGAGGTCTGGGAGCTTCTCATTACTAAGCTCAAATGAGTTCTTTTCAAAATGACAGATTTTTTTCTTTGATGCTTCTAATAAAGAGGCTTAGTGCTTCACATATGCTACGGTGTTGCATGGGTGTTTTTGCTAAGCGGTTTGCAGATGGCATAATGTGTATGGGCAAGCCCATGTCTGCAGTTTTAGGAGCACTGTCGGATGCAGTGGTTTCAGTGGTGGTTGTGATACGTGTACTCAGGGTAGGTAATAAAGATGTGATTTTGCATCCCTGGAGTCACTGTACTGTATCTGTGATGAACGGTCTGATTACGATGATGTACGTTTATATATTCAGTATGAAGGAAATTAAATTGAGATGAGAGATGGGTTTTTTTTAAAATAGAAAGTTTATTAGTCAGATTTCTTGATATTTTTTTATGCTGTCATGAGTTAAAATGTTGGCTGGATTCTGAAGGCATAGCTTCTTCCTTTGTCAAATTCTGGATGCACACTTCTAGCTGAAAAGAGTGGATTAGTGTTGTAGGGGGAGAAGAATCCACATCACCACCAGTCTTAGTTGATATTTCATAATAGTGAATGTTAATGATACCTAAAATCAGACTCCTTTATAACAATGTGAGAGAATGGTATGAAGGCAATTTTACGTACCTGTTGAGTGGGTACTGATAGAGTGGTATTTCCTAGTACAATATTATAACTAAATGATCTCAAAAGATGTGTTTAAGCTTTTTTTTTATGTCTCACTGTGCATCAGAATTTTGAAGGAGGCTCTTCTGTCACTCTCAATTCTAACAAAACTTCCGTAAATTTTCTGGTACTTACACTATAATAAATTTGTAATGAATCTGTAATAAATGCAAGACTGACTTATGCCATGTTACAAATAATTTATTGTATAGTTGAGTACCATCTTTAGTTTTGCTTTTGGACTACAATCTAATATGCTGTAGCATTATATACAGTTAACATAATACTGGTAGAATATTCCTGCAAACGTATATTTAATATGTTGTGATTCCTTAAGTGCCAGGTTGCCTTATAGCTGCCAATTACTACAAAATTACTTGAGGCTTTTTGCTAATTTATGGTGTGTATATTGCATACATATTCTGTGTGAACACTTCAACTCCTGCACAGAAGCCATACACCTGTATTTAGCTGTAAAGTTCAGGATTTTCAAATACATGAAGCAGATTTGTAATGCAAAATAAGAGGGCTTAATGAAAATCTGTTTAAAAGCAGATGATTGAGATAAATGTACAGTCTCAAAGAATATTTTTTTTTTTATTTCAAGTATTGGAAGTCTTGTACATTTGGCTTTTTAAATATTGTACATTGTTTGTTTGTTCTTGTAAAATTCAGATAGGACAGCTCTAAGTATAGATTGTTTTGCATAGATGCGTTTAGCCCAGCACCTGCTGGTAACCAAGGCCCTCCTCCAATGATGGGTATGAATATGAACAACAGAGGAACTTTACCTGGCCCTGCAATGGGTCCTGGTCCTTCCATGGGACCAGAAGGAGCTGCAAATATGGGAACACCAATGATGCCAGATAATGGAACAGTGGTAACGTATCACAAATTTAATTACTTTGAATAGCTGTCATGTCTCATGGCCCGTTTTTGTTACCAAAGATATTTTCACGCTGAGTAAAAACATGTTTTGAATTCATTAAAGGTAATTGATAAAACCTGGTATATGCAAATAATTCACAACATAGAAGGGAAATCTTAATTTGATATTACTATGAAAATCCTGCTTCCTTTAGTTAGGAATGGAGTGAGTTCTGTCATCAGCAACCAGACACTTAATTGAGGTTAGAACTTACAGCACTTGTGGCAAAACTTTGCATTTATGGCCTGTCACACAAACTCACTGACAGAATGAAATGAAAAATTAAAAATTACTGATTAATTTAGATGGTTGCTGTTTTTTCTTGAAACTAATTTCTTTTTATTGGCTTGTTGGGGTATTTGATGAAAAAATATTGGATGCTGTGTAGTGTGAAGATATCTTTGGGTGAACTATTTAATTTTTTAAAGCAACTTTAGTTGGGGATTTTGTATTTCTTTTCTAACAATGTTGAAAGCATGAGATTATGGCAGTAATTATGCCACATGGAAAATAAGGATGCCAACAGGTGTTAGGGATAATTTTCATATCAGTACAGGAAAAACACTGCGCAGTTGCCAGGGGTGGTAATGGAATGTCTTGTACACACCTGGAATTTTTTATCAAGAGCAGGTATGTATTGGGATGCAAGTAAAGTACTAGTTATTTTTGCTGTTTTCATAGCCAGTCACTTTTCCTAGCTGTAATGTCTTATGTAGAGAAACAACCACATAATTTTTAATCTGATTTTTGCATATTTTTAGTATTATGCTGTAAGTAGGTTCTTGGGATCTTGTAGTGGTGCTGTGGTATAAAGGAGTACATAGTAAAAACAGTGATTCCATTATAGTTTTATTGGAACATGAGTGTTTTGTAGCTGTATTTTTTATATATATATATACACACATATTTATGTATATATATTTATGCCTTCTCAGCAGTATCTGCCTGCAATTGAGCAATCTGTGTAATGAAGTTTAAACAAAATCCTTTGTTCCTTAGAGGAAAATGAGATTTTGATTGAGCACAAAATGCGTAATTAGGCTGGTCTTCGCCAGTTAAAAGAGATGATCTTGCTTCACCTCTCAGGAGGTGGCTCATTTTGTAGTTGTGTCGTTTCTTACAACATGGAGGGATGCTTTTCACAAAATAACATTTTCAGGGATCCTTTTGCTGGAGACCACTGTTAGTGGTCACCTCTAAAACGTTCTCTTGGGAAAAGAGGTGTAAGGAACAGAGCATGGTATCATAAATTGTATCTGTCTGAAACTGTTGTTTTTCTACAAAAAGTCATTCCAGGTATGGAAATGTAGGAAATATACTGACACTGAGAAATGCATGTTTTAAAAGTATTTTTTTAACTTCGTTTTCTTCTGCATGCACAAACGAGATGCTTTTTTTTTTTTTTTTGCTTTGATTATGAACTGTCAAGGTTTTTAATTAGGGGGGTAGAGCCCTACAGAAGGGTCTTATTGTATTTTTCTTGTAGTTGGAAAGATACTTGATAGATCCTTTGCTGTCTCCTAAAGCAATGTTAAGAGGGAAAATGGAGAACAAGCTTTTTACACCAGAAATAGTTTTCATTCTTTAAATTGAATGCTTTTCTAATGTCTTTGGGGGGAAAGTTGGAGCAATCTTTTCGTTCCACTGCAATCTTTGGAAACACAGATCGTCTTTGAACATAATGTTTTAAAGAAATCACACACACCCTTCCATCTCCCCTTTTTCTGTAGGTAGTTAATTGCTGCACGTTCTTGTTAGCTGGAGAGAGTGGTTCTTGGTGGAAAGAGGACTTGACTTTTTGTCCGAAAGTCAGATGTTTAAATTATTAGGAGTATATGGATAAGCTATTTGTTGAAATTCATATCCATTACTAACAAGCTGATATGAATTAAAGACTTTTTTTAAACAACTTTAACCAGTGCTGCAGATTTTAAGGTACTTAAGGGCAGAAGCTGAAGTAAATTTTTTCATATTCAATGTCATATTTTAAGCGGTGTACATGCATACAACTGTGATTCAAGTTGTATATTTTTTATCGGTATAGATATAATCCTGTTTTTAAATTACACATACATGAATTAGCAGACTTCAGAATTGTCGAGCTCTGCCGCTGTTACTGGAGTCAGACTTCAGAAGAATTCTTCTCTAATTCAAGCATATGAATAAAGTGCTAGTCCTGTCAAAGTTCAACAAGAACATTCTACCTTGGCAGTTAATATTAGTCTCTGTATGGAAGAAATTTCTTCTGAAAGTATAACTGTCCCCAACAGGTGAATGATGAGTTATTTCAAGTTATGAATGCACCGTATACATGTGTTTTTAATTACTTGTTACATTGAGTTAATGGTTTAAATATCATCATGTGGGGTTCTGTTTTTAAACAGTTCGATAAATACTGAACTATAAGTGCTCAGATTCATCTTTTCTGGTTTAGGTCTTAATTGCTATAGCCAAATAAATATGTGTTAAGCACGTATACATTTATTAATATTAGGCACAGAACTAAGGAAAACAAATGTGGAACATTAACTGGATTTTTGTCTTCTGTTGATATTTCAGGTTAAGTTTTAGACAAATACTGAGATTTTTTTTTTTAGTCCAGTTAGACATTTCGTCACTGGTTATGTCAATTTGTTTGGAATTAATTTTAAAAGTCTTAACTAAAGATTCCTAAAGTGCCGTATAAAAGGCTGACTCCAGGTAGTAAGGACCGAAATGTCCACAGGTATGTGGTTATATAAGTCTTCAGGTTGTATTGCTATTAAAAGAGTAAACCTTCTGTCTGTAGAAGTATAAAAGCTGATGATTTTTTTTCTATTCCCTAGTTTGACAATGTTTGTGTCTGGTTTATTTAAGGGAGAAGTGTTGTAGTTAGTGTGTAAGGCAGAATAGGATTTAGGTGTAAAATTACCATTTGCTATCTTCTGTTACATTGAGCATTCTTATTGCTTCAGATGTGCTTGGAATAATGAAGTTACCTTCAGCACCAGAGTTGATTTAAATACTTAAATTTGTAATTTTTAATTTATCTTACAAAGTTGGAGCATAACATTAGCACTCTTGAATTTCCAGCTCTTTTTCCGTAATGACTAATTGAATTGCTCCTTTCTTCCCTCTATGTGTGATCCTGATTCTGCTGGACTATCTGCTGAACTACATGACAACATCACTTGTGGTTTTTGTTGTAACTCACATTTGGCATGTTCCATATGGACTGGTATTAGCATAATGAGAGATTTCCTCAAGGAGGTCCATCACAGATGGGTTCACCTCTCGTTAGTAGAACGGGCTCTGAAACTCCTCAGCCGCCAATGAGTGGTGTAGGTGCCGTGAGTGGTGGACCTGGTGGCTTTGGTAGAGGAAACCCAGGGGGCAACTTTGAAGGACCTAACAAGCGTCGCAGATACTAAAACTTACTTCATTCCTTACTGTTTAGAAATTCCAGTAAAGCTACACAGTGATATGCCTTTATAATTTTAGCTGTTATCTGGAAACGGTTTTATTGTTATTGTAGTCTCTAAAACAATTTCTTTTGTAAAACTTTTTTTGTATTCAGTCATAGGCTTTGTAGTATAGAGCAGAAATGATGTGGATCATTATGTAAGGCAATGTGTTTGTGACTAGCAAAATACAATGTGTGACTATGCTGTAAAACGTGCAGTTATCTGATTACAATAAAATATAAAAAACACTTGCAAGGATTTTGGGAATGTTATTACTAATGCTGAGTGAGAATAATTTTATGCTTATTTGTAAGTGGCATCATTTTCATTCTTACGTAGTTTCTACTATGTGTTAAGAAAATTCCATCCTAAATAGTGTATCTATTAGCTAATTACATGTTGCAGTACATATTGTGAACAATTTATAACACTACATCTTTTGTTTGTTTTGACTTTTAAGAACATCAAATGTTCTACAGAGTTTTTTCAAGGATACTGTGCCCTTGCATCTCAGTTTCCCTTTGCAAACTTAGTCCCAGTAAGCTATCAATAGCGTGTCTCTTAATCAGAAAATTCAACGTGGGGTAAAAAAACAACTTTGAAAGAGGAGTCTGTATGTATGCTTTATTCATAACAGTATGAATGAATTTACTTAAACTGTACCTCTACAGAAGAAAAGTTATTGTGTAACATCTGTGTATTCGGCTGACAGTTACAAGTATCTCGCCATTTGTGCAAGCTGGTTTAAAGCCATCCATGTGTAACGCATCCTTATAAACGTATGTTTCCCCTTAATGGTTGATTTGAAGAGAAACAAGTCTCTTATCAATGATTACCTGTGTATTTAGGAGGCAAATACATGTTTTCCACTTAAAATAGTAGTTCATTTAGAGTAATATACATTCAGAAGGATTTCACATAAGTATTCTTGATAAATGTTTTACAGAATAGTGAATTTGAAAAATAGCCATTTCCAACACAACTCAGGCTAGATTTGCTGAATGAATCTTAAGACAAAACTGATGATAAATCTGTTGGAAAGCTTTTTATGATTCAGATTTTATCTGTCATGGAAGATGATGGAAAAGTCCTATTGGTTCTGTTCCCATAATGGCAAGATAGTAAGGATATTTTTGGTTACTGTTGCTTTTTTTCCTGTGCAAAATAGTTATAAAATATTCGTGTTCTGCTTTTATTGGTTCACTCACATCTTCAGAATAGGAATTAGTAAAATTTATCTGCATGAATACTGTTACTAAATGTATTAAAAACTGATTTGAGATAACATGATGCCCTTATTATGCAGTGGTTGTCTCAGTGAATTGAATTGTGAGCAAATGGGTAAAAGAAAAGCAGCATTGCTGGCATTTTAGAAGTACACCATTATTTAAATTGCCAGTGTTATAAGGCTAGAGAGATTTTTTTCATACAATTCAAGTGTGTAGGTCCTCATTTGTGATGTCTAACTACTGAGTATTTTCCTTTAGACTGCCTTAATATCACCTTTTTATTGCTCGACTGGAGATCCGTGCCACACTTCTTAGTTTATAATTTAATAGGGAGTTAGGTTTTAAGTCTGAAATACTCAATATGTGTACTTACAGTACTCATCCTTCCAAAGAAACCTGCAGCTGGTTTTACTTAGCACACGATTTTTCACTTGTTGTTTTTTCACTTCTTGTAAACTAGTGTTTGCATAGCAGCTGCTTCACCTCTCTGGTTTGGGCTGCCACACTCAGTTGAAAATTCAGGTTATGTTGTTTTCTACTAAGGTGCCTAAATATTAGATGGCTTTTGTCTTATCTTTTTTCCCTTGTACGTTTTTTAATGGGATTGAGAAAGTACTGTTGTGAGTTGTTAATTCTAAACTATAAATCTGTAAGGGGCACGTGTTTTAAATATAACTTGCACAAGGTTCAAGAGGTCTGTTCCGTTTCTCAAGGGAAAAGGCTGTGCCATTCAATCCTTTTGCCTAATTCCTCTGTATTCAGATATTAGCCTCAAACATGTTTCAGAAGTATGTTAAACATAAAAACCGGCAAAAAGTGGTTCATTCTTTGCCAGCCTTATGCTATTTTAAGTGCATGTTTGTTGTGCTGTCTTTTTTAAGTAAGCAGAATGTTTGTATTTGAAAGTTATTGTAGGTTTAATAATATTAGTGATTTTCATTCCATAGTTGTGAGCTACCCTTCTGTAAAACAGACTTGGATGTTTCTGCTGCATGGTAGCAGTGGATTTGTCTGCTGTCCTTATTGCAGAAAAAAAGTCTTCTGTCTTTTCATATCCATGAACCGAGTCCTAAAAAATGAATACTGAAATACTAAATTTGGACACCCTTCAAAGCTATCATGAAGAATTGCCTTTGTAGCTGGTGACGAACAGCCAGATTCTGCTCTTACATGCTTTTTAGCCTACTCATTGGTAATGGCAGTCATTTTTGTTTTGTCATACACGGTAGTGACTGACTCTCTTCTAAGAAAATTTTGTCCTTATCGCATAGCTTTTCCCAATTTGGATCCCAAAACTGTTACATAGGCGCATCCACACAGTTTCTAATAATTGAAGATTCTGCCTTTGTGCTGGAAGTAATTATTTTTTCTTGTTCTTCACATGGCAAATCAATTTATTTTTTTTTAATATGTACACATGTACTTAAGTTTTTAGTGGTCTTTGGTCTGTTGGACTAGGAAGCACAGTGAAATCCTGATTCTTCCTGCCATCAGACAAATAACCTCGGAAAGGTTGTGCAGTTGGCAGTTACAGTGTGCTTGCTTTTGGTTGAACTTATTGAGTTTTTAGATTATTTCTGAAATTTCAGTGTAAACTGCTTAATTTTTACATGAGATACAATTTTAATACTTAGCAAAGTGTTACTGTTCCATTTAAGTAAAAGAGAACCCCTGGCTACCAGAATCCAGCTTGTTTAACTGCATTTGCATTTCGCACCTCAGTCATTTAAAGAGAAGCTATTTGGCACTTAAAACCATAAAATTCGTTTTAGTTGTGAGTGAATTATTTGTAATTCTGTTCAATGTACTCACTAGGCAAAGCACATGGATGTATTGGGAAATTTGGTGGTAATTCAGATATACTTAGCTATTTATTTCCTAAGAAAGATACTTAAAAATTACTGTGAACTGTCTAGAAAGAAATCGCCTAATTTTGAGTGGTTTTATTTATTGTCAATATGTGTTTTACCCATAGAGATACGATAAATTTGAGACCTTTATTAGAACGAAAGTTTGTAATAGATGGGAAGAAGACAGTATGAACAAAATGTTACATTAATTTAATTTTAATCATAGTCCAATAGGATTTAATAATATGCATTGTGAGGAACGTTCTGATCCAAAGGATACCGTCATATTTAAAAATGTTATACAAAACAGATTTTTTCCCTTTTTGACTTTTGATTTCAGTTTTTTAACTTGAAAAATAGAATAATCTGTAATTACACATTCTTTTTAAAAGTAGGACATACAAATGCATATGAACTTGTACAAAGAAGTTATTGTACAGTCACAGTCTGCCCAAGATAACCTGGCTTAAACATGGTGAAATAATGGATCTAAAGGAAGATTCTGGAGTGAAAACCAAAACTCCTCAGGCCTTTTCAAGGGAGAATGTATTTTGAGGTGAGATATTCAGCAGATGAGTAGTGTGCTTTGACAGCATGAAGCTCATTTTACTTAAACATGTTGTGGAAACTAATATTTTGGCATATTTAATGTATATATTTTTGTGTAACAAGTGGGATTATAATTCTTTCTCAGTGAAGATAAGTGAAACTGTATTGTGGTTAAACTATTAAAATGGCAGGGAAGGCTGGATGACAACTGATGGGGTCTGTTTATACTGGACTGCAAAAGTGAATGGATTCTCGATCCCATTCCTGAGACTTGAAGTAGTGTGTTTCACACAGTCTGCATCCAGCATCTCTTGTTATCTTGTGCTTAGGGCTTCTCAGGAGCCCTGAATTAATTTGGACCTATGGAAAATAGAGGGGTTGGACATTATAATTTCATGTTATTGAGTGTTCAGTGCTAGTTTAGTGGCAAACTTTGGACCATATTATCCCCGAAGCATTTATTTTCATAAAAATATAGTGAAATGCAAGAACTTAACAATGGAATGGTTGTCTAAAAAATTGTAGTACTTAATGTCAGGTATAATTTTTCCAATTAGATTGGGGTTTTTTTTGTTCTCTTTTGGCATAAAATAGTCTTAGTAGGTGGTCTCACCATTTTGGTATTTTGCTATTATGAAGAAATCTGTTTTGTTAGTAGTTTTGAGATTTTTCCCTGTAAAATATTTTCAAAATCGTAGCTGTAGGCATTTCGGATTTGTTTTCACAGTAATCCACGAAATACTGACGTTTATAAAAATTAAGTTATCCCTGTCTAAACTGTAAGTTGTTGAATAGATAAACTAAATGTGAAATTTTATGAAAATTATTCTTTTGATGATTTTGAATGCAAGGAAACAAGCCCTCAGTGTGTTGATTTTTCAGTGGGATAGATTTAATAGGCCTTTTCCATCTTGAACTTCCTTAAGCGACTATGAAAATTTATATTTCTGTTTGGAGACATAGTAATGACTTCAGCCTGACTTCTAAAAGCAGTAAGAGATGGATTTCTTCAGAAAAGCAATTGATAATAGCAACTACTTTTTCTTAAATGAAAGAAGAGTTTAGGCATAGCATGTTTATAAGTGAAACCATTTTTAAATATCTGCTTCACAGAATGATTATTTTATACCCAAATCACATTAAAAGAGGGGGGAAAACCCCACCAACCTTTGCAAATGTGGGTAAAAACTTACTGAATTGTATGTTATCCCTTGAATACAGAACAAAATGCTCATAATAAGGAATGTGATGTTTAAAAGGAACTTAACTGTATTATTGCATACACATGTTGATAAGGTTTTTCCATTTGTTTTTGTATATGGTTTGTCTAGAGCTTCTATTGTTCCTAGTTTTACTAGTATGCTTTTCTATCTTAATTTCTGTAGAGTAAAGCATAGCTGTATAACCTGATTGAATTTACATACTAACTGTATGCGGTACATTAAGTGCTTGGCACGGAAGAAGCGCAGTGAGAATAAAGATACTGTACTTGCCTTTGATTTCTCAGTAAAGAAATAGAACCTTGAACAGCAGTAAGTGTGAAGAGTTCTGTGTGTAAAAAGATTGGGGGGCGTGTCTGAAAAAGGTTGGGGGAGAAATGTGGCTTAATTTTACATCTAGAAATTAACAAAAGTAACTTTAAAGCTTATTATAAATAAACCCACTATTTTTAATGAAAGAAATGGGAATGCCAGTTACATCCATGTCTTAGAGGTTCTAAACTTTTGAGTTTAGTGTGGGGCAGATGGCCAAGGAATATGAGAAAACCTGAAATAAATTAATGATCTAAAAAAAAAAGTAATATGCATGGAATGTAGGGTGGGATCTACATGTTCATTATGAAATTGTTCTGTAGGAGTTTATTTTTGTGGCTGAATACAGTGTACACATGTCATGCTGTCATAAGTGTGAAACGGCTGGTTTTGGAGATGGTTAGCTTCTTATCAAACCATGAGAATCCAGTTTTACACCTAAATGTCATAGCTATAGAAGATGGCATAAAGTAAAAATAAAGTAGTGATTATTTGTTAATGATTATGGGATGGGGTTGAGGTAGTTTCATTAGTGTTTTGCCTTAGCTTCGCTGTAATCAACCATTTATGTCAAAGGTAGTTTTGTTCCTAGTGAACATTCAAAAGCTAAAAAAAACCCACCCCAAACCAAAGTCCCCCTTCCCCCAAAGCCAAAATTAAACATAAATCCCAGTGCCCAACCACTTTCTCCAATCAAAACAGGTTTTCTCTCTAAATAACCACATACAGTTAAGCAAGGTGGAAGAAGAAATGTAATAAACCTAAGAAGATATAAAGCCCATAAGGATTTATTGTAATTCTTTTCACAGCTGCTTGCTCATGGTGTGCTGGGCATTTTACTTCTATTTTTTTTAAACTCCATTGCTGTTTATTATTTGCTGTATAAGGATATTTTTCTGCAGTGCTGTTACTAAGCTTTATGTATTTTTATATATTGTAAAATTGCAGGGAAGATCCCTGTATAAACCAGCCCTCGCAGTACTGTAGAATCCAGTTTTGAACTGCCAGCTTGAAGTGGTCTTTCAACCTGCTTACAAACATTTTAAATATTTAAATGCTAATGGGAAATTTGAAATCTTTGTGAGCATATGAAAAATAATGATAGAGTACATCCGTTGCTGCAGGTAGGAAGAGTCCTTTGCCCTCATTGATGCTTGATCCTGCTCCCTGCCTGCCTTGGTCCCCCCATGCCTCTCTGTGCCCAATGCAGTGAGCAGGGGGGAAGAAACCCAGAGAAGGTTATTGAGGAATCCCTTCAGCAGCAGCAAAGAGTGGGATGTAGGGCAAGACTCTAACCAGCTACATGTAGACTAGTTAGTGCTCTGTATCTGTGCCACGTAGGGAATGTAGCATTGCATATGTTCTCATTAAGTGAGTTTGAATAGTTTTCAGTACTTCTAAGAAATGCGTAGCTTAGAACAAATATATGAAAAATATGTTAAGGTTTTAATGTCTGAATATACGGCTATGTTTTACCTTCTTAGTCACAATTGGTCCAAGAGGGCAGGTGCTTGAAATAATGAAGCAAAAACTGACTCTGAAATGTTGAGCCAAATAATATGTGAGCTTGATTTGTCTGTTCACTTTCTGCAGTTGCCAAGAAGGTTACATGCAAGCCAGTAAAATATGGAAAATAGTGTTCTTCATGGTTTCTCCAGGAAAGATGATAAACACAGTTGCTTTAGAGAAGCAAGACTATTCAAGTGTACTTTTCCTTGGAAGAAAATACGGAAACTGCAATTACAAAGATGAGAAATATTGTCTTTTCAAATACTAACATTCTTCATTCTTTAACACAATAGCACTTCATTGTTCCATATGTTTCACTTTTAAGGGATGGAGTGTGTGAAAGGTAAGCTGCAGCTCCAGTTTTAATCAACTTGAAATCAGAAGCCTTTTCCAGAAGGCACAGATGGAGAATTTTAATTATTAAATAGTAGTTAATCTTCAGTTTTGTTCCAATGTGGAGCAGTGCCCTTCTAGAACTTCCAGCATTGTCAGTAGAAGTTACACGTCTGGCATTTTTAGAACCAGAGCTGTGCTAAATCATATGAATAAAGATTCTGCCCCAGTTGTTGCATTTCAAAAACTGAATGTTTGAGGTTTTAAAAGAAAATGTTTGAAATAATTGTCATATATTATATTGCTGGTTTAAAAGTGAAAATGATGCTAATGTGGCAGTTAGGATGGCTGTGTGTTCAGAAGAACTTTTGTCCATGTGCCAGTTTCTTGTTGTCATGTTGTGCTTTGTGTAGCTTTTTGTACTATCACTTAATGCATGTTCAGCATTATTCTTGCATCACGGTTGTGTACAGTTTCATGTTATTCACACTGCTGAATGCAAACGTCTCTGGAAGTGAGGTACTAAAGCATTTATTCAGTATTCTGTAACTTGTTTAGGAGAGTTTTTCTTTACTAAGTTTGCCTTTTGTTTTGTGTCCACTCTGCATGCTTTGTGCAAAATATGCTTTTTGTAGCAGGTCATGAAAATGTGTTTGTCAGGAGTGTATATGGAAGTCCTGAATGCTTCTTACTGCTTCTAAAACGACACCTGGCTTAGGAGAATTAAATCATTTGGTTTACTTTTCTGCGCAATTATACCTAGATTTTTTTCTGCTAATGGGCCACTTCAGTATTAATACTAAAGATAAAGTGTCTGAGTTTAGTTTCCATCCAGTTTTAATCACAAGCATGTGTACATGACAGTAAATTAATCGCAAGTAACTTAAAATTTCTCTGAATAACACTGTAACTGCTGCCTAAGTTGTATTGTGTAAAAATAATTAGTTTGAATTTTATCATTTGTAAAGTGAAACTTCAAAAATTGTACTGACTCAGTTTGCCAGTGCACTGGGTAGCAGGGAAAGCACAAATCTGTGGTGAAACCATGCTCTTAATTTTGACTTGTGTTGTGTAACTAGGCATGTATTTTTTACTCCTTCAGTTGGGTCACTGTGCAAAACTGCTTGTTACAAAGCAGTGGCAAGAAATACTATTTGTGTTATTTTACCCAGTTATAACTATTAATTAATTTTTTAGCATCTTAAAAATAGAATTGGTTAGATAGGTGCGTGGCTGCTACTGAATTAAGATGGTACCATATAATATGGCTGTCAGAAGCAGAATGATTCAATAGATGGTAATTATCAAAGACTGATAATACATTGTGCCTTTAAGCCTAGTTGGATAAAATATGATCTCGACCATTATTCTTACTACCCTTAAAATGAATTCTTTCATGTATCTTTTTCTTCTTCGAGTTAACCGTAAATCTGAATTTCCTAGGTGTCTGATATTTTTTCAAATAAATACTGGTTCTAAAACTCTGTGCCCAGAACCTTGATGCTACGTTTGCATTTCTGCTTTATTGCTGTAGTTGTTACAGAAGTACTCACAGATTTGACGGTGTCTTATCTGGATGTTTTTGAAGAGGGTAAGGGACTTATTATTGTATGTTGCTTAGTTCTTGAGGCCCTAGGTGGGAAAACTGGTAATGTAGAAACTTAATATTACTGTAAATGAAAAAAAAAGAAATTCTTTTAAAATTTTATATTAAAACCTGATATTTAAGATTTGATATTAAAATCTTTGAAGAAGGTGGGAAAGCTTTATTTTACTGAAGGTGTTACATATTTGTGAACTGTTTGAGCTCCAAGTCTTTCAGTGGTCTGACATTGAGGACATTTTGACTCAACCTTCCATTTATATTATGGTGAAAATTCTTCAAGCCTCTGCTAAGCTTTAGAAGTGACGCAAGGAGATGTGATACACTGATTATAGGATTGGGCCAAACCATTCAGCTTTGAAGGTTGTTGCTGGCCTGCTCTGGGTGTCCTTATCTGTTCCATTTAGGACTTTGTTTCCTATTCTGTGTTACAGGTTTTCTTTTATTGTAAATGGCTTTAGCTTTTCCTAATGGTGTGGAATATACAAGCTGTATAAAACTTTATTTGGAGGTTGTAATACTAAACTCGATGCCTACGGGTTAAAGGAAAGAATCAGATCCCAGATGCAGAATAAAACCTGTTCTTTGCATGATTTGGCAAGTCAGTACTTCCCTTTCATATGATTTGATAGTACACGGGTATCATGTATTTTTGCTTAACCTGTTGTGTCATTGAAAAGATTTATGGCTTTTCCTGCGAGGGAAAAATAGACTTAGTTCTGAATTAATTTAATTTTAAAGTTTCTCTTTATCATGAGCTTTATTATGATTTATACAATCAATGCACAATATTTAAGTGGTAGCATACACAAGTATCTAAAAAATATATAGGTACCTCTTATTGACTCATTTCTGTAAAGAGACTACTATGAAGATTAGATAAGTGCTCTTCATGATTTACAGATGTGGGAGATAATAATGTGCAAAAGCATGAAGATGCAGTTTGACCTCACGTTTGTTTGTTTCTTCTAAAATTCTGGAGACTAATATAGAATTAAAACCCCCAGTTATGGCTCTGGATAAACTTAATTTAAAATTCTTAAATGTTGCAGAGTTCTGCTATGAATGAAACTAGTTCAGTGTAAACATGTAAATAAAATACATGCTTTACTGGACAAAGGAAGTCTGAAAGTCTGTTTCATTAAGATACGGAGCAGAGTAATGTTATTGGGGAGTAGGCTTATGTAATTTTCTCATATTTTTAGTTTTTGCCTACATAACCTTAAAGGAACAGAGTTGGAATTTTATTAATGACACACAGGGAAAGGCTAAATATACAAGACAAAATTGTGCTAAGGAAGGACTGATGTTCAAATATGTGTAACTTCATTTACTGATGCTTGCAACAGAGAATTTCTGTCATGAGTTTAGTGAGCTCCTGCTTAACGAAAAATGCTGCCCAAGACTGATCCTGCTCCTACTGCAGGAAAAAGTTGTCTTTGCCTTGGTAATGATGAAACAGGAATAGGACTATGAGGAGTTAAATATATGACGAACATAATTAACTGGCCACAATGGTAAGTGTGAGTAGTTAGTTGAAAAGTCAGCAGCCAAGGTAGCTTATGTGCCAACTGGGTACAAGTACAGCTACGTGGCTGTCATAACCTTTCCAGGACTTGCAATATGGTAGTGCCTTCAATTGTTTCAGCAGTTTTTCACCTCCCTTAGTTAATGAAGTTCCTTTATGGATACAAGGATGGTTTTCCAAGTCTTTGTCTCTACTGATTAGCAAATTTAAGTTATGTTGGTGGTTACTGGACTCTGGGCTTGAGGGCAGTGTAGTCATGGAGTGCTTAAATCAGTATTTGCTCTGGCCAGTTACAGTTGTTTTAGTTTACACCTTCTCAGTCTCTGCAACGTGCTTCCAAATGTCAACTTTCATGAATTATAAACATGGTTTTAATGAGGTATTGATCTGAGCAAGCTTGAGTAGAGACTTATGAAATATTAAAATACAAATTATGAAAAATGCAAACTAGTTACACTTGTGCTGTCAACAACAGATTCCTTTGATAACTTAATGTGTTACAGAGCATCAATCTGTTGAGTGATTATTGCAGTCTGGTTCCCCAGTTTGGTAATAAAGATGCAAACACCTGGTTCTGCCTCAAGGTGCTGAGGTACGTCTTTAAACTATTTGGAAATCTTCATTCATTTTAGTTTATACATTGCAATGTAAACTAGAATCACTCAAAATTTATGCATAAATATGCCCTGTCAGAGCATGGTACTGAGTAATTGGATGCTGATTGGATGCAAGATTTTGCAGAGCTAGTTGACTAAGTTGACTGAGCTAGGTTCTAAATAAGGCGGAAATAAAGTTGTGAGAAGGCAAGAACAAAGTTGAGTTCAACAGGAGAGCAAACTGAGCTCCTTGAAGATGATCTGTAGAAAGTAAGTAGTGAAAGAATCTGATAACAGGTAAATGTTTTCTTAACCCTTTAAAGAAATGGAAGCATCAGCATGCAGAGCTGCGCTTTGAAATGTGGACTTCGTTGGAGAAGCTGCTTCTTGCTTATGTGGATTTTCTTTTTCAAGACATAGCAAATGGTATTTGTAGTGTGTTAGAATGGACGTTTTTTCCTTGCATGCATCAAAAGGTACAAACAGGTAACTGAAGTAACAACTTCTATGTTCTAGTCTGTGTTTCATAACCATTGTCTCATTACTTTATTGATGTTTACAAATGTGTCACCTGACATAATTTTGATAACTTATTTTTAAATGTGTTTCGTTATTGTGAGAATTTAGTATCAGAATTATAGTATACATCTTGAAATCTCTACAAAATGTGATGACGAATAGTACCAACAGTCAGTCTCTTAGATTTGAAATATTCTGATCTTGAATATGCCACCACCTTTGCATGTAAGATGGTAACAAAAGTTCCCATGTGGGCTTGGCTTAGTCTTGTGCAAACATGGTTTTGTCATTAAGGCCTTTGTACTTTCTTCTTGAGTGAAGAAAGTTGTGGCCAACTAGAGTGTCTTTTGAGGCGGGTGGATGGTGGAAGAGTTAATTTTAATAGTATTCATAACACACACCGAGTTCCTAATAGATAAATCTGTTGTTCAAAGTTGTAATTATTTCTAATGTCAAGCTTAGCTGTCCTCTTCACTGCATGTTAGCAGGTGCTTACTTAACTCTGCGTAGATGAGAGCTGAGGCTTTATGCTTTTATTAATGTTTGATTATTCACTTTGCCCCTACCCAAAGTGAAGTAACAATAACTTTCTCTTACAGGCAGTAGCCTCTTCTAAAATAAGGAAAATTAAATGATAATAGAACGTTGACATAAATCTTCATTAGTGCAGTGTCAGCAATACACCCACTTGTGCAAGTCAAGGACAAAAAGCTGAGTTTGAGTCCAGACTTGCCAGACAACAAAGCTCATACAGCAATAGTAAACAGAGAGTCTTGGCTCTTCTGTTTTATGCAGTTGAGTTCACAGCATATTCTGCCTTAAAATTTTTCACCAGTCCTTCAGTTGTGTTTTGTACAAACTTTTAGCCCAGGTCTGAATAGGAATCTACTTAAACTGGGCAAGCGCAGACTGAGGTTGTTGCAAGGACTAGTTATGTCAGACTGAAACAGAGCTGTAAATGCCTTCATCTTTACATAACACAGGTTTTCATGAGACATGGTACTTTGTATTCAACATTACTCTGTGTTTTTTCATAAACAGGTAAGTCTCTTGTCAGTGGACCAATATGTGATAGAGCATTTGCAGGATACCCTGCAGCTTATTGATGCCGTTCTGTTGTCTTTGTCTTGACATATAGATTCCATTTCTTGTTTGTTTATTTCAGATGTAATGTAAGTTTTTCTTTTTTCTACCAGTATGGTTTGATTATGCTGGAAGCTAGAAGTTGGTGTTCGCTATTTGTCATTAAGGAGTCAGAGATCAAAATTGCCACCCAGCTGAGTTAGCATAGGTGGGAAATTACCTAATTGTGCAATGAATGACCAAATCTTTTGACAGGACTAGAGGCAGTTGGCACAGACTGACACACAAGAGGCTCTGTCTGAACATCAGGAAACACATTTTTGCTGTAAGGGTGGGTGATGGAGCCCTGGGCCACTGGCTCTGGAGGGCCCTGCTTGAGCAGGGGGGTTGGACCAGATGACCACAAGAGATCCCTTCCAACTCATTTGGTAATTCTGTGATCTGAGCAAAGTTTTGACTTTACCAAACTTTATATGAATTGACATTCAAAGCCTATTATGTTCCTGGGTGTTTGACAGCTTCCTTACTAGATATCCTGTCACTATGGAGGCATCTATTGCTTAGTCTTGTTAAATTTTAGCTTTTTCAAATGAAGCACTTAAAGATAAAAGTTCTTTGAGTGAATCTTGAGTTGTTACTCTTTGTAAGGCCTATGCGACCACAGTTTGCCCTGCCCTTTCCCCCAGCACAGTGTGTTATGGCTTCAGAGATTATAGTCCCACAAAGATAATAAATTCTGCTGTCATTATTGGAAGAGGAGGTTAGGACACTGGCCTAACCTGGCACCTGCTGCACAAATGACAGGTAAGGAATCTTACAGGAGGGAGTGGGGAGTGGTGTGTGAAGTTGTGTAAAGCAGCATTGCTAACACTTGAGAAGTGAATGTGCTGTGTACCAGCGAGTTTCACGGTTCCTTAGGGATGATTCTGTTTAAATTGGACAAAATTGCATTATGCATAATCTAAGAAGTTTTCCTTGAGAAAGGAAGTATTTTTCCTTTTTCCATGTAGTTTTTGGAAGATCCCAAATATCCTTAAACTAGTGAGCTTCTCTCACCTCAACTATATAAAAATATTCTTATATAATACAGAAGTTATGCTGATTTTCTGTAGTCTTAAAACTAAAATCTGAGAAAACCAAGGCTTTTCTTAGACATTGCTTATAGACATTTTTACTACTTAAAAACAATTCAAATTTATTTTGAAATCAAGCTAAATCAATATTAATAGAACTATGCCTCTTTAAATGTGCCTAAAATGTTCTTAATGATTCTCATCTCAGATTGCATGCCTGTAAACTTGTTTGCACAATGCATAGCACAATGATATCCTGATTTCTGTTAAAGGAGTAGAGCAATACTGACTCTTGACTACTCTGTGCTGGTTTTAATGATGCCTGGTTCATAGCAGACTTTTCTAAATTTGTTTCAGACTGCATGTAAAGAAGCCGCAAGTGTCTCTGAGAGGTGAACTCAGTTTTAGAATATGACATAAAACAAGCTTATGAAATTCTAACTAACTTCCAATGCCAAGTGATGCAGTGGTTTCAGATGCTTTTGACCTGCCAGGTTGCTCAAGTTTTCATTTTCAATTCGGTGAAGTCACATCTATACGTCATTATTTCTAGGTGAAAGAGATGATGAGGGTTAAAGGTTATTCCCTTGCTCCTTCAACAATTTTGTACTTCTTAGCTGTTCATGATAAGGTAAAGTATCATAAAATGCTCAGGAACATTGCATCTGTGTAATGGGGCATGTGAGTTCCCAGTGGAGAAAATGGCAGTGTTACTTGGATGTGTTTCTGAGCTCCTTGGCATGAACAGTCATTGAAAGTAGAAATCTGAACATCTGAAGATGTTTCTGCTGCATTAGTGACAACATAAATAGAATAGATGATAATGGAATAGCTGATGAGCCAGCTATTCTGGTGCTGCCAATTCCTCAACTTGACATGGCGATGTTAGTGAGCTATAGAGGAGAGGGGGGTGGATTCAGAAATACAGGATTGAGTTACTGTCTCATAGAGGATTATTTTGTGTAACTGGACTTTGTATAACTGGAGCCTTGCTGCTCAGAAAACTTTGCAAAAATATGATGTGTGTATATATATTAAAAAAAAAGAACACTTTATACTGTGCAATAAAAGCCTGAGTGATAAGAGGTTAAAGAAATTCCCTTCAGCTCTTGAAAACCAAACTTCTTTGAAATTGCAAGGGAAGCTTTTTTACCAAAGAAATAAATCCTCCTTATGTATTAAATGCGTGGTCTTATATCTTGAAAAATAATTACTTGTAAATGAACAATTTTTTACTAAATTTACAAAGTACTTACAAATTTCAGTGTCTTCAAATTCAAGCCTTGCTTCAACTGCACAGGGTAAATCTTTGTTTAACTACTTTGTTTAACTGCACAGGGGAAATCCTTTGTTTAACTATTTTCAGCCATGCTTATCATTCCCTATACTGAAGAAATAGTTGCATGTGAGTGAAGTTCTGCAATCCGGGCAAAACAGAAAAATAAGTGTCCCTTGATGTTTGTGTTGTCACTCATAGGGGTTTATCACCGAGACACCAGTACCTGCCACTGTTTTTTTTTTTTAGAAATATGATTCCAGAGGAGGAATATTACTTTATTTACATTCCTCATTCTGTGTAAGATGCCACCCTCAGATACCCTGTGCCTTATGAACTGAAAGTTGTGGAACAGATGTAAAATGTGTTCAATAGTCTTGTCAAGGAAATTGGATGCTTTACTGACTCAGTTGAAGTAGTATTGGCTGACTGAAGTAGTATTTGAGTGATCCTAGTGCTTCTAGGATCTTAATTTTCCTTCTGAGCCTTAATTTGGCCATCTTCACTTTCCCCCTTAAATACTTACATGCTTCTTTCTGCCTGAAATATGTGCTCTTGTGGAGAGAATTTGGGGCACATAGGATTGGGAAAGGTTATGTTGCAGTTTGTCTCCTGTAATCACTGGCAGATGTGCAGTGATGCCCAGGTGACAATTGATTTAATCTTTGGTGGTTTTATTGTTGCAAATCTGTCCTTTTGTCCTCAGCAGAGGCTACTCATGATTAAGGTGAGCGGGTTTAGCCAACCTTGAGTAAAACCTAAGAGAAGAATGGGGAGGGTGAGATTGCTTGACCACTTAAAAATGTCTGGCACTGTATTCTCTGTCAGTACGTCAGCAGCCAATGTTGTTATCTGTTACCTTTTGATAGGTAAACCTGAACAAGTGCAAACATGAACACAGCTCTGCGGATCACCTCGGGTTCCCTTTGGAAACCCTACATAAATGGCCACAAGGGATTGTGTCTTTTCCTGAGAACAGCTCGGCAGTGGAATTCTTCTTTTCTATGGGATGGATAGTGGCTCTGCTACTCTCAAAATGATACCTATGCCTGCTGGTGCAAAATGTCATGTCTTGCTAGGTAATTTTTTAAAGTAGACATAAAATAAAGGGGTAAATGGAGGGAAATACGGGTTTGGGAGGGAAGCTCTTTGTTACAGTAGCTACCAAAAATCCTGTACATTAAATTTAAGAAAGTCAACACTCTTCTCTGTCACTGCTGAGGCAGTGACACTGCACAGCAAGGTAAATGTAAAACACCCTTTGGAATTCTAGGTTGTCACGTCTCTCTGCCTGGTCACTGCAGCAGCAGCTCGGAGAGGGTCTCGCTTAGCAATTCTATGTTGGAAAGACAGTAGTGGAAAGTTCTCTGCTGAGCTGCTACCTATGTTACTTGGGTAGGTTGTGCCAAGGAGCTGGTCTTCAATTTTCCTTGATGATGGCACAAAATATGCACAGTGTCACTCAGTTTGTACGTGATACATTTGTTCCCTTCAGAACAGGCATTGTTCTCGTACTGGTAGCTGTTCAGAATATTTCAGGTTTACTTTGGTTGGCATCATACCCACCTTGAGCTTTAATTTAAAGAAAACCTTTGCTGTATGAATGAAGATGTTTCAGAGTCTGTTTCTTTGAAAATAACTGTGTGCTGTGTTCCTGCTCACTCTTAGAAATCCCCCTTTTTCAGCACTTGCTGCTAGGATGCATTTAGGTCTAACAAAGTAATTATTGTTAATCATAAACAGAAGGGTTTATATAGGCTTATATGGGGTAGAGAGGTTGGATTAATCTTTCTTGAGAAGAGAGAATCCAGAAGAAATAGTGCAGAAGCAGAGATGTACTGTTTAAAAAAACACTCCACACTATATAATCACTTCTAAGTATTTGAGTTGTGATAAATGTTTAATTTGTAACAGTACCACATGGTCTTGCTGGCTGTTTGCAGTGGCTGTGTACAAAAACCAACCAAACCGACTTGGCTGCAGTTTTGTCAGCAGCATCTACCAGTTGCCAAGAAGCTGGTTCATCATTTCTCTTCAGTAGATCTGGGTGGCCAAGAAAGAGAAAGTAACACACACTAGCTGTGTTGGGCCTTTGGAGGACTTAGCCCTGCTGTTTGTAGACAGGGGAAAAAAGGAAGAAAAGCCTAGTTATTATGATTTTTTTCATAATATTAAAATACAGACTTGAAAGGTGGCCAGTTTGTAGCTTCCGTTTAAGATCGATATGTATTTATCAGTAGCTGGATTAGTTCACCACATGGAGATCACGCCCCTGGACACTAGGATTTGTCCAGATGACGAATCCAGCCTGGTCTCCAAGGCTGACAGTCATCATAATTGTATTTGTCCTGCTCAATTATTTGATTACTAGCACATTGCAGAATGAGAACTCTGGCTCTAAAGGATTCATGGACTGTGCTCTGTCACATCTGCTTTAGGAAGAAAGAAGCATCTGGCTGAATATTCGTGTTATGGAATGGAGAATAGAACTTTTGAAATGGGATATGTAGCGAGCTGCACCGTTGTGTGGGGAAAGATGAAAAGGAAGCAAAGGGGAGAAAGGATGAATTAACAGCACTTTTAATAGGACTTGGGTGTTAAATTGTGCCACCTTTGAAATTGCACTTACTCTGATCTTTTTTTCAGCTGTATCTGATATGGTAAATGTTAATTGTAAATATTTATGGTGGTTTTGTACATTATTTCTGAGGTGCTTTTGGGGCTGTTCCTGAAGCAAAGGTAGCCCGAAAGGTGCAACCTGTATGTGGCTTTCTAAAGTAATTCTTTCTGTAATAAATACTTCGCAGGGTGTGCAGAGTTTTCTGATCATCAAAGAGGAGCTTAAGATGTTGGTAAATTGTAGTAAGAACTCTTTATCTGAGTGTACAGAGTTCTTCATCCCCCTTGCAGTGCCGTAACTGGGGGTTTCCGGCATTCTTCCTCTCTGCAGATAGTTTTTCAGGATTCCTTGGCTCTGCAACATCTGTATCTGCTTCCCCAGCCTGAGTAGTGGATTATGTTAAACCTGTCAAACATTGTAGTACTCTCCTTATCTTAAATGGGAGGTGATTGTGGGGAAAAGGTGATTTTCATTGGGAGTGGGGGAGGAGGGGATGTGTGTGTGCGTGTGGATGAGAGCATGTTTCAAGCCCGAATGGTGGAGGCATTTGAAACACACAGAACAATTATTTTGCATATGGACTCTGGAAGAAGAAACACCAAGTCCAGGATATTAACAGTTTCATATTTATGCCTTTTCAATTACAATAATTTTAATTAAGAATTGATAAACATAATAGGAATTAAATGATACTCTGGCTTGCTGTTCTTCCAACTGCACGTACTGCAAATGCAAGCAGATCTATTGCCGAAGTTGTACAAAGACAGAAGTCTTAAACTTTTGCATCAGTTCCTAATGCTTTTAGTATTAAAAGGTAATTTAATGATACTTGAGATCCGAGATGTTATAAAACAGAGCAACACTTTCCTCCAGTTTGGCTGTATGTATGAGGCTCTGTTTGTGCTTCCATACCCTTAGTGCAGCTCTGAGTTAGTTCTCAGAGTTCATTAACAGCTCTGTGTTGTATGCAGGGATCCTTACTATTGAAGGGACAATAAAATGGAAAGGGTGAAATGTCACTTTGGCCACACTCATAGGTAGGCCTAGAAGAGAATAGTGTCTGATATGTGTGAAAACAGAAATGCCTTGGGGTTCTTTGGAGCAGAACTGCACTTAATCTTCTCCAAGCAGAAATATAAACATGTAGGAACTTGTTAATGTTCTTAGAACAGCTGTTTTTAAACTGCTGAGGTAGTAAAGTTCCATTTGAGATCTTTATAGAGAAATCTCTAGTAGCAACTAAGTGGTAAGAATGGGTAGAGAAGAAATGGATTTTTTTCCTGGTAATGTGAATTTTTATTATGGTTTATTTCTCCATATTATGAGAATTTGAAAAGTGAAGCTACTCTGTTTTCTGGTTTGCTTGAAGTGTCACAGTTATTTATTGTCTCTTTGTTTTTTTAGGTTACTATTAAAATCTTAAAATGCAGATGATGACTGGCTTGTGCAGAATCCCTCTGCTGTCTTATGCACACAAAAAGGAACCCTAAACCAAGTGTTAGCACAAAGGTATGTATTAGGGTATTTGGCTTTATTCAGCAGTTACTGAAATTAAGAGCCCTCATATGTTCCTTTGAGATCTCACTGAGAGTAATTCTGCTTCCACACTTCAAATACCTGCTTTCAGATTATGTAATAATTTACATAATTCCTGTCATGTGCAAATGTGGTTTTAAAGGACTGGAGCTACACATACACAGCCTTTTGCATACAGCTCTAACACTGGCTCATAACGTTTCTTGCATCTAAAATCACTGCCACTGTATCTGAGCTCCTGGAAGTTACTGGTACATTGCACTCAATCCAGATTGTACGATACAGTTTGTGGCATCTGATTCTGACCAGTTCTTGGGATCAGCCAGGAGGCCTCGGTCTAGAAGGCTGGGACCACACACTGTGTAAAGGTAGAGGTCAGCTTGCTTACACACAGCAGCATCATCTGCCTCGGGTGTTGGAAGCAATGGGACTGGCAGATAGAAAGGTTTGTAAGGGAGATCTATGCAGCTTCATTCAGTAGTTCAGATAGTTTTGAAATTCCAAAATACCAGTTGCTTTTATAAAGTAGAAGCAAGTTTTAGCACTGGGATTTAATGGAGATGTGCAGCTAGCGATAACCCAAAATTCCTCTTCTCTTCTGTGTTGGTTTGGCCTAGTGAATGTACTTGGTGTTTCATCTGTAGTTGAGAACAAGATATCGAGCTGTTGATCAGTCATGTGTGAAACATGTTCCTTCCCATGGTGGGGGCTGGTGGACTGATTGGTCTTCAAAAGTCTGTTCCAACCCAACCCATTCTGTGATTCTGCAGCAGGAGATTTATTGCTAATTAACTGCTGTGCAAGTCAGCTGGTAAATTAAGTGTGGGAAGTAAGCAATAAAACTTTATGGAATTGCGTGGAAAAGATGGGGTCTTTGTCATTCTGTAAAAAGGACAGGAAGGGCCTCACTCACACCTCAGACTGTGCTGTGAGTTATAACTAACAGAGAAAACCTGTTGATATGGTCTTTGATTCCCAAGACTGAAATAGATCAAAATTCCTCCCCAGGGCAGGCAGAATCCTTACACACTCTCCACAGAAGCTCTCTCTCCTTATTTTTTGTAACCTTTATTCTCTATCTGCTGTGTCTCGTTGCTTCTGGAAAATGAGGCTGAGGGGAGACCTTATTGCTCTCTACAACTCCCTGAAAGGAGGTTGTAGAGAGGTGGGTGTTGGTCTCTCTTCTCCCAAGTGACAGGTGATAGGATGAGAGAGAATGGCCTCAAGTTGTACCAGCGGTGGTTCAGATTGGGCATTAGGTAAAATTTCTTCACCGAAAAGGTTCTCGGACACTGGTAGAGTCTGCCCAGGGAGGCGATTGGGTCATCATCCCTGGAGCTATTTAAAAGGCAGGTAGAATAATTGCTTAGGGACATGGTTTAGTAGTGGACAGCCGCAGCTGGGCTTGATGATCTTAAAGGTTTTTTCCAACCTAGTGATTCTATGATTCTGCTTAGGTAGCACTGCTTTGTAAAGGATTTTTCCATAGTCAGAATGTTGTTTGTGTATGCCTCAGCTCCCGTGTTAGATCACCCCAGTAACACACTGTGGGTCAGACAGGCTGGTATGGACCCTTCATACTGGAAATGATTTCTGGGCCCTGTAGTGCCAACTCCCATCTCCTCAGAATACCTGCGATTGGGAGGCCACTTTGAAGTTTATATAATCCAATCCCCAGCTCAAAGGAGGATGTCCAAGCGTGTTACCAAGGACTACGTCCATTTAGGTTTGGTCTCCAAGGAATGGAGACTCCACAGCCTCTCTTGGCAACCTGTACCACTGCTCTGTCACGCTCGCAGAAGGAGTTTCTTGATTTTAAGAGGGAACCTCACATCACAGAATCACTAGGTTGGAAAAGACCTCCAGGATCATCGAGTCCAACCCTTCCTATCAATCACTAAACCATGCCCCTCAGCACCTTCTCCACCCAGCCCTTAAACACCTCCAGGGAAGGTGACTCAACCACCTCCCTGGGCAGCCAGTTTCAGTGCCAAATGAGCCTTTCTGTGAAAATTTTTTTTCTGATGTCCGGCCTGAACTTCCCCTGGTGGAGCTTGAGGCCATTCCCTCTCATCCTGTCACCTGGGAGGGGAGGCCAGCTCCCTCCTCTCCACAACCTCCTTTCAGGTAGTTGTAGAGAGCAATAAGGTCTTCCTTCAGCCTCCTCTTCTCCAGGCTAAACATCCCCAGCTCTCTCAGCTGCACCTTGTAAGAATTGTTCTCCAGCCCCTTCACCAGCTTCGTTGCTCTTCTCTGGATTCGCTTCAGAGTCTCAACGTCGTCCTTGTGGTGAGGGGCCCAGAACTGAACACAGTGTTCGAGGTGCGGTCTCACCAGTGGTGAGTACAGAGGGAAAATAGCCTCCCTGGACCTGCTGGTCATGCTATTTCTGATACGAGCCAGGATGCCACTGGCCTTCTTGGCCACCTGGGCACACTGCTGGCTCATGTTCAGTCGGCTGTCAACCAACACCCCCAGGTCTTTCTCCTCCAGGCAGCTTTCTAGACAGACTTCTCCTAGTCTGTAGCTGCAACAGGGTTGTTGTGCCCCAAGTGCAGGACCCGGCATTTGGCCTTGTTAAACCTCGTGCCATTGGACTCAGCCTAGTGGTCCAGCCTGTTCAGGTCCCTTTGCAGAGCCTCCCTACCCTCCAGCAGATCCACACTTCCACCCAGCTTAGTGTCATCTGCAAACTTGCTAAGGGTGCAGTTGATGCCTTCATCCAGGTCATTGATAAAGACACTGAACAGGACTGGACCCAGGACTGAGCCCTGGGGAACCCCACTTGTCACTGGCCTCCAGCTGGATTTAACACCATTTACCACCACCCTCTGGGCCCGGCCATCCAACCAGTTTTCCACCCAGGAGAGTGTGCGCCTGTCCAGGCCACTGGCAGCCAGCTTCTGAAGCAGAATGCTATGAGAAACTGTGTCAAAGGCTTTGCTGAAATCCAAAATGAGCACATTCACAGCCTTTCCCTCATCCAGTAGTCAAGTCATGTTGTTATTGAAGGCAATCAGGTTAGTTTGGCAAGACCTGCCTTTCATGAACTCGTGTTGACTGGGCCTGATCACCCAGTTCTCTTGCATGTGCTTCATGGTAGCCCTCAAGATCACCTGTTCCATGACTTTCCCTGGCACTGAGGTCAGACTGACAGGCCTGTAGTTCCCTGGATCCTCCCTGCAACCCTTCTTGTAGATGGGCACAACATCAGCCTCCAGTCCAGTGGAACTTCCCCAGTCTTCCAGGACTGTTGGAACATGATGGAAAGGGGTTTGGTCAGCACATTCACCAGCTCCTTCAATACCCTCGGGTGAATCCCATCTGGCCCCATAGTCTAGTGGGGCAAAATATGTTTTGGTCTGTGCCTGCTGCCTCTGGTCCTGCCCTTGGGCACCGCTGGGAACAGTGTAATATTCAGATCTTCCTACTAGATGTTTATAAATACTTACAAGATTTCACATTCTCCAGGCTGAACAGTCCCAGCTTTTTCGCCCTTTTTATAACATGAAACATGCTCCAGTCCTTCCCTCATGTTCCATTCACTGAACTTGGCCCAGTACATCCATTTACTGGAGCACTGTGTCCAGTTCTGGAATCCTCAACATAAGGGTATGGAACTGTTGGAGCAGGTCCAGAGAAGACCATGAAGATTTATCAGAGGGCTGGAGCACCTCTGTTATTAAGAGAGGTTGAGAGAGCTGGGGTTGTTCAACCTGGAGAAGGCTCTGGGGAGATCTTAGAGTAACCTTTCAGTACCTGAAGGGGCTACTGGGGAGGGACTTTTTGAAAGGCTATGGAGCGATAGGACAGGGAAGAATGGCTTTAAATTGGAGGGGGGAAGATTTACATTAGACATTTAGAAGAAATTTTTTAGGCTGAGAGTGGTGAGGCACTGGCACAGGTTGCCCAGGGAAGTTGTGGCTGCCCCATCCCTGGAGGTGTTCACGGCCAGGTTGGATGGGGCCTTGAGCAGCCTGGTCTGGTGGGAGGTGTCCCCACCTGTGGCAGGGGGGTTGGAACCAGATGATCTTCAAGGTCCCTTCCAACCCCAACCAGTCTGATTCTGTGAGGTATCTAGGCAGGCCAGCACAGGGCACAATGTTTCAGAGGTCTCGCCAGTGCTGAGTAGAGGCGCAGGTTTCTTTGCAGTGCAGGTTGCTGTTGCCGGCCTCTGTGACCAGGGCGAATTCTTTGCTTATGGTGGTTCTTGGACATGGGAGTTCGCCAGGACCTGCAGGTTTTTATCTGTAAAGCTGGCCTTGTTTCTGCCCTTCCTGTGGCATTTGCTTTCCTCAAGTCCTTGCCCACCTCTCCCAATTGCCGTGCCCTTTCAGTGAGAGGGAGCGGCCTCACAGTGCCCAGCTGACTCCCTCAGTGCTCAGGGCTGCCTCCCATCAGGCCCAGTGCCCATGTGTCCAGTTGGAGTGTTCCCTGTCCTGTTTCCTACCTGATACAGGGGAGGTGGCACTAGGGATGTGGAAAAACTGATCAGTGCCTTTAAAACCCGTGGTCAGAAGAGTAGCAGGAACAGAAAACACTTGAATTTTTGTTTTTTGAAGTTTGATTCGAAGGAGATTTTTCTACCCAGCTGATATTTTGTCTCGACCTGTTGGGAATTCAGCATCTGAGCTTGTCCTCACATACCAGATCCCCTGTGTGATAGAGCCGCTGGAAGCCCTGACGTTTGGCAGCTTTCCCAGGCATGTCACGATTTCTCTGTCTTCAACTTAGTTTCCTTCCTGTGACGGAAGGAGCGGATGGCTGGGCTTCCTGGGAGATACAAGTGTTTCTTTGACTGGTGAAATAATGACTTCTTGTCTCAGTGGTGTGATAAAATCCTTTCTTTTTCTTTTCCCCACTGTTCATTTGTGTGTGTGCACTTCAGATTGCAGCATGAACCTGGCTGAAGCTGCCTAATGGGCTCATTAAATCGCCTTAAAAACTGAGGGAATATTAGATAAAAATGTGGGCAGGTCACATTGTACTTGGGGCAGAGCAGGCAGCAGCAAGCTGTGAGTGACAGGACAGGGGGAGAGGGAGCGACATCTAGGCAGTTAGTTTGCTCTTCCTTATCTCCATAGAATTATAGAATCATAGAATCACTAGGTGGGAAAGGACCCACTGGATCATTGAGTCCAACCATTCCTATCAATCACTAAACCGTGCTGCTCAGCACCTCGTCCACCCGTCCCCTGAACACCTTCAGGGAAGGTGACCCAACCCCCTCCCTGGGCAGCCTGTTCCAGTGCCCAATGACCTTTTCCGTGAAATATTTTTTCCTGATGTCAAGCCTACACCTCCCCTGGCGGAGCTTGAGGCTATTTCCTCCATGCTGCAGTAGAGAGAGCGCCGGCCTTGGTGCCTTTTCCTTCAACTCTGAGATCCATCTGCTGTCTGTTGTGCCAGGACATGCTGTGGGCTCCGATCTAAGTTGTAGTGAGGTCAGAACATTCTGTCAGGCTGCTGCGTGCCTGACCTCTTGGAAGGGCCATGTGGGAAAGTGTTAGTGTTTCCCAGCTCTTTAATGAACTGCATCTGCTAACACTTTGCTCTGTAGTTTCCTGTTTGAGCCTTGCTGTTTGCTGTACTTCGAATGCAAAAGTTACTGGCTCAGTGTCTCCTGTAACTGCTCAGCCTGAGCCCTGCTTATGCCTGAAAATGTTCGCCATTGCTCCAGATTCCAATGAAAGCTGCTGGTGGCCGCACACCTTCGGAACTGGAGGTGGCTTCCTGCTATAAGGTGGCTTCCTGCTATACTGTGATTATGTGCAAAATGCTGCACTTTAAGCTGGAATTACAAGGACCAGCAGGGGTGAGAATCAGCCATGTTCATAGAATCATAGAATTGGTTGGAAAAGACCTTTGGGATGTTAAAGCGCAACCACATCATGTCATTCTTTAGAGCACTTACCATAGATCACTATGACTGTTGTTTCTTTTGTGCTCAGTTCTGGGGTCTCTTATTTTTGAGCTTAATGTCTTCTTTTTTCCTTTGTTGCTATATGTGCTCTTGAGCACAAGAATAATGCTGTTATCAAATAGATGAGTAATTAAACCTGTGGCGAGGGATGAATTCCTCACTCACTCAAGCTGTATTTGTTCCGCTTGTAGACAGGTCTGCCCTGCAAGACCTGAGGGAAACAGGGATGTTGGATCTATTGCGAAGAGGAGCAGCACAGAGGTGATGTCCCCCCTGGCACCCCAGACCGGAAGATTCAGCGAAAGAATCTGAATGCAATGTCTGCTTATGCTGTTGAAGGTGCCTTTTCCTGAACGAGGAGTCGAGTTACAGCTTTTGTGGGTTACACTCTGGCCTCTGTCCAGGAAGGCTGTAGCCAGTGATGGGCAAAGTTGAGCACTAACTCATAAAGCTTGGCTTCAGTTTTATCTAGACTGTACTGCAAGCAGATTTTCTTTCTGGATCTCCAGTACTGGTAGTGGGAAATGGTTTTGATACAAGCGTGAATCCTTTTATGTTACAAAAGAAACTGGAAAAAACGATCTATTAAAAGACTGCTCCTTGGTTAAACGATTGGTTTTGTACTAAAAAGTCTTTAGAGTTAAACGAGTAAGAAAATATTTTCAAGCACCGTACTACATGGCAGAATATAGGAAAGTGGTGGGTTTTATTTTTAAAGGACAAAACAATAGTATGGATTGTGTTTAAGTTTCAGTAGTTTAAAAAAGCACAGGTGTATTGCTTACTGTGAGAAAAGTCTGAGCCAGCTATGGCTGAAAAGGTCTGGAAGATGTTAACCACAGGAGTGACGGAAGCAGCAGCAGCATTTCACTGTGTGTGCAGTCAAGGTGAAATTTAGGATAAAAATACCTCCTCTGTGAATGTAGTCCAGTAAAGAACCACAGAATTGTTTGGGTTGGAAGGGGTCTTAAAGATCATCTAGTTCCAACCCCCCTGCCATGGGCACGGACACCTCCCATCCAAGCTGGCCTTGAATGCCTCCAGGGATGGGGCAGCCACAGCTTCCCTGGGCAAGTGCTGCATTGTACCAGATAAAAGCAGTGCCCGTCAGTGCTGTCCTGCTGTGCTGAACTGGTCTCTTCCACTGGGAGTTCTCAGAGTGCTTCTGTTTCAGGAAGGGTGAAGGGCAGGTTCTGGCCTAGGGGGCTGTGGGGGGCACTGGTCCCTTGTGGGTTAGGGAGCCGCATCGTGCTGCTTACAGAACTAGGAACTAGTCCACTGGTCACACAGTAGAGCCCACCTAGGGTAGCAAGGCAGATTTCAAATGCTTGCACCTCTCCTATGCAAACTTTTCCAACCAGGTTGTCTCAACCAGCTCTGGCTGTTACTGTTTGGGGCAGCAGGAGCAGCTTTGGCCCAAGCAGCTGGAAGATTGTGTTTGGTGCAAGAAGCGCAACTGCTGTACCAGCCTAACTGAGCTTTCCTTCCCCTTTTCTCCTCTGGGATAGGGAAAGTCACAGCTCCAGGGACCACAACTCCACCAGAAAGCGAGTATTTGTGATACAGGCATGAGATGTCACCGCCCAGGTAATGCTGCTTGTCCTCCTGCTCTGGTTGAAAACACTCGTGCCACTGGCCTGTGTCCAAACATTTGGGATGGATCCAGTTTCGGAGCCGGGAGCAGCCTCCCTGGGGGTGGTGACAATGTGTTCGGTCCCCACTCATGTGGTTTGGGTGTCTGAACTGCCGAGCTTTCTCTGCTATTGTTCTCAGTCACTGCCAGCAGTAACAAAGCACAAGGGCTCCTCACAATTCAAGCCAAGGACGAAGTCTAACAAATCCTTGGGGAAAAAAAGCACTTGCAGCTACCATGGACCAACAGCTGTGACCCTGCTGGGGAGAAAGGGTTGACTTGAAATAAAAAAGAAAGAGGCTCTGCCTCGTGGCTGCAAACCTGCTGTGGTTGAAGAACTAAGGATTAAGAGGCCCTTTTTTAACCATAGTTTTCGCTGCTGCTCCTGTTGGGTCCTGTCATGTTTGTATCCCTTGCTGTCTGCTTTTCCTACTCTTTCCTATTTCTTTGCCTTTCACGCCTTCCGCGACAGGTTCAAAATCTGAAAATAGTTTTTCCTCTTCATAGGGGACACAGAAAACCTAAGGGATTGTAAAGCATGAGGATTGAACAATGGATGTGCAGTGTGTACTTGTGCTCCACCAGTAGCTGAGAAAACCATAGCCTTTAGAGTTCTCTGGCATTCTTTAAAGAGAAAGCTCCATGTTACACAGGGATCCGCCAGCAAAACTCTGCTCCTGCCTTCCCCTTGCTCCAAGACTGACATCGAGGAAAAAGGTTTTAATGGCTGCTTTCCCATTCAGGGGCAGGCGAAGGGCAATTACAGAATTCCAGCAGGTTCGGACGCCACTCCCTCTGTGCTGTCTGTCCCTTACACTTTCTTCCATCCAGAGTGAGCAAAAACTCCATCTTGTTTTTGCAAAAAACAGTACAGAAAGCTCAGGGGAGCTGGGGTGAAGGCAGCTGCAGCACCAACCTTCCCCAGTTGGGAAGGAAGCTGCTGGAGCAACACGGGGGATGGATCCAAGCCTTCTGAGCTGCTTATTGCCAGAGCAGTTGACTGCGACTGCTCAGCCTCGCTGAGAGAGCAGTGAGAAGAAACAGCGAGTACTTCACAGGCATTTCTCCACAGTGCCTAAAGAATTGGTTTTTATTGTAGCTACTTTCTCTGCATCATTTGTTCACCAAAACCTTTTTTCTTAGCAACTGGATAAAAACCACATAATAAAATAAACCAAAACTGTCTTCAAACAGCTTTTCATAGGCCTTTTATGCATCATCAGCAGGGATTTTTAAATTTATATCACCAACTAAAACAAAAAGGTGGCTGCAAATCCATCCCTCAAGAAAAGCATCACAAACACAAATTTTATTCTCATGTCCTGCCAAACTCCTCCCTCTTTTCTTATAAAGCCTCAAGGAAAAAAAACCATACTCCAACCAACCCAGATCCCCCCAAACCAGCTGCCTTTGACAAACTACTGCTCTGCCAACTCCTGGACCGTCACCAGACACTGAGTCAGACTGTACAGCAGTGTCTAAATAGCATCTCTGTTTTATGGACACCTGCTCAAAACCCCTGTGATCCCCACTGTGAACCCCTGGGCACTGCTGTGTGGTACAGAGCTCACTGCACACCCTCTGCTGCTACTAGTCCAGTGTGGGAGTAACTGGGGAAAGACTCCTCGTGTACGTGGAAACTTGCTCCAACAGAAGGAAACACAAACACACTTCGACCCTTCCTTAATTCAGCTTCCATGGTTTCACACAGCGACTAAGCGCAGCTACGTGAAGCCTGGAGCACCACTTGTGCCAAACCTGATTCTCACCCAGTGCTTTTCATGCATTTCAGCTGTTCACATGTAGCAAAATGAGGTATCGAATGCATTTCGGAGAGAGGAGCTGCCAAGTCTGTCCAACTCGACTTGTTAAACATCCCATCGATACTGTTTGCAAAAAGTCGGACAGCTAGGCTAAAGCCAACGTGTACATTGCTTCTAGTGCTTAATGGGACATTCTACAAAACTGGAATAGTGCTTTGTTCCTCACTTCGTATCTCTCACACATGGAAGTTCTTTAAACTTTCCAAACCCAAATATTCAAAACTGGGTAACGGAACTTGGTGTTAAAAAGTCACAGTTCTACATTAAGAATCCATCCACAGGAGTTATGAGAGGGGCACGTTGTGGTGTGTAAATGACACCTGGCAACCGAACAGCAAAGGCACCAGCAGGAAGGGCTTTTTTCTTTTTTTTCCTGCTTCCCCCACCCCCACTTTTCAAGGTTATTTTACAAAGAAAATATTCAGTACTTCAGACATAAGCCTTACATTTGTATTTCATAGCACAGGACCTTGCTGTCATCTGATAAAATGGGTCATTTAAATAAAAAAAGAAAGATAGCAGCTCTGAGGAACTGAATTAAAGGTCAGTCCCTGCTCTTATCTATCAGGCTGAGCAGCTCTGAAGTCCTCTCTGCCTGTCTTGAGTATAAAAAGCAGCGCCTGCACCAGTAAGGTAGGAAGTTTTTAGGGTTGCTGGGCCACTTGACTGGGAATTTTCTGCAACTATTGAAACAAAAGCAGTTTTAAAACACTGACAGAACTGGGTAGTGGCCTGGGGGCCTCCAACCCATCCTGATGTCTTGTCTTTGTTCACACTTCCAGCCCAAACTGTGTTCAAGGGGAATGATCTCCAAGCGTAACTGCTTTCTCCTCACGAGACAACAGCAGGAACACAGCCCCAGCAATTCCCTGTTAAATCCAATGCAGTGACTACAAAGTGTCATTTCTTCCCACAGCTACAAGAGTGACAGTTCCGTGTTTTACATAGAAACATAAGAGGAAGTAGAAAATTTTAGTTTACAAATGGAAAAGATCTTTCTATCAAAAAGACATTTCAGGTATTACCTTAAATAGTTCTTATATGCACCGTTCCACATTGTGGAAAAGCCGAGATACGCAGTCTGGACTCCATGAGCTAAAGAAAACCAGAATTGTGTGTATTGGCACAAATACTTACATCTACAGCTGTACAAAGTAAAAAAAAACAGGCCGCCCTGTCGCCACGAGGGCAGCGCATCAACCGCTCTCCAGCACACGTTCCTATGGGGCTGCCAGCAAGGGACAGCCAGGTGGCAACTCAGGCTAAAAGTTCCAAACTGCTTTGTCAGTCTCTAAAGAATCGGAAGTTTATCCAAAAAAGCATCAGTCCGCTCAGAACGCTGTGAGGTCACTGCAGCTGCACTCGGTAGGCGCCGATCAGCAGCTTCACCTGCAAAATCAAACGCAGGTTTCATGTATAAAGACCATTCACATGTAGCTTCTGCATCAAACACCTTCTAACAAGAAAAGCAAGAGAAAAAGCAAGTGATTGCTAGTGACTAAGAAAGAATTTACAAACTGTATTTAGCACAATCAGTTAACAGCAGCCCTGGTGGAATGTGAAGGGCTTGAAATGGGGCTCAAGCAGAACGCACTGCCTGCGGCGGTGGTTATACAGGTCCAAATCACACACACGCTTATGCTTCTATTCGGAAACCTGTTCAGTTTTTTCCCTTTAAAAAAACAAACCACAAAAAAAACCCCAAACCACAATAAAATCCCACAATAAAACATAAGTATACAAGATTTAAATCTGAAGATATCTTCCAAGGATAAAACAAAGCTACCCGAACAGGCTCTGTTGCTCATTTTGCAACATGTAATGGGACTACTGCCCAAGCCCCCTGGAAAGCCCCACAGAGAGCAGAGACTATGTAAAAGCTGCCTGTGTATCCCAGTAAATGCTTCCAGCTTCTCCTAACCACACAAGCAAAAACATTTGTATACAAAAAGCCAACTGGCACTCCCTGTACCTGTTTGTTATTAAATTCATAACATGGATGGGGAAAACATTTAGTTGTAATATCCCTTCATCCTGGTGTGTGAATTATTCTGACTGCAGCATAAACCCATTTAATTGCAACAGAATCAACACCCTTGGCAATGTCCCCAGGCTCTGGCAAAGTCACAGGATGGAAATGGAATCAATGGGAACTTGCATGCGGAGACGGTGGGAAGTCCTTATTTTTACATTCACAACCAAGCAGTAGGAAGCATCCAGAGCAGGAGAGAGTTGTTGTACAAAGTAACATACACAGGTAATTCTGAGAGCATTTTGTACCTTGGCAGCAGGAGCTTCTGCCAACCGTATAAAAAGCTTGTTAAGGCCTGCAGTAGGGCTGAAGGAATAAATAAAGTGACTATCCTAAAAAGAAAAAGAAAATGGACCAAGTTAATGGCAGATACGGCGGGAAGCACTAAGCAAGCAGACTAGCAAAACACAGTATTTTAACTCTGTATTTTGGGAAAGGCAGTTGGGTGCACTGGAAGGAACCTTAGGTGCAACCAGAGAACAAGAGGACTTGAAAAAGTGCACCGTGACACATGTAATAGATGTAAAAAAAAAATCAATAAATAGAAATTAATCTTTAGAAATATAAGGTCAGTTGTTAAAACAAAGTAGCTGTATTTAAGAACTTACTTGCATCAAAAATTTGAGAAGCTGGGTGAATTTGTGAAGTGAAACAGCTATAAAATGAGAATTCTCACCTCCTTGTTCAAACCCTCAATTCTTAAGTCAGAGCCACCCGAAGGGCTGTGGTTGGAAGGGACCTTTGGTGATCGTCTGGTCCAACCAGGCACCGCCTGGTGCTCCAGCAAGGCCACCTACAAGCAGGTTGTCCAGCACCACGTCCCTGCCTTTTAAAGCACACGCTTTTATGGAGTCCAGCATACACTGGGCTTGTAGCTCTCACCACATACAAAGAAGAATTAAGTTTTCATTCAAAAAAAAACCACAAAACACCAAAACTTCCCTATTATGCTAAAAAAAAGCTTCATCACACTATTCAAAATGCAAATTAAAGCACTAGGATTTCCCAGGCTGCTCCATAAAGACTTTACAAAGCCATTTTACGCTCAAGCAGTTATAGCAAAAGATTTACCAAAAATACAGGGAGCTGGAATTTGTCATTTAGAACCACAGCTTGTACGCTGCATGGTCCGCAGAGCCGAGCAACGACGTCTTTACCAAAGAAATTTGCATGGAAAACAAAGAGAAGAATTCCAGATCCTGTAAGGGAAGGCAATTTGGTCAAATTAATTTGAAATGAGATCCATTATTTAGAACAACTGCATGCACTGAGCTTTTGAAAACAGTCACGTACAAATACTTGCACACACATGTTATTTGGTATAAATTAAACAGCAAAAAATGGACGAGAGCAACATCCCATCTCCCAAGCCTGCGGATCCCAGCACAGAAAACAGCTGGACAGGTCACAGCTGAGTCTTTTGGCAGCAAATTAAAGCAAACCAGATATGACAATCCTCAGTAGGGTTCGTGCCTGTGGTTTTAGGTTTACCTAAAGAGTCAGGGAATTTAACACTGGTTTGGTTTTCTGTTCACAGAATCACAGAATAACCAGGTTGGAAGAGACCCACCAGATCGTTGAGTCCAACCATTCCCACCAATCCCTAAACCATGCCCCTAAGTACCTCATCCACCCTCACCTTACAACACCTCCAGGGAAGGTGAGTCAACCACCTCCCGGGGCAGACTGTTCCAATGCCTAACCACCCTCTCCGTGAAGAATTTTTTCCTAATCTCAAGTCTAAACCTTCCCTGGCAGAGCTTGAGGCCATTCCCTCTCGTCCTGTCCCCTGTCACTTGGGAGAAGAGGCCAGCTCCCTCCTCTCCACAACCTCCCTTCAGGTAGTTGTAGAGAGTAATAAGGTCTCCCCTCAGCCTCCTCTTCTCCAGGCTAAACAACCCAAGCTCTCTCAGTTGCTCCTCATAAGATTTGTTCTCCAGCCCCTTCACCAGCTTTGTTGCTCTTCTCTGGACTCGCTCCAGAGCCACAACATCCTTCTTGTGGTGAGGGGCCCAGAACTGAACACAGTACTCGAGGTGCGGTCACAGAATCACAGAATCACAGAATGACCAGGTTGGAAGAGACCCACTGGATCGTCGAGTCCAACCATTCCCACCATTCCCTAAATCATGCTCCTAAGCACCTTATCTACCCTAACCTTAAACACCTCCAGGGACGGTGAGTCAACCACCTCCCTGGGCAGACCGTTCCAATGCCTAACCACCCTCTCTGTGAAGAATTTCTTCCTAATCTCAAGCCTAAATCTCCCCTGGCGGAGCTTGAGGCCATTCCCTCTCTCAGCCGCTCCTCGTAAGATTTGTTCTCCAGCCCCTTCACCAGCTTTGTTGCTCTTCTCTGGACTCGCTGCAGAGCCTCAACATCCTTCTTGTGGTGAGGGGCCCAGAACTGAACACAGTACTCGAGGTGCGGTCTCACCAGTGCCGAGTACAGAGGGAGAATAACCTCCCTGGACCTGCTGGTCACACTGTTCCTGATTCAAGCCAAGATGCCATTGGCCTTTTTGACCACCTGGGCACACTGCTGGCTCATGTTCAGTCGCTGTCAACCAGCACCCCCAGGTCCTTCACCTCCTGGCAGCTTTCCAGCCAGGTTTCTCCTAGTTTGTACCTCTGCTTAGGGTTGTTGTGCCCCAAGTGCAGGACCCGGCATTTGGCCTTGTTAAACCTCATGCCATTGGACTCAGCCCAGCAGTCCAGCCTGTTCAGGTCCCTTTGCAGAGCCTCCCGACCCTCCAGCAGATCCACACTTCCACCCAGCTTAGTGTCATCTGCAAACTTGCTAAGGGTGCACTCGATGCCTTCATCCAGGTCATTGATAAAGACATTAAACAGGGCTGGACCCAGCACTGAGCCCTGGGGAACCCCACTTGTCACTGGCCTCCAGCTGGATTTAACTCCATTTACCACCACCCTCTGGGCCCGGTCATTCAACCAGTTTTTCACCCAGGAGAGTGTGCGCCTGTCCAGGCCAGAGGCCGACAGTTTCCGAAGCAGAATGCTGTGAGAAACTGTATCAAAGGCTTTACTAAAGTCCAGGAAGATACATCCACAGCCTTTCCCTCGTCCAAGAGTTTAGTCACTTGGTCATAGAAGGTGATCAGATTACTCTGGCAAGACCTGCCTTTCATGAACCCGTGTTGACTGGGCCTGATCACCTGGTTCTCTTGCAAGTGCTTCTTGATAGCACTCAAGATCACCCGCTCCATGACTTTCCCCGGTACCGAGGTCAGGCTGACAGGCCTGTAGTTTCCCGGATCTGCCCTGCGCCCCTTCTTATAGATGGGCACGACATCAGCCAGCCTCCAGTCCAGCGGAACCTCCCCAGTCATCCAGGACTGCTGGAAGATGATGGAAAGGGGTTTGGCCAGCACATCCGCCAGTTCCCTCAAAACTCTTGGGTGGACTCCATCCGGCCCCGTAGACTTGTGGGCATCTAGCTGGGCAAGCAAGTCTCTAACCATCTCCTCTTGGACTGTGGGAACCTCATACTTCTCTTCCAACCCTTGGGGTTGTGCACAGAGGGGACAATTTTCCTTACTATTAAAGACTGAGGCAAAGTAGGCATTGAGTACTTCAGCTTTGCCTTCGTCCCCTGTTACTCTTGTTTCCTCTTCATCTAGGAGGGACTGGAGATTCTCCCTAGCCCTCCTTGTGCTGTTGATGTATTTGTAGAAAGACTTTTTGTTGTCTTTCACAGTCTTGGCCAATCGCATTTCTAGTTGGGCCTTAGCCCTCCTGACTTTTTCCCTGCACGTTCTCACTTCCTCCCTATAGTCCACCCAGGATGCCTGCCCCTTCCTCCAGAGGTCGTAGACCCTCCTCTTCCTATTGATGTCTCTTAGGACCTCCCTACTCAACCACGCTGGTTTCTTACCCTGCTGGCTACTTTTCCGGAACTTGGGGACGGCTTTCTCCTGAGCTGCTAGGAGTTCCTTCTTGAAGAGCGCCCAGCCCTCATGGACACCTTTGCCCTCAAGAAGCGCCTTCCATGGGACTTTTCCGACCAGCCTGTTGTCTCAGTAGGAACAATTGAGCCCAGTAAATTCTAGATTTTTATGCATTGCACTGAAATTCCGTAAGTGACCATCTTCAATACCCCAAAGTACATCATTTTAACACAAACTTTTGTGAGGTTTACTTCTGTGAACAATACCTATAATCAAGAACCAGAAGACTTGCATCACAATTTCTAACAACCAGAAAGCAGGACAGACCAGTTCACCTCACCTTTCAGTGTGAGGTTAAGCAGTATTGCAGTCACATCCATTCACTATTTCAAAAACAAAAAGTACCCGTAGCTATTTCCCTGCCATAACTCTAAAGGTGAATGAAATGACTCAGTCAAGCCAAGTATAAAATCACTTGGTTGGAAAAGACCTTTGAGCTCACTGACCATACCTGTCCACTACTAAACCACATCCTTGAACACCTTATCTACCCATCTTTTAGGTACCTCCAGGGATGGGGACTCAACCACCTCCCTGGGCAGCCTCTGCTAGTGCCTGAGATCCCTTTCAGTGAAGAGATTTTTCCTGATGTCCAATCTGACCCTTCCCTCACTTAACTCAAGGCCATTCCCTCTCATCCTGTCACTTGGGAGTAGAGACCAACACCCAGCTCGCTACAACGTCCTCTTAGGGAGTTGTAGGGGGTGATAAGGCATCAGCCATTGGTATCTGAATCTCTGAACAAATGAAGATATGTTCCCATTTATCTTGGAAATCTGATTCCCAGCTTTTTCCAAAGTTCTATGGACAAAACAGAGCTGTCCAATACTGGCTTTTTTTTAATAGTATTCTAAACTGTATTTGTATCACACGAGCACTGTGGCTGCTCTCCAGGACTGCAGTGTGTCAGGTACTGCCTACAAAACAAGATGACCCACTATGAGGTCTTCTAAGCTTGCTCTTGGATTAAGTTCTTTTAAAATTATTAATACTAAAGATAATCACTCCTTTCCTGTAATGCCTGTTGCTCAGCTAAGGTAACCCTTGCAAAGTAAGCGAACCCATGAAAGGAAAAAAGAAACTGGGCATGTGGCAACAAGCTCTTAAAAAGATACACACAAATCCCACCCACAGCACATCAAAACATCACGGCTCTCCCTGTACTGAGAGCATCCTTAATGTAATGCAGGGCAGCACGTGACTGACAGCAGCTCCGCGGAGAAGGGCTCATCGATGAGAAGTTCAACATGAGCCAGCAAGGTGTGCTCACAGCCCAGCCAACAGAATCCCAGGCTGCATCAGAAGAAGCGCAGCCAGCAGGCCGAGGAAAGTGACAGGCTGAGAGAATTGGGTTTGTTCAGCTTGGAGAAAAGAAGGCTCTGGGGACACCTTATAGTGGCCTTCCAGTACATGAAGGGGGCTACGAAAAAGCTGGGGAGGGACCTTTAACAAGTGCATGGAGTGACAGGATGAGCGAGAACGGCTTTAGATTGGAAGGGGGAAGATTTAGATTAGACATTGGGAAGAAATTCTTCACACTGAGAGTGGTGAGGCCCTGGCACAGGTTGCCCAGGGAAGCTGTGGCTGCCCCATCCCTGGGGGTGTTCAAGGCCAGGTTGGACGGGGCCTTGGGCAGCCTGGGCTGGTGGGAGGTGCCCCTGCCCATGCAGGAGGGTGGAACTGGATGATCTTTAAGGTCCCTTCCAACCCAAACCATTCTGTGATCCCATTTTACTTTTCCCCAAAGCCAAACAAAACCACCACCACCAGAAAAACAGCCCTACCTTCTGGCACATTTTGTGGGGGCTTATAGTTAAAATCCAAAGAGAAGTCTGGTCCTTCGCAGAGACGATGACACGCAATTGGAAAGACGGGCTCCAACAAAGCGAGACGAGCTTCAAAATAATCCCTGATAGTATCTTCTGCTACTCTCGTGAGCCTGAAAGACCAAACCAGTGAGGTCTGTAATTCATAGAGTAAAATTACTTTACCAGACAGACTTAATTACAGATGATATAAAAAAGGGTTCCAGACTACCACTGTGGATTCAAACTTCTCAGGAATGAATGCCTTCATCACCACTTATGCACAGATGAGCCCCATGCCCCAGTACTTGATTAATAAAAAATTCTATCAGTGAGCTGTTTGGAAAGTTGCCTATCGGTTCCACAAAATAAAATGCTGAGATAAACACACTGCAGCAGATCTAAAAAAGAAATCCTATTTGACACACATTTTGAAAGCTTTTTATATAGAAAGATGTCCCCGAAACATCAGTACGTACATAGCAGGTGAAGAGAAACAGATGCCACCTTCCCAGTGTAGCTGATTTATCAACCTGACTGCAAGTACAATGTAGAAATAAGGAAGGTACTGTATAATTTTACTGGCATTGATATTGGAAAAGTGCAGTTCCCAACTAACTCTACTAAAATGCGGTGAAGAAGTAGCAACACTACCATTAAATAGCAAAACTGGGGCTTTTGCTTTGGGTTTTTTGGGGTTGAGGAGGAATAATTTAAGCAAGTAGTCCAGCCTTCAAGAAGAGGGATCACACAACAATCCCATACAGTGCTACAGGCTTGGGGAGGACAGGCTGGAGAGCTGCCAGGAGAAGGACCTGGCGGTGTTGGCTGACAGCCGGCCAAACACCAGCCAGCAGTGGCCCAGGTGGGCAAGAAGGCCAACGGCATCCTGGCTCGTCTCTGAAATGGTGTGGCCAGCAGGAGTAGGGAAGTGATCGTCCTTCTGTACTCAGTGCTGGTGAGGCCACACCTCAAATCCTGTGCTCAGTTTTGGGCCCTGCACTACAAGAAGGACATGGAGGTGCTGGTGCACATCCAGAAAAGAGCAGTGAAGGTGGTGAAGAGTTCAGAGTTTAGAGCAGAAGTGTTATGAGGAGCAGCTGAGGGAGCTGGGGTTGTTTAGCCTGGAGAAAAGGAGGAGAGGGAGAGACCTTATCACTGTCTACAATTTCCTGATAGGAGGTTGTAGTGAGGTTGGCGCTGGTCTCTTCTCCCTGATAGTGAGGGACAGGACAAGGAGAAATAGCCTCAAGACGCACCAAGGGAGATTCAGGTCAGATATTAGGAGGAATTTCTTTACTGAAAGAGTTCTCAGGCACTGGCAGAGGCTGCCCATGGAGTCACCATCCCTGGAAGCATTTAAAATATGAGTAGATGTTATACATGAGGACATGGTCTATTGGTGGACTTAGCAGGGCTGGATCAATGGTTGGACTCCATCTTAAAGGTCTTTTCCAACAGAAAACATTCTGTGATTTTGTAACCAACAGTATTTGGCACACTTACAAGCACATTACTAAGTAATCCCCTTCAGAAAGCTGTTTTGATACAAACAGGTTTTAAACCCTTTTGCAAGGCAAAGATCCCAACTCTCTTCAGAGCTTTTTGTGCCACTATTCAGAGCCTGCTTCCCCTCTACCCCAGCCGAGATTATCACCTGCAGAATCAAGACCTGAAGTGTTTGATTGGAAAGAAGACAGGATTGCTGTCCCAAAGGCAACCTGGGAGCCCATTTGGCTGAGTTTCCAGATGCTGACAAATCCGTATTAACTATGGGATACTAAACAATTTTTTTTTGGTACAATGTCCCAGTTTCCAGCAATCGGATTTAGAGGCATCCCAAACTAGAGACTGCAACCAGACTGCACCTCTCCTTAGAGCTACTTAATCCCTTCTAAAATCCCAGGCATTTGTGACCACAGCATTCGGCAACAAGGAGATTCATAATTCTGGGGTTTTTTTGTGCAAAAATACTCCTCCGTTTCAAACCAACCACTAAACCATTTACCAGGAGGGTGTACAAAAACCGCCTCATGGCTCGAGTTATTTTTTGTTGTTGTTTTCTGATTTTATTTTAAATTTGGACCTTCTAATCTGCCCCAAGGTGATAGGCACCACCACCCTTGCTCTATCCTCACAGAAGTGGCTCTGCATCTCCAATCACCTTTAGTTTTCATTTTTGCTTCAACTGGTTTTGGAACACCAGAACTGGAACGACAGATGCCATTTCAGGCATTCAGACACCACGGACTTACATTTTATTTTCAACTCCACTACTCCTTTGCCTTTTTGTTAATTGTAAGTATTACAGAATCATAAAATAGTTTGGGTTAGAAGGGACCTTAAAGCCCATCCAGTTACAGCCCCGCTGCCATGGGGGTACACACCTCCCACCAGCCCAGGCTGCTCAAGGCTCCATCCAGCCTGGCCTTGAACACCTCCAGGGATGGGGCAGCCACAGCTTCCCTGGGCAACCTGTACCAGGGCCTCACCACTCTCAGTGTGAAGAATTCCTTCCTGATACCTAATATAAATATTTCCCCCTCCAATTTAAAGCCATTCCCTCTTGTCCTATCAACTCCATGCCCTTGTAAAAGGTCCCTCACCAGCTTTTCCATGGGCTGAGGATACGTTTGGCCTTCTGGGCTGCGAGCACACATTGCTGGCTCATGTCAAGCTTCTCATCAACCAGCACCCCCATGTCCTTTTCTGCAGAGCAGCTCTCAATGCCATCATCCCCCACCCTGTACTGAAATCGGGGATTGCCTTGACCCAGGAGTAGGACATTCCACTTGGCCTTGTTGAACCTCATGAGGTTCTCACAGCCCCACTTCTCCAGCCTATCCAGGTCCCTCTGGATGACATCCTGTCCTTCCAATGTGGCAACTGCACCACTCAGCTTAGTGTCATCTGCAAACGTGCCGAGGGTGCACTCGATCTTGCTGTCAATATCATTGATGAAGATATTAAACAGCATCGGTCCCAGTACGGATCTGTGAGGGACACCACTAGGCACAGATCTCCATCTGGACTTTTGAGCCACTGATCACTACTCTGAATACGACCATCCTTATCCACAAAACAGTCCACTCATCAAATCCGTATCTCTCCAATTTAGAGAGTTTGTTTAGTATTCTGTTTGTTTACAATTTTTTAATGCTTTTCAGCAAGGTACTTTATTTGGCACACCCCAGCAACAGTTTACATTCAACTGTCCAGTACTTTTACACTTTTTAATCTTCCCCATTGCTGTATTTCTAGTTTAAGAAATCATTCTCTTCTAGTAATTCCTTTTTCCTCCTTTCCATCTTTTTAATCAATGTTTAAGCAAGGGTCTCCTAATTCTGGTAGCTCATGTAATTTACATTTCACATGATTTATTAGTTAGCTTTCTGCCCAAATCAGATGCTTTCTTTCCCAAAACCTCCCCCTCATCCCCTTGACTTAAGCTACAATCATGACATGCCTCATACCATAGAATTCACCAGAACAAATTTTGAAGTACAGTTTACTCACGTTTCCAAATGACTCTTGAGCTGCTCGAACACCAGTATGTTATTGCACTGTTTAGCAAAATGCAGCGCGCTGTTCTGATGCTTTGACAAAATGTTACAGTCTGCTCCGCTCTCAATCATAAGCCGCACTATATCAGAATTCCCTCTTTTACAGGCCTGTGCAGGAAGCAGGAAGATGGAAGTATGACAATAACAAAGCCGTTATAAAAAACAGAGCATAACACTGGAGGAAGCAGAAGTGCAGAAACTAATTCAAATCTAAAATTAGTTACAATGCAGCCAAGTTTAGGTTTTTGCTCTGCAAATGCTAACACAATTCGAAACTCTGATCATACTCCATAAACATTTTATCTTTACCCGGGCAACACCGCAGGTCTAATTCCACAGAAGGGGTAACACTCAGGATTACCAAGTGGATTTAATTAGGAGGGAAAACCAAATATATATAAAACAAACCTCAACATTTCTGTTAAAATGTCTGATCTCCTGGAGTTCAGCAACTGTTTACCTGAATAAGTGGGTTTCTGCAGAACTATTCAGAATGATTGAAGAAGCACTTCCGAATGTTTGTTTCTAGGAATCACAGTTCAGCTTGTACTTGAGGTGTGTTAATTAACAGAACGTGCCCCAAATTGCTACTGACCTATATTTGACAGCCATCATTTCCAACTGTCTGTGTGTGCTCTTCACAGTTAGTTACAGCAAGGATTTTGGAAATGAAAACCCTGTTCTTTATATCTACATCGCAAAACAAACATTCAGAATGAGTCACCTCGGGCAGCCAGTGAGAAAGGGCGTACAGCTCTGCACCAAATCCTAATGAAACCTTCAAAACCAGTGAAGGTCAAAACTGAGGTTTGGGGATGCAGCCAAATTATGAAGCGATTTTGGCTGGAAATGGCTGTGGAGACCACAAGTGTGTTATCACTTCCTTACAGAAAATGTGAATATCCCCTGCTTGTTAAGCCTTGCAGAGACAGATGAGAAACAATACCACGCTGTCTTGGACAGAAAAGCTTTTGTAACCTCTTCTGCACACAAACCTACCCTAAACAGCGTAAGTACAGCAAGTTTATCAGGAAGTGAAATTTTGCTGAAACCTCATATCTGGCCTGCAATGAATGCACAAACGTCAGTCACAGTGATACCCAACTGAAAGTTTCTCCTTTCTGGAATTTTTCTCTCCCTGCTGACAATCGGATTCTCTCAGTTTTAAGACCGCATGGAAATTTCTTTGGGCCAAACAATGGGATAATGGGCCATATTTAGTGCTGTATGTTGATGGCATCTTAATTTACTGTTTAGATATAACAGTACATTTAGAAAAAGTATTAAAGCACTGCCTGGAATAAGTAAAAGCAGTATTTTTATTTCAGATACATTACACGCCCCCTAAACCAACTTGACAAATATGCTTCTATGTTTTATTAGTTTGCCAGAGATATTTATGATGAAACCATGTCAGAACAAACACTGGATTTACCTTCATTAGAGCAGTTTCACCATTGCTCTGCTGCATGTTCACATACGCCCCAGCTTCCAAAAGGATAGCCACTGTTGTTAGAAAATTCTGAAAAAAGCCACGAAACCACAAGACAAGTGAGTAGAAAATATTCTGGTTTTGTTTCAGAACACAGAGTGATTTAAAATCCATCAGTAAAATCGAAAGCACAAGGCACCACACAATTAATATTGTTCTCTCCCATGGCTAGTAAAGATCACCCTGACTCAGGCCAAGTAGAGAGCCATGAACATTTACAATTCCTTACATTTTTCCACATAGTGAACGCCACAGGAAGAACACAGTTTTCATTAATCATCAAACTGGAATCAAACTGCCTTTTGGCCTTGTATCTACTGTACATGGGAAAACACATGAACCAACCTGAACAGAAGAGAACACCCATGAACCATCCTCTAACTTACCAGTCTAGTCGGTTTGAGAAGACTTTGCCATGTCTCCATCACCCCATTCTCAAATGCTAAACATCGCTTAATCAGACATTAGCTCTCAAAGTCTTCCACGTTTGTACCCTGGATAGCCAGAGAGCACAACGAGCAATTCTAACACAAGAACTTCAGCTCCCATGACAAATTCAGAGATATCATTTGCCTCTGCTTTCCTTCTAGGTAGTCCTGTGACATTCTCTTGGGGTAGGGTTTGTGATCAGAACTTATTCACACTACAACAACCACAGTGCTGAAATTATACAGTTATGGTCACCCTGCTATACCCTGCTAACTACTTTTTAGGCATCAGCGAAGGGAAAAGAATTGCATACTATTTTTAAACGCACGTTAAAGAGCCAAGAATCGCAAATACAACAATAACCAAGCCAACCTTTTCAGCTGCATGTATCAATGCAGTTGTTCCATTTTTCTGTCTACCATTAACTTTAGCTCCTTTCCTGATTAGTACTCGGAGAAGGTCATCGTGCCCACCAGCAGCAGCAAGCATCACCAGCGTCATTCCACTTGAGTCCTGCAATAAGAGTAACTGCTGTTAAAAAACAAATAAACAAAAACACCCCAGCAATGCTCTAAGATAAATCCAAGCTGCAAAACAAGAACTGCGAGTGCGTCAACAAATTTCACAAAGATTCCCCTCCCTGGCAGGATTCACATATACATGGCTGCCAGATACCAACAAACTACCACCTCCCACTTCTCCCATCCACAGGCCTCACATTGAGCTTGAGGATCTGCAAAACGTGTAACATTCCAAGGATCAGAAGAAGAAGGAAAACCAGAATGAGCCAGGAAGAAAGGCAGTAAGGTATCCGAGGGTGGCAAGACAGTGGAAAAGAAAATCAGCAGCCACTGGAAAAAAAATCCCACAATGGTTCAAGTCAGCTGCTACCACAGTGCTGCTTTTGGATTTTATGAAGATAAGCATGAAAAGCCTTCTGTGAGAGGCCAGATTCCTCATTCATTCTTGCATTTGCCACCAGACACTACAGTTCAAAGGACACATGCTTGCCTCAGTAGTTAATCTGGCATTTTTCTACTACATAATAGAAGTTGTAACACATGCTTAGTTCTCAAAATGATACGTAATACAACTACACAAGATCGCCAGAGCAAATACTGGTAGCAGAGATTTCATTCCTCAAAAATGGAATGGTAGTACTATTTAAGAGGAAAATAGAACCTTGAAAGAAAATACAGGAAGATCACAGCTCGTAAAGAACTGGCAGAAAACTAACCAGTCATGGATTGAAGTGGTCCCAAGTCTGTCAAATGGAGCAGTCAATATTTTGCTTTAACTTGTATAGATGTTTTATAATTTAGTCACTTGACCTGGTGGGTATCATGGTTCCTTACACCATGTAAAGTTATAAATTTAATATTCAGTTAAACCCAGCAGGCAATCCAGCTGCAAATCCAGCTCCTGGGATGTTTCTCTCAAATTTCACGTCTAGCAAACTTAATTTTTATTTTGGAAGAAACAGAGAACAAATACTGAAGTCTCAAATTCTATACTTACTTTTCCCAACTCATGCTTTATTTTTCTCCCCCAGAGAGACAGAAATCTGCTACCAGCATGTACAGAAAACTTCTAAACAATCCAAACTTGTACTCTTCCCTCCTGCCCTACCCCCTAGTACTTCTACTGCAGAAGAATTACCTCTTCGTCCAGATTATATTCCTCGTTTGAAGAAAGTGCCATCTTTACTGTCATATAATCTCCACTTTTAACAGCATCCCTCAGAAGAGCTAGAAAACAAATTCAATGCAGTTATAGGCTATCTTATTTTGAAACACCAGCAAGGAAATGTTTCTTCCTACCAGCAAATACTCACCGCTTGATATTGGTTCTGTTGACACATGATTCTCATCTTCTCCATCAAGATGTTTCTGAAACTCTTCTAGCGTCAGCCATTCTAACTGCATGTCCATACCCAAACTCAAAACTTGCTGCTTTCCATCTATCATGTATTTTATTTGATAGAAGAAGAAAACATGAAGTAAGTAATAAACAACTTACAAGTTTTCAAATCATTCTTTGCTGGCCATTGTTTCAATGATCAGCAGCTTAACATACTACTGCTTTTCATTCAAACAGACTCTGGAGGTCATTGTGGAATCGTTCCAAACAATGAAGGCTATGTTACAAATGGACATAAAATGCTTTTACTTTAAATAAACTGGTTATTTGTCATAATAAATGAGGCTGAAGTGATAAGAGATGGTGAACGCTCTATCACTGTAATAGCAGAAACACACTGAAAAGTTATCTGTGTGTTTCAAAAGAATACATCATGTCAGCCTCCTGGGGAGACAAGATTGTGAGTACTATAAGATGCAAGTATGAACAGGGAAAACATTAACTGGCAGTGGTCAATATTCCCCTGCATTTGTTTCTACAGTTCACCAGAGTTCTTCATTTGACGCACACATCACTACTTCCCAGTCACCTTCTGCAGTAATGCATGTCCACATCTCTCTTTCATCTCTTGTGTTCCTTCTTTCCTTGTACACCTTGCTGTCTTTTGATTTTACATCTTCTATGAATTTATATTCTAGTGAAGAATCTTCTCTTTTGAAATTGTTCTCAGAATCACTTTTTTCTTCTGAAGATACATTAAACAAGTCAAACGTGCTTTTGACATCCTTAGAGCCTAGAATATTAAGACAGTTACGAAGTGACTACTTGAGTAATGAAAGACCACCACACGTAATAAAGTTTGAGTGAGTGACCAGAGTCCATTCATGGAAAAAGAACAGGCCTTCTCTAAGTTAATCATTGCTGAAACAAGCTTAACACCATAAGCCAAAAACTGGGGAGAGCATGTTCACCTCCAGCTACCCTGACAAGTCTGAATTCTGACTACTTTCAACACAGGATCAGCATCTTTAAGACATGTTGTTTAGAACTATGCATAAAAATGCATACTTTGAAAATATGGTTCAGTATGTGTGATGAACAGACAAAGGACACATGCTGTATAAGGAACAACAATTCTGTTCAATACAACTTCTCGTAAGCACTGCAGGCAGCTACGCTACTTCCAATGAAAGAGGTTTCTTGAGCACAGCTAGCTGAAGCATCTTAGCTCCTCCTATATCCATCCATGATTACTGAAGTTGCAGTTACCGAGTTTTAATCAGTTCACCCTCAACAGATTAGTGAGGGAATTTATCCTGAATGAAATAATCCAGAATTTTACAGAGATGAAAAGCAGTAACATTAATACTCCACCATACTACTAAGAATAGAAATGCAACCTAGATATTTGCCTTCATGTATAAAATCATCACAACTGGACGATTTGAAGGGCTGGATAACAACACTCATCATTGTGGTTAAAGCAAGAGGCAAGAATTTTGTCTGATGGGAACCTCTGCTAGTTTTTCTAAACATAGAAATTTTGCATTCGTAGTGTCACCAGAATACTTCTGGAAACAGCCAATAGTTGAATGAATTCCTCTAAAAAAACCCACCAAAAAAAAAAAAGATTACTGTGACAGAAGCACAGTTGACTATTAAATGAAAGAGGAAAAAAATCTTGACTTGCCTACAAAAATGTTAAGAGATTTCCATACAATTCCATGCTTTGCACATGAAAGTGCACACATCCTTCTCAAAAGGATATATTAACAAAGCCATAAAACAGCAGACTTTGGCTTCTTTAAATCAGAAATTCTTGTTTCTGCTATGTTACAAAACTGTACAATATCTGCTCTAGTAGAACAAAAAAGAGGAGAATGTCTGAAGGGTGTTTTCCTTCTCTGTTTTAAACAGTTAACTTACTTTTTAAGCCCTTTTGTTCTTTTCTGCTCTTTTCTTCTTTTTCTGACTCTTTTTTCTGAGGTTTTTCTTTTATTTCAGTTTTCTTTACTTCTTTCTCCTGATATTGAGAACAAAGACGAAATTAAAGTTGTGGAGGAAAAAATGGAAAATAAACTTGTTTCACTGTTTCAATGACAAAATACATTTAAAATTAATAATACTGTGAAAAAAGCATCCAACAGACTTGTGGACATTTCTATGACAAGGTGAGTTGGGAGTTAAATCTGTGAAGGCTTCTTCCAGAAGATATTTTATTTTACAAGCAATAGCACTTCAATTCAGATTTTTACTGCACCTTTGCCACACAAGGTGCTTTATGGCACAAGGTGCAGAAAGCCCATACCCAGCATTCTGAAGGATATTCAAAATGATGAGCTTTTAATATGTTCCAAATCTGTGCCTGAAGAAAATGTAATTATTTCAAATATTTAACACCTTTGTAGCACGTTATTCAAAGTAGTCATGGTAGCACTGACTTGAACTTTAACTGATAAAATTTGACATTTGTATACGAGAAGGTTCTAAGTTTTCCAGTTTATACAACCAGAAGAATATGGCAATGGCCATCTGTGAGGAACAGACAGAAAAATCCACCTAAACCCATCATATCCACATATAAGACTGAGCTTAGCAATATACAATATCACAGAAGAAACTGTGGTAGATCATAGAGTGGTTAGAAGGGACCTCAAAGATCTCCCAGCTCCTACCAGACCAGGCTGCCTAAGGCCCCATCCAACCTGGCCTTGAACACCTCCAGGGACGGGGCAGCCACAACTTCCCTGGGCAACCTGTGCCAGGGCCTCACCACCCTCAGCAGGAAGAATTTCTTCCTGATGTCTAACATAAATCTTTCCCCCTCCAATTTAAAGCCATTCCCTGTCATCCTACCACTCCATACCCTTGTAAAAAATCCCTCCTCACCTTTCCTATAGGCCCCCTCAGGTACTGGAAGGCTGCTATAAGGACTCTCTAGAGTCTTCTCTTCTCCAGGCTGAACAACCTCAATGCTCCCAGCCTGTTCTCATAGTAGAAACTCTCCAGCCCTCTGATCATCTTCCTGGCCTCCTCTGGAGCCAATCCAACAGTTCCATATCCTTCTTATATTGGGAATTCCTGAACTGGACACAGTGCTCCAGGTGGGGTCTCACAAGGGCAGAGTAGAGGGGGAGAATGTCCTCCCTCCACCGGCTGGCCACACTTCTTTTTATGCAGCCCAGATGTAGAAATATGAAATTTGCCAAAATAGAATCCAACTGACTCCACCCAAGGTTCCTTTCTGTAATCCCCTCTCTCCATTCAGCCAGCAAATTCTGGACTGCAGAGCAGGGGGGGACAAGACTCCTTTTCACAGCTTTGTATCAGCCCATCATTAACACAGTACATGGAATAGCAATAGCTTTCTGAAGACGTGCTGCAAAAGAAGTCCCCACAGAACTACTGACTATATTTATCATTAAATACTACTATTTCTTTGACACAGGAAATTAAAATAATTTGGTGTATCATAATGTGCTAGCAGACCTAACCCTCCCCCTTGCCCCCCAAAACCTCTATTTTGATCACTGACTTGATTAAAGAGAAGCACAAACCGCTGCTAATCCCACCAAATACCCAGAATTTCAGAGGAGGCCTGTAACACTACAGGGATTACCAGATATTTGCCACACAGCAGGGCTGTTAAAATCAGTAATCCTGAATCCTAGTCTGGATTTCCCATACTGAGTAGATGCACAATGTACAATGCACATTTATTTTTGGAGATAAATCAGATGGAAAGAATGGCTTGATGTGCAAACAGACTCCAAAACGAGGATTTTGTACTATAAATTGACATGAGAGTGTTCTGTAACCAGAGCTACGTGAGGAAGGACAGGCAGCCAAAACATACACCATAGTTGGGTTTGAAAAAAATTATCTGTTTGGGCAATTTAGTGAAGCCAAAAACCACCCATCACTCTCCAACAAACCCACAAACACAGCAAACCCACCGCTGCTCTGGAGAATAACTAACCAGTTACAGAAAACATTGTTTAAGCCTTCTAGGTTTAAAAAAGCAGAAAGCAGAATGCTTGCCTTGCTGCCTTGGTACCTTGGAGCATGACCTTCATGGAACACAACCGTGAGAAAGGCAAACAGACAAGTTACTGAGAGAGTTGGCTGAAGTTCCTTAAAGCAAATTAACTTTCCTCTGCTGTTGATTTCTTCATGCTTGGGGTGACAAGATTTTTATATTGACAAATAAAACAGAATTCCAAATATTTTGTTTCTTATCATAGAATGGTTTGGGTTGGAAAGGACCTTAAAGATCATCCAGTTCCAACCTCCTGGCCTGACACCTCCCACCAGACCAGGCTGCCCAAGGCCCCATCCAGCCTGGCCTTGAACACTTCCAGAGAGAAGGCAGACAAAGCTTCCCTAGCCAACCTGTGCCAGTGCCTCACCACCCTGAGCGTGAAGATTTTCTTCCTAGTGTCTAATCTAAGTCTTCCCCCTTCCAGTTTAAAGCCATTCCCACTCATATACCACTAATCTTTCTCTTATGAATGCTATAGCCTAAAACCACAAGGAAATACTTGATTAACAAAGGGCCATAGCATTTCAGTTATTTAATTAACTTTTTGAAGCTGAGTTATGCCACATACCAATTGCTTAACCTTGTTTATAAGAGCTTTCACCACTAATCTCTCTCTCTCTACCCCAAAATCAGCTTCCTTCTGTTTAAGGTGCCCTACTCCACACAAGCTTAAGTAGAAGACCACAGCTGAACCTACAGAAGAAAACTGCCACCACAGAATTATGAGCTCAGAAGTAGTCAGATATAATCCAGTAAGTACCAATGTATTTTGGCTGCAATCCTGTTACAAATCCAAACCAGGTTTCTCTGAGCAGCTGAAGTTTTATGAACTGCAAACTGTCTTAGAACTGTCTGAAGCAGCTGAAAAGTTATATTCTCAAAAACATTCCAGAAATATTGGGGTTTTTTTCCACTAAGTTTTTCCCTTTTACCTTTGCCATACTGCTTTTCTTAAAACACTACTGTATTAAACAAGGAAAACTAAATATTCCAGTATTCACTCAGCTCATTCCTTAGAGCAGGTACAGCATTTGTAATTAATATGAAACCATGTCATGACACTAAAGGGAGGTCTACAGGAAAGTTGGGGGGGGACTTTTTATAAGGGCATGTTGTGATAGGATACAGAGGAATGGCTTTAAAGTGGAAGAGGGAAGATTTAGATTGGACATTAGGAAGAAATTCTTCAGGCTGAGCGTGGTGAGGCACCGGCACAGGCTGCCCAGGGAAGGTGTGGCTGCCCCATTGCTGGAGGTGTTCAAGGCCAGGTTGGATGAGGTCTTGGGCAGCCCAGCCTGGTGGGAGGTGCCCCTGCCCATAGCAGGGCGGGGTTGGAGCTGGATGATCTCTTCCAACCCAGACCATTCTATGATTCTATGATCTATAAGCACCCCAGGAATTCTAACAAGCCAAGCCAGCTGCAAAGCTAAACTGGAGATGTGGGTTTAGAAGCAATTTCAGCACTCCACATCTCTGAGAGGTGCTAACATGTGTAAGGTAATGGAGTGGCTGGCTTCTGAGAGACAACAAGTGTGTGTTTTAGCTCAGTGTTGGATGGATATTGCTCAAGACAGAATGTCTTACTAAACAAGCAGAAAAATGTCAAACCGAGACAACTGTCGATGGTGGGAACAAAGCATGCTTTCAAGGAACAGTAAATTTCATTCTACTTAAGTACACATAATGAACAGGAGAAATTCACACTTTCACATTTAAAGACACCCTTCTCTCCTGATATGTTCCCTCCTTTATAGTGTTCAGAATCCAGAAATCTTACACTTCGTGGAAGTAGCCTTTCTTTAGCTTCACACAGCTCGTTAACTTTCCAATCTGCACTTTTCTTTTTGTCATCATGAACAGCAGTCTTTTGAGATACCTCAAAGACAACTGATTTGATCCCCAGCCCCCACCTCAATGCCTTAATACTGCTCACCTCCCCAGCTAAATCCGTGGACTTGTGTCCTCTTTCATCAGCACTCAGTTTCAAACCCTTCTGCACTGGTGATTGAGTAGGTGACACCTCCAACTCTCCCGGTACCACTTTCACTTTGTCTTGACCTTTTTGTCTTTTGTGCAAGCTTTTCTTCTCTAAATAGGTATCCAGAGTTTCCACTTTTCTACTTTCCTCTTTACAATCCTCAGTTTTCTGAACTTTCTTCTTCTTTCTTTTAACATCAATATTATCATCTTCGTTACTTGCTGTTCCATCAAGATGCCTGTCACCAGCCGGATCTTTTTCAGCAACTTCTTGCTCCAATCTCTCTTCTCCACTTATTACCTTTTCCTTCTCGTCTTTATTTTCAGAATTTAAGTCTGAATTGTCATTATCAGTTCCTTGAGAAAATACATCGTCTAGAGCACCTGATTCTAAGTCAAACAGAATATCTCCATGCTTCTCCTTCCGTGACTTTTGATTTTCTTTAGAATCTTCTTTAGATTTGATTTTTACATCTTTAACTTCTCCCTTCTTTTTCTTGATTTCTTTAGTATCTTCTTTCCTTTGCTTCTTTGGATCCGTTGAATCCTCCTTGCTGTCAGAAGTCCTTTTTTTTTGTTTTGAATCTGAAACCAAAGTATCTGAGCAATTTTCACATTCTGTTCTGGGTTTTTCTTTGAGTTTTGCAGATTTGGACTTCTTCTTCTTTGGATCATCTGGACTTCTATCCTCTCCATCTTTTGATTTCCTCTTTTTCTTCTTTGGTGAAACATCATCTTTTATTTCACTTTGCCAGTCACTGTCAGATTCTGCTTCAAATACATCATCATTTAGAGACAGCTTCTAAAAGGCAGGGAAAAAAGATAAGATTTCTTTCCCCATTAAACTGTATCATTTTAGTGCAAGCTAAACAAAAATGGTAGCGGTGCTAACATAAATCTTTTTTTAACACTGCAAGCATCATTCCTTGTTGTGAAATGGTCTAATTTGTAAATAAAATTTTTGCTCACTCACCTAAATTATATTACTAGCTACTTGGATGAGAATCAATACATAAACAAGTCAAGTAAACTAATCAGACACCCAACAACCAAATTCCAGGACAGGATTAAATCTGAACTACTTTACAGCAAAAACTTGATATTGTAAAATTTACCTGTAGGTTTCCCAGAAGAAGGGTACTAGTTTTCAAAAAAGATTCTTACACTTGATTTCAAAGCCAATTACACAATTAAAAAGAAAACAAAAAGCCATACGCTGCCTTCTTGCAATTATTTTTTCTGTATTCCTATCTTATCTGATTTAATGGTTAACTTGCAAAAGTTCATCAATCTGCTACACAAAGCAGTAGTGTGAACTGAGCAGTGCCAACTTCAGCAACAAGATAATATGCACGTGGCTAGGGAAAAGGGGTTATGTTGTCAAAAACAAACTAAAATGACAATATGTCATTTATACAGTCCCATTAAAACCCGAAATAAAGTTTAGATGGATTTAGAGTCTACAAACAAACTTGCCAATTAACAAAAAAATGCCTAACTAGATAATGTTAACAATATTCAGTTTCACCTGAAACAAAACACATTTAGATCAAAGAGATTCTTAAAGTCTTCTCAATTCCATATCCAAAATGTCTTCCCCCCTTCCCCCACTGCCCCCCGCCATTAGCAGAGCCTAGATAGATAATGCGTCTTCAGTGTAAGATACTGGAAAGTGAAACACACCTGAATGTCTTTTTTAACAGGTTTAGGCTTATTGTCCACAATTTTTTTTCTGAATTCAAGCAGCACTTCTTTGCAGTCTTCCAAATGAACCTCCGGTTCCCAGGTATCATCATCAGAGGTATATCCTTTCCACCGTACTTTATAGAGAATTTTACCCTGTAAGAAAAAAACCCAACATTTAATACAGTGCAGCACAGTATTGCATTATCCACTCAATTCTTGGGGATCTCAGTGGGTCTATAATTTCATGATTTAAAGAAATTAATATAATGGGAATTCAACCCAATGTTGACATAAGAATTCCCAGAATTATTTCTATCTCTGTGACACGATAAACTAAGTAGATTGTAAAACGTTTCAGTAGTTGGGAGTGGTTTTAATCAAAATATTTGTAATAGCCAAAATTTGTTCATAACCACAGCCACAATGTACAAGTCATAAATTCCCAGTCATTTTACTGAGATCGATTTTCTGACAGTTATGAAATTACTTTTTAAAGCTTCACTACTTCGTCTATAAGTTTCAAGTTTGAATTGCTTCTCTCTGCCCAAGAAGTTTATATCAACTCTCAAGATTTTTAATGCATTAACATTAGTCAACCAACTTTACGATGGAATGTATAACTTCTGTTAGATTTGTAATCAATGCCACCTCTGAAAAACTGGAATAGATTTGTTATCATTAGGTTGAAAAAGACCTGTGAGATTAAGTCCGACTGTACCTGTCCACTACTAAACTGTGTCTCTAAAAACTTCATCTACCCGTCTTTTAAACACCTCCAGGGATGGTGACACAATTGCCTCCCTGGGCAGCCCGAGAACCCTTTCTATGAAGAAATTTTTCCTGATGCTTAATCTGAACCTCTTCTGGCACAACTTGAGGCCATTTCTTCTCGATCCTATCGCCTGTCACTTGGGAGAAGAGACCAGCACCCACATCATTACAATCTCCTTTCAGGGAGTTGTAGGTGGTGATACCAACAATCAGAAAGAAACCCAACAACCCTCCACACACCAACAAGCCTAGACAAAAAAATGCGTGTGTGCATCTCAGTGCAGTTACAAAGTCTTGGAAATATTAAATATGAAAGCACTAGACCAATTGTTTCATCACCATAGAAAGAAACTGCATCTTATATTCTTGCTTTCTTTCCACTGGATTAGAGTCCTTTGCCATTAAAAATGGCTACCCATGAAATTATCTCTTGTCTTTCTCCTAAATAAAGTCCTGTTAATCCTTACATTTCTCAAGATGCACTCCCTTCCTTGCTCAGAGACAGCTCATTAGCCTGGGCTCAGCACGCTCCCGATATAGTGGCAGGTCTCCTGCATCTAGCCTCACTGAAAAGCTGAGATGTTCTGTGAAATCAATATGATCACCTTTACTGCTGAAAGCTGCAGTCTCTTTTAAACAGGTGTATGACTAAAGCTACCACCAAACTTAAGAAAATCCATTTTCCCCATAAAAAGGCTAATAATGATTACCAGGCAACACAGACTTGACTGAAATTATTTTCCAAATATAAAAAAGTACTAATAAATGTACTGAGGAAAGCACCTTTGGAGCAGAAAAATAACAGTACCTCTTTCTTTCAGAAACAGATTGATAACGCTCTATAAAGATCCTATCCTGCTAACCAAGCCTGGAGAAGGAAAGCTTCAAAAGCACTGTCATTATATCCATAAATTGACATTTCTGCCTAAGCACCATTAACCTTCCACCAAGTGTTTACAGATGCTCTTAAACTTTAGCAATCAAGTCTACTCTGACATTTTGCTTTGCAGACATAAAGAAATAGTTTATATTCAGACATGTTAGAGTAGGACATCTCTTATAATTTAGCTTAACCACACTTTCTTGAACTGGGAACTAGTTTTCAAAATCTTGTTCACCTGTCTCTTCTTTCTTCTAATGGAGTTATTCACAAAATGAACAACCAGTACCTATACTAGGGTCACAGAATAATTTAGGGTAGAAGGGATCTCCAGAACTAGCAAGTACAATGCCCTGCTCAAAGTAGGACTGACTAGATCAGGCTGCTCAGAAATCTGCCTGATCAAATAGTATCTGTTCTGATTTCCCTGCATTCCAGCTTGTGCCCACTGCTTCTCTCATCCTTTCACTGTGTGCCTCCACTTAAGTATATACACTACAGTCACACTCAATTTTTCTCTTCTCACAGCACAACAAACCTAGCTCCGCCAGCATTCTGTGCTCCAGCTCCCCAAACTGACTTCATAACTCCAACGTATGTCCGTGTCTCTTCTGTCCTGGGGAGCCCAGCACTCAGCACAATACTCCAGATGCATTTCAGAATTGCCAAAAAGAGAGAAAGAAGAATCTCCTTCGATCTGCTGGCTCGCCTGTTGGATGCTGCTGGCTGCCTCTGCTGCAAGAACTGCTGACTCACGTTCAGCTTGCCTGTCTGAGGGGCCTCCCAGCTCCTTTCCCACAAATCAGCTTCCGAGCCTCTCACCTGCCTGGTGGTACAGGGTTAAGTCACTCTGGTTGTGGCACCTCAGCTGCACAGCTACCGTTACACCCTTGTAACTCATACAAAAAAAGTCAGAAGTCATTTTTTAATTAGCTGAGAAAGTCTAATGCAAATGTAAGACTATTTGGCTGCTGAATGACTTTACACTCAGCCCACAGAGTGTTACAAAAATGCAGCTGCAGTGAAGACATGATGAGACTAAAGAGACACACACAGCCTTACGCTCACCTGTCAATGTTATTTTATAGAACTTTGTTATTTGTTTCTTCTGTGTCATTTACAAATAACAGAAAACTTCTAAGCATTTTTATACTGCTGTAGCTTCTACAAGAACCAGCGACAGGCTAGAAACAACTCCTAGGTTTATTACCATGTCTTCAAACAGCAGAGTTAAGGTCATCCACCTCCACTGCGGCATGTCACGATTTGCATAGGAGCCTGTTGTTTTAGAAGAACTTTGGTGCAGCATGAAATGCACTCCAGATGTACCAAAAAGAAACATTTCCAAACTTTTGCTGCTTGTTCTCTTAAGTAGAACACATCAAGATGTCATTTATCACAGGTCTAACTCCCCAGCCCAACAATGTCTCTCTCATGCTGCCTCTGCTATCAGCTCCTGCAACATTAGGATTGCAAATGACAACAGCTGCTCTGAGCTGTGCTCTCCAGCTCTCCCACTTCTGTCACCGTGACACGGGAACACACAGACTGGCCTTATGCTACGCTGGACAGTGGCTGACTCCGTATATCTGCCTGGACTTTGTATCAGACTTGGGAATCTGCAACCTGGGAACCACTAGTCTAAAGCAAACAACATAAAATACACTCAGCTGAACTCAACACACATGCTTTTCTATCTGTTTTGATGAAAAAAAAAAAGGATGCTCTTGTTTTCCAGCCGGACTTGCTATTTGACCAACAGGCAGAGCTATAAGCTCCTCAACCCAATCCTATCCCAGGAGCGCTGTCTCTCTCATGCCACCTCTATCAGTTAGCACGTTTTATAACCCAGTAACAGCCTCACTAAGCATACCCTGGAACCAATTCTCAGTCATGTTCATAGAATGGTTTGGATTGGAAGGGCCCTTAAAGATCATCCAGTTCCACCTCCCCCTGCAATGGGCAGGGAATGTTCAACCCTGCCCCTTTCAGCACTCAGTTTAAAACAAAATGCTCCTGCAGTTCAGCCATAGCAGCAAAGAGCATTTTAACAATGCAGACAAAAAAAAAAACCCAAACAAACAAACTCAGTAAAGGTACTCTAGATTTAGCCTGTTCAAAGCTGTACGATACAAAAAACTGGCTTGTAAGATCACATGTTTAAAACCACAGTTATAACGGAACCTCTCCCATGGGTGTAAAGGGATGGTGCAGAAAATCTAGGCGGCCAATATCAGAAACAATATACAATCTGGCCAGTATCAGAAACAGCGTGGCCAGCAGGACCAGAGAGGTGATAGTGCCCCTGCAATTGGTGTTGGTGAGGCCACACCTCGAATCCTGCGTTCAGTTTTGGGCCCCTCAGTAGGGGAAAGACATTGAGTGGCTGGAGCGTGCCCAGAGAAGGGGAATGAAGCTGCTGAAGAACAAGGGTTATGAGGAAAGGCTGAGGGAACTGGGGTTGTTTAGCCTGGAGAAAAAGAGGCTGAGGGGACACCTTATCACTGTCTACAACTGTATGAAAGAAATTCGAGCAAGGTGGGTGCTGGTCTCTTCTCCCAAGTGACAGGTGACGGGAGGAAAGGGAATGGCCTCAAGCTGCACCAGAGGAGATTGAGGTTGGATATGAGGAGGAATGTCTTCACTGAAAAGGCTCTCGGGGACGGGCAGAGGCTGCCCAGGGAGGCGGCTGAATCAACCCCCCCCTCCCCGGAATGATTTTAAAAGACAGGTCGATGAGGGGGTCGGGGATCTGATTTGGCAGCGAACTCCCTCCGCCCCGCGGGCAGAGCCGCCGCCAGGCCCCGCTCACCCCCTCGCTCTTCACGTCCAGGATCTTCTCCACCTCGAACACGTCCTCCTCGTCCTCCTCGCTCTCACCACCCGCCGCCTTCGCCTTGCCGGCTCCGCTGCCGCCTTTCTCTCCATCTTCCTCTCCGTCCTCCGCGGCGGCCGCCGTCTCCTCCTCTCCCTCCGCCCCCTCCAGCCTGGCGGCCGCCGCCTCAGCGCCGCTCCCGGGCGCCGCCGCCACCGCCGCCGCCATTTTGGGCCGAGTTTCAAACGACAACGGCGCAAAAGCGGCTGCGACGCCGGGCGCGAGGGCGGCTGAGGGGCCGCGCAACCAATCAGCGCGCGGCTAAAGCCCATGGGCTCGCCGTACCGGCCAATCCCAGCCACGCGCCTGGAGCCAATCAGCGCCCAGGCAGCCAATCAGCGCCCAGCCCCGCCCAGCGGCGCGCTGTAGCGGCCAATCAGCGCCCAGCCCAGCTACTCAGCGCGCGCCTGAAGCCGATCAGCGCCCATCCCATCCAATCGGCACTTAGCCTGCGGTCCCAGGCGGCCTCTCAGCCAATCAGCGCGACCCTAAGGCCAATCGGCGCGACTCCCCAGCCAATCAGCGAGCTGCTCAGCCAAAGCTCTCCCCGCCCACCCAATCGGAGCCCTCCCTGCCCATCAGCTGAATACGAGCCAAGGTGGCCAATGGCATCTTGGCCGGTGTCAGAAGCAGAGCGGCCAGCAGGAACAGGGAGGTGGTGGTGCCCCTGTACTCGGTGTTGGTGAGGCCGCACCTTGAATCCTGTGTTCAGTTCTGGGCTCCTCGCTACAAGAAGGACATTGACGGGCTGGAGCGCATCCAGAGAAGAGCAATGAAGCTAGTGGAGGGCGTGGAGAACAAGTGTGACCTTCAGGAACAGGAGTTGCTTAGCCTGGAGGCTGAGGAGATACCTTATCACTGTCTACGACTACCTGAAAGGAGGGTGTAGTGAAGGGGGTGCTAGTCTCCCAAGTGACAGGTGATAGGAGGAGAGGGAATGCCCTCAAGTTACTCCAGGGGAGAACCAGAATGGTTTGGGTGGGAAGGGACCTTAAAGATCATCACCTGCCCTTAAGCAACCTCCCTCCAGACCAGGCTGGACAATAAGAAACATTTTTTCCCTGAAAGGGTTCTCGAGCACTGGTAGAGGTTGCCCAGGGCATGGTTGTGTCACCATCCCTGGTGGTCTTTAAAGAACGGGTGGATGAGGTGCTTAGGGATGTGATTGAGTAGTGGACAGGTACAGTTGGACTCGATCTCAAAGGCCTCTTCCAACCAAGCAATTGTATGACAGAAGGTGGTCACCAGCAACAGGGGGACCCAAGGGCACATTCTCACTGTTGACCTTCCTGCCAGGAGACACAGTGCCCGTGTGAGCCTGGCTTGTCCACACAGAAAAGATACAGAGTTCTGAATATCCCAGCACCAGGGTATTCTTCACGTCCAGTTTTGGGGAGCCACGCAAGAAAAGATGTGCACAGACCCTTCAGGATGAGATCCTGTCACAGTGTGGGGCTTTATACTAGGGAAAAGAACGTTTTTACAGTTTTTAGTACTTTGCATGTTAAAAGAATGGCCTGTAGGCAAGCACAGCTTTCTTTTTTTTTTTAATGCAACATCCAAGAGGAAAAAAGACAATCCTGTAAGAAAAAGTGAATAAACCATACACTGCTTATTTATTTACCTGCATTTTCTAGAGCCAGGGTGTTAGTATATAAATTTTAGGAGAAATCAAAACAAATCTATTACAAAAGTGCTTTCATAATGTGCAATGAACCAAAGAGATTAATATAAAAAAATTGAAATAGTAATTTAACAGAGTTACAGGTAAGTAAAATACTACATATATGTAAAATCAAGACTTATTAACTACAAGACCCTTTATTTCCATACCCTTAAGCCTGTGGCTATGAGAGTTATTATTCAGTAACAAGATCAAATGTCTTCAATTTAAACATTTTAGGTAAAACTGAAAGGAATGCTAACTCTGCTATTATCTTAAAGAATTATGTAATTAAACACTTCTAAGTAGAAAGAGAATTGATGTTAGATTAATTGATACCCAGTATCTTCTTGGTGGCAGAATCCCAGTCTTTCCCAAGTTCAAGTCGATAGCAAATAGATGGAAATTGCCTCTCAACTCTTCTTGCCCAATCTATTGCTTTCTTGATCAACTCGAAAGCCCAGTGAACACCACTGTGTGTAGAAATGAAGTTTTATTACAATAAAATCTTGTAAATCCATCAAAGGAGCATGAAGAAAATGGTATCTTTTAACGATAATTACTTGAAAGAGAAAATTTCCCATAGCGCAATGATCTAGCCTGTATAAAATATCATCTAATGCAGAAAACATCATGTGAGCCACCTTGTCTTTTTAGAATCTTCCACATGTGGAGTACATAGATTGAGAACTGTTACTTGCGTTTATTTTCACTATTCCCATCACTGCAGTGAAGCACCATGCATTTCATAATGGCAAACTTGATCCCTCTTTTGTACGTTCACGTATGTTAGAACTGCTTTCATCTAGCAGTCAAGTCAATTTTATTTCTGTTCCTGCCTATAGTAGCCAAAATTATACAACCAATTTTTCCCTCTGTTAAGGAGTTCCAAATAAGGGATGAAAATTTCCAGGGTTTTCTTGACTATTTCTTTATCCTGCTTCTACATGCCATGTAAAGTATGAAGTGTGTAAAGCTTCCCATTTTGGCACAAGGAATCTCTGGTGGCTGAGGCAATCCAGATTCACTGAAAGCCTACTCCTTCATGCTTCTTTTAAGACCTTTTTCTTTCCTCTATGCCACAAAACTTCACGGATGATTATTGTCCACCTCTCTCCTAAAGAAAGGGAATTTCCAGATGCAGGTACCCTGTATTCATAGTATCATGGAATGATGGAATGGTTTGGGTTGGGAAGGACCTTAAAGATCATCCAGTTCCAACCCCCCTGCCATGGGCAGGGACTCATCCCACCAGATCATTTCTTCCTAATGTCTGACCTAAATTTTCCCCCTTCCAATTTAAAGCCATTCCCCCTCAAACTATCACTCCAAACCCTTGTAAAAAGTCCCTCCCCAGCTTTACTCTGGTTCCCTCCTCTTCAGGTAATCAGAGGCCACTCTGTCTCCTTGGAGCCTTCTGCAGGCTGAACAACCCCAACTCTCCCAGCCTGTCCTCATAGCAGAGGTGCTCCAGCTCTCTGATCACTTTTGTGATTTTAATAAGTATAGAGTATCTTTTTTTACTTTCTATACTTCTCAGTTTTTATATCATATTTTTCAAAGTATTCCTTTCTCCATCTGTCTCCTAATAAGAAACCACATGCCACCAATGATTAATTCCTTCCATTCCCTGTTCCACAGCCACATACTGTAGAATAGTCATTGAATCTCCATGTTGAGATTAATCTTCCGATGTTGAAAGGGTTTATATTACCACATTAGATTACAAGAATTGATTTAAAAGCACACCTTGAATTAGATGAATCATCCAGTTTCATAAGGGTTTTGAAGACTATCCCTTTAAATGTCTTCGTGCAGCGTATCAACTGTAGCACAAGAAGAGTAGCAATCAATTGCAGTAGCTTTTCTTTTCCCTTGGGGCCTAAGGAAGAAGAAAAGAGAAGCAGTATTAACACTTAAATGATTTCCTAACAACAGAGAAGGTAAAACTACTCTATTTCACTTTAAAATGTCAGTTTTCCTAATGCTATGTAACTGTTTCACCATATGACCACTACTATCAAGAATATTCACATCAGTAATTTGACAAACGTGCTCCTGGCCTTCAAACTTAAACTTGGTAATGCTTTGTTGGGATTTTTGCAGTTTTCCTTCAGTATTAACCTACTCTGATTTTAATCCATGCAATAATAGCAAACTTAGAAGATTTTTGTCCTTTGATGAAGCACTGAACCCTCTAATAATTTAGAAGAAAAGGAATTGCCTTCCTCTCCCCACACCCCAGCCAAGTTTTCTGGTCTGCTGCCCACAAAGAGCACCAGTTGACAGAGTCAAACAGCAAAGTGTAAAGGCCGTGTGCACACTGAATGCTGCTGACTGTGTGTGGGGAAGAATTATACAAGCAGATCTTTGCCACTCTCCTAGGAGATTATGTCTCTCTTTTTTTCTAGCAGTTATTATAATAGCAGATGCAATAACTGGGATAAAATAACCTCTGTTGCTACTCCAACTATCTCACACTCTCCACACATTTCTCCAGGATGCGCTTAGCAAGCAGGACACTATATTTTGAGAGAGGCTGAGAAGAAACTACATGGTTAAAATCAGGCACTTTTGAAAACCTTAAGTTAGGAGATCCTAAATTCTGAGCATATCTCATTGAGAGTTCTGCTAAGCTGCACAGAGTCATTACACACACACACACACACAGGAAATATAACACAATGTACTGCTTTTTAATGACAAAAAAAGTATTTACCAAGTGACTGAATGCCTTTTCTAATGAGGAAATTGTTAATTAAATTATCAACATCAAAACTGAAGATTTTTCCCAACTGTGGGCTGAGATTCCAAGAGCCATCCTGTGGAATAAACAAACACGTGGATGAGCCAAAGATTCAGGACACTGAAAACGTACTTGGAAAGAACAAAATAGACATAAGAGAGTTACTTTACTGTTTAATAGCTTACACAAACCCTGAAATCAATATAGTCAGTTTCAGTGATTCAAATATTAAACTTCAATACCTTTTGATCTATCAAATGTCCGTAACTGACCTGGAATATTGTAGTTAGCTTGGCTTGTAAAGCCTCCCTGAGCAGTAAAACCAAAATAATTCCTAAATCACCCCCATACAAAGGATGCACAATGACAATGCTAGCATTTTCAAAATTATTTCAAATGAATTCTTTCTGAAATTTATTTTTAACAGTGCTGTAGAAAAGCATTCCTCTTACTCAAAAGAAACAATAAAGGATCCCTCTACTCTGCTGGGGACGCAAAGCCTCTAAAAATAAATTAAGTTTACTGTAGATGCCGTTAAATGCAGTATTAACAAAACCAATCCTATTTTATCTGGCTTTCCCGGCCAAAAACTGGACAACTCTAATGATTAAAAGTATCTGCCAGTTTGCTGCTCTCAGGTCAGGTGGAAGAGGGGCTTTCAACAGGATGTTCAAGTACTTATTCTTCAGTATTACTTTTGAAATGCTACCCGCCTTTGCAGCTTTATGTCTTAGAAACATCTAACTGTAGATACAAATTTACAATCACTTGTTTAACGTCATTTAGAAGATAATATGTGATTCTAAATGGTCAGTTACATAGTAATTACCCAAATTATGTAAAAAGTGAAAATCTGTAGGATATTAAGTATAATTAGTGTAAAAACACATGAGAAACTTTTTAAAATTCAATGACTGGCAATTCTGCTGAGAAAGCTGAAATCTTGAACCGCACTTCAGGAGTAAATTCTCACAAGAGTCAATCCCAAATCTCCTACTCTAATCTCCAATGTATCTATGTGGTATATGGTAGTGGTTCAATGTTTAGAAATAATTTGATAGAATTATTCTATCGGAAAGATAAGAAAAATATGAACCTTGTCTTGGTGCTGAGGTTGGCTGTACTTTACTACTTTCACATACAAACTTCATACATAAAATGTAGTTAATTGCATACTGAATGAAGCAATGCTTTAAAAAAACAGCAAGAAAGAGTTGTGAGGATGCAAGCATGAGGTAGACCCTGCTGCACAAGGAACACAAAGCTGGAAGACTTACCAGATCTAGTATACAGTGTTCTCCTAGCAAAAGGGAACTCAATATACCACCATGCTGAACAGCCAACCTCTGCTGACAAACAGGCGGCTCCACTGAGAGCATCTTATGGTGTCTTCTTCACTTGGATCAAGTAATACTTTTGAAAACCTCCTTCTGCTTATTACTTACAGATATTGACTCTGTGACCCACAATATCTGATTGTTGATATGATCTCACCCCTTAAGCTGGTAGACTTTCCAAACTGGCAATGGGTTACGCTGAACAGGGACTTCTCCTATCACAAGGGTCACACCACACCAACAACACTAAACATTACCTGCTCTAACCCTTACCTGCAGGGTTCTTGGCCAGTACAGTTTCATACAGTTTCCCTAGCAATTGGTCTGACTGCCCAGGGGAAAAGTTCCTGCTGCAACATCTCTGTCCAGTCCTCTAAACTCAACAGCTTTTTGTTGTTCTTGTATCATGTTCATTATTTGCACCCACTTCTACTTAGCTTCTCCTATATGTTTTTATACTTGTCCCAGGAATTCTCCAGGCTGCAGACTGATGGAGGCTGTGGAAAGGTTCTAGAGTTGTATTAGTACCTGTTGGCCCTGATTTTATACTGTTCCTTACAAAGCCATTGCTGATTTGCCTGTGAAATCAATAAAACATAGCACGACTGATGTCATCATACACTTGTAAAATCTGTTTATAAATGTAATTTACTTTATCTCAGGACAGGATTAAAGTAAAAGTACTTTTTTTCCTTCTACCTATACTTTATTTTTAAGTAATGCACAAACAGACCATGGTGCTGTACCTGATTTTGGAGCGCAAAAACTTCTTTCCAGTTTACAGACATCAACTCAATTCTCCGTGGAATCCTTTCTTCCTGTGTTGTTCTGAAGCATCTTGACTGTCCCTGGAGAGGAAAATGTTCACCAAGAATGTTATAACCACTATCCATCCAGCTACTAAATCATGATACAAAGTAATTGCATTTAAAAGTTGAAAAAACACTCCTCTTTTCAAAAAAAGGTTGAAAAAGGTTCTTTTCTCTGACTTAGCAAAGCATTTGCACAAGCATCAGTTACAGCTGTAGAAAGTTCCCATGTAGGAAAATTACAAGGAATTAAGTAGTTCCAGCATTAATAAGATTTGGTTTCTCTTTTTAATCAAAACTGTATGCTGTCTTCTGTTATGCTCATTATCGTTATACCATCATAGGAGCTGCTGCTTTCCAGCTAGTGAGCCCGGTCTATGCTGTTACCACACACCAAGGCAGGTGTTTGGTATTCTTCTTCCTAGGAAGCTTTGGGCCAAAGGATTAAGAAAAAGACTCTATGTGAATTGACCTAAGTTACAAAACACAACCCCGGATACTGCTCTAAATAGATCATAATCAAAATGAAAATGAAAACATATTGTTTAAATAAATACCCTGTTCCACTTTACGCTGGGCAAATCTAGAGTAAAATTTGACTCTGGAGATGTTATCACCTATTTGTTGGCTGTTTGTGCTGTTTCTTAAAGTATGATGGATTGCCTACGTAAGGAACAAAAAATAGATGACTTAGATGTCACTGTGCTCTTTATAAAATCAGTTTATAAAGCAAAGAAAACAAAATAGTTTACAAAATCTTTATCTTGGGACAGAGCTGAAAATAACCTTTCCTTCTACTTATATCTTAGTTTTAGGTTATGCATGAAGACAGGATAGGTACTGTATCTGATTTTGGAGCTCAGGAGTTTCATTCCCTATTACTGAACAGAGCAGAGTTCTTTGTGGAATTCTCTGTGTTTGCATTGTGCAGCAAGATTGCTCCTAAACAAACAGAGTAATGTTCATTACGAATCTCATTCTACCACCACTCCCCATACAGCTACTACTTCATGATGCAAAGTTATTCCTTTTAAAAGTTACCTATTAGAGTAGGAAAGAACAAGTGATAGAATTCAGAGTGTAAGATTTATCACTTTGAAAAAGAACAACTAAATCCCAACCAAACAAAAAGAATGCATTTCAGGTTCAGATTTCTCGACCTGGAAAGCAACCTCATTACCAGCCTTACCATAGTGGTAAGGCAGCTTTTGACAGCTGAATGCAGCTTAAGAGTTCAACATATGTGCAGCATTCTGTATATAGAAATATACTCATGGAAGACTTACCATAACCTCAAAGGCCTCAGAAAATCCCTCTTCAAAAGCTCTAGCAGCATGCCGATGTTCTGCCTTTTTCTTACGCTTAAGCTTCAATGATGCTTTTTTTCTATAAGCTTGAGAAACGGCAAATGGGGGAGTAACTTGTTTTTCAACATTAGTCTTTTTAGAATTTGTACATACAGGAGCAAGTGAGCCAAAAAGTCCTGGACCCTGCATCGGAGCAGCAAAAGAATAAAAACCATGGTTCAAGCCTCCCACTGCATTCTGAAAAGAACAGGAAAGGGGAGGAGGAGAGATTGGTTTAGGAACATCCACAGAAACATCTGATTTTTTAAGGGCAGGTGTCCTTAATGATGCTCTTTGAGACAGAGGAATTGCTCCTCCAAACTCAGCATTCAAATCAAATGATGAGCAAAGTTGAGGAAGGCTCTGCGGCTGAAGGTCACATGGTGAAGGCGACCTTGCTCCAAAAAATCGCTCCTTTGCGATGTCTCCATCAAGACTGAAATCTGATTTGAGATCACAAATAGGAATTTCAAGTTCAGAAATGTTTATAAAGTCTTGTGCCATGTTTTTTTGTGAGATGCTGTTTAGACTAGAGGAAACATCTTTAGATTGCAATGTTTCTTCTTCAGATTCATCTTCGTCACATAGCAAATCAGATGGATAATATAGGCTTGCTTCTGCAAAACATGCCTGTTTAGTAGGAAACAAAATAATTCCAGAATTAGTAAGATACTTTGGTAATTCTTCTTATATTGTTTGCGGGATCATTATATGTTCAAAATGAAAGTAATATATCAGCTAAACAAAAAATTTCTTACCCTATTATACTTTACACTGAGAAAATTCAGAGGAAAATTTGACTGTGACAAAATATAAGCAGAGAAGTATTTTTCATTATTAAGATAAAAATTATTAATATGGTTGATTTTTATGAACCAAGGAAGTTTCACTGTACAATACTGTTGAACATACATAAAGAGATGCATGGACCCTGCTTGTGTTGCAGTTCTGGCCCTGGTATCAGCTGTGCTCTAGGAGCTGCTGCATTCCAGCTAGTGAGCCCGGTCTATGCTGTCACCACACACCAAGGCAGGTGTTTGGTATTCTTCTTCCTAGGAAGCTTTGGGCCAAAGGATTAAGAAAAAGACTCTATGTGAATTGACCTAAGTTACAAAACACAACCCTGGATACTGCTCTAAATAGATCATAATCTTAACACATTACAGACTACAGGCTGAGATAAAGCTCCTGAATTCTATTGAATGCACATCACAGCCATATATAACATAGCATCTCTTGTAGTTTCCAAGGTCAAGAGTGTGCCACCATATTCATAAAATCATAGAATAGTTTGAGTTGGAAGGGACCTTAAAGTCCATCCAGTTCCACCTTCTGCGAAGTGTGGGACACACCTCCCACCAGACCAGGCTGGCCTTGAACACCTCCAGGGATGGGGCAGCCACAACTTCCCTGGGCAGCCTGTGCCAGTGCCTCACCAATCTTAGAGTGAAGAAATTCCTCCTCATGTCTAGACTAAATCTGCCCTCTCCAGTTTATACCCATTGCCCCTGGCCCTATCACTGCAAGCCTTTGTGAACAGGCCCCTCCCCCAGCTTTCTTGTAGCCCCCGCCTCATCCCAGAGATTGTCCACTACATGCTAGGAATATGTCCTCTTCTTCTAGTTATGCCTCTCCCCATTCCCTGTAGTATCTCTGCTTTGGCTGAACCTCTCTGCTAGTGGTAAATACCTTGAAACTACACCCCCACCCTAGCTTCTTGAGCTGAGTTTAAGGCTTCCTCTACACTAGCATATTCTTCAGACAAAATGCTAACAGTTGTTAGTTTCTTCTAGAAAAGAAGTCTGTATTCTCCTAGTTTCTCTCAAAACTTCTTTTGCACTCTTGATATTTTTAAGTATACTTTATTTTTGGGACAAGTTCCTCCAAATTTTCATGTTTATGGTAAAATTCCACACAATACTTGTGTGGCATTAATTATACTCAGAATAATTAAAAATTGAAGAGATTTCATGAACAATTTCTATACAGTTACACATACAATACAGTGCCACAACTTGATAATATAGCACAAATGTTAGCAATAAGAACGTATAATAAATGTAGTTACCATGATACCATAGGCAGGCTCTATTGAAATTAAGCTGCCAGATTCCACTGACTTTCCATCCCAATCCATGTAAGGTAAAAAATCTACATCTTCTTGAGCTAAAATTTCCACGATGTTTGGAGTATCAGCAGCAGATGTTTCATCAGCATCCTAAATTAAAATGCATCACAGTTATGAATATGAAAATTCTCTGGCATTATAGAGAGTGCATTGTTCTTTCAGAGTTTGAAATGTGTTGAAAACAGGGAAGAAGCAGATAATGCACTATGTTAAAAATACCCAGGACACAGAATCATAGAATGGTTTGGGTTGGAAGGGACCTTAAACAGCACCCAGTTCCAACCCTCCTGCCATGGGCAAGGACACCTCCCACCAGACCAGGCTGCTCAAGGCCCCATCCAGCCTGGCCTTGAACGCCTCCAGGTATGGGGCAGCTAAAATTTCCCTGGGCAACCTATGCTAGTGCTTCACCACTCTCATTGTTAAGATTTTCTTCCCAATATCCAGTCTAAATCTTCCCCCTTCCCATTTAAAGCCATTTCCATTCATCCTATTACTCCATTCCCTGGTAAAAATTCCCTCCCCAGCTTTCTTGTAGTCCCCTTCAGGTACTGGAAGTCTGCTCTAAGGTCTCCCTGGAGCCTTCTCTTCTCCAGGCTGAAAAAATGTATCCAAAAATATATCAAACCCTGTAAACGTAACTTCAGATTTTTTTACTATCTTGAGGGGCAATGTATTGCCAGTAATTTAATTCACATGAAATGTAATGGTGGACAGTATATATTTGTATGTATAATTTGTTTAAATCCACAGAATTGAAATAAAAATCCATATCTTGCACAGTTCTTTTTGTCAGAATCCTATTACCCCCCTTTAAAGGAAAACAAACATAAGCACTATTATAGATGTCCTTAAAACACACTGCATTCTGCAAAATCACTTTAAGAAGATAAATTACAAAGCATAATCCAGTGCCAGGTGGAATGGGTTCATTTGGGTAGTTCCACTTTGTGTTGCATAGGTGCTTTCGCCTTAAGATGTCTGCAATGTTTTGTTCCACTGGTCAAAAAAGCCATCCTAGGCTATAAATAAGATTAAAGCTATTATATTTACAACAAATATAACATTCTAGAAGTCAGTTTCTCAAGAGGCATCACATCTACAAGGGGAAACTGAATCTTTTGAAGAATCACAGAACCAGATACAGAAAAAAACAAATGATGAGAATAATCTCTTGACACCACTCGTAAACAATCAGTTCAGGAAACCACACAGTGGTTCTCTTGCTAATCTGCAATGTATTTTTTCTTTGGAATACTGCTTGTGTTATGTACCAGATGGAAAACTCAAGTGCATTAATGAAAGATATTTAGATTGACTGAGTTAGCTTATTCTGAAAAGTTGTCCTTGACCTGGGAATGCCCAATAACCTCACAGCATTGCTTTTTATAGTTGCTTTTTCATCAGGTATTTTTCACAATGCATGTCTGTCTATGCATGAATAAGGGTGCATAATTTATATCTTTTGACAGAGAAGTTAGTAGGAACAAGATATTATATAGATAACATACCCTTTTCTCAACTGCAATGAAGCTGGTAAACTGGCTTATAATGGAGTTCTCCAAGCTGAGGTGAATAATCATGTTTTTCAAGATTTGTTTCTTCATCTGGGTTGTTAAGTATTAACAAATGGAACAGACAGAAAAAATACAATCAGCCAAAAGAAACATTGATGTAAAAAGTGAACACATACCTATAAACACATTTGCATGCTCCAAATAGGGATATGTAAAAGGAAGAGCTCCTGTGAATTAACTGGCTTACTTAATTGTCTACTCTTTCCTAACCTTCTCTACTCCCTTACTCAATTTTGGGCAGGGGTATGCATTTCCTCTAGTGAGACTTCTTTTGGTTCTGTTCGTCTTCTAGTGTAAGAAGCAGCTATATTTTACAAGAAGAACCGGTCTCAAGTCACAAAGAAGACAAGATGGCACTATGTTAAGATTTTAACTAGCTAAAAGCCATTTTTTTAACAGATCATCAGATCCTTCAGTCTATCTATCTGTATAACACAGGTCATTTTCTTCCACCATATCCTATACAAAAGCTATGGTCTTTCACTGAACTAAGACGTATTGATTTTCACAAAGCTAAAATATTGTCTGTCACAGGAAAAGAAGAATCAGCAATAGCCTATGATGACAGGTTACAGATTAGGAAAAAATATGCACACATTATGCCAATAGAGGACACTTTTACAGTGGGGAAGAAGAGACTGTCTTAAAATTTTTCAAAATCATATCTGAGAGGATAATGCTACATGGGGACTTCAGCCTTAAAATGATACTAGAATTGCAACCTTCTAGTTAGGTTTAACAAAGCAAGAAAATCTTCTCTAGTCCACTGAAATGTTTGCTATTTAGCATTTTAAATGTATGCTTTTTATTTCAGATTATCAAACCTCATGTTCTGTTTCATTCTCATGAAGAATCCCATCTTCGTAGTCACTAATGAAAGCTCTTGCTGCGAGTTTATGCAGCACCTAGAAAGAAAATGAAACTGGTAAGAGTAATAACATTTCTCTTTCCATTCTTCCTTCAATGTATCAAGTCCAGCTGCAGGCAATTAGATTCCATATCTACACAGAATCCCATTTTCTAAGGAAGGGACAAGCTCATTTCCATTGAAAAGCAATCACAACCTGCACGTGAGGTACATTTGATTTCATTTAATTTCATAAAACATCTTGTGCACATTCTCCCTAGGGTGAAAGGGAAAAAAAAAGCAGGCACATCAACAAACAGAAAAACTACCTGGCAATTAATCCCATCTATAACTATCTAACTAAAACAGGTAGGAAGGAAGCCCCTTCTGGATGTATCCATTTTTCTCCAATGACTGTAAACAGACCCTGCACAACTACCTCAGACTTAACCAACAATACCTGCACAGGAGAAGTGAGGTGAATTAAGCCTGAATTTGGGGAAAATGTAAAGTGAGTCTAGAGTGTTCAATTTAACAAAAAATCAGTAGGTCTACCATAATCATGTCACTGCTGATCTGAGGGGCTGCACTCAGAAAGGACAAGTACTAAACTGTGCTAATCAGAAACTATTTTTTACCTATGAAAGACAGATTTAGTTAAAAAAAAACCTGCCCAATTGTGGTGCCTTCAATATGTTAGAGCTAACAATGAGAGGGAGCTCTGTAGGAGCAACGTGGTAAAGTCCAGCTGTATTCCAGTTGCACTTGCCAAACCATTTCCAGCGGCTTATTTTTGAAAGGATTTTGTAGACACCAGAGAGCCACTTCTGAAGAAAATCTCTTAAGAAAATTGCTATTTTTTGGAGCTAAGGTAAACTGTAAAAGAAACAGGCAGGAATTCTCAGAGTTCATCTAAAGCATCAAGAATTATTTTTTTTAAGTTTGAGCCTGGTTTTTATCAGGCTCACCCTGGTTTTCAAAACTTCCTCTTTTTTTGTAACTGCATCTGGAATTGGTAGACACGTATTTTCTAAAAGCAAGAATTCATTTTGGCAAGCAAATACATTGCTTCTGCTTGACAATCTTCTTTGCCTGTAGAAGAGCATGTTCCTGGAAACCAGCTGTCCTTAGGGGAACCAAAACAACCAAAACGTCCATGGAAACCAAGCCATGATAGCAACTTTCAAAGTAGATTACACTAAATAGGGAGCAAAATAATTTCTATTTGAAAACAAGTCAGCTTTCCTTAGCAGGGGAGGGGTGAAAGTCATATAAAAATCATTACTAAAGGTTGACTATTATTTTGATTTTTCAATTTTGGACTACATGTTAAAATATAATAAATGGGGTTTTTTTTTTTCTTCTTTTGCTTTTCAAAATGGTTGATGTGCTTTTCTCCACATAAAAGACTTCTCACTTCATTGCTACTGAAGCAGAGGAAAAGCTTGTAACACTTTACAGTAGTCTCTTATTTCCCTACATTTCTAGAGACGACAGACTAGCAATGAGATATTCCACACAGCAACAATTTTAAACATGAAAACGCTACAGCAACTTCTTCACAGAGGTCACCTGGAGAACAGCCACCCCAAGGATAAAGCTAGAGCCCAAAGAGGCTGCAAAAAGAAAAAGCCGCTCTTCCTGTTCTGAGAAGCTTAAGTTTTGTGTTAGATAGTACAGATAAAGGTGACACACGTAAAACAGTTTCCCTTTAAAAGTCTGAAAACTGAAGATCTGTCTTAAAACATCAGAAGTAAAAATAAACGTGTAAGAGCTGCTGAAAAAAAGGGGGTTCAATTCCTTCAAAAGAGCATGAAGCAGTACATAGTTGTTTAAAGCAGCTCGTCTCAGTATGGCATGTACAAATAACGTTGGCCAAACTCACTGTTCCTGTTGTCTTCTGTAGTTCAGTAGTAGACACCACGGTCTGTAGTTCTTGGTCATTTATTATTGCTTTTAGGGTGGCCTAAAAGGAAAAAAACCAATACTGTTTCCTTCTCTCTCATGCTCTGCTACCAGCACACACAATGCTGTTCTGTCTCCCAAACATAACTCAAATCTGTAAACCTTTAGAAGTCTGGGACTATAAGTCTTTCCCCTTACAACAAGGGGAAAAGGTCACAAGTAAAGGAAACTTGTCAAAGCACAATGATAGGACATTACATTAGGTAACTTCTTCCTCTCTACTTCTTAGAGCAAACACTACTAATAACAACTAAATAGTAACTTAATCATATTTAGCAATGAAATAGATGCTAGGTACATGCCGCACAGAGGATTTAAAATACAATATTTTATTTGTGTTTCTTTTACATATTAATTCCCATCCAGTAGCGTGCTCACATTCAAGTCTTTACCTGAGTACAGTGAGGGATGAATCCATAGACAAGAAGTCTCTCATTGTTAAATAAAGACTGTATTTGAGCTGGAGCCTGCATTGGCTCTGGTGCACCTATATTAAACTGTTGCCATTTAATAGAAACTGAACTGCATTCCGGAGAAGATATTCTAGATACCTGGCTCTGTATCTGTGTAAAGAAGCACAAAAAAATTACCTCTCTTTGTTAGCACATTTCAAAAGAAAACTCAACTCATCTCTCAATAGAAAATAACATTTCCCATGTGAACGGAACTAGCTCCTTTTTTTTTAAAAAAACTAAAACAAGCAACATACCGTTAAAAATTAGTTCAATGTTTGGAGGCAATAAGGAGAATCACTCAACTATTATTGTACTGGCTTTGGAATAATGAGACTTCTTTTAAGTAGAAGCTGAAACTTGAGAGTAAAGCTTCTATCCATCAGGGTTGCCAAACAGGCTAGGGAATGCGGCCTGCTATGCTTAGCACCATCTCCTACACGTGAACTCCGAGATATGCAAACAATTTGGCACATCTCCATGGCCTGCTCTGGATAGTTCTCCATGTATTGCTCATGACAGCCAGAATAGCAAGAGGAGAACATGCAAAAAATGTGCCAGATACCAGCCTTACTGCAGCATTTTCTCTACTGCCACTGCTCCAGGCACAGATTAAAGGCATAGGACAGTGCTGTAGATGCGTAACTGTACGGGCAAACTGAAAAGCACTGGATGCGGGGGCCTAGATTGCTTGAAACTTCTAGATGCACCAACAGTTAAAAGTTACACAATACGAGTGGGACAGGCCTCATCACTATACCATGGACAATATAGCTATACTGTGACTTGTAACAGAAGTAAAGCCATTGTCCCCCATTCAGGGACAATTATTTATAAAGCTTGACACTTTTTAAACTCTTCCCAAGTTGGTGAGATTGTGCTTAGCAAGAAAAGTACAGAGGCTCTTGCTGAAAGAATAGAAAAGTAAAATAAGTCATGTCTCCCTTCTCTTTTTTTACACATTCAGTGACCAATCTGAATGAGAATGTAGAGTGACAAATTCCCTCACTTATCAAAGAACTGAGAGTTCTCTGCAGCTCTTGTATCCTCTCCTAGCACACCTGTGTTCCTGCTGAAAATAAGGCGCCTTTGAACCTACTGAAAATAAGCACTTTCGTAATAATCAGGCTAAACACATCTCTTTCTCATATAGCATCTATTTATACTTAAAACTAATGAAGGCTTAGTAGGCAAGCACCTCTCTTTCTACCTTCTATCCAATGTTTCTTAAACTATCTTATTGTAATACCAAAGCCATGTGATCTCTTGAAAAGCAGTAATTCCCATTTTGAGATACTGAAGATATGCAGTATCGAATATTGATATATCAGACAATAAGCACATATTGAATACAGTTAAGATTTATAAATGTACCTTAGCCTCCCAGTTATACTTTGATTTTGGGTCGAAGTATTCAAATGCTCCAGCACCATAATGGGACAATGATCTCAGCATGTGTCGATTTGCTGTGGAACTAATAAAAAATTCTCATGTAATGATTGAATTAAATTGTTCATCTGATACTATTTCTAAATATTTTGGTTTTAATTAGTATTGCAAGCTTTTTTGTATCTGAATTTTCAAAATTCTACCCCCGTTTCAGGACAGTTCAACTGAAAGCAACTGAGCCAATGAATGTGCTGCCATAGTAGAAATTTCCTAACATTATTTGAGGATGTTACAGGGTGCACAAGCTTTTACATGTCATAGTGTAGAGTTGTGCAGAGAAATTAACCTAGGTTCAAACACCAATAAGACCACATCGAAATGATCCTGATCTTGAACTTATTAACCTCATTCTCAACAGAGCTATTTAGCACAGACAGCTATTTTACAGCAGAGCCAGCTAGGGAATGCTACTACCTGAACAACATGGATATAATCAATATGGTAACACTTATTAGAAGAGCACTGGGATCTTTGGTACATGGCCTGAAGGGTGTTTTGCCCAGTGTTGGGAGAGGACCCACAACAGCGAGATCTGGGAAATGATGTGGGAGCTATGGTGAAGGTGTCTTGAAAAAAAACAATCCCAGAAAACATGACCTTCACCACCGGTCTTCATTTTGATGTTGCCTTGCCTACACAACCAAGCAAAACTTTACTTCAGTCTCCACCCTTCAACATCACCAACAGAAACAGACATGAAGCTTCAACAGCTGTAGACATCCACAAACAAAGTCTGCATGGAGAAACTGTACCAGCAGCACACAGTGGGTACTGTATAAAGAAACAACAAGTGCTCGTAGTGGGTGATTCTGTTAAAGGGCCATAGGGCACCCATCTGCTGACTTGACAGGGAGTCAGGAGAGGCAAATGCTGCCCTCTGGAAGCCAAGGTCTGAGACATTGCCACAACTTGTGAAGAGCACAGACTATCCACTGTTACTCTTTCATGCAAACACAAATGACACTGCAAGACAGAACTGCGTCAGAATCAAGATAATTATAAAGCCCTGGGAGTGCAAGTGAGAAATCCTGGTGTCCAAATTAGCTTTTCCTCCATTTTAGCAGCTGGAAGAAAGTGGGCAGCCAGAAATAGACATACAATGCAAATCAACTTCCGGGTATGTGGCTGGTGCCATCACAAGGGTTTTGGCTTTTATGACAATGGGACACTCTTAGATGACTATAACCTGTTAGGGAGGGATGGAATCCACCTGTCTAGAACAGGAGAGGGAATCTTTGGCAACTCCGTGAGGTGGGCTTTAAACTGTAGGACTTGAGGACAGGATCCAAAATAGCAATGCTCATGCTTATCTGGAGTACCGTGTCCAGTTCTGGGCTCCCCAGTTCAAGAAAGACAAGGAACTACTGGAGAGAGTCCAGTGGAGAACCATGAGGATGATTAGGTGACTGGAGCACCTCTCTCACAAGGAAAGGCTGATTCCTGGGTCTGTTTAGCCTGGAGAAGCAAATACTGAGAAGGGACCTTATCAATGCTTATAAATATCTAAGAGGCAGGTGTCAAGAGGATGGAGCCAGACTCTTTTCACTGGTATCCAGCAACTGGAAAAGAAGCAACAGGCACAAACTGGAACACAGGGAGTTCCATCTGAACATGAGATAAAAGTTCTTTACTGTGAGGGTGACAGTGTACGGGAACAGGCTGCCCAGGGAGGCTGTGAAGACTCATTCTCTGGAGATATTAAAAACCTGGTTTGATGCACTCCTGTGCAGCCAGCTACAGGTGAACCTGCTTTCCATCATATGTAAGACTGCATACTCAGGTGTCTGTTCTCAGCTTATTAATCTCTCACTTTGAATAAATTATTAGTGATTTTAAACAAATGCAATTGCTAACTACCTTTGAACTTACCCAACGCCACATGTAAATAACCTTGTATGTTGGACATTATCTTTCACAATCTGGAAGGTCATGCTCTCATTCTGAATGTGTCCATCTGATATAAGAACAATGTTACGGTGTCCTTGAGAAGGAAATAGCAGACTTAAGTAACGTAAGGTCTTCCATAAATCAGTGCTTCCCAATGTAGCGGTAGCAGACTGAAAAGTAAAGTATTACAATTTTAGTTTGAATTCAATTATTTTTTCCTAAAGTAACATCTAATGTGTAATTTAATCTTTATTTTGTTATACACAACTCCTGGTTTCCAGATAAAAAAGAATTCTTAAGTTTTATTTGTTCTTCTGTTATTGCTATAAAAGACAGCTGAAGGCCTATCTAATCCTGTATGTTCTCTGGCTTAGGCAAAAAGCATAGGCAAAATACTATAGATAAGAAAATCATAAATTCTACTCCTACATTGTTTTCAGAGCTTTCAGTAATCAGTGGTTTGTACACTTCTTGAACTTGAATTTTCATCCAGATTACTGTATCTAGAAGCTATTTACAGCTCTTACTTTTAATATGCCTAACGTGCTTTCCAAACTGAATTACAGTTTAGCCTCAACATCAAGCACGACAAGAAGTTCTGCTATTTATTTTGCATGAAAAGAACTGCCTGTCTTTTGTTTTAAATCTGCTGATTGATCATTTTGCTGAGTGTCCTATGATTCTTAAGAGGAACAGCAAATAACCATCCCTACTCCGCTTTTCCTCTGTTTATCCTGGTAAAGAGATTACAGTGTAAGGATTCCACAGAGGCAAAACCAAATCAGGACAAGCCCTCTCCTTGTCTAGCAGCCGTCCATATATCTGTCCATCTGTGTCTGCTGTCTCCCTAGTGCTTCAATTTGAGACAGAGTGACCCCAGAAGCACATATAGTATTCAAGATGCCACAGCAATACAGATTTATACAGCACCAAGTGTCCAACTTTCTGCTGCTGAACAGTGTGCTACCATTTAAAGACTATTCACAATGGCTCTAGTATCTCTTTTCTGGGTCAAACCCCAACATCGTACAGGTATAATTAGTGGTGTTTCTCCTTTGCGTTACTCCGCATTGAGTGCCATTTGCATCTTGCCATTCCATTTTCAAGACATCCATTACACTGGTATGAAATGTGTTATGCCAGCATCAAGGAGCTTTACTTGCAGATGAGAAGCCCATTTCTGGCACTGACAAGATATGATACTAACCAAAACCTGTTGTCCTAAGTACATCTACGTCTGATCTTTTGGTGCTAAAGGCATTTTCCTTTGCACTGGAAGTCCTTTGTCCCAAGCGCTACCTTCGCTTACAAACTGCAGATTTCAGAAGGAAGTCAATAATTTCCTTTCTTTCTGCTGTGAGCAGGCAATGACAGGTGTGAAACTCCGAAAGACAAATTCAGGGGAAACACCAAGAAAAGACAGCTACTCAGGTTCAAAATAACAACCTAAGCAACCACTTAAAACCAAACTAGAATTAATATTCAGATGTGGATGTGAGTGTTACTAGGGAAAATAGACTTCAAATAGACTAAATTACAGATAAATCTTAGAAGCTGGCGTAAAGAAAAAGAGGAAAAGTCGTATAATGGAGTTTTGCAATGATAAGCATCCCACACAAAGAAGTGTTTTGTAGAATGCAACCAAACTGATTTACTTACTGTAATAAACTCCTTCAGCAATGCCAAATCATTTATGATGTTGATTGAAAAAGAAGAAAGTTCTGTGAAATCTGTGAATCAAGATTGACATTAAGAGCATTAAAATATTAAGCATGTTGCAACAAAACAAAACCACAAGTTTAAGTTTCATGATTGGAATATCAAAGTAGGAATATTCCATACTGCTACACATTCGTGGTTGCAATTCAGAATATTGTGCTGGTTCAGAATATTGTGCTGCTTTGATAATAATGATGTGCATAAAACTGAGCCATGACAAGAAGGTGGCTCTCAGGTAAAGAGGAAATAGAGAAACTCACTTGTGCCAAACTTGACTACAGTCACATTTTGTTTGAAACAAAATAATTCCAAAACTCGTAAAGCGATCTGCTTTGCTTGGTGTAAAGCTGAACCTGCCATGGAGTTTGAGCAATCTAATAAGATAATAATTTCACTGGACAGGTACTCTTCTTCAAATGTTGTGTCAAACTCTGGTTGGAATACAAGCATGCAAGCCTACAGAGGCAGAAACAAAATCATCAGCATACAAGTACTATTTCATTACAAGTGTACTCAAGAATCTTCATTTTTATTGTTACAGAATGAGAAGGGAATAAAGCCATATTTCAAAGTTTTAACAAATACAAGTTCTAACAAATGACTCTAATATGTCAATTACTCTTAATGCAAGAAAAGAGCAATGTCCTGATCCTTTATCTATATCCCAGCTCTTATATGAAAAATTGAAAGAAGAATTTCATGGCTTCACATTCCTATCTGATTCACTCTTCTGCAAACAGCACTGTATTCTCTTCTCCAAGTTAAAAAAACCACTTCAGCTCTTGGTTGACAGATTGGAAACACCAATGACTATATTTCCCCTCTGCAGCATTTTATCTTATTAAAAAAGATATTTATAAAAAACCAAGCTGAAAATAATGAAAAGTACCAAGAACTTCACAAAAAACGTGGGAGAATGAAACGGCTTCTAATAACCTGGAATCACATATTTTAAATGTGATTTTAAATAAACTCTGCCAAGGAGTTACTGTGAGTGAAGGTAAAAGAATTATAGAATGGTTTTGGTTTGAAAAGACCTTTAAGGTCATTGAGTCCAACCATTTATCCAGCCCTGCTAAGTCCACCAATAGACCATGTCCCCATTAGGACATCGACTCATCTTTTAAAGATCTCCAGTGATGGTGACTAAACTACCTCCCTGGGCAGCCTGTGACAGTGCTCGACAACCCTTTCAGTAAAGAAATTCCTCCTAATATTCAATCTAAATGTCCCTTGGTGCATCTTGAGGACATTTCCCCTTGCCCTGTCACTAGCAGCCAGGGAGAAAAGACCAGCCCACACCTCGCTAAGAGGTTCTAGTGATCCTTCCTTTCCTACCTAACCTTTTATTTATGCTTTCCAGTGGCAAAAATGAGCTCTTCTGTAACAAAGCCACAGTTGGACTCTGTTTCTGGGTGATCCAGGGTGCTAGAAGTGCTAGCTGTCTCTTTCATGTATTAGTGAAACAGAAAAGATTCAAATGCCTTTGAGAATAATCACTGTAATAACTACAACAGAACGCAAAATCTTCTAGGAATGTCAGTTGCCTTAAAATAAATCCCTGACAGATACTATAAATATTTATATGTAAAATGTAAATACAACCCTACAAATTTAACTGTTTAAAATATTACTGATTTTCAATTAGTACAGCAATTGGAGGACTCTGAAGCTACCTAGTTCCTTCCCCAGCCATGACTTATTTTTTGGCTTCCACTGCTGCAAATGTAACGTGCATAACACTGTAATCACAACTCTATGAAATACAAACAGCAGTACAACAGTTTTGACAGAAATTATTGGATGCTGTTGAAACATTTACTATCTTACAAGGATAAAACAAAAGCAACAAGATTCAGTGCAATTCAAAAAAACCCAATTTCTGGAGAACACTCAGCTTAATAAAACAGATCAAACAGACCACTACCAACAGTGTGAGATTCTTCTTCATCTTTTACCCACCAAAATTAAACTAAATTGTTCTTGTTTATTATGTTTTAGCCTATTCAGTTATACCTCATGACAGTACAAGCTATGCAATACCTCACTCGTTTTGTTGGGATGCTTCTCTACCCACATTCGAGGTAGGTAGACCTCAGAAATCCAGATATCTACAACAAAGCCACTAACGTCCAAGGAGCTGTTCTCCACAGTCTTGATCACAGCCTTGCACTCTGTTTTCTAGATGAAGAGAAAAACAGGCATTTAAATATTCCCTTAATAACAATACAGTGAATATTATTTACTTTGTGAGAACAGGGCATGACAACAGCAGATTTAATAGAGGCAGTCCCCAAGCTTTTTGCCAAAAAGTTTATAGAAAGTTTACAAGGTATGGCTTCTATTTACATTCATTAAAATTTCATTAATTTTCTTGAATGTATTTTTAAATAAGAAGACAACCAAACCAGAAAGGCTTCAAGCACCACAGAGATTTTCATCTGAAAGAAACTGAGGACCAAGCTGTTTGCACACAAAGCCAGACAGGTTTGGCACAAGTGTTTCCTAGGATAAAAGTTCCATTTTAAACATGCAGCAGAAGTGCGAAGGCAGAGATATCATTACAGTGAAATTAATTTACCTTTATTTTTAGTGTATGTGTCCAGCTATGTATGCGTTCAATAGCAGATGGCATCTCAATAGACATATCCGCAGAAAATCCACTAAATAAAGAGAAAAGAAAAAAACTGACCACTTGAATGGTACTTCAGGGAAGATGATGTTTAATCTCCATACTAGGACTTCTCCATAAGAAGAAACTATATTTCCTGTCCTTCTTACCCTCTGGATAAAAGCAGAGAACATTGAACTAATTAGTTCCTGTCCCTAGGACACCCAAAGAATAACCACACTGATTCACTATAGGTATTCAGTTTAAAATGTTAGAAAGGATCAAGAGGCAATGTGACATGATCTCCTCTGTAATGCATTACGTAACATTTTAGCCAATTATCTCTTCAGTTAATCTAATGTTTTATTTTATAAAGGAAAACTTTGTATCAGACAGCCAAATCGTATTTCAGAGAAGGCAAGTTCATCATTTTCCTTGGCTAACTGTTCCACAACTCACTGCTAAAACTGCATGTATATTTTTCTTATTCAGCCTTCATTTCCAATCTTTGCTTCTCAGTTTATTGCTGCAATGACATTAACAAGCAATTTGTTAGCTGCAATGATACATAAAAGACACAAGAAATCATGCAACGGCAGGGAATCCCCTTCCTGTTTCCAGACAGAGGTCAGTCTGTGTGGCCTTGAGGCTGAGGGGGTTTTGTCGTTGTTGTTTTTTCTGTTGGGGTTTGGTTTTTTAATGTTTTGGTTTGCCTTTTGCAGGTTTTTTTGATGTCTTCACATTGGCTTTTTGGCAATTTCAGTCAGTTTTGCCTGACAAAGTAGAACATCTTCTGTCTTTGCTACTTCTTGCTTTGTATATTTTGCAACTGTATTAGCCATTTTTGCTGCAATATCCCAACAGTTGTTCATCCACTCTCTGCCTGAGTAACAAGCCCTGGGTTATTGGGAGAGGTTGTATTCCAGGCTATAATCACCCTACATGTAGACATGTAGGGCTGCAATCATTTCATCTATGGAAGTCTTGCTTTTGTTAGTCTTATGGCATTTTTATAACATATTTATTGTATTACATATTTATGGGCATATTTTAATAAATATTCTTGACTATTCTGAGTCCTAACCTCTACTACTACTAATGTACCACAAAACTGTGTATCCTCTGCATATCATATGAGCAATTATTTCCTATTTACAGCCAGATTTCCATTAGCTTAAGATGCCTGTGGATAAAACGTGCAATAGATACGCACAGCCCCAAAGGATTTGCAGAGAGAACCAACGTGAAGCCAGAAAAACATATTACGTTATTACTATAGTATTAACAAGCTTACAGCTAACTTGGAGACCTTTGTGCAGCTCCCTCCAGAATCTGAAGCCAGAAAGCACAAGATAAATATACTTGATCCCCACCTTCACACAATAACTACTCTTAAGCGCTTCCTAATTTTTATTCATATTTTCTGGTTGAATTTTCCCTTAACATTAAGAATTAAATTGTATTATAATTTTAAATATTTTTTCTACTACTGGATGTGTAGTGCATGAATCTGTTAATTTACTTCTGAAATAAGACAGAAATGGCATCAAATCTTTAGCCCATCACTACATTTTTTCTACTCATCAGTAGTAATGGTACTGAATAAAAAAAGTTAGGAATAGGAAACACTATTTCAAGACTAAATATAACTTTAGAAAATTATAATAGATGTGGTTTTGCACCTACTTTATAGACAGAACAGACGAGAAACTAGGACATGCTCATGAAAAGCATTTTTCATGTTTTTTAACATGGAAATATGAACAGTATGAAATTTGGACACATTTACTGATACTACTACATGTACTGCTTGTTATTCTGGTTCAGAACAGCCTCATGCAGGATGTTACTGGGAATAAATTCTAACACTCAGCTTCCAAGCAGCTTGGCTTTACTAGCAATGTCAGTATCAGAGAATTAAGAATTTTTATTTAAAATGCAAATGCCAAGACAGTGCAGTGATATCAAAAAAACTGAAGATCATGGTCTCATTAAGTTTTGTGACTTGGAAATTTATATATAATCCTTAATAGTGGAAATGTTTCTGAAATGAAAGGAAGAATTTAGTGAAGAGAAGTGTAATAATTTACAGTTGTTCCCCCACAATATTACCTAAGGATAACAACAGTTTAGAGTGAAAGGTGAAATTAAACTAGTTTAATGCAACTTACCATAAAATATTCCATATAAATTGAAAAACAATATTTAAAAGTTTTAACTTAAATAATTTAAATTATTGATAAAGAATGCAACAATGTTCATGAAAGCAACTTACTTTTTCAGTGTCTTCACTTGTTTAACACAAACCTTTTTTACTGTATCCTATGAAGAAAAAAATATTTGTTTACCTGCACCAGCTATGAAATATTTCTGTATCATTCCTGACACTTCTATTGCTCTGGAGCACCTTTCTCTTGTTATAATCATGAAGTCACTATTGCGTGGAACCCTCTTTACGTCACTTAGTTACGCAGCCCTGTAATCTGAGCATCATAGCAGCTAATAGTCACATGAATGTGTATATGTTTCTCTCCCAAGGACACAGTGAGCTTCAGAACTCAGTATTATGCCACCCTGAAGCAGAAGGCATGATGGCTAAAGTCAGGCATACAATACAGCTGTATGATTGGGACTAGGACAAGGACCAGCTCTGGCTCTTCACCAGCATCTAAACATAGAGAGGACCTCTGCTCCCACATGAAGAATTCAGGAGCTATCAAGTGCATCCAAAGAAGCAGACGGGTAACCTGGCCTCTGAAGCACAGAAGGATAGCTGAGTGTTCAGCAGATGCTCAGCTGCCCTTTCATGATGGAGATACTACAATGTCTTTGCAAGCCAAAGGAGGAACAGCAGCACAGAAATAGCAGATAACTCAAAATAAGAGATATAATGTGTACCAACTCAAGTCAACTTTCCAAGTCTTGCAGGAGCAAATACATCCTGAGATACAGGCTTTCTACCAAGCACAGCATTCCTAAGTCTGTGCTCATGGTGCTCTGTGACAAGAATGGTTACAATTATCTTCTAACAAAGAAGGAATGAAAAAAATCATAAACTTACTGAAGCTGCTTGGGTAACCACAATCCCTTAGGCACACAGCTTTCGCTTCAAAACAAGAAGATGCTAATTTAAAATTGTCTTTTAACAAACCTGAGTGCTTTCATTTAATGCTTTGTCCTGTTGCCATGGTGACAAGGAAGCAGGCATATGAAAAGTGATAGAACCATGCTGGAAACTCAGTTCAGTGATATAGGTGATTTTGATCACAACTGTAGAATTTGGAGGCAAGTTTCCAACACTTATTACAAAAATATCCTGAAACAAACAAACAAAACAAAACAGGAAGTAGCTTTAATGACCTATGTTTTCCAAACCAATAATTTAATTGGTGTTTAGGCACACTGAAACCAAATGCTAACACAGAAACTACTATTTGGTTTTGTTGAAGCATAAGGAAAAATGGGACTATGACATGAAATATCAAACTTTCAGTAATTCCTTAATTCCTGGCAAAACCTGATCAATAGCATCTGAATAAATAAATCTTTAAAAAATAAAAAGTTTTATCTAAGCCATATAAAATATTTAAAGAAACAACTGTTGTTTTTTAAAATGATCAAATGTACAGCCCAAATAAGTTGCAGTAAAAAGGAGTTTCCCAACAAGAATGCGATTCAGCAAAGAATCTGTAATTGGAAACCAGCAACATTTTCAAGTAGGTACTAAATCATGATATTCAACATACCGGTGCATCCTGGTCCATTAGATAAGCTCCATCACCCTGACTGATAGCTTTCCGGTATTCTCTGTGTGCTTGTTTCTTTTCTTTAACCTATGAAAAATTGTTTCAAAACAAGTCATTTCATCTCTATAGACAGAAAATTTAAACAATGTCCTCTTAAATGACACAACTACCTTGAAATCCAGTCAAGTGGTATCATAAAAGCACACGAGAGAAACCAAAATTAGTGTTGCACATCTTCATAACTTATTAAGCGCTTTCACATCTTGAGACTGAAGGAACTACATCAAAAGTACAAAAACATTTTACCTCTCCAATGACGTGTTTTCCATTGATAAAAGCTTCAAATCCACAAACAGCAGCTTTATCATCCAAAGGAAATACATATTTTGCTTCAATTGGTTTACTGTTTTGATTGGTGTAGGTTTGAAACATTGCTACCTGAAATGAATGGGGTTTGCATCACTGTAATGTTAAAATGTGATTACAACATCAGTACGTTTAAGTGTAACAGCGTAACTACTTCGCACCACAAAATGTCAATAGGTTTGCCCAAACTGGAACTTCTCTTTGGGCCTAACATAATGAAGATAAAACATCCATCAGTATCAGTACAACCCTGTATCTCCAGAAACTTGCAGGGAGCTATAGAACTTTTAATCTCTAAATCATTAATCAAGTCTCTTCCAGAAGAAGAGTAAACCATGACCTTCTAAAGGTTATCTGAGAGGTGAAGCTGTCAAGCTGTTGCCTACAAAAGAAGTCACTATTGCAGTATGGCTACAGTAGTTCCAAGCCAGTGAGGGTTAAACAAGAAGGAAGAGGCATCTTCCACAAAATAATTACTCTGTTTTTATGATATGATAGGGATGCCAAGTCTTTCATTGTCCACAGTGCTTTTGGCATTTATTTGCCAATACATCTCTAAGAATAAAATCTATTTCCACTCAGTTTCAGGACTGCGCTTTATTAAGAAACTGAATTGCCTTTTTCTTTTTTTTTTTTCTCCAATTAACAGTAAAAAGCATTTTGACTAAAAAGCTATTTAAGAAACAGATTAATTTTTCAGGGCTGAGTTATGGAAAAAGACAGTATATAGCATATTCCTACCTGTGCTACAAAGTCTATTATCCTCCCCTTGATATAAACCCCATCCAGAGGGATAGGATTCCCCAATCTGTCCTGAAGACCGGTTTTGACATGATTTGAAAGATCTGCATCTCGTAATGCAAAGCCTAAAAAAAAAGTATACAAGAGATTAAAGAGATGTTTTTTAAAATATACATTCAGGAAAGATGACTGAAACTAATTCTGTATCTACGGTCTTTATTTATGCAATTCACAACACAGAAATAATACTTGGTTTCTGTTGTGACTACTTGACCTGTATTGCTGAGCCACAGACTGTCTGTCTAAGGGATCATAAATTCATGATAGCTCTTTAAAGACTCACAAGGTCTTTGTTTAGAAGCTTATGTTTGAATTATTTAAAGACCACCTGATGATTTATGCAAAAGTGCTTCCTGTGCTTCTCTTGAAGCATGTCGTGACAGGCTGCTGTTGGTGAGGATGCCTACAGGAAATCTGTTGAACAGATGCTGTGCAGATGCCACATGGTAACCACCAATTTGTTAACATCTGCAAATCAACTACAAATTATTTTTTATTATGTTAACTTTATACAAGTACTCTAAAAAGGGTTCTGACCATGATTTAGGAAACTCTGGAAGCAAGTCAATGTACAAACAGAAAACATTACTTACTCTCATGCTGTAAGTGACATTTCGACTCTGGTTCATTGTTTTCTTGCTCCAGTTCCACACCAGTTGCAGCCTGAAATGGTTTTATTTGATCTTCAGCAAGGCAAAACTTAACAATGTATCTAATTTTAACCTGACAGGTTTTATACACAACAAATTCATCATCCTGTTAGAAAGAAAGTAAAGTATTTTACAATAAAATCAAAGCTGTAGATAATATCTGAAACAATGAAAACTGATTAAGTGGGGAACCTAAATGACATGTCATTTTTGAAAATGGTAAGAATTTGACAGCTCTTATTTTAACACCCCTAATCTCTCTGTGTCATTACCATTTGCATCCCTTATTTTCCTAGTTTGTATTCCCCATGCTCCTTGTACTTCCTCTTCTCCATAAAGTGCAATCATTCCTCAAAATAACTAAGAATATAAGAAGTAAAGAAATGGTGGCCATCTGGAGTGCAACTGTATCTGTTAGTGCACCACAACAGCCCTGCCCCTGCCTTATAGTACCAACCTGTAAGGACAGGCATTTATATCAGCTGCATTAATTGTTTTGTAAAACAATGAACCTTCAATGGTTGTAATTTCTTATTCCATACAAAGCAGAATTTCACTTCCACATAAAAGTTAAATATCACAGGCCAAACATGTATACAATGATAGTGTTATAATAAAATATAATATTTACATCTTTCTTTTAAGTATTGTTTTCTTGCAATAATTTTTCACAAATGACAATTTAGAGGGTATACAGAGGGCATAAATTACAATTTTATGCATTACTGTCCAGTGATTCAGTGTCTGAACTGAAAGGCAGGTTACATTCATTCAATTATCTAGCAGTGGTATAACAAATACGAAACTTGGTGCCTTTTCAAGTGCCCAGTACTGTGGGTTCAGTACCTCAAAGTCTGAAGAGATGTGTGCTGTTTTACGGACTCCATGTACACTGTCATAACCTGATGGTGCATTATTTAATGAATAGTCTCGTTCACGCAAATCTAAGCAGGATCCAAGTGCCACATCACAGACTGCCAGGAGCCGGGTTCCATCTATTTCACTGGGTGAAGAATACTTAATGCTGGCACTATGTGTAAAGAAATGTCATACATATTTTAATATATATAAAATTATATCAATATAAACATCATAAAAGTTCAAGGATACGCAAATACTTCTGAAAAGATGGATAGCAATAAACCCTATAATTAAATTACCTTTAAAGTATTAAGTATTACAGAATCACAGAATAACCAGGTTGGAAGAGACCCACTGGATCATCGAGTCCAACCATTCCTATCAAACACTAAACCATGCCCCTCACTAAACCCGTGCCTTAAACACCTCCAGGGAAGGTGAATCAACCACCTCCCCGGGTAGCCTGTTCCAGCACCCAATGACCTTTTCTGTGAAAAAAGTATTATAGAATCACAGAATAGTTTGGGTTGGAAGGAACCTTAAAAATCATCCAGGTCCAACGCCCCTGCCATGGACTGGGGCACCTCCCACCAGACCAGGCTGCCCAAGGCCCCATCCAACCTGGCCTTGAACACCTCCAGGGATGGAGCAGCCACAACCTTCCTGAGCTCCCTTCAGGTACTGAAAGGGCATTATAAGATTTCCTCAGAGCCTTCTCTTCTCCAGGCTGAACAGCCCCAACTCTCTCAGCCCATCCTCATAGAAGACGACATCTACTTAATTAAAAAATTAAAAACAACAAATAATAAAGTGAAGAGGTATTGTTATTACTCGCACCTAATTGAATCGCTGAAGTAAATACCACTGCCCAGATTCCCAATGTCAGTTCTTTCCAGACCATGATCTTCAACAACCACTTTTGGCATTAGGAGTCCTCTAGAGAAAAAGAAAGTCACACAACGAATGAAATACAAGATACTTTTGCATACATTAGCAGCACATGGGCTAATGCACATTGTGCAATTATGAACCACAGAGGATTAAATCAAAATAAACTTTACAGAAACCATTCATAGACAACTCAAGAAAATAAACTCTATTTTTTAAAAAAAGAAATCTCAAAGTCGTATTAATTACCAAGACACGGATCAGATAAGCAATATAGACTGAGCTTTTCTTCATTAGGGAGAAAAATAAAGCATTTTCCAGATTCACTTCCAAAGCCTCAAAATAATAAGTTGGTTATTAGATGCAGATTATATTCTACATTTCCAGCAGCTGTGCTGAATGTAATTTCAAAAAACCATATGAAATTTTTCTGTCTAAGAAAAGGTAAAGGTAGAATGCTGGCAAATAAATACTTCAAAATTTTGCAAAGTTTGATATGCAAACCTAGTTAAGTGTAGAGATGCCATTCTTGGACTCTTTATGAGACTTTATTTACTACAAATGCACACCCACAGAAAACATCATATATTCAAAAAATGTAAACATACATATTTAAATAAGTATGGCAGCTCTCCTTACAATTAAAATCTGCAGCACGAGGAAAACAGAATGCTAATATGACTTCTGAGGTATTTTAATTCTGATGGTGTTACATATCTTATATGTGTTTTAAAATATCCTTAAATGTTCAATGGCTGGTGAACACTGCACACATGCTTTGATCAGGAATTAAACAGAAGTTATATTATTTTAGTATTATGACCATGCCTGATGAATCCATGGAATTCAGTCATAGAATGAGATATTCTGTTATTCCAGGAAACTATTATAATCTAAAAATATGCCAAATAAAGTAGTCACAGGAAAATAATATACAGAATCAGAAGGAGCAGATTGTCAATGCAATTCTCTCCTAAAACAGGATAAATTTTCCACAAAGTCATTATTCTCCTGCTTTCTTCATTTTGTCACCTTTCAGCCTCACCATCATATCCAAATAGCTGCATCGCAAGTCCAATCTACTTGGCAAGTAGTTAAATTTATCATTACAAAAGATGGATTTTTCTTTCCAGAGATCTGTAGGGATACATGGGTGTTCATATAAATACTAAGAGGAAAAAACAGGTTATACATAACGCAAAAGAGCTTTATAAAAACAAGAAAAAAGTCAAAATATATTGACAAATATAATTAAGCTGGATATAATGTTACAAAAAAGGGAATCAAGTTTTTACCTGGAAAGAATTCCCATGAAGTTGCGCACAGGTGATGCGTGGAATAGGAACCGAATGTTACCAAGACTGCTCAGAAATTCTGCTGTTTCAGTTATTCTGCCAACCTTATACACTTGTAAAATTCTAACTTCACAGTTACTGCAAGAAATTTGAAATGATCTTTCAGGTTTCATGACACAGAAAGTGCATTTAAGATAAATACACTGCTAAAAGAGAAAGTCGTATTCCAAATCCCAAAGTAACATCCAACTTTTTTTTTTTTAATTAGCAATTTGTGCAGCAATTATTAAAGAAAAAAATGCACAAGAGAACAATCACCAGAGATGTTAAAAAGTAAATGACCAAGTTCAAGACCTATTTAGGGAGAAACTGAAAATGCATTTTCATGTTTATAGTCACATAAAATTATCTTGTTTGATGTTTTGGGATCTAAATTCAAAGATGTGACACACAACCCAGCACAAAACTCTACGTAGATCACAGTCTGTAAGGATATAAATTATTGCCAGCAAATGTATCTTGTACTGAAAACTCTTTTACTGTGAATACTCAAGAGGCCTCATTGTCTTGCCTGAACTATAAGTATCTTGGCATCACAGTTTAGACTATCTGGAGGTAGTAACTCCCAATTAAGAAAGACTTTCCAGTTAAGAAATACACTTGAGAGGAGGATTAGATTTAAATACTGAAAGTATATAGCAACTGGAAAGTAAAGCATAAAGCCCTGTTTACAAATTGAGCCTTTATGCTTTCAAGACACAATAAGCTTCAGCCAATTTTAAGTTCCTAAATGCTGCCATAATATTGGTAAATAGGACTGACTCTCTTTTGTAGTTTTGAGCACATTACTTGAACTGTGTGGTTTCCTTTGTTGAGTATTAGACATAATATTATGTCCTAATTTATGAAGCTGCTATATGAAATCTTTTATATTAAGGGGTTTTGTTTTGTTTTGTTTGGTCAGTTTTTAAGAACCTTACTTGAACTTTGGTCCTTCAGCATGCTTCTATGCAGCTGAAGGTTTTTTAAAATCATTTTTAGATTAAAAAACTAAGATTGCAAATGGACTGGCAGGGAATAAATACGCTCCCATTCTTGCAGTGTCATTATGCTTATTTATTGTGAAAGAGTGGAGTCAAAGTTTCACAGGAAAATCCTACCCTCATAATCACTGAGTTTTTGAAGTAGTACGTAGCCCCTAACATCAGTAACTGCTGCCTACAAAGAGCATTCCCAGAGGTTCAGGTAACAGCAAATTCCTCAGAACTTTACTCAATTTTTTCTGTCACAAAAACTTATAAAGTGGAACTGAATCACATCAACTATGGTTCTATTAATTTTAAATGACTTAAAAATTAAGCCAAAACGTCAAGTGAAAATGAACTACTGAACTTTGAAGACAAGCAGAAGTTTGTGTGTTCTAGCACAGCACTCTTTCCACACTTAAGCAATATATATTTGGGTATAACCACTCAATAACCAGTAGATTCTAGACAGGTTTAGACCTTAGTTGCTTAACAGCATATTCACTCAATAAAAACAAACTCGGAGTGACTACATACTTATAATAGAAGCCCACTCCATTATTCCCCGTATTAATGATCTAACAATTGATTACTCTATTTCCAGAACCATCTGTTCTTTATTTTCTTGATATTTGCCAATTTTTGAATGTTATTAATCAAAGTGTACCCAGTTAGAAGCCAATGTCTAGAACTTTAAATACAATTGTAGGCAAATCTGCAGAATACCTTCCAAAAAATATGTCTTTTTCCACACAACTGAAAGTTAACTCGAAGGGGGACGCAAGTTCTGTACATAATCAAAAGGTAATTGGGTATTCCCTCCCACCCCATCAAGTTTATTCACATTGAAAAGAATCATTTGTCTCACTCAGCAGAACCAACATTCCAGTTATTTTATAAAATGCCTGGAAATAAATCCTGAGAAGCAGAGTAAGGAAGCCTAGACCCCAGCTATCTTATTTTAATACCCTGTATAAATAGACAACTCTTCACAATTAAAAACAAAAAAACAAACCAGAAAAAAACATCAAAGTTGACAATATTATGATTTTCAGGGCTTTTTTAAATCTAAATTTTGTTCTAATATAGGTTATGGCAAATATGACAGCTCAACAACCCCATTGGCACAATCAACACAGCACAGTAACAGAACCTGATAACTCAGTCCTCTTTAGTGTTATTTTGAATTTTACTGGAACTACTGCATAACTATTAAACACTCACTTGTAATTGTTTCTTAACACTTGTTGTTCAACATTGAGAAATTCATTACTCCTTGAGTCAACAGCTTCAATCTTGCACCTCAGAGCCCGGTATTTGGCCAAAGATGATGGGTTTGCGCAAGCTGTATTTGTTTCACTTATGTTAAGCATGTCTCTGATTAGCTAGAAAATACAAACAGAAATTTATGAATACTTGTTACATTTTAACTAAGGAAACATGCAAACCAGACTGAATTATGTAAAATTACAACCTAGAAATAATGAAATGGAATACTCAAAAGAACATTTCCCCTTGTTAGACAGACTTTGCAATAAGAGCAAACAGCTGTAGAACCCAATGGAAACAATTTAGAAGAAGGACATATATGAAAAGTAAGTGCTGAACTTCAAACCAAGCTTTGGATGGAACCTGCTCATAAAAGCTCCACCAACCAGTATTTGTACTTGGTTACTATTTTGATTTTGGTTATTTGGTGATTCTTACCTGTTAGAATTTGTGATTTTGTCTCTGAGTCTATTATCCATCTAGGGTGGTGGCACAAGATACTCATGTAATTTTCTCAGACCCGGAGAAAAATGGACATCTAACTTTGAAAAGATGCAATGCTACACTACACTGTGCCATGGGAAGGCTTCATGTGACATTGTAATTTTTCTGATATTCCGAAATGTCAAAAGGTTTTAATTCTAAAGGATTTCCAAGGTTAAAGGCACTGTTAACATCTAAGGGGCCTCCTCCCCTTTACTGCTCCTCCTTCATATTTTGTAACTTACAGAAGACTGACTTCTGGACATCCTTTGCCAAAATAAATAAGTATCTCAGGCAGAGTTTGTGGAATTCACATTACAATCACAATACAAGGAGGAAATTTGAGTTTGCTCTATAGTTACAAGATTGATGTAACTATTGGAGCTTTGACTGCCTCTCATCTCTCCAGAGGGCCTGGCTGCTAGGGCTTAGGGCCAGATTTGATGACTGTGCAGCTGTGGAGTCCTGAAAGCTGTGAGAAGACTAAGCAGATTCCTGACCCTCCTTTGCTTGAAAGAAGCCTTTGAGCTTAGGCTCTTGCCCTTGGTCTCTTGGCTGAGCTATGTTGCTGATACGCCTGCATCTAGTTTCCCGCCTCCCTGCTTCTAACCCAGATCCTGTGGACTCGAGTTATCTGTTGGACCTGTCAGACAAGCCATAGTGAGGAAGCAATCTGGACTCTTAGATATATGTTGAAGGTAGTTTAAGACAATCAATAGAAACTGCTTATGTACACGCTGGAGCAGTTACTAGGGTCAGCTGGACAGTAACGACAGTTCCGTGATTCTCATTTGATCCAGCTGAAGATGCAATCACAACAATAATTGTGATGGAAACTCCTCTCACCGTATCTGGACAGTTCAAAACACTAAATTCCTCCCATGAGTGTTACTCAATTCCTAAGATTCTAATAAATTACTTTTTTAAACAGACAGCTTGTGCAAAGTATCCTGTCCATTTATCTAGTGAGCATGTTCAAAACTGGTACAGCACCGTGCAGATCAGGGCTTACTAACAAGCTGGAGAAGTTACCTGGCACAGGTCCTGTTTTTTAGACAGCAGCTTTTTGGAAACTTTATAGTCTATTCCAGATTTGTGACGTATAACTTGGTAGAATTCTTTCATCATCTCTTGTAATGCCTCCTCGCCAGCTCCCTCATCCAGTGCATTCTTTACTTGGAGTAAAATACCTTCTGCTTTGCTCACCTTTAAAAGAAGAGATTATTAAATTGAAAGCTATTGCAGAACTGCAGAAAGAATGCAAAGCAGTAAATACTGAAAATGGATCACTTAATTTCACACTGAAATAAAACTTTAATTATGTGAACCACAAAATATCTTCTTGCAGGTAGGATATGAAAATTTCTGCCCTTATACCAAGTTACTCACTAAGCATCTTGGGCAGAGCTAAGAGACAGTAAAATAACCTCTCTGAAATAAAACAGAATATGAAACAGACTGAAAGGTAATGCTCCTTAACATTTTGTTGAATCATACTGTCAGCTTTAATGCATTGATGAAAGAACAGAAAGCAGACATCAATTTCTTACTAAATGTCTAAATGCAGTAGTTCATGCTCAAATATGTAAGGCTGAGCAGAAGTCCTATTTATAAAGTGCAACCTGCAGATGAAATGAAAGTAATGATTAATTTTAAACAGTTTCTCCAGACAGACAGGATATAGATTTCCTTGTATCTGTCTATTGCTTCTCAACTAAAATTTTTTCACAGAATGTTCTATATTATTTAGCCTTCTCAAGGCAAGAGGAAAAAGGCAAAATATTTTTTAATTTACATGAATTACAGACAACAACTAGTGAAATGTTGACATCAGAGGCTGCATGGCAATGTGTTACTGCAGTTTAATATTGATCCAAGACTGGTCTCTGTCTCACAAATGCCTTTGGAGGGTTAATCTAACTGAACAGCAACATACTTCTTAATCATCACGTTTCAAAAATCTAGAGATTTCTTTTTCTTTCAATACAAAAGCTATTTCTCTTACAAATCAATTTTAAATGGAAAGAGTTAGTGAAAGCTGTTTTATCGTATTCTTACAGATCAATGTGTTGCGATATGGAATCTTTTAGGTTTATGGTTCAGCTCTTGCAAAAGCTACCAATGATTGAATACTATTTATCAAATATTTATCAAATTTCACTTACCTGAATCTTAATATCTGAACAATTGCACCCCTTAAAATTCATTTATCACAAACAGCATTTCCTAATGTCTTTGCTGACTTATGCCACACACTCACTGCTGTCTCTGATACACGTATACAATATTACTAATGTGCTACTTACTCACCAGAACCTACATAAATGTGTATTATTTCCACATCAAAAAATGAAAGGAATATTCTTCTACTATACATCAACTGAAGAGCATCAAAAGCAGTTTCACGTAATAAGATCAGGGCAAAGTCATTCCAGAACTGGGGACCTTCTACTGGCAAAGCTCTTCCAATTTAAAACCAATAGAGATAAACAGAACTTCTACCTTTAACAATCATTTTGTCGGCTGTTTGTTAAGCTATATGAACTTAAATTATATAAACAAACATTATCCTCTTAAATGTCTAGGGAGCAAAGCAAAAGAACTGAGGTATGTGGGAAAGTGGGATTAAATGTCATAGCCTTAAAGAGGTGGATAGACAGTTACTCTTAATAACAGCTGTAATATCCAAAGGTCTTCAAGGGCAGCTGTGTGTTAATTACGTGTGTCAGCTGATAACACAGACAGGGACTATAATTGTAACTATTTTTCCATTACAAGAGAATGGCTGGCTGAAATATTGTTGAAAGATACTTGCAGGAGACAGTAACCTGCTATTATATGCTGCCTTTTTATGTGAGAAGGGATCCTCCCACAAGAATTGTGCAAAATGGAAAAGGCCGCCATCTGTCCTAGGACGTACAGCATGTTTTCAACGTCATGATTCTAAGGCAAAACTTGAGATAAAAATATCTGAAGCACAGATTTCTTGAATTCCTCGAGTATCAAAAGTGTAATTACAATTCCCAAGCTGAAACACAACATGTGTGTTTTCTGGGAAAACAATACTAACAGCACTTACATATTCACCCTTGCAGAGTAACAGGAATTAACTTACATCATTTAGGCTTATGTTGTTTACTGGTTCAAGCAGTAAATTATCCAGGTGACCAATAGCTTCTGCCCAGATCAATTCCACAAAATCACTGACTTCCTGACATATAGCACTCGAATGGATGGCTTCTAGAAGTAACTGCAGCAAAATAAACATAATTCAGTGATGAGACAAAGTCGTGGCAGTGAAGTTCTTACACAGATAATTTAACTTTCCTATTTTCATGAACAATGCAGTGCGCAGTGTGCAATATTCACTCCTGCTTAGCACAATTTCTTCAGTCCCATTGAATTGAAGGGACAGTTTGCCTTTACAAATTCTTTCAAGTGGAGAGAACAGCAGTCTGGATGGCCCCCAGAAGCTGCCATTAAACAATTCTCACATAAGTCTGGATGTTCTACATTGTTTATTTGGCATCAATCACGCAGCTTCTGAGACCACCAAGGGACATATGTGGGCCTTTCAACACTGCTGGACACAATCCATGTACCAGCTGTGTGCTAGAATAGAAGCTAACCATGGTGGAAGAGAGAAGCAGATAAAGTACAGTGAGAATGTAAATGGGAAAACAATTTCTGTCACACTACAACCATTCTGAATAGCAGTCAAACATTGTTCAAAGAGTACTTAAAGGAGAAGAATCCAAATGCAGCAGCCATTGAAGGGACTCCTGTCACTTACTCCAATACGATCTACATCATGCCTGTGACATCTGTACAGGGTGCAGAACAACTCTGACAATCAAAGCCATACTTTGTTTGCTATATTAGCACACAATTTTTTTAGGTATTACATTAGTCGCTAATGCATCTACTAAGAAAAAAAGCTATAATGATTATGACTACATTTGCTTTTAATCTCTTGAAGTACTTGGAGCGTTCACTCAATATTAAAATATAAAATAATACATCAAAACATTTACAATTTCCCGTAACCTATGGCTGCATCACTGTCATCCAGGCAATGCCTACCACATTCAGAAAATTGCAAACTAAAACAAATCATTAAGGACAGGGAAGTGTAAACATGCAAGTTGTACAAGCCTTTTGTAATTCTGTAGAAGCTAACAATTCTGCTTCTGGTGGAACCGTTTCTCTGAGCAGGAAATCCTGGCTTTTTAGGTCTGCAATAAAAACCTCATATTTTTGCCTTATTTCTTCAGCAGTAGTAGCTACACATTGTTTGCTCTTCTGTAAATTGAAAGAGTAAAATTAGTTAAAGAAACTATATAGAGACTTAAAGAGTCAATCTTATCAGACACTGCTATAACAGGTGACAATGCACATTTAGGTTCATGGGACACAGAACAAGCACAGGGCTCCATATATAAACCCCACAGTGACAAGGTAGGTTAACCTAACTCTGTGTTGGAATAACTCGTTCTATCAATTGAACTATTCAAAATTCATCCCTGACAGCGCTCTTTTGACTTGAATCTAATGTTGCTACAATGACACAGACTGCAAATGCTATGTCAGAATGCATACATGACTTGTATGCTGAGAAATGCATTTAGGCTGCCCTCAAGACTATTGAGAGACAGCAAAGCTTGTATGTCCAGAATATCACCTGCTATAGCACTTCAGCATTTAAACATGTCGTTACATAATTCAGATGTTAGGAAAGTATATGGAAGCCTACGAAGCAGGTACACCCAGGACTATGTTATGTTGCTGCCATGCCCAACCCAGTTCTTTCAAGTAAGTTGTACACAAACACAGAGAGGTGAGAAGCCAACTATAAATCAAACTTTTTGCGATAAAAGCTTAACAGGATGACCTCCTATTATCTGTACCCAAGAATCAGCCTGCAGGTAAGAATGAAAAGCACCTGACACACTCTGGAACAGGTACATTCAACATGCATAAGGAAATAAACTGGTAACATCAATGAGTGATTCATACCTTTGTCCCATTTGATGTACTGAAACGTGCATAAAGTCGAAATGGAAACTTGCAGTGCTCTCCGGAACACTGTAATTCAACAACTACAAAATCTTTGCTTTCCTTGGAGTTAATCTAAATGGAGAGATAAATAAAGCCCCCAAATATCCAAGTTATTGCTTAAGTATTTTTCATTCACATGATATCACACTAAGTACTTCCCCTTGTCCTACTTATTTTTTCACTCCATTTAGAACTGGCTATGACTGTTCACTATGACTGGCTAAGAAAAGACACAGAATTATTCATTATTTGTGTTGTAGTAACAACCAGAAACTTCTCTCAGAGCTTCACTGTACTGGCTGCTGTACATTTACATAATTTTTGTGTTTTAAAAGATTTTTTAATACAGAAGTTTTTAAAAAGTTAGATTTAACGTATAACAGCCATAACAACATAAGCCTTGTCAGAAGTGAATGCGTTTTTCTACTGCAATACTTTGGTAAGAACACTATAGCAATATAGAAAAGTTTTATTTATGTAGAACTAGGCTGCACTGAAAGAAAACATTAAAGTACTTTTCAATGCCCTTTACATTGTGGTACATGGTAACATAAAAAAGTTAGTGTTGATGTGCATAAAAATGTAAAACTTTTATTCACCTACTGATCCTAATACATTCTCTCATAACAACAGAAAGGCTTACTTTTTCAAGTACAGTGTATTTTGCAACTTCAAAATCTCGGGGGAAAAAAGGAATATCTTGATCATCTTCACTGTAAAACCTGGAATGGAATCAGAGTAAAATCCCATATGCCCAGTAAATACTGTACTGTAATAGGCTGCAACATCATACTAAAGTAAGAACCAGTATAAGATCTATTTTTCAGCAGCAAAGTAACAACAAAAAAGTTTTCAAAAACAAAACTCCACACAGACACAAATGGGCCAGAATGCACTAACAGGCCAGAACGTCTAGTGTGAACCTGAAGACGAAGACTAGATTTCAAACTTTGTTCTTTAGAAAAGCTGTGCAAGCAAGTTAATAAATCTGTTTTCATTGCCTGTGCTTTAATACCTCGGTCAGCTACCTGTGCTGTCTGAGGCCAATTCCTCCCTCGTACCTGCTTTTCACAGTAGGATACATGTGTAGTCACAGCCTTCAGACTTTTGGACTTCTAGATAAAGTGGAATCTCCAGTACATTACACAGAGTAACTAAATACCTACACTATGACTGAACGACAGTCTCTAAGAGTGAAAGCTGCATTTGCTAATAGATTTAAGTATGTTGGAGCTGGTTTTCTTCCTTTAGCTCAATAATTAGAAACATTTATAAGAATACTGTTTCCCTATTGGCTTAGCGCAGTCTCAGTTATCTTGATTTTCAGCTCTCCCAACAATTTTCATGAAAGAGATGCTCAGCACTTCTAAAAAACAATTAATTGGGCTGGGATGCAAAAATCCATGTGAACCAAGAAAAAAAAAATTAAATTGTGATGATAAACACAGCTCCAGTCAGAAAATGATAAAGTTTGAGCCACACTAATGCCTGCTGTATTGGTGGAAGCTTTGCACATAGTAGGAAGCTGGACTACAGGTGTTCGCTGAAATTGGGAAACGTAAAATCAATTTCCATGGTCAGATCTGAAGGTTAAAAAAAAAAAAACAACTAAACCAGAAAGAAGCTATTAGAAATTCATATCCACAGAATAAGACTTTACTGAAAGATTGGGAAGTGAGGTGGGCTTATAGGGTTTTTTTGGTTGGGTTTTTTTTGTTGTTGTTTTATAATACATTTTTACTTTTATTTTACCTAGTCTCCGCTTCAGACTCAATTCTGCCCTCACTGTCTTCAATAAGGTTGGAAACATTTTCATTTTCCCTCGTGGCATTGTTATTTTCAGAACATGACAGGTTTTCCACATCTGCAAACAAAACATTTATTTACTTTGCGTAATATCTGTTTTCCCTAATTTAACTTATGAATAGTTAATAAAAACAACATTACTACTAAATATTCATAAATATTTCACATGTTGAAACAAGTTAACAGCTTGTAAGGTCACTTTTTATTCAGCTATGTAACTGGCAGGATACAGAGTTGAGCACTGAAGGGCAACTGCCCCAGCTGCCTCACTGCTGGCTATGCCAGTGCTTATTCCCTCCAGGCACTTCACACCCTGACTTCTGTGACAGGAAGGGGAAAAAGAGTTAGGGCATATAGCTTAGAGCTACACTGGGTGACCTGATCACAGAGCCTGAGAACTTTTCCTCTATGGCTCACGCTGGTTTGGGGAGTTTTCATTTGTTTGGCTGGTTTGCCTTCCTTTTTTTAAGTTGTATGGATGTAGTGTATGAATGCAATTTTATTTTTAGCTTAAAACTATTTAGGATTGCTACCAAATAGCTCCACTTTCAGCTAAGCATGCCCAGGGCCTCTGCTCTGCAAAACCAGATTTGTCCAACAGACTCAATGACACAGCAAACATAAAAATGCAGAGGACTTAAATCTCATTTTCTACATAGTTCCGAAAATCATACTGATTAGTGACATGAGAATGTTTATCAAATGTAATTTATTACATCAAAAGTAATTACTTCCAAAAGTATTGAAAGAAAAGACTAGCACCCAAATTAGCAAAATCGAAGACATACAAAAGTGAAAATAAATAAAAAGCAGTTACTAGGGAGAAAAAAAAAGGATTAAGGCAGTAATAACTTGATAATTTTTTTGCTAACTGCCCATATTTAATAGAATTATCTTCTTAATCTCTTATTCATGTTCCTTGGCTCGTCTCACAGCATTAAAATAAACATTTGTCTTTTTTCCTTCTACACTGAGTTAGAGTTGTTTGCATGAACCAAGTTACAGGTTGGAATGCTTATAGTTCTTCTGTTTTAATTATGTTGTGTTACATATGTCCAGCTCACGTTAACCTTTTCTCTACCCATCTTATTTTCTCAAAATTTTGACTTCAAAACATAACAGTTCCTCATGCATAAGCATTGAAAACCCACTGTATTCTGCTGAAATTAACTAAAACTGCCAGGTTACTGTCATTTTTTTCCCCAGTGGAGTCAAATAAAGACAGTAATTGGAGCAGCTTATTTGTTATTTTTAATATTTTACCCACATTTTCAACTTGAGGTCTTATTTGAAGTTTCATTAAAAGGAAAAGAATAAAAAAAGTTGAGGGAAAGACTCCACAGAATGGAACCAGTATTTATGTTCTGAAAAATTCTAAGTTTTAAATCAATTTTATTTTCAGCTTCCACAGTTGCTCATTTCTTAAAAGCTTTCTTTCCTGAAGTAACTGACAGATGAATAAACTATGTCAAATATATCTATCACATCAAATATACCTACCGTATCTGTCTGGCCTTTGGTCTGAATTGTCGTCTTTTGATTTATTAACCTTATATGCTTCAAACTCTACAAGCTTCCCTTTTTCAACTGACTTCCAAATGAAATCTGGACATAGAACAGGAAGCTGATGCTTCAGAATCTTTTTTTGATCATGACAACTGAGGACATCAGCAGTATCCACAAGCACATGTGTACACTGAAAGACAGATGACAATTAGAGTTGCTATATTAATCCAAACACTTTATTTGCACTTCATACTGGTACAATCCTAGAGTCCAAAAGAAACTTTTAAAAGCAGGCAACATTTTTTGACCATATTTTAACTGAAACATCTAATTTAGAAACATGGTATTTCTGCACTTCATCCATTGCCAGCAGAGAGAGGACGATTTTTTGAGGTGATAGTCCAGCTTGGCTAAAATATGGATATCATAGAATCATAGAATGGGATGGGTTGGAAGGGGCCTTAATATCATCTAGTTCCAACCCCCCTGTTATATCTTCAGATAGAAGATAGAAAACGGTAGAAACTTTATGTTTCTACAGTAACTATTAAGACATGAAGGTGACCAGGTACCTAATGTTCTGTAGAGCGTTTAGAAGCACATAATAGGTCCAATAATGGGCCAAGTTCTGTTGTAGCCAACAAAGCCATTTGGGGTAAAACTGCTAAAAAGAAAAAGCTAAAAACGTTTAGAGAAGTCAAACCAAATGAAATGGTCATAAGTAAGGGCAGCAGATTTTGTACCTTGAACAATTAACATAAAGCACACAAGAACTGATGGACACAAAGAAATGAAAGATTATTACATCAGAATTAAATTACATCTATTTTGCTAGGAAACAAGGTGATAAATGCATAAAAAATAAGAAGTCTTCCCTAATACAGCAGCACTGAGCCCAGATCTTTTTGGAGGTTCTTTTTAATTTCCAACCATAACATAACATAACTTCTGCAGCTTGGGTAAGATTTACCCTGAACAGGCTGGCCACTAGTTAGCTGTTCTCAGCATCCTAGAGCTCACAAATCTGAAGTACTGAAATATCTCTCTTTCCACTGTATTTATAAAGATGATTAAACATACAGATTTCAATTAATACATATTTGTACTGCATCAACTCTTTGTTCATTTGCTCTTTTCAATAATTAAATGCTTTTAGCAAAGCTTTTTTTAAAGTATATTTACCTAATGAGGCAATTTTCTTTACTTTTTCCCCCAAAATCAAATATGGAAATCAGCAGTTTGATGGGATAAATGCGAGCCTTAGTTATTGTCTACAGTACAATTTAAAGTAATTCACACAGTGTTATAATAGGAAACATTAGAATTAAATCATTACAATGCATTACATTCACTCTGAGGTAGATTAGGATCAGGCACTCTAGTATAATATTTATGACCTTGCTGCAATTACTAGCTCTGGGAATGAGGAAATAAACGCCCTTTTCAAGTTGCAGAAGTTACAAGATATTATACCTTTACTATTATGTTAGATAACGCTAGATAATTCCCTGTTACTGGCACGTGAATACTTATGTTGTTAAGGCATTAACGAGTTTCTTGGCACACTTCTAGCTTCTGCCGGCTGACATTCTCCCAGCTTCCTGGCATGGTCTGGGAGACAGAATATGACCATGACAATTCACATTAGGTGGTTTGGATCTGAAAGCTCAGTCCTCAGGACCAAGAAGGTTCAGTAGCACAGGTTTGGCCAAGCCAGGCCAGCTACCCGTGGCCCCTGTGAGCATTCCTAGGCATGTCAAATATCAGGACGCACCCAGCCCACTGATTTCATTGCTGTGTGTGTCATGCAAACAGGCTTCTTAATTTATCCAAGCCAAGCATTCAATATATATTCAAAATTAAAAGCTGCAATATCACAGACTTCTAATTCTACAACTATCTTTTTCTCACTTTGTAATCAAATGGTTGCATGAACAATAACGTAACCAAAACCCAACTCAGTGGTGTGTCTCCTTAGTCAGAGCTTCCCCTCCCTAATAATGAGAAAAGAAAAACAGCACAACAATTTTACCCAGGAAAAAAAATCCTTCCCAGTGCTTTTGTGGAGAAAGAATATTGCTCTTATTTTTTTACATAGCATTTCAGGACTACAGGATCAGGAGCATTAAAATGTAAACAGAGTATTTCTATTAAAATATTGAACATACATCATCTCCATAGTTCTTATTTCGCTACATCAGTCAAGATGAAGACTCTACAATACTTGCACCATTTGATATTTTCCTACTGAGATCTCAGAAATAAATCTGGAACTTACCTCGTGAGTAAGTGTAAAATTAACTACTCCACCATTTTCTTTTATGCATGCTTTCAGTTCGCCCTTCTCCCGAAAGGATAAGTGTTTGACTTTGATAAAGAACACACAGCTTGCAAAGACTGCCATTGCCCTCCTGTTAAAAGAGAAAATGCTTTTTTTTGGGGGGCTGAGAAAACCTTAATTCCCACTATCTACCCAAGTACTCTCTCACCGAATTTATTATTTGCAATTCTAACATGGTGAAAAACAAAACAAAACTCATTTTATTAGCATGGTAGCCAAATCCACCCAGAACATCTCTTAATCAGCTTTATTCATTTTTTAAATCATGTGGAAAATTTAATGTGATCTACATTTTCATTGAAGTCATAGCTTGACCTAAGTGCCAAACTCCTGTCTTTACCTCTTACTACTAACATCCACTGTTAGTAACATAGAATGATCTTAAAGATCATCCAGTTCCAAGCCCCCTGCTATGGGCAGGAACACCTCCCACCAGACCAGGCTGCCCAAGGCCCCATTCAACTTGGCCATAAACACCTTCAGGGATGGGGCAGCCACAACTTCCCCTGGCAACATGTTCCAGTGTCTCACCACTCTTATGGTGAAGAAATTGTTCCTAATGTCTAGTCTAAATCTGCCCTTCTCCAGTTTATAGCCGTTCCCTCTCATCCTATCACCACAAGATTTTATGAATAGTCCCTCTCCAGCTTTCTTGTAGCTCCTTCAGGTACTGGAAGGTCGCTATAAGATCTCCCTGAAGCCTTCTCTTCTCCAGGCTGAACAAGCCCAACTCTCTCAGTCTGTCCTCATAGGGAAGGAGCTCCAGCCCTCGGATCACCCTTGTAGCCCTCCTCTGGATCCATTCCAACAGCTCCATTTCCTTCTTAAGTTGAGGATTCCAGAACTGGACACAATACTCCAGATGAGGTCTCACAAGAGAGGAATAGAGGGGCAGTCACTTCCTTCGTCCTGCTGGCCACATTTCTTTTGATGCAGCCCAGGATACGTTTTGCCTTCTGGGCTGTGAGCACGCTCTGCCAGCTCATGTCAAGCTTCTCATCAACCAGCACCCCCAAATCCTTCTCTGCAGGGTTCCTCTCAATCACATCATCCCCCATCGTGTACTGAAAATGGGGATTGTCTCCACTAAGGTGTGGGAAAAAAACAGGAACAGAATTTATGACAACAAAATATAAAGGCAGTTTCTGGTTTAAAGTGATTAAAACATATCATCAATATATATTTATTTTCCTGGATACCTATGAGTCTAATTATAGCATAAATTAGAACACTATAGAGACCCAAGCTATTCGTACAGCATACAAGCTACTCAGCAGGTCATGGGCTTTTTAAGGTTCCAGAGCCCTTCAGCAGTAAATGTGTTAAGTTAGTGTTAAATGTGAGCTAGAGGGCCTTATGACTGTATGGGTTCAGACAGAAGCCAAACCCACCGCTCCCATTAAGCTTATTTGAAGCACAGCACCCAGATTAGTTTTCTCTGAAAGGCATTCAGGTTGTACACCTCAAAACCACTTTAGGAACTTAATCAGCAATAGGCAGCTCTGGACAACCAAAAGATTTGGCTTAAAATTGCATTGCCAAGCCAAATTGCTAATGCAGACACATGACTAACACTATGGTAACCAGCATGAAGAGAACATATGCTTGTAAAACAAAATATTTAGGTCAAATTCTTTTTGCCAATGATTCTGTGGATCCAAGCACACCATGTCTATATCCCATCCAGGGGGTTAGTATCAGCATTACTGGTAAAGACTTTGGTTTTACTCTAGTTGTATTTCTGGAAGAGCTTCTTGATGATGTCAATTTTCCACAGTGCCTTAAGGCCAAATAATTTTATTTGTGAGACAACTGGACAACACCGACACTCTAAAACATTTGGCCTCCCCAAATTCACCCTGGACTCACAGAACGAGACAGAACAAATAAATAAATAGTTTGTCTAGAAGTAAAGAAAACGTGAAAGGAAAGCAGTTCTTGTGTTAGTTAAAACTGCCTGGTATTCAGTGCCCTGTCTCTTGGGAAGGCCATTTGGAGCAGAAATGACCTTTCTCCAACTTAATGAGAGCTCCCACATAGACTGAAAATTCTGATCAAGCCCCTATTCTCCTATTTCTAGAAATGAACAACATTATATTAAAGACTGCAAAAAGGAAAGCAGTTGTTGTTTGAACTTGTGCTCATTTACCAGTTAACATTTTTCTGCATTAAGTATGTGCAAATGAGGAAACATTTATTAGAACAGTTTCTTTGCACTAAACTCAAAGAATTTTAATTACCAAATAGGTTCTTCTGGCTTAAAAATTAGTACTGGTCAAAGTACTGGCCTTAGAAGATTAACAAAACCTTTACATCAACCCTGCAGAAAGACTCCACTGTATTGTGGAGAGAGAATAAACCAAGAGACAGTAATAATGCTGAGGAAATTTTCAAATGGCACTGACAACAGCACTTCAGAATCTAACATAAGATTATTTTTCGATTAATTTATGAAGGACCCAAGTCTAGAGCAGATGATTAGGATAAGATTTCAGACAAAAAACCCCAAACCAAACAAAAGAAACCCCATAAACCCCCCCCCCCAGCAACACATTAGGCTGAGGTAATTTTAGGGCGAGATTTAGAGTATGTTAGCTATACTGCCTTTAAGGAATGTGTTTATTTTCTTACTCTATTAGATTTTCAGTGTATGCAAGTAAAATCGTTCCTTATTGCAGTAAAAATGGACTCAGATGGACATAAAGTAACTTAAATTATTAGCTAAAAAATAAATAGTCAAAGAGAGAGAGCAACATAACTCATTTGAATTTGGGGTTTTATGAAAACCTGGAAAATTAACACCATAAGATATGTCTGTATAATTTTATCTCAGAAATAGTCATCTATAGGAGTGGCCTAAATAATCTACTGCACTGTATACCTGATAAAACTGGCAACTCTTTAGTGCTAGTATTTAGGTCAGGCAGACAACACATCAAAGGGCATATAGAGTTATTATATACACCAATATTTTGTGGCTCATTTTTGTTTTTCATGGTATTAGTAGTGCTTTTGGCATAAAAATACTCTTTGCTCACACAAAAGCTCAACTCTATATTTTAACTAAGAGGTTTTTGCAAGATACACATGGCGCAAAACTGCACATAATTATTTTATATCTGAGGTGATAAAAATCTTTCGCTACACAGCCCTGTTATAGCTTGGCTCTGTGAAGTTTTAAGAAGTTCTACTTTGTGGTATAAAGTCTTATTTTAAGCTGCTTTCATCAACTTTATTTTGAATCTTGTCACACATACAATAAATTAATTTGAGGCATATATAAGGGCAAACGTGTTGCTGCTATAGGGTTCCTTTAAGAATCACAGCATAGATTCAGGCACCGCTTCCCTCTTCACTAGAGCTCTGTGTGCACTACGCTTCTCAATATATTCCCTAAAGCAGATTCCGGATACTGCTGAAGTATCACCGGAAGTTGCCTCCTCAGGAAATAATAAACTCTATTTGCATAACCAAACAAAAAGTTTATTTGAAGCCAATTAAATATATACAAGCAATTGCAAGCATCAGCCCTGCCTGTACGTCTGTATCTCATCTGGAAAACACTACAAGCAACTGAAATTCATAGCTACGCATGGTGCAAAGCTGCACAGAACTATTTCATATTACAGTCGCTTATGAAAATCAAGCTGCTATGAAAAGAGAAAAAAATTCTTGCCAGAACTGATCTATAAATACACGAGGCAGGCAGCAAGCAGAAAGGGAAGTGTAAAATGAGGGATTAGTTTCCTGCCAGACTGTCTGCAAAGATACCAGCATGGGAGGTATTAAGTGACCCTGATCCCACTCCTCTGTTTAGATTTTGAGGGAGCCAAACTGCTTAGACTCACCTGCTCAGGCAGCTGCCCTCCCTGAAGGGTCTTTTTCTGCTTCCCCAACAGCGTGAGGTACAACTGGAAAGAAAACCTGGGTGTTGCGGCTAGGAAGGGCTAGGACACACTCATACCTCGCTGTAAAAAGGCGGAAGGGAAAGCAACCCAGTCACATAAACAGACCAAGCAAAGCACAGTCTATGGTACAATAAGAAGGACTTAACCCTCATTGCACTTAGGAGGAGTAAAGTATCACTGTTAAAGGACAAGTGAGCTTGGAATACCTAACAGAGAGCAGGAAACTGAGATAAACCTGTACAAAGTCTGTCCCCAGCAGTTCTTTCCCTTGAGTGTTCCCTTTCCTTGTTGATGAATTCTACCACTGAATAGCAGCCTCTCTTCTAATTCCTTGGAGAATTAATTTTTTCAAGGAATTTTAGCAGTGTTTGGCTTTACTGTCTTTAAATGGCAAAATTTCCAAAAATCCAAATCAGAATAGAAACCTACTGTATTTAACCTGTGTGTTGAGAATTAATTAACCACTAATAAACATTATTATAACTGGAATACTGTGTTGTTGCAGCACCAGATAAGGAAGTTATGCAGAGCGGAACTACTGAAAATTATCACTGGTTTAATTCTTACAATTTTCATTTATATTGGTGGAAATCCATAAGATCCCAACAGCCTCAAAAGGATTTCACACAAGCTTGTACTTCATGATCAAACCACAAATTTAACACCATTGTTAGCAATGAATTAGATTTTTAGCACAGAGATGGAGCCAAAAGTACTTTTATATAGTCCAACAATAGACCATGAATAATCTGTAGTCCTGTAAGTGTGAATACAAACTGAAAACAAACTCCTACCGTACTTCCCTACTAAAGATGTCAAAAGGACTAAATGTGATGCTGTGCTTTAAAAAAGAACAAGTACAAGTCCTTCAAGTTACTAGTGCAGTAGCTTCCCACTCTTAATGCAGAAACCAGTCAAATGACAATCACGCAGACAATATATTCATAACTGGCAACACTAAAGTGCAGGAAAGATGACAAAGTCCCGCAGAAAGAGCTCTATGGAACTAGAGAAAGCAACAGCTGAAATCAGAACTAGTACTTGCTCAGGGATATGGTTTAGTAGGGGACAAGTATGGTTGGCTGATTATCTCGGAGGTCTTTTCCAACCAAACGATTCTATGACTCGAACTGAAAGGGCTGCCCTGGGTTTATACAGCCTAAAGCTCAGTTTTGTAGCTGCCCAGAAGAGCTGCAAAAGGAGGTCACAGCCTGCAACGTACCCCAAGTTTTTGGAGAGAGACACTCCGCCGTTTCCTGGAGTTTAAACACTCACTTCCCTCAGCAAGACAGAGCATGCCTGAAGCGCGATGTCAGAAAGCCATTTGCCCATTTACCTTTCCGTTCCTCCCTCACTGCAGCTCTTTAAAGATTAAAAGAGCGTAACCCAGCCGCAAGGAAAGCGCAGCAAGAGCCCAGAACCTCCCCGCTGCACAGAATGGCCTGAGGCCCTGCAGACACCTCACCAAGGAGCAGGGGAACCTCCTCTCAGAGGAATCTCTTCACGCAGTGGGCAGAGGGAATCTCCTCACACAGGAATCCCCTTACACAGCAGGCAGAAGAATCTCCTTACAAAGCGGGAAGCAATTCCCTCTCGCAGGAATCTCCTCACACAGGAGGCAGAGGAGAATCCCCTCTCACAGGGATCCCCTCTCACAGGGATCCCCTCACACAGGGATCCCCTCACACAGGGATCCCCTCACACAGGGATCCCCTCACACAGGGATCCCCTCACACAGGAAGCAGAGAAGAAACCCTTCTCGCAGGAATCTCTTCACACACGCAGGCAGAGGAATCCTCTCACGCCCCCAGGCAGGGGAATCTCCTTACAAAGTGTGTAGGAATTCCTTCTCCCAGGAAACTCCTCACATAGCAGGCAGAAGAGAATCCCCTTTCCCAGGGCTCCGCCCCCTCACAGGGATGTCCTCTCACACCCCGGCAGGGGAATCTCTCCCCACGCCCCCAGGTGGGGGAACCCCCTCTAGCAGAGATCCCCTCAGGCACCCGACCCCGGGTCCCCGCAGCACCTGGCAGGAACCGGTTCCTCTAGTGTTGATGCCGACAACGGCCTCGCCACGGGGCCTGCTGGGAGTTGTAGTTCTGATACCGCGAAACCTGCTGGGAGTTGTAGTTCTTTTGCCACAGAACCTGCTGGGAGTTGTAGTTCACACTCAGCAGAGCCGCCACGTAGCTGGGCGGCGGAGACGGAGGCATGGAACTACAACTCCCAGCATGCTCAGCGCGCGGGCGGGGCCTGGGCCGGTGGCGCCGGGCGGCTCTGTGTTGGCGGCAGGTTTGGAATGGGAGGTGACTGTCGGAGCTTGGGAAGAGGGGAGATTCTTGTTGGAGCGGCCTGAGGGGCGAGCGACGCTGCCTGTGGGCGGCGAAGGGTCTGAGCTGTCGCGGTGAGGGTGTTTCGGGGCCGGGGGAGCGCTCGGGGAGTCAGCGGTGCGCGAGTTCTCGGTATGGGGGGAGTCTCAGGGCATCCCCCGTGCTGGGTCTCGTTTTGGGGGTTGTTCGGGGCGGGAGTGTCTTGGTTTGTGGGGGTCCTCGTTTTGGGGGTTCTCGGTTTTGGGGTGTCCCTGTGCGGAGTCTCAGTGAGTCCCCTGTGTGGGGTCTCGGCTTGGGGGCAGCCTCTCAATGCAAAGTCTCTGGATGCCTTAGTTTGGGGTGTCTTGGTTTGCAGGGGTCCTCGTTTTGGGGCTTCTCTGTTTTGGGGTGTCCCTGTGCGGGGTCTCAGTGAGTCCCCTGTGTGGGGTCTCGGCTTGGGGGCAGCCTCTCAATGCAAAGTCTCTGGATGCCTTAGTTTGGGGTGTCTTGGTTTGCGGGGGTCCTCGTTTTGGGGCTTCTCGGTTTTGGGGTGTCCTAGTGCGGGGTCTCTGAGCATCCCCGGTGCGGGGTTCATGGTTTGGTGGGGTCTCAGTGGGGTAAGGGTCTCAGTTTGGGGGTGTCCTCTCAATGCGGAGTCTTGAGGTGTCTTAGTTTGGGGTGTCTTAGTTTGTGGGGGTCCTTGTTTTGGGGGTTCTTGGTTTTGGTGTGTCCCGGTGCGGGGTCTCTGGGTGTCCCTGGGGTGGGGTTCACAGTGTGTGTGGGATCTCGGTGGGGGAGGGTTCTCGGTTTGGGACCTCTCTCAATGTGGGTCTCTGGGCGTCCTCTCAGTGTGTGTGTGTGTGTCTCAGTTTGGGGGTTCTCGGTTTTGAGGTGTCCTGGCGTGGGGTCTCGGTTTGGAAGCATCCTTTTAATGCGGGGTCTCTGGGTGTCCTCTCAATGTGTGTGTGGGTGTCTTGGTTTGGGAGGGATCCTCAGTTTGAGGGTTGTCAGTATAGGGTCTTAGTTTGTGGGATCCCAGTGCGGGAGGTCTCTGGGCATCCACGGTGCGGGGGTCTTGGTTTGGAGGGGTCTCTGTTTTGAGGTGCCTCGGTGCAGGGTCTTGGGGCGGAGGGGTCTTGATGCAGTGGTATTTCCCCAGGGTGGGGTCCCTGAGAGTCGTCTTGGTGCAGAGGTCCCTGGGTGTCCCCCAGTGTAAGGTGCCGGTGTGAGGGTCCCCGAGTGTCCCCCGGTGGAGGGTCTCAGGGCAGGGTCCTGGGGTGTCCCCCGGTGCAGGGTCTCAGTGCGGGGTCCCTGGGTGTCCCCCGGTGCAGGGTATCAGTGCGGAGGTCCCTGGGTGTCCCCTGGTGCACAGTCTCGGTGCAGGGGTCCCTGGGTGTCCCTCAGTGCGGGGTCCCTGGGCGTTTCGCTGGTGCAAGGTCTCAGTGCAGCCTGTGCAAGAGAAAGAAGGTTCTGGGCTTGGCACCTCGGCTCACTGGAGGAGCACAACTGTGCTATGTCCCCACTGGTGACCTTAGTGGAGGATCCCTTCATCCCTCTTCACCTTCCCAGGCCGGGTCAGCTTCAGCTCTGTCAGCTCTTTGGGTTGGCACAAAGGTGCCACTGCCCTTAGACTTTAGGGGCAGCTTTGAACTGGAAGGCATCCTTGGACAGGTTTCCAAAAGGTGACAGGAAAAATATCATGTGAGCACTCTTGGCTATGGAATTTACCTCTGCAGGAATCTATACCTCACTGGGAAACTTCCAGTGACTTCTCAAAAAGGAAGACAGTTGAAAAACAGTTTCTGGAGGGAATTTTGCTGTTTCTCCTAGTCATAGTTTCAGCCTTTGACTGCAAGTGTAAGCCCTTTTATAGTGAGGAGAATTAAGCAAGAGCTGGTTTGAACAGATCTCTTGGGAACAAGGAAGTTTTAAGTTATTTCCTGATTGGCAGGCCTGTTGAGCCTGGGCTGCTGTTGCCTGGCCTTTGTCCCCTGGTCCGCTGTGTTTCCTGCTGGTGCCACACCACACGCTCAGGCAGAGAATTTAAGCCTGGGAATAGTTTGAGGGAACAGGACTGAGTGGTCAGGCTCCTGCTGCCACATCATCATCACAGCAGTTCTGTCTCTCTTTCTTCCTAGATAAGGAAATTATTTGGGGGTTCTCCAAGAGAGACAAGATTTAGATTAGATATTAGGAAGAAATTTGTACTGTGAGGGTGGGGAGGCAGTGGCACAGGTTGCCCAGGGAAGCTGTGGCTGCCCCATTCCTGGAGGTGTCCGAGGCCAGGTCTGATGGCAGGGACACCTCCCACCAGACCAGGCTGCTCAAGGCCCCATCCAACCTGGTTTTGAACATCTCCAGGGACTGGGCATCCACAACTAATCTGGGCAACCTGTGCCAGTGGCTCACCACCCTCACTGTAAAGAATTTTTTTCTTCTATCTAAGCTAAATCTACCTTTTTTTGAGTTTATAGCCATTATTCCTTGTCATATCACTACATTTCTCTTTTGTTGCAGGCACTTTAAAAAATACCTGAATCCCTTTCTGTACTACTGAAGACACTTTTATAAACAACTTTATATTTGAGATAATATTAGCTACACTCAAATAAATAATAGTAAAAGTTGGATTATGTTGACTTCCTGCACAGGAAGTGTTTGTTACTAGTTGTCTGAATTGTTTCTGTTGCCTAGGCCAAAGTAGATTATGTCTTATTTCTATAAAAACATTAGGTTGTTTATAAGAGAGTAACTTTCATTTACTGGAATCTTTTATTGTATGTTTCTTATTTTGTTAATCTGCTTAATTTCTAGGTTCTAGAAGTAGGTAACCATCCACAGCGAATACCTGGAACTTTGGAAGGGTTACTATCCTAACACTACATAATGTAGTGTTGTTACATTAATGCTACATCAGGAAATAAATTGGAATACAATTTACAAGATGCCAACTGTTGAGGATCGGAGTGGTGAACAAAACTTCATTGTGCACTGGATGTCGGACACTTCCCGTGCTGGAGTGGTATTAGATCCTAGTTTTACCGGTTTGAAAATCAACAAAGAAAACTTACTATCTGGACATGAAAACATCACACCTTCCCCTCCTGAAGCGTTGCATTGTTCAGACAGCTGTTCTCTAAGCGATGACTCCTTGTGTGAAGAATCTTGCAGCTCTTGTGCATTTCAGCAATATCCCACCAAAACATCTTTTCCAGCAGTGGCACATAATGTAGAAACCTCTAAACCAGACTTTGTCCACGGGGAAATGGATGGTCAGACTAAAGCTGATCACAGTGACCCACTCTTACAAAAGCTTGAACAGGTAGAAGTTCTAGAATTTCTTGATGTACATCAGTTGAGATGCATTTTGTTCCTGCATATGATTTGTCATGCCTGGAAGTAAGCAAACTCTTTGCTACATGTAGAAGGCAGCAAGCCTAAAGAGCAAGTCCTAAATCACAGTTCTGTGCGCATAAAAATTGCTCTCCTCCTCATGATGTGCAGATGTTGAGTCTAACTTCCATTGTTTCCCACTGGCACAGGTTCCAGTTTAAAATGAAATTGCAGCCAGTGGCAGTGTATCTCGTTCTCAAAGTCTTTTTACCTGGAAAGGTGCACACAGTTTTACAATGTTCTGTTGTTTCTTTGCTTCAAGCTGTGGAAACTGGGTGCTGGTCATTAGTGGTAGTACTTCCCCATAGAATCCACAACATGTTCTTGTATCTATAGCATCTATAACATCTTGTGTTAGTTCTCAAAGTGGGGTTGTACACCCATATACCTGGCTCTGTTTGGATGAAGAGGGATGTTAGCATTGAATGGGATGAAGTATCCAAAACATTGGCACAGAAAGGCCTGGAATTACAATGCTCTGATGTTATGGGTTTTTTTGACCAGTACAGCCATGCCAATTAATCCACTGTAACCAGCTACATTCCCTCATAGCTCTGCCCAGTTGCTATTATATATTTAAGTTGTGTTAGCTGAAAGAATTTGGAGGCATCTTAATAGATCTTGCTGTTAAGGATTAAGAAGTCACTCACCTCCTTGTCTGCTTGCAGCTACCTCGGCTACAAATCCCCATGTCTGTTCACTCAAGTCTGCATAGGAGTCTCTAGAGTATAATTCCAGAGCTAATAAAAGTTTTCTCCTCTATTTTACATGATAGGAAAATATTTATTCACTTTTTCAGTATTGCCAGCAGTATTAAACTGCAGCTAAATGACATATTAGCTGGTTTAACAGTGTCTTAAGAGGAATTGTTAGGTCTCCTCTCTTAGAAAACAGTGGTCAAATCTATTATACTAATAGAAAAAAAATCTGGTGCTTGTAATGTTGAATGTGTAATAGTTTTGGTTGTATGAGATTTTTTTCAGTTTGGTTTTCTAAGGATATTGTTTTCAGAACAAGTACAAGTATGATTTCTTCAGCAAATTAAATGAAGGAATTGGAGGCTGAGGATCCAGATCATGTTAGTTTCTCCTTGCATAGTGCATCACTTCTGTTTTCACTGGAATCTTAAGGGATTACAAGGGAGATTCAGGGGCATTTTTTCCTACCTGTTGGATGATAGGTGTGCTCCAATTGTTGATCTGTGGAAGGATTTCATCAAGCCCTCCTGTCTTTCCTTTGGATGAGCTGAAACTAGCACATAGGTATGTGTTGGAGATGGAGAGATGGACATGGAGGCCCCACGATCCATTGCTGTGGTTTGGGAGAGTACAGAATGTCCTGCCCTCATACAGCTCTTGAGGCAGGGCCAGGGACTCCTGCTACACAAGAAAAAAGACTGGATTACCAGATTTAATCAGTATTTTATTTTCAGGCAGCTTCATGAGACTTAATGTTCTCTGATGCTTTTTTACCCCCTCTCTCGGTCCTTTTTATGAGAACTGTTTACTGTAACTGAGATCTTGAAGAGAGTGGAAACCCCCTCTCACACTTGCTCTAAAGCTTTAATGAAGTATTTAACAGTTTAATAAAAAAACAGCAGAGATATTAAAAGAGCAGAGTTTGAATGGTTTTGCCATGCAGTAGAAATGAGTGTTTTGATTCCTATTGTTTGCAGATCAATTAAAGACCAGTGGAAGTGTTAACTGAGCAAACTGGAAATAGCATGTGTGTTCACAGAAAGAAAAATTCTTAATTTCCTTCATGTTATGCTTACCTAGTGGAACATCTTTAAAACAAGGAATCCCCATTGTCTTGATGATGCTAATCCAGTAGTACCTTCTAAGTAAACCCAGCCTCTAATACATTTCTTTTTTTGTTTGAAAAGCTGAAGATACTGCAACAACAGAAACAGGAACAGCTAAAGAAACAACAGATGGAGCGACTTCAAAGGCTAATGGAAGAGCAGCAGAAGCTACTTAGCATGGTATCTGGCCAGACAGCCGTTCTTGGTAAGTTGAGAAAGCAAGTATATGATGTATCACAGAATCACAGAATAACCAGGTTGGAAGAGACCCACCGGATCGTTGAGTCCAACCATTCCCACCAATCCCTAAACCATGCCCCTAAGTACCTCATCCACCCTCACCTTAAACACCTCCAGGGACGGTGACTCAACCACCTCCCTGGGCAGACCGTTCCAATGCCTAACCACCCTCTCCGTGAAGAAATTTTTCCTTATCTCAAGCCTAAATCTCCCCTGGCTGAGCTTGAGGCCATTCCCTCTCGTCCTGTCCCCTGTCACTTGGGAGAAGTACTTTGAGTAAACCGAAGAATTTAATATTCCAGTTAAAATCTCAAAGTGTATTCAATGTTCTTCACCTTAAGACAACTTGATTAGTCTACTTGATTAGTCAAAGATAAATGCTGCATCGCTCCAGTGACAGAAAGCTGAGTGTTATTGTAGAAAGAATACTATCCTGTTCTTTTAAAATGCCAGCTGTAATTTTAACTTGATCAATGTGCTCAATGATGGGAGCACTTCTTTGAAAGAATGTATTGGAAATATAAAAGCCAGTGTAAAACAAACAGTTGTTTTCCATTCTGGTTAGCTGTTTATTACAATACTTTTGATTGCTTTAAGCTGTCAGTGTATCCAAATGAAATGGTCCATTCTTGTTTGTGCTTAAACAGCACAGATTTATTCGGGTGTTGAACTGAACTAGACAGGGGAACTGATCTATACTGAAAATGAAGCACCTGTAATGTCTATCTGCTTTCAGTCTCCTTTGCTGTGTGCAAAGGGAAGGAGTGGTGCTAGGCTGGAAAAAGCTTTTAGAATTGGGCAGGGGATTTTTCTCCTCTTGGCAGTATCATTTCAACCTGATTTCAATGATTATCTTTCCCCCTGCCTAGCTGAGAAAATGAATTTAGGGCTTAGCCCTAAGAGAGAAAAATCCAAATTACCTGATCACATAAGGATGGAGGCTGGGTGATTAATCATATCCTTCAGTGCCATTTCTTTTCTGCTGTAGAGCAGTTGGAATACAAATACAATGAAAAAGCGATTTTTAAAATTTTAATGTCAAGGCTTTACTCTAATGGCTGAAAATCAAAAGTCAAGACCTGGGCATTCAGTGACCTTAACAGCTTTACACCAATTGCCATCATCTGGGTATCAGAGTATCTTTGAAGACAGAGCTTGCGCTCTGATTGTTTCTCCACATACACAAGACTGTTTTTTTTACAAAAGTTAAACAACAAAAAAAGCACATCATCCTTGAAGAGCAGTCTTTCAGGAGTGTCTTCCTGTGGGAATCATAGAATGGTTTGAGTTGGAAGGGACCTTAAAGAGCATCCAGTTCCAACCCCCCTGCCACGGGCAGGGACACCTCCCACCAGACCAGGCTGCTCAAGGCCCCATCCAGCCTGGCCTTGAACACCTCCAGGGATGGGGCAGCCACAGCTTCCCTGGGCAACCTGTGCTAGTGCCTCACCACCCTCAGAGTGAAGAATTTCTTCCTAATGTATAATCTAAATCTTCCCCCTTCCAAAATAAAGCCGTTCTCCCTCGTTGTGTCACCTCATGCCCTCATAGAAAGTCCCTCCCCAGCTTTCCTGTAGCCCATTCCATGTACTGGAAGGCCGCTTCCAGAAACAGGATCTGGAGGTGCTGCTGAAAATGCAGAACTCTGAAAAAAAGAGGAAGACAGATGTATTACTGTTAGTCATTTACAGAAAGATAACTTGGTGTGTGGTGGGTTTTTTCCCTTCTGAGCATAAGTTTCTATTTGTTACTGTGAAGATGTAATGTTGGTTTATTTGATTTGTTGTTTTACTGACAATTAACAAACCTCAGAGTGTTCCTGTTGATGTCCATGTAAGTTTTGTTAAAAGCAGAAAGAGGAAAAAATACCCCAAATTCTTCTGTCTCTATGAAATGCTTGTTTGTTTTAGGAAAAAATATGATATTTATTGCTAAATATTATAAATTATAAAGACTGGGAAAACAGCAAATAATGACAGATATTGGATAGCTAAATTGTTTAGGCTGAACTATACCTACATTTTTATGTGGGAATAAAATGTGGAAAATAATTTCTCCAGGGATGCACAATGTCTTCAGACCAGCTGTGCTGTAAGAACAAGTAACTGAACTGGGCTTGGAAGTCAAGATGGGTTAACAAAGAGATCTCGTCATATGACAAAATTATTTCAACATCTGAGGCAATGCACTGGAATTCTTTCTTCTTCTTCTTCCTCCTTTTAGTTTTACGATTGGCACCAGCTGACTACTCTGCAGCTATGACTGAGAGAGTAGTTTTGGTTTTAATCCAGCAATTTAATGAGGTTGCTGAAAACCTGCAGAGGTTTGGGGGAAAAGGTCGGAGATTGCATTTCATCATAATTCCTACCAGCTTTAAAGCTTTTAATCACAGCCTTGGATGTAAAAAATACATTCATCTTAATTTATACACATATACATTGGAAACGGAAGCTCAATAAGAACAGCAGACATCTACATTTTTAAGCTGTAAATTAACCATAACAAAGAACATCAAAAATCAGAATGGGTTATTTAAGACCTGTGGAAAATGTTTTACACATAATTGGGTGTTCCTTTAAAATGAAAGCTGAAGGATTAATTTGGGAAAATCATAGGACTATTTTATGTAGGTTTTCAAGCTACATTACCATGAAGATACCTTCTGTTTTTAATCTGACTTGAATCCTGTTTGAAGTACAAACTGAAAACTGATTTGTTATTGGACAGGAAAAAAACACCTTCTATTAATTTTGTAGGAAGAAACATGTGGTGTCCAGAACAAAAGATGGAAACATCAGTGGAGACTGAAGATCGTGACATTGATCCTTTATGTGTGGAAAGTGCAGATCTCTCTGAAAATTCCAGTGGAGTAAAACATTTGTGGACTCCTAGAGAGGAAAGGTAGTTCAGACTATTATTATGTGGTTTTGATAACACAAGTTTGATTGAATTCTGAAACCTGATTGAAAGAGTCTGATATTCTCAATTTGTATGGCTTTCTCACCAAGGATTCTATTTTGCTGGGTGCTGTGGAGAACTGTAGTAAGAGAAGCTCTGTCTCAGAATGGCTTATGCTGTGAAAAATGTTGTGTATTGGCTGAAGAGGTGTGTGTAACCTGGCATAATCGTAGTTTAGAAGCACGTTTTAGTGTAGGCTTAGCATATAAGCAGTTATAATTACTGCTTCTAACTTGATTTATTACAACTTTCTATGCACTGTAATGTGGTGATAGAATTAATGTGAACAGGAGTGTAAGGCTGTGCGTTTTTATTTTATTACTGTGGTTATGTTTATTTAAACATCTGTATACAGCTAAGAACTAATAACAGTGCTTATGGCAGAAGCCTTCTCGCGTACAGAAAACCTTTGTTTATGGAGTTGATAAAATAGAAGTAGTGGCTGGTGTTTTAAAGCTCTGCCTTGTCTGCCAGGTCATCACAAAAGCAAGAAATACCTATTTCCAGACTGTGGTTAAGTTAGGCCCAGACAGCAAGTAAGCACCCACCCAGTTGCTTGCTCACTCTGTCCTCCAGGGCAGAATGGGAGAGGGTATCAGAGGAGCAAGTTCAAGAAAACGTGTAGGTTGAGATAAGAACAGCTTAATAAGTAAAGAGGGGACAAAAATCTGAGTGATGCAAAGGCAGTCACTCTCTACCTCTCAAGGAGACTGATGCCTCCTTGGGGTTTCTGAGCAATGGCTACTTTTGGAAGACCAAACCCTCAGCTTTTACTGCCAAATGTGATGTTTTATGGCATGGAATATGCCTTCGGTCATTCGGGGTCAGCTGTTTGGGCTGTGTCCCTTCTCAGCCTCTTGTCCATCCCCAGCCTCTCTGCCGGGGGCTGTGGGGCAGCATGAAAGCCAAAGAAAACTTTGGCGCCATGCAGGCAGTGTTCAGTAAAGCTGAAATCCGTATGTTACTGCTAGCAGAGATTTTGTTTCTCACAAAATCATAGAATCATTGAATCACATGGTTGGAAAAGACCTGTGAGACTCCAGCCGTACTTATCCACTACTGAACCATATCTCTAAGCACTTCATCTACCCATCTATTAAATACCTCCAGGGATGGTGACCCAACCACCTCCCTGGGCAGCTTCTGCCAGTGCCTAAGAACCATTTCGGTGAAGAAAATTTTCCTGATGACTAATCTGAACCTGTGCTGGTGCAGCTTGAGGCCACGGGTTCACAAAAGGCAGGTCTTGCCAAACTAACCTGATTGCCTTCTATGACAAAGTGACTCGGCTGCTCGACGAGGGAAAGGCTGTGGATGTATCTTCCTAGACCTCAGTAAAGCCTTTGACACAGTTTCTCACAGCATTTTGCTACGGAAACTGTCAGCCTCTGGCCTGGACAGGCGCACACTCTCCTGGGTGGAAAACTGGTTGGATGGCCGGGCCCAGAGAGTGGTGGGATATGGTGTTAAATCCAGCTGGAGGCCAGTTACAAGTGGGGTTCCCCAGGGCTCAGTGCTGGATCCAGCCCTGTTCAATGTCTTTATCAATGACCTGGATGAAGGCATCGAGTGCTCCCTTAGCAAGTTTGCAGACGACACTAAGCTGAGTGGAAGTGTGTATCTGCTGGAGGGTTGGGAGGCTCTGCAAAGGGATCTGAACAGGCTGGACCACTGGGCTGAGACCAATGGCATGAGGTTTAACACGGACAAATGCCGGGTCCTGCACTTGGGGCACAACAACCCTGTGCAGCTACAGACTAGGAGAAGCCTGTCTAGAAAGCTGCCTGGAGGAGAAGGATCTGGGGGTGTTGGTTGACAGCGACTGAACATGAGCCAGCAGTGTGCCCAGGTGGCCTAGAAGGCAGATGGCATCCTGGCTTGTATCAGAAAAAGCGTGACCAGCAGGTCCATGGAGGTTGTTCTCCTTCTGTCTCGGTGAGACTGCACCTCGAGTACTGTGTTCAGTTCTGGGCCCCTCACCACAAGAAGGATGTTGAGGCTCTGGAGCGAGTCCAGAGAAGAGCAACAAAGCTGGTGAAGGGACTGGAGAACAGGCCTTATGAGGAGCCTGTCCTTGTATTGAAGATGCTCCAGCCCTCTGATCATCTTTGTAGCCTCCTCTGGACCCTTCCCTGGAGGTGTTTAAGGCATGGGTGGGTGAGGTGCTAAGGGGCATGGTTTAGTGTTTGATAGGAATGGTTGGACTCGATGATCCGGTGGGTCTCTTCCAACCTGGTTATTCTATGATTCTATGATTTTTTGTCACCTGGGAGAAGAGACCAGCAACCACCTTGCTACAACCTCCTTTCAGGCAGTTGTAGACCGTGATAAAGTTTCCCCTCAGCCTCCAGGCTAAACAACCCCTGTTCCTACTGTTAAAACACATTTCTCATATTAACTTTGACATTTAATGACCAAAATATCTCTTAATTTGTCATCTTTTATGTAACTACATCTTAGATCTTTGAACAGCAGTGGTGTTAAACAGTTACTTTATATAGAAATGGAAGACTTGATTTTTTATTTTTAATTACACAAGGCCTATTAAAGCTGCGATGCAGGAGAAGAAACAGACATTTGAAGAATTCCTGGAAGAACAGATAAAGCTAGAAGAGCAGCGTCTGGCGCAAACCCAAAAGTTACAGGTTATTTATTTAATTTTTTAAACTTTATTGTTCTTAATTATATTGTGCCAAGATGCTATAGGTGCTTTAAAAGTATGAGGAAGATTCTAGCATCAAAAGCTAACACTGAATGCAATATTCGCATTACTAAAAATAAAACAATCAGGCCCTAATATTTCACTTTTTGGAGGTACCTTTAGAAATCCAGTAGAAATGCGCTATATAAATTTGTACTTGTATGTGGGCTTTATTTGAAGAAATCTTCAAACTGTGGAAGGGGCTTCTTAATGTTTTGCCTTTTACTTTTTCCTACCCCTTTTCAGGAGCCAAGTGGATCAGCCATTCAAAAACCAGTCATCAAACGACCGTTTCTGAAAAGAGGAGAAGGCTTAAGCAGATTCACTAATGCCAAATCTAAAATTACAAAACTTGGAGAAAACACTCCAACTCTTCAGCAAAGGGCTTCAGATGACAGAAATGGTATTAAAGTGGACAGAAGGGCTTCAGATGACAGAAATGTTATTAAACTGGACAGATCACAAATACAGAAGAAAACTCTGTGTCCTGGCAAAGAACTGGTTTCTGAGAACTCTTTTGCACCATATAAAAAATATAACCACCCTGCTAAAGCAAAACCTTGTCTTATTCAGAAGACCCTGGTACTCAGGAATCACAATGGAAAAAATATCTCACCGTTAGAAACAAGATTGCAACCAAGAAAAAATCCTAATGGGCAGAGGAGAGATTCTTTCCCATCAGAAATTAACAACAAAGTAGAAAATAAAGAGAACGTAATAGAATGTGCTAAGTCTAATGCTGGCAAAACTGTGAACAAATTACCTGCTGCAGAAAAGCTTCGGTTGCCTCATGAGCTGGCCAGTGCTTTCCCTAATTCTAAAAGTCCTGTAGGTCACCCTGTAGAAGATCCAGAACCGTCTTTTGAAGTTTCATTTCAGAACAAGCTGGAAAACTGGGAAAAAGAAAAAGACAAAGAGAATCTTGAATTAGATGAATTTTTGTTTCTAGAACAAGCTGCAGATGAAATATCTTTCTCAAGTAATTCCTCGTTTGTGCAAAGAATCTTAGATCATGATCGGCAAACTTTAAAAGGCCGTAGAATGTCTTCTACTCCTGTCAAGGCAAAAGATCAGCAAGTAACGGCACTGGCTGTTGAACTTGCAAATAAGAGAAATAAAAAGGCAGATTGTACAATGCAAGGAAATCTAAATGATAGGGCAGTTATGCACACAGTCTCAAATTCAGGAGCAGGTTTTAGAATGAAGGATCCATTGAATAAAATGGACAGTGTAATATTTCCAGATTCTTCCACAACAACAGCTCCTGCTTTAAAAAGTAATCAATGGATTGTAAATGAAGATAAGGGTGAGGACACTGGTGAGACTACTACAGATTCTGAGAGTGAATTTGAGACCACATTAAAGCATGAAAATGAAGATGCTAAGACATCCTTTATGAACCGTGGAGAAAGTAATCCAGAATTTCTTGATTATGGGGTTTCTGTTACAGACAACAACAAAGAAAGCAGAAATGGAGATGCCGACCTTGGCTTGTCAGACAAGGATTGCAGTGCCCTGTCGAAGCAAAATATTGGAAAGGCTTCAGACCATCAGAGAAGCGTGTCTTGTATAAGTAGGAGTAAGTTTGAATTTGATGATGAAAGAACATGGAGTGATCTTGATGAACATTATAATAACAGTGACTTACCTGAAAAATATACTGAAATACCTCTACAGATGGATTTTTCCAGTCAGAATGATACAACTGTCCTAGATAAAGCAATAAAGAGAAAAGTTGCCTCAAAGAGGGGAGATGAAGTGTCCAAGGAGTCCGCAGTGGACAGTGATTCAAACGAACGTCCTGTATCAAACCTGATGATGAAGCTGTTTCCTTCCCTGAAACCAAAACAGAAGGTGGGCTGTCATTTGGAGCGTGAAATCAAATCAAATGTGGAACAGGAACCAGGAGGCGAGAGAACAGCAACTGGTAGGAAATGCTGAAGAAGACATGTATTACAAATCTTTCCTTCTAACACTTGAGCTGCAACGTGATGTGACACCAAAGGGTGCAAGCACAGACTTCTGCGGGGAATGACCCTGTTCTCATCTTTCATTTCTCCTGGTTGCTTGTCTGATGTCAGATCTAACAACTCTGCAGTTGTAGAATGAGTACAGTCAGTGGAATTTTTTTTTCTGGAGGCTAGTTTTCTGTTGGACCAGTTGATAGAATGAACCTGGAGCTGCTTGAGCACTGTTGAAATCAAGGAGGGGGTTCAAGGCATGCTGAAAATGAAGTGGTACTTCCCTTTCTAGTGACAGTGTGCATTTACACCACGGCAGGGTAATGCTGTGCGCTGTTAGGTTAGCTTGTTCCTCTTACAAAATGAGGAGGTAGCAGACCTGTGTTTTCTGACAGTAATATAGTATCTAGAGAATTCATGTGGAATATGGGAAACGTGGATTCATTTTTATATATATATATATATATATACACACACAAGTCATAGAGTTGGAAGGGACCCACAAGGATCGTCGAGTCCAACTCCTGTCCCTGCATAAGACAACCCCAGCATTTACACCAAGTGTCTGAAGGCATTGTCCAAATCATCAGGCCTGGTGCCATGACTGCTTCCCTGGGGAGTTATTCCAGTGGTTCACCACCCTCTGGGTGAAGAACCTTGTCCTAATATCCAACCTAACCCTCCCCTGGCGCATCTTCCTGTCGTTCCCCCAGGTCCTATCATTGGACACCAGATAGATCAGATCAGTGCTCCCTCCTGCCTCCCCTTGTGAGGAAGCTGTAGCTTGTGATGAGATCTCCCCTCAGTCTCCTCTAGGCTCAGTCGCTTTGCTCAAGTTGATTTGGACCATGTGGTTATAATTTGGGGAAGGATTGCCTCATAAAGCTCCCGTGGAAGCTGTTGCATTTATGCAAGACCATAAAGAATGCAGTCGCTCAGTGAAACCAGGATGGCGTAGCCTGGTGTTTAGATCACTCTGTAAGGTGGCAAGATCTTGGTTTCAAACTCTGCTCCAGTGAATGCTTTGTATTTTGTTGAAAGCTGCTACTCCTGCTTCATGTTTTATAGAGAATTGATTTTGCAGTGTTGTCTAAAGATGCTGCTAGGCGGTGTTTGCAGGATAGGGCTAGGGGTTTTTTAACTGAATCTCAGCATTTAAGGGTAAATGAGGCAACTGCCTACACTGCAACAGCATTATTTAAGCTCTTCTCTTGCATACCCAGAAATGGAATATTAAACCCCTGGGAGTGTCAAGCAGTGACTGAACAGGAAACTGGAATGGCAGTAAAGTCCACAAATCCTGTTATTGGCTTCTGCAACAGACTTCGCATCAGCGATGGCTGTGAACAGGCTTTATGAAGCTTTTCCAAGTTTTATTCACCATAAACTTTCCTGCTTGATGCTTGGCCCTTAAACCTTTGTTTAATTTCTCTAGCTTGACATGAAACCCCTCACATTCCTATTCCTAATATGTATTTAGTTCTACAAAGATTGTATACTCAGTATTTGAGGTAGTTGAGTAAATACAACAGAGTGCTTTAAAATGTCGCTTCTGTGTTATTTGAATAGTAGAAATATTTTGCAGTACTTCTATTTTGTATCTAAACCAGTATCACTTGATTTTCTTTTTTAAACTGGTGTGAAATAATTGTCTACTTCACTCTTGCTGCCTCTTGCTTAACTTGCATCTGACTGTTCTTTGACAGGAAACACTGTTCCATCCCAGGTACTGAGAGAGAAACTTGTTGAATTGGAAACTGAAATAGAGAGATTCAGAGCTGAAAACGCAACTCTAACTAAACTCCGTGAGGAAAGAGAGCGTGCCTTGGCCAATATCAGGTAGGCTGAAAAATTTTAGTGCATTCACTAACGTAGTAGGTTCCAGACTATAGTAATGTCCCATTGCACAGGTAAATAATAGGGTGTTTTTCAGTTACAGCGGAGACACAGGTCAAGGAACGGGTTGTTGCTCAGTGTATGTATTAAACTAATTATTACTTACATACAAATTACAGTCTTAAGAATCCCTGCTAGTTTAATATGATATCCTTAAAGGCAAGAGAGATTCCTCCTAGGACAATTTTGTTTTGAGTGATAACACAGTCCTAAATTGGTCCTGCAAAACCAATCTTCATGCATACATGACTGATGCTGCACTGTTGGAAAGGAAAATATTTTCGTTGGAACTGGGGCACTTGACATGCAGAGGAGAATAATTATCTCTGGTGACTCAAATGTGACGCACCTATACCTACCAATGTCACTTTTGTTTGCAAACAGCATCATGTTGTTAAATGTTTTATTTGTGACCTCCTGCTGTTGGTAGATTCTTTTTTCTAGTACTTTTGAGGGAATGGTGTTCTACTGCTTTAAAGAGTGTTGGAAGATTTTAGCCAAAGCTTTTTTAAATTCAGTATAAAGACCTGATCTAGTGGGAGGTGTCCCTGCCCATGGCAGGGGGGTTGGAGCTGGATGATCTTTCAGGTCCCTTCCAACCCAAACCATTTTATGATTCTCGGGGGTAACAGAGGCTTGATTGGAATCAATAAGCACAAAATTCAGTCTTCATTTTCTTTCTTAAAATCCCGATTTGAAGTTGTTTTGGCCTAAATCGACAACTCTGCTTTGTAATTGTAGGAAAGAAATTGCAGACTTTCAGCAGCAGAAGGCCCAAGAACTGGCTGAAATAGAAGAATACAAGAAAAAGGAAATGAAAAAATTGCAGAAGGAGCGTCGAGTTTTTGAAAAATACACCACAGAAGCCAGAGCAATTCCAGATAAAAAAGAACGTGATGAAATTCTGGTATACAAATGTTATTCTAGTCTATGCAGAAACACTTTAATTTAAAGGCAGTCGAGAACTAAATTCTAGGTTAATTGAAAGGTTGCCAGTGATTTCAAGATGGGAGCTGTTGGTAGACATGACCTAATTGAGGAAGGAACTACAGGCTTCACAGTGTGGTTTGGTAGTTTTAAGGCAAAACCCCCTGATGAGGAAATCTTTTTGTTAATTTCCCTATGAAAAACTGCTCCTGAGCATGGCAAAATGATCTTCAACTTTGATACAAAATTGCTGTAGTTAATATTATGTTATAAGGTTTTACGCATGGTAGTGGATCCAAGTGCAAACCAGAACTGTACTTGTACTATTCTGTCTGTAACTGTTGCACAGTGAATGTAGTCATCTACAATTTTGTTATTACTTGTGGGTCCTCAGCTGTAACAGATGAAGAAACAAGATCTGTTTGTTCCTTGTCACGATGTCTGGCACATGAGATTTACAGACAAGTTGTATTAAACACTGCACAGGCATTTCCCTCCTTCTTGGCTACAGATTTTCCTTACGTAACTTCAACAGATTGCAGCAGTGCTTGCTAAACTAGTTACGCAGATTCAAATGTGTTTTATGTGATTGCATCCTCCCTGTTTTCCTGTGCCAGGATTTTTGAAGGGTCCTCTCAAAGGAAGCATTAAAGATTTCATATTTCTGCCTCAGGTGTATTTGTGCTGGATAATTTTGAAGTGTAAATGATACCAAAAGGGCAATAAAAATACTTCCTGTGATCGAAGCTGAGCCTATAAAGTTGCTAAAGTAAATAATATCTTTTTTTGGGGAAGAAAATTTCTCCTGCCTTTCACCCTCTGTGCCATCAGGCTGATTTTTCTGCTTGTATTTCTGTTAGAAAACTAAAATCTTAATATATTAAAAGCTTTTTAACTTATAAACGTGCATTTTTCTAAGGCTTTAAAACAGCAGATTGTGGAGTTACAGGAAGATTTAAAACGAAAAGAGGCAAAATGGTCAATGACCCATCGACGCCTGAAAGACCAAATAGAAGTTTTAGTAAATGAGAATATGGAGCTAAAAGAGGAAGTCAAAATTATGGAGAAGTTTCGTCTAGAAGCCTGGAAGAAAGCAGAAGCTGCTGGAAGCAAGAGGAAAATAGAAAATTCTGGGATGACTCTAAGAAGAGCAGAATGTGTAAGTTATTAATCTTGGTTTTTTTTAAATTCATCCTTGTGAGTACTCTTGAGTTTTGGATCATAAACTTGGAATTCAGTAGCTACAACTTAGATATTTACTTTGAATTTACTAATCCTGGGTCTCTGCTATTGATGATAAGATACTGAATATCATTAACATTGCATTGTCTCCAACTGTCAATGTTCACAAGGTGCAGCATTCATTCTGTTGAGGAACTCATCTTAGAAATACAAAATAAACCAGTTGTAAGAGAAAAATCATAGATGGGATCTAACCCGTGAACGTTTGCACCTTAAGTATCAGCCATGCAAACCAGGCAGTTCACCATTATATTTGTTTTGAAACTGTAACTGTTATTGCTTGCACCAAATTAACATTCTGCAGTTGTTGGCAGTGAGGCAGCAGAGGAGGAGTTCCAAAATGTATCTTGGGCTGCATCACACAAGCCCTTCTGCTGATTAAACCTCAAAAATGTATTGTTGTGCAGAAAGCTTCCAGTATATTTCATGTCAAAGGATCATAGAATGGTTTGGGTTGGAAGGGACCTTAAAGAGCATCCAGTTCCAACCCCCCTGCCACAGGCAGGGACACCTCCCACCAGCCCAGGCTGCCCAAGGCCCCATCCAACCTGGCCTTGAACATCTCCAGGGATGGGGCAGCCACAGCTTCCCTGGGCAACCTGTGCCAGCGCCTCACCACCTACACATTGTGCATAAATTGTGTTGCCACTGCATGAACAGTTACAAATAAATGTCACATAAGCTACAAATAACTTCTTTTCTTTCAGTGTCTACCAACTAGAGGCCTGAAAAATCAGACTGCATCTCTGCTTCCTCTGGTACAGAAGTGCAGCAAGATAAATGGTGAAAGTTTTTCACAGGCAAAAGGTATAAATGTTTGTTTCATCAGGGAATTCTGCTAAGTCTTCAAAAGATTATCAGTGTGGATTTTTGCTTTTCTTAAAAAGTCCATCACCACCTCAAAAGCAGATAGACAAGAGTTGTAAGGGGCTTGAGTGTATGGATAAATACGTTTCAGTGTAAGAATTTGGAGAAAGCTGTGATGGGACCATTCTGGTCATGTTTGGTGCTCTGGAGAATACCAGAAGCTGTGTTCTGTGATCCAAAACGGCCTTCATCCTTTATGTTCTCCAAGCTGTGGGTGTTAGTATTCAGGACTACGGTGTCTCTTCAGAACCTTGTTATCAGGATCTGTAATTGTAAGGCAACGCTGCAGCCGATGTTCTTTGTTCACAGTTAGGAGCAAATTCTATTGGCAGCTACGCCAACAGTAACCAGAGGGTACATTGTTGACACCTCTAGCAGCTCAAACATACACTAGGAGTTTGGAGCATGTTGCAGAATTTGAAGCCCTTGTTGGTTTTATGTTGGTCATCTTTCTGGCATGCTAGGAGAGATACAGGAAAAGTGTGCCAATCCATTCTGTTAAAAGGCCATGTTACTCTTCCTTTATTGATTATAAGGCATAACTAATAATGTACTTTAGATCCTTAGGGGTAAACCCATTTGTAAATCTACAGAAATTAAATAGGTGACAATGTGCAAGTACCATGCCTGTTGCAAGTGATTTTTCAGTTGTGGCTACTTGTTGACGTGTGAAGCAACAACGTACCTGACGAAGCTGCCTTATGCTGATTCTTTTTATAACTATCCTGCCTTCAGTTTCTACTGCGTTTATACAGAGGTGTTCGGTATAACTTGGCCTCTTATGTAACAATTAACCTGCACTTTAATTTTATTGTCCCTATTAGCTTTATTATACATCCAAAGGGCCTACAAGGGGTCTGTTATACATATAAGGGACCTACAAGAAAGCTGGGGAGGGGCTGTTTACAAAGGCTTCTAGTGATAGGACTAGGGGCAATGGGTATAAACTGGAGAGGGGCAGATTTAGACTAGACATAAGGAAGAATTTCTTCACAATAAGAATGGTGAGATACTGGCACAGGCTGCCCAGGGAAGCTGTGGCTGCCCCATGCCTGGAGGTCTTCAAGCCTTGGGCAGCCTGGTCTGGTGGGAGGTGTCCCTGCCCATGGCAGGAGAGTTGGAACTGGATGCTCTTTAAGGTCCCTTCCAACTCAGACTATTCTATGATTCTGTATCTGAGTAGGAAAGCTTTCTAGAACACCCGCCTCAGCACCTGCCGGTGACAGGAGCAACTCTGAGACAATGCCGGCACTAGAAGATTCTTCTAGGACTTCTGCAGTAGTAAGTCTTATATCTCGATTTGTTTTTTTAAGGAGGAAAGGGAAACCCAAAAAGAAACAAACTATAGTTACTTGCACTTACATGAGCATCTGGAAGGTGATTGGTGGAGCTGTGACTCAACTGCTGTGCTCTTCACCTGCAATTTTATTGTCTTACCAGAAAATGGTTAGGTGTTAGTCAGTGCAGGATGTTTTCCATGTGTCCACTACCTGCAGCATTCTTTGTCTGAGAAAAGAAAATTAAATAACAATTTCCTGCTCCCTTGAGTTTTGCAAAACGTTTTGCCTTTCTGAAGGAGAAGAAAAAGATAGATGTTTATATACTTCATGGGCAAGAATCATGCAAACAGGTCAATTAATCCTTACATTAATTGTTGTAGGTAGCATTCAGATGTTCATTTCATTTCATACCTCAATATGGATGGCTTAAGGCAACTGAGCAGTAGGCTGCAACACAGCACTGAATCCCACTTTAATCTAGACTACAGGCAATTATCGTGGAGTCTCAGTTTGTCTTAACCACTTGAATTACACTGGGAGGTGCATAAAACCCAGATTGTGTTTATACCTTCCTATACTTGTCCTCCTCCTTTCATGCTCCTTGTTTCCTAAAATACCTGTTAGCCTAGGAAAAAGAAACATGTTGAAAGACAAAGCTTGATTTCAGTTTATGCTCAATTACTGTTGTCATTTCAGGACACCTCTCCTAATGAAGCTCCTGTGTCGCTGCCATCTGGAGCTGTAGATCTAGAAAGTGACGAGGTAGAGAGAGAAACTGCTTATCCTGATGGAAAGGTAAAATGAGAGCTCGGTGCTCACAGGCTGTTGAGAAAAATGAATGAGAATTTGAGTGTGATGGCTCAGTACTGAGCTCTCTAACATTTTCCTTAGGTTGAAAAGGTTTTGAAAAATGGCTGTCACCTCATATTTTTCCCCAATGGGACGTGGAAAAAGGTGGATTCTGATGGGAAGACCATAACTATAACCTTCTTCAATGGGGACGTGAAGCAGATCATGCCTGATCAAACAGTGGTGGGTCTCTTGCATCTTCGGTACTTTGTTACAAATACTTCTTTTTGTGCACGTGTACACACACAGAGATAAATTTTCTCATGACTTACAGTAAATCTGAACTGTTTTCTGCAGATTTACTATTACGCTGATGCTAAGATAACCCACACCACGTACGCTGATGGCTTAGAGGTCTTGCAGTTTTCAAATGGACAAATAGGTAAAGAAATCATGCAGCCCAAACACCCCTCCAAACTGCTGCCCATACACATTCCTGTATTTACATAATAGACATACTGTCTCAAAATACATTTCAGAGAAGCATTATCCTGATGGCAAGAAAGAAATTATTTTCCCTGATCAAACTATTAAAAATTTATTTACGGATGGGCAAGAGGAAAGTATCTTACCCGACGGTACCATCCTCCGTGTTCAGCGGTAAGCATTGCCTCTCTGGGTGATGGGAAAGGAGCAGTTGGGGTTCCCTGATGGCAGCAGGAAGTGGTGACTTCTGCTTCTAGCAGTTTCCATTGGAATATACTGTACTGGGAATGGGTGTTTGAAATGTCAGAGGACTTGGTAGCTTGGTGGAGACAGAAAAACTGAATGCTTGTGTGTCTTTCCTCATCCCCTGTCCCTGAGAGATCATGGAATCATAGAATCACTAGGTTGGAAAGACCTTTAAGATCACCAGCCAGCTGTACCTGTACTAAATCATCTCTCTATGCACTTCATGTATACTTGTCTTTTAAATGACTCCAGGGATGGGGACTCAACCACCTCCCGGGGCAGCCTCTGCCAGTGCTTGATAGCCCTTTTCATAGAATCACCAGGTTGGAAAAGACCCACCGGATCATCAAGTCCAACCATTCCTATCAAAGACTAAACCATGCCCCTTCGCACCTCATCCACCCGTCCCTTAAACCCCTTCAGGGAAGGTGACTCAAACCCCTCCCTGGGCAGCCTGTTCCAGTGCCCAATGACCCTTTCTGTGAAAAATTTTTCCTAATGTTCAGCCTGAACCTCCCCTGGCAGAGCTTGTGGCCATTTCCTCTTGTCCTGTCCCCTGTCACTTGGGAGAAGAGCCCAGCTGCCTCCTCTCCACAACCTCCCCTCAGGTAGTTGTAGAGAGCAATGAGGTCTCCCCTCAGCCTCCTCTTCTCCAGGCTGAACAACAGGCTTTTGATGAAGTTTTTTCTGATGTCCAAACTGAACCTCCTCTGGCACAACTTGAGGTCATTCCCTCTCATCCTATTACCTGTCACTTGGGAGAAGAGACAAACACCCACCTCCCCACACCCTCTTTTCAGCATTGCAGACAGTGATAAGGTCTCAAGGAGATGAAATCTTTCATCTTGGTGCAGCAAGCAGGTCTGACATCCACACTGCCAGCACTCCTTAAGAGTGCTTTCATTTTTCTTGGACCATGGCAGCAGCAGCCAGTGCAGAGGATGCACGGTAGAGGCTCTCAAGTAGAGAAGCTCTGTCAGTTTTGCAGAAATGGTTTTTTGAGTATCAATTAGCTGGGTTGATATTTAAGAAAATAGGCATTTCACAAGTACTGTATTCTTAAAAATTATTCCTTTGTTTAGGCTTGAGCGTTTAGTGATGCTTGAGCCTCTATAGAGTCCTTAGAAAGTTTTGGTTTTAAAAATACTTGTATGCATTTATTTAATGCAGAGATGGAAGCAAAACTATCGAGTTCAATAATGGCCAGAGGGAATTACATACATCAGAGTTCAAGAGACGGGAGTATCCGGATGGTACGGTCAAGACTGTGTATGTGAATGGACAGCAGGAGACAAAGTACGTCTCTGGGCGAGTAAGAGTCAAGGACAAGGATGGGAATGTTATCATGGACACAAAGTTGTAGGTGATGTAAAAACTGTTGGAAATTTTAGTGTATTTGACAAAAATAATGTACATTGCTGTAAGCAGGAGAACCCCCTTTGAGCTTGCTGTGTAAATATTGTTTATAGTTTTCCTGAAATAAATTTATTTTTCAGTGGCTGTTTCAGACATTTTTCTATGGTTTTTTTTTATTTTTCTATTTCTGCTTCGAAACTGCAGGTTATTGATCTGATTCTCTCAGCTGTAATTTAAAGGGAGGATTTTTTTATAAATCCTCATCTGTCTGATGAATTTTCACTAATGGCTGCAGAGTGCCTTACTGCTTAGGCATCGAAGAAATAGATTCTTCAGTTCAAGGTAAGAAGTTGTGCTGTTGGAACCGCTGCTGGGGTGAAATACAGAAAGTAGCCAGATTTAAGAGAATCACAGAATAGTTTTGTTGGAAGGGACGTTATCATCCAGTTCCAACTCCTCTGCCATGAGCAGGGACACATCCCACCAGATCAGGCTGCTCAAGGCCCCATCCAAACTGGCCTTGAACTTCTCCAGGGATGGAGTAGCCACAGCTTCCCTGGGCAACCTGCGCCAGTGTCTCTCCCCACCTTTACTTTACTGGAAGGCTCCTATAAGGTTTCCTCAGAGCCTTCTCTTCTCCGGGCTAACAACCCCAAATCTCTAAGCCTGTCCTCACAGCAGAGATGCTTCAGCCCTTGGATCATCCTCGTGACCCCCTCTGGACCCAATCCTCCAGTTCCATATCCTTCTCATGTTGGGGATTCCAGAGCTGGACACAGTACTCCATGTAGGGTCTCATGAGAGTGGAGTAGAGGAGAATCACCTCCCTTGACCTACTGGCCATGCTTATTTTGATGCTATATACTTATTAGATAAGACTAAACAAATCACAACATTCCTTTTCGGTTAGCCGTAGGCTATTTCTCCTTGATCGTCATCTTTTTAATTCATCACTCAGTGAGGAGGCAATGGCCTTAGCTGACCCAAAGTATATTCTGTAAACTGCTCACCTGTACCGATAGGATTAGTGCAGGTGAGCCTAGAGGCCAGGATACTTCCCCAACTACTTAGAACTGTGGGAGGAAACGCCAGAAGTCATCTCATCCCATCCTTCCACCCAAGCAGCATTTTTAAGCTGACTTGTCTTCAAATTCTGCAGTATCTACAGGCAGGGTAGTACTGCTGGAGTGTCTGCTCTAATTCTGTGCCAGTGGGTGCTGAAAAAAGAAAACAATTTTCTTCCCCATGTCCTCTCCCCCCCCACATTCTCCTCAGTCAAAGCAAGCTCTGTAGGTGCTGTGCCTGTGCCCTTTTTGACTCAAGGAGTAAATCAACTTGCACTGGTGGCAACTGCGTGTTCACTTACAGCCAGAAATTGCTTGTGGGGGGAAAGGGAGGTCCCAGCAATGTTAAACAGCAGCTCTTGCGCAACTCTGGGCTAAGGCCCGTTCACAATGATTGATAAGTAAGCTTTTTTGCTGTATGTGGAAGCTTTTTTAAATGAAAACAAGGGAAGAAACACATTTTGAAGACAGCAGACAACAGCTCTAGAGGGGATTTGCAGGAGCTTATAAGCACATGTCTAATTAATACTACACTTTGTACTGTAACTGTGAAAGGACTCGTCCACTGCTCGCATCAACAGCCAAGTGACCCCCAGAGTGGACACTTGCTCTTAAGTGAGTGGGAGGGAAGAGACATAAAGCTCTGTGTGTGTGTGTGCAAAACCATGGGACAAAGAGAAACACAGAAGGCTCCCTCTGAATATCTAGGGACCTTTCTCCTGTAAGGGCAACTGAATACAGGAACTGGTTGCCCAGAGAGGTTGTAGAGTCTATACCGTGCATGTTTTTTCCTTGATAATCTAGACAAAATTCTCTAGGGGGAGACCGAGAGGGGCTGAGCTTTAAATGTAAAGGATAGACTGCATTAGTATGAGAGGCATCCCAAGAAACCTTCTATAGTGTAGCAGTAAAGGAAAACAAGCTTTCCAATGCACGGTGAGCAAACTCCTATTTATTCCAACACTCTAGAACGAAGAGTGCGGGAAGGAGGTGCAAGGACAACCCAAAACGCAACAGTTATGCTCAAACAGCAAACAATAACACCCACAGCAACAATGCAAACATGTTCCAGAACAACAACAGTAACACTCCGCCATCCCCAGCTGTTCACTTCCAATTGCAGACTCTGTTAGGGGAGAAATCTGTCACCAAATACGCCTGAAACATAAACAACAGTTACATCATAAGTGATGAACTATCTGCCCTCCAAGTCTTTAATACAATAACACAAAAAGCATGCCCAGCATCAGCTTTGTATCTACTTTGTATTTCTACTTTTATGATAAGGACATTGCAGAGCAATACCTAGGGCTCTAAGGTCAAAAGACTGAGATGTGACTACAGAGTTTCACCATTTCAAAAGTATTTTAACAACAGCTATAAAAAAATCAATTAGGAAAGCGCTTATTAAATGGGAGGAAAATGTCTACTTAGCATGGAGTTGGCCAAGACATTTGAAACTCCCAGTCTCCAGTATTCTCTCTAGACAACATCCTGTAAGGCTTTTAATGCAAGTATTTCCATGTTTTATGAGATGTATGAATATCCATGTTTTGTTATGGATCCCTCTGAGATTAACTGGCACAAGAATGAAAATGAGGAAATCCAATGTTGATTGTTTGGGCAGAGTAAGCTGCCACACAGCATGGTTCCTTCTCTAGTCACCAGCAGCAAAAGCTCATTTTTTGTGCTGCCTTAGGGCTCTGTTTCAGTCCCTGTTAGTTCTTAAAGCTGTGCTGGGGACTTCAGTAACGTGTACATAAGAGATACATAATTTAATAGCGTTTTATTTTAATATACTAGTGGAAGTGTGGACAGCAGGGACTTGAAGAAAATAAATTCTAGTTGTCGATATGACCAACAGCCTAAAACTTCTGAACTCATACCTCCGCAACAGTATGAATTTGTAGCTCATGTTCATCATACTCACGTGTTACTCATCCAGTTCTGCAAGTCCCATTTCTATCAGTTTTGTATGAACTAGATTTTTCTCATCATCATACAAATAAATGATGATCTTTGGTGAAAGAGCCTGAAAAGCAGAAGTTAACAGATTTAAATCTCAAGCTGACCAATAGTCAACAGTTGTGTTACTGGCTATACTCACTGCCTAAATGGAACTGTGAACATACATGGAATATTTCTGGCTTTAAGTAAAGGCAACTGGTTTTAAAAACAGGAGTGCCCACAAACTTTTCGTCTGCAGGACTCAAATGCGTAGCACATGATTTTCTCTCTTCATCAGCATCCCTTCATGGTAAATGGTTCACTATTTTAGATTAAATTATGGGGGTTCACAGTAAAACACTTGGAATGCTTTTAAGAATTTTAGGCTGATCAAGAACTAGGAATAAAAAAAAATTAAGTTTCTCACAAGAATGCAAGCAGAGAGCTGCTTTCCTTCGACACAATCTATCATGGCCCACAGTGCTTCCTCGCTCCATTGGGGGGCATAAGGAATTCTTTTCATGTTTTTGTCATTTAAAGCAGGTTTAAATCCAGCCAGCACAACGTGCACTACCTCAACGGGATATTTCAGCACTTCATAAGGCATCTGACGCAACCTGAAACAAATAAAAAAAAAAAACATTTGCCTGCAAGGGCAACGAAGCTGGTGAAGGGGCTGGAAAACAAGTCTTGGGTGGAGCGGCTAAGGGAACTGGGGCTGTTCAACCTGGAGAAAAGGAGGCAGAGGGGGGGAACTTATTACTGCCTACAACCACCTGAGAGGAGATTGTAGTGAAGTGGGTGTTGGTCTCTTCATCCAAGAGATGGGTCATAAGACAGAATGGCCTCAAGTTGCACAAGGGGAGGGTCAGATTGGACATTAGGAAAAATTTCTTCACTGAAAGGTTTCTCAGGGACCGGCAGAGGCTGCCCAGGGAGTGGTTGTGTCACCATCCCTGGAGGTGTTTAAAAGACAGGTAGATGATGTGCTTAGGGATATGACTTTGTAGTGGACCAATGCGTTTGGGCTGATGATCTCAAAGGTCTTTTCCAACGTAGTGATTCTGCGATTCTAAAAATCCACCTGTCAAGCTAATCTGGGCATAAGGATCATGCATGAAATTTATGGTGGAAAATGGAATCAGAGTCCCTGCTCCACAACAAAGTGGCATCAGATCCAACAATTCCTCTGGCAGGGCTTGGCCATCTGAAGAACTTCAGCACAGCAACTGGCAAGAAGCAGGCTGGTAATGCACAGACCCCTAGGGTCATCAGGCATGCTGGCTCCACATTACAGTGCCTGGGGAGAAGGCTTGAATGCCTGGTACAGATTTAAGTAGAGGAATGGAAGTGAAAGTCATCACAATGCAGGCTCAGAATCTGGTGGGTCTGTGAAGTGATACAGGCCTTTGCGATCTAAGGGAGATGATTCTGCCCCTCTGCTCCTCCCTGGTGAGACCTGTGTCCAGCTCTGGAATCCCCAACATAAGAAGGAGATGGAACTGTTGGAATGGGCCCAGAGGAGGCCACAAAGATGATCCAAGGGCTGGAGCTTTTCTGCTGTGAGGACAGGCTGAGAGTTGGGGTTGTTCAGCCTAGAGAAGAAAAGGTTCCAAGGAGATCTTATAGCAGCCTTCTAGTAGTACCTGAAGGAAACTACTAGAAAACTAGGGAGGGGCTTTTTACAAGAACATGGAGTGACAGGGCAAGGGGAAATAGCTTTAAACTGGAGAGTGGAAGATTTAGATTAGACATTAGAAAGAAATTCTTCAGGTGGAGGGTGGTGAGGCACTGGCACAGGTTGCCTAGGGAAGTTGTGGCTGCCCCATCCCTGGAGGTGTCCAAAGCTAGACTGGATGGGGCTTTGGGCAGCCTGGTCTGGTAGGAGGCGTCCCTGCCCATGTTGGGGGGTTAGAACTAGATGAGCTTTGAGGTTCCTTCCAACCCAAACCACTCTATGATTCTAAAATGCTTCACACCTAGATGTCATCTAGACACACTACTGGAAATAGGTATCTTAGTTTTATATTATCCCCTCCCCATACTCCTGTCTATCCCAGAATGGGCAAGCAGAGCAGTAAAACACACTCTCTCCCATGATCCTAATAGTCTGTGAAGCAGGAAATCTCTTCAATTCCCCATTTTGCTTCACCTTCAGCAAGGACCTGCAGATGCCCCCACGTGCTCAAAAGCCAGTCGGTGTGACTATGCAAGAGTATCGGGGAAGTGAAAGTACTTCAAGAGAGAAAGTTCATGCTTAGAGGGCCCTAGACACCGGGGGTGTCTGAGGCACTTCGCTGCCATCTGTGTGTCTGCACAGGTGCAGTTCCTGGAGCAGCTCAGCACCAGGTGGAACAGGGATTTGAGCTTCCCACTTCCACGCAAGCAGCTCAGGTTGCATCCCACCCGACTCCCTTTTATTATTCTCCAGCTGTCTTCTATGCAGTTGCAGCTGCACAGGATCACAGCAGTTTTGTGTCCACCTGGACGGCACAGTCCCCGTTTTGTGGAAGCTGCTTAGCCACAGAAGCAGATTATAGGCCTGAGCCTACTTCACAGGTTAAGTTACCTGGAGATAATGGGGAAATGTGATATTATAGTATTGGTCTTCTCAGAATAACCTGGGAAAGAGAAGCAGGTGCACAACCCCATACCCTGCCGACAGGAATTATTCAACCAGCCAACCAATGCTCTCTCCAACTGAAACCTAATGCCAAATTATTATAATTTATCTATGGTTATATGAAATGTAAAAATACATGCACTTATTTTTAAGTACGTATTTATAACATAAGCACACACATACACAAACACACAGACATTTTACATGCATTTTTCTCATATATTTTCTCACCTGCTTGCTGAGACAACTGAATAATTACCATAGTCAACGAACTGAATCAGGACCATAACAGGATCATACTTTTCAATAGAGAGAAACTTTGCTCTATACCAAAGCCCATCGTGGTATTCTGCAAGGCAAGGCATTTCTGTAAAAAAAAAAACAGAAAATATCCCAAAATAGTCTCACAGTGCAGCACTACCTGTAACTGAACTTCAAAATCTATTGTACTTTGTGATCAATATTAAGGTTTTTCTTCCTTCTCGAATTCACACTACTATTTTGTTCTATGCATCCTCCTTTTCTCTTTGAACTTCAGTTCACAATCATTAGGATGCAATTTAAGTCAAATGGCAACAATGAGAAACAACAGAAAATTGCTTGGGAAAGATAACAATCCTAACTGTTTGTAACATTTAAACTATTCAACTTGGACTCATCTGCACACTGCAGTTAGTAAACAGATTGAGCTGTAAGACAACAGACAATAGACTGGGGGACACAAGGCAGATGCTGCCTAAAATCTCAACCAGAATATTTACTACTTGGTAGAACCAAGTTCTGGCAATAACTGGTTTCTTCACAATGCTTCAGACCCACATGCTTTACATTATTTTCGGCCGAACTGCTGTGGACAAGAGAAATAAAGCCCATCTCTTGCCTAAATGCAAAAATCCAGAGTTGAAGTGATACCCTTTAGGGTTTGCATAATTTCTAACTCTTGGTAACATGATTTTCTATATAGGATTTGTGTCTTTTGAATAGCAAGATCTTCACAGTTAAAAGACTCCTTGACAGTCACCTTAAGGGAAAAGTTTTATTACTGTCATGCCACCTAAACTCACTCCATTCTAATGTAACAAGCGTCAGAAGTCTGAGCTCTTTCCATTTCCCCATGGAACAAAATGACACAGAAGTTTCAATTTCATGAAAAGTAAAAATACATGACTGTACTGTGGTGTTAGTCCTTACTCTCAAAGCTACTTATTCGAAGGCAGAGATAAAAGTAATTATTCCTATTCTTCAGAGAGAATTTCAGGCTTTTTGTACATCCACGCGAAACAACATAGAAAAGAAACACCGTAACGTACCTGTTTGGAAATGCGTTAGAAGAGGAATTGACTCCACGTTTTCGCTGCACCATGCCAGGGCTTCATCAAGGCTCTCCCACTGTGCATCACAGCCGGCATCTCCTTCGGTAGCAGACAGCTTCCGACGGTGCTTACAAGGATCAAGGGAAACATATACCTACTCAAACAAAAGACTCTCGCATTATGGTTTTTTTGCAGATGACTGAGAACCTTTCATATCTACACATTTTTCCCCCTCAAAAGCAGAGGAGAATCATGATTTAACAGCATATTTCAATGATAAAAAGTAGGAATTAAAGGAACACAAACAAAAATAAATACGCTAAAGAATGTAACCATATAAGATTTCACTGCTGTGTCACAATGGGATTCTTCCCTTCAGCTACTTGGTAAATAAACTCACTTCATCATATCAAACCAAAAATTAATTTTAAAGTTAATGGAAGAAGAAATTTTGAAATGTTTTGTTTGCTATATAGACACATCATTCACCTCATTTATAATGAGATCATCAGTATAACACTGTGGGCCAAGGAAATGAGAGTTTAACACATAAAGGCAAATTAAAATTTACAGAACAGCTTCTAATAGAAAGCGATTTCAGAGCATTACGATATTTTATGGAAACTGTCAGTATTTATTTTTCCAACCTAAGTGAGTATTTCTAGTAAGAGTTCATTCAGATAATTGCACTGCACAACCATCTGCAAAAACAATTCAGTAGCACTTAGTGATCTTATAAATACTTTGTTATATTACTCAAAATTGTTAGCCATGATTTCCTTTCCACCAGCACAAGGGAACCGCAACATTTCCTATCTGCAACATCTGTGAGAAATTTTACAGAACGCACCTCGTTAGGAGACACCAAATGAGTAACTTTGACAGGAAAGATATCTCCTGGAATAGGTAGTGGTGGCAACACATATGAAAGCCAAACAAGATTGTGTCCTTCAAGTCGCTCCTAGACGAAAAAAAGCATCAATTTAGTAACTGAATGCAAACTAGCTTTGGTATCATTTCTGGTTCAAAGGAGGTATCTAATAATGTAAACATTGCTTCCTTGATGAAGAAAATATTAATCAATATTTCGTTTTTAAGAAAGGTTCACCTAAGAGGGCCAGTTAACATTTTTAAACCAAGGAGGTTCTACCATACTGACTCACCAACTTGATTTCTGTTAATTAAAAAGACGCATTAAAAATGGAATTCGCTTTAAAGAGAGGAAATATTTAGAAATAACTAAAACATTAACTGGCACATATTAACCTGAATGCCATGTCCAATGTTCCTGCACTTTGCCAGAGCAAGTTACCCCTTGAGAGGCAAAGGATAATTTAACTCCACTGGCACCAGAATTATCACTCCCTCAAAAACGTACAGATTTTGCCAAGTACATATATTGTCTCAGCAGCACAGTATGCTCCAGCCTGTCATCTTCTAGAACCATGTATTTTACTGTTCGAGTTCCATAGGCCATTAACTCATTTGATTAATGACAAAATAAACCTTAGTGCATTTATATAAGATGTGTAGCCCGTCGCTTAGCTGGATTGTAGGTCCTGAATACAGCTCCTATTCTCTCTTGTACTTTAACATGATACATAACAAATGACACAAATTCTCTAAAATACATTTTATTTCTACACATCTACTTGATGAACACTCTTTGTTATGCCCAGAACAAAAAGAAAAGTGGAAACAACCAGATAAATAAAACTGCAAAATAAAACAAAATTCTGACCCTTCCTTCCCCCGCATAATTTAACATAGGATACAATACATAAAAACACGATGTTCCTCAGACTGAACTAGGAAAAAACAGCTTTTCCATTGAAAGGATGTACCCCCTGAATTAAAAATACCCCAAATCTATCTTGATAAATACTAGTAAAGATAGGATGTCTAACTGTACCATGGATACAGACGAACTAAATTGTCAGAATTCTGCAAATCAGAAGCATTGTGACAGGCCACCTGACTACACCTGGTTCATGAGATTTAACCTGAATTCCAGTTAATTCCCAGAGGAGAACTGCCTGTAGCCCAGCTGAGTACCTTAGCCAGCTCTTGCCCATGTCTTTCAACCAAGAATTGCAACCACATGTTTGTTGTTGAAGTTAAGAGACTTCTCTTATTATAAGAAAAATTGGTTACCGCTCCATCTACGACACTTAGGCACAGATAGTCCAGTTGTAATTACTGACACTAAAAAGACGTTCCTCCAACACACTGTTAGAGGTTACCTATTTCAAAGAGCTGTCCCTCGTCCTTTCTGCCTTTGTATCTACTCTTCAAAAAAAATCTAAAAATGGCTACACTCACTACATCCATAAAACCAGAGCAGAAATTCTGCATTTTTATTATATAATTTACGCATCACGTAACACCATGTGCGTAATAAAGACAACCAAGAGTTTTCAACATGAAGAAGCTTATCTAAACTAAGGAAACAGCAGGCTGCAGTGCAACGTGTTATGCTGTACTTCCTTCTCTACCACATGCAAAGCTTTGTTTATGGACAGCCTATGCGAGCCCATCCAGTAGAGTGAGGCATTGAAAAAAATGTACAAAATGATGAAGATTTGAAGATGCAGCCTAGGCAGCCTCAGGTTCTATATTTCCCTGAAATGGACAGGGTAGCTTAGATTTTACTCTGATGTTGACAAAACGAAAGCAGGATCAGAAAAGGAGAAAGAAGTTGGGAGCCTAAGCTGGTTCCAGGAGCCGAACCTGGGAAATAGTGGGAGTAGGAAGCAAAAGCAGACCTGTTCTGTTAGTGATGTTTGCAGAATGCTCTTCCACTGTTGCTGCAAACATCAGTGGCAGGAGAGTTCTTACCATCAGAGATGCTGGGTCTTATGACCCACACAGCTGGCCTTCAACATTTGTCTAGTTATCTGAAACCCTTCCCTATCTCCTGACTTGTCTGATAAATTCCTAACAAGTAAAAAACATCCCAGGCTATCTGGCAAGTCTTTCAGTCATACAGATCACCGTTTTTAGAGGAAATTAACAGCCTATTTAAAAGAAGTGAAATAGAGACAGGAGGTATAAGCCTTCCTACAAGCTGAAGCACCAAACCACAGAGCCAAGCTCAGTACTAGAATTTTTAATGATGCACGTGGTTCTGTGACACCAACCGCAGTACTTGCTCTCATCTATCATTGAAATCCATACAACCAGCAGAGGAGGACCCTGCTGCTTCTGCCTAAAGATTGCTCTCTGCCTGAAAAGACGCGTTTCTCTCCAAGCATGCAAGGCAGGTATGCCAAGTGTGAATATGCATTTACACATGAACATGCACACGTACACATGCACTCAGAATGAGATTCACTACAGCAAGATCACCAGTTTTGGGGTTCTGGTGAAGACTCCAATATCCTACTGCCTGCTAGGGAGTTTTCCGGCTAATCTAAGTTAGCACTGTCATCTGGTAACAAAGATCAGCTACTAAACTCACTTGTGCAGCAGAATATAGTTCTTATTGGATTACCTACTTGGAAACCCAGATTTGAGGCAATGAAATAAAGTCACAAAATACAGTACATAATAGTTAAACTCTATATAGGAACAGTCTTGTTCTGTCAGCACTGTGTATCAGTTGACTTGTGAGTATGGCTGCTTATCCTCTACAGCTAAACCCAGAATTGACTATTGTCTGAATGTTCCTCCACCTGGGTTGGAGCAATCCTCGATTTCAATACAGGATGGGGAGTGATGCAATTAAAAACAGATCTGCATAAAAAGGACTTGGGGGTGCGGGTCAATGAGAAGCTAAGCATGAGCCAACAACAGGAACTCAAAACCCAGAAGGCCATCTGTATCCTAGGCTGCATCAAAAGAATGGGGAGCAGCTGATAAGAGGGAGGGGCTTCTGCCCCTCTATTCCTCTCTTGTGAGACCTCATCTGCAGTATTGTGTCCAGCTCTGGAATCCTCAGCATAAGAAGGAGATGGAACTGTTAGAACGGGTCCAGAGGAGGGCTACAAAGATGACTAGAGGGCCGGAGCACCTTCCATATGAGGACAGGCTGAGAGAGTTGGGGTTGTCCACCCTGGAGAAGGAAAAGAAGGCTCCAAGGAGATCTTATAGCAACACTCCAAGACCTGAAGGGGGCCTACAAGAAAGCTGGGGAGGGACAGTTCGCAAAGGTTTGTAAAGACAGGACGAGGGGCAATGGGTATAAACTGAAGAGGGGTAGATGTAGGCTAGACATAAACAAGAATTTCTTCACAGTAAGAGTGGTGAGGCACTGGAAGAAGTTGCTCATGGAAGTGGTGACTGCCCCATCCCTGGAGGTGTTCAAGGCCAGGTTGGATGGGGCCTTGAGCAGCCTGGTCTGGTGGGAGGTGTCCCTGCCCGTGGCAGGGGGGTTGGAATTGGATGATCTTTAAGGTCCCTTCCAACCCAAACTAGTCCAACATTCTCAGAGCTGCAGGCTTCCTACTTCTGTTATTCCTGAGGTTCTGCTCCTGAAACCAGCTCAAGCTCCAAATGCCTTCTTCCTCCTTTTCTAGTTCACAACTGAACAGCTCCGACACTCATTATTTTACAAATTGTTCTGAACCATTTATTCCTGGAATGGATCTGCTTAATGCTACATCCCCTGGAGAAAGCATTCCAAGCTTTCTGGATGCGTCTTACTTACAACCTTCTTAGGTGGCTTTATGCATTTCTTTTTCTTTTATTTTTGTTTTACAGGTATGACCTCACTTCAAGAGCCATATTAGTCTACTGAAAGTTCCACGTCATGTGCTGACTTTATGAAAATGCAACAAGAAACTGATTTACAGTGAGGCTCTCCATAGCTACGCAGTTCTAATACACATTGAGAAATTTTGGTTAACTGCATCACAAGCCCACTGGCACAAATGCCAAGATGTCAGCAGGGGCAACACGACACTCTGTACTGTGAAATTATTTTCTGAAGCAGACTCACACTGGAAGGAAAAAATACATTGATGACCTTAAACAAAATTAAGATAAAAATGTAAAAACAAAGCCATAGTAATTAAAAAACCCTGGTCCTCAGATTTCAAGAAAAAAAAATAGAGAGGAATTAGTTATGTAATTTTTTTGTGTTAAAGACAACAAAATCGGGTGAAAATTTCAATCCTCCTCAAAAGAATATCATGAATATCCCACGCTTGCAGCGAAGAACCTAGGCGACTCCCTTAGAGATCACTAGGTTTATGTGGAAATACTTGGTTGAACTTACTTTTGAATGTGTCTGTTCTTGAATATATATAATTAACTAATCCCTGCCAGTAGTAGAAGTATAACCCTTATTCCTTTTCGATTTTAGAGAAAGACAAAAACTAGTTGGACAGAAATGCAAAAGCCTCTTTTTAGAAAGCAGCTCAAGAACAAACTCTAAGCAATTTGCTGTTCTGTACAGTCTGATCAACACATCCTATCTATGCTTGTTATGCTACAGAGCTATGCATGTAGTCTTATTGCTGTTTATACCACAGAACTGTACAAAAATATAAAACCAAATACCAAATCAAAGGTCACAACAAGCACCCGAGTCATCTTTTTAATGTCAGAATAACAACAGCACAAGACAAATAATCTCACCAGCTGCAGTATGTCCTGAGAATCTTCAACAATGCAGTAGTTCTCGTAAGCCATGAAGGAAGCAAGTGATATTTCACCAAAATAAAGGCTGATGGATAATCTGCCCCATGGGTTATCTGGTAATTCCTACTCACATGAGAATTCAAAAGATTACAACAGTGACAGTGAGCCTGAGGTTTTAAAACTAGTGACTGGGAAATTCAAACCTGTCATTCCTAGATGCACCACATGTATTCATCAGATAGAGCTCCAGTAAAGATGACTCTTAACATCACTTATGACAGAGAGTGGAATATATTGATCTCTGGCAGCACGGACGTTATCCCATGTTTGCTCACTCAGCAATAAACCCTTCCCTTTCACAATTTATCATAACAGACTAAACTACCTTAGCAAGTTTGCAGACAACACTAAGCTGGGTGGAAGTGTGGATCTGCTGGAGGGTCGGGAGGCTCTGCAAAGGGACCTGAACAGGCTGGACCGCTGGGCTGAGACCAACGGCATGAGGTTTAACACGGCCAAATGCCGGGTCCTGCACTTGGGGCACAACAACCCTGTGCAGCTACAGACTAGGAGAAGCCTGTCTAGAAAGCTGCCAGGAGGAGAGAGACCTGGGGGTGTTGGTTGACAGCAACTGAATATGAGCCATCAGTGGCCCAGGTGGCCAAGAAGGCCAATGGCATCTTGGCTTGTATCAGAAATGGCATAACCAGCAGGTCCAGGGAGGTCATTCTCCCTCTGTACTCGGCACTGGTGAGACCGCATCTGGAATCCTGTGATCAGTTCTGGGCCCTTCACCACAAGAAGGACGTTGAGGCTCTGGAGCGAGTCCAGAGAAGAGCAACAAAGCTGGTGAAGGGGCTGGAGAACAGGCCTTATGAGGAACGGCTGAGAGAGCTGGAGTTGTTTAGGCTCAGAAGAGGAGGCTGAGAGGAGATCTCATTGCTCTCTATAACTACCTGAAAGGAGGTTGCAGAGAGGAGGGTAATGGCCTCTTCTCCCAAGTGACAGGGGACAGGATGAGAGGGGCCACAAGCTCTTCCAGGGGAGATTTAGGCTGGACATTAGGAAAAACCTTTTCACAGAAAGGGTCATTGGGCACTGGAACAGGCTGCCCAGGGAGGTGGTTGAGTCACCTTCCCTGGAGGTGTTTAAAGGACGAGTGGACAAGATGCTAAGGGGCATGGTTTAGTGTTTGATAGGGATGGTTGGACTCGATGATCTGATGGGTCTCTTCCAACCTGGTTATTCTATGATTCTACCTAAAACTGTAGAATTTTCTGACAATACAGATTATGTGTTTCCCTACATTGTTCATATATTAAGTATATCCACAGCTAATTATGCCAGATTTTAATTGCGTAGAACTATATTTAGAAGAATTTATGCTGGTTTTTGGTAGGTTCCTTGTCAGAAGGAAAACATAGAATACAAACAGGACAAAAAAAATTAAAATATTAATACCTCTAAAGGACACATTTAAGGCATGAAAACTACAAAAAAGAAAAATTCATAGGAAAATTACTTTAGTTTTGGATTTGGTTTTGCCTAAGAAATACATTTAGTGCTATATTCCACCTATTAGTCTTAATTCTAGTTTAAAGAAAACAAAAAGAGAACAAAGAATAAGCCTCATTCCACGTCTATGAATAAATTAAGCTACCTGAACGTGTATGCCAACCTCTTGACCTGTAAGCAGTCCCTGAAGGAACCGTATTGCTTCCAGCTTCCAAGCATTTCCAATCTGTTTAGGGAAAAGTAAGAAATCCCCAAGTAATACTTTTTACTGTTCTTACCACAGTATAGTGAAATCAAGTGCATATCACTGAAACACTGACTTGACAATACCTATCAGTAGTTTGATTTGTCCACAACAGTTTAACTTTTATCTGCAATTTGGTACACTAACATCTACTATGTTACCAAGCCAGCCAGTATGTTTCAGACCTTGATGCAGTTAGGAAGAGAAGCTGCTTGCCAAGTGTAATCTTTATGATATACATAGCATATTATGTGCACAATAACTCAAAGCACAACCCAAAGACACAGAATTGCACTCGAAGATAACTTAACAGACAACTGAAAACACAGAATATTTTAAACACTTCCTTTATTCTCAGCAATATTTATTTGCCTCCCTTATAAACCTTTCTCAATTGATCAGCTGAACTGCTTCCAGTGATAAAAGTTTTCTTTATAAGTATCTTTAAAAGCAAGCTGCTTGTTTCAGTTATTCACATTTACTAAAGGCACCATTTGAATCTGAATAAGGTGTGATGATATGTGAAGATGTTATTTACTTATCAATTACTTACTAACAAAACCTTCTAAAACAATCACTTGTATGAGTTTGGCACAGCAGATTGTTTCCTACACAGCTGAGTTCAGAACAATAGAAACATTTTTTTCAGGATTTGAGTATTTACTATTTTCTGACCATTTTGCATTAAGAAATCCAGGCCCTACTTCTTGTTGCCCGTTCACTCCAAAATGAACTACCACTTCAGAGTACCATCCAGCCTGTCTCACAACGATTTAATGCCAATAACAGCTTCTTTTTAAAGCGCAGTTGCTCCATAAAGCCATCTGGCAGTTCCTCATAAAAAGCTGTTTTGCTCAACCTTCATCCGTTGTTCTCTGAGTCTCCATAGGCAAGAAAGAATACCAGCAACTAGTCTCAAAATTTTTATGACTGAACAGTGTTTTGATTCAAGTAACTATCTACTAAAACGTCTTCAAATTGACCATTACTCACTGGTGCCGTCTTGTAGAGCTGACACGGTATGCAAAATGGAGGAATATCGGTATACAATGTAGTTGGATAGAGCTTACGTGGAAGAACCTTCTCTATGTAACCATTGTCTACATACTGTACCTATATGAAAAGAAAGGCTTTCCTGAGATAATTCCTGTTTTTTAAGTCAAGTTTAACAAGAGAAGGCATTGATTTAAAGCGTTTACTTTCCTGGAGGAAAAAATGCTGCTATGCTGTTAAGTAAGTGGTGTGACAAAGTGGAAAGGATTAAAGAAACAGTTGTGGAAAATTGGAGGTTGTTTCTAAACTTACCTTGCAAGAGATCCTACTTTCTGTGTAACAACGTATAGCAGTTCAAAACTCAATGAAATAAAAACCTGTGCACTAGTCTGGTGTCAGACTTCCAAACTACAATAAAAAAGCATGAGCAGACTCAAGAATTTAAGTAACATTGGTTGCCAACTACAAAAATTAGCTCTGCACCTGTGCAGCAGAAAGAATTCAAAACAAACAGACCGCCACTTCTATGTGAACAGGGATAGGGTGGTGGCAAGCTAAACTTCAGTATTTTCAAAGCATTCCACACAGGGTAACAACAAACAAAGGAAAAAACCTTCAAGCAATTACTTGGAGGTCATCAAATACAGCTTTTACTTAGGAACATTCATCATCACCAGGAAAACTATGGGAAAAGTTGTGACGACTGAAATAGGTAGATGGGATTAATCGTTAAAATGAATGTAAAAACCAGGATAATTATCAGACTTAAGCAAAATGAGCCTTTGGATAGCCAGGCCACCTGAACAAAATAAGGTGTGTTCACAGTTTTATTTTAGAGAATTAATTGCCCTTTTGCTTTTTTAGCATACACGCACACACATTTATGCATACACATGCCCTCCTCGTCCTGTACATAACTGAACTTACCTTGAGAGCATTGCCACCAACTTTTACAACTTTACCTCGATGCCACCTGTTATCTGAACTTCTTACAAGACAAGCTGCTCCCTTCTTCCAGCAGTAGGACTCTGGAACACCAAAGTATTTGATGTTCCTTTGAATTTCAGTCATCAATTTATTTAGTTCAATTTCTGGAGGAATAAAAAAAAAAAAAAAAAATAATTCAACAGAGTCTGCAACCTATTACTGCAAATTATTCCAGTCACTAAAACCCAGCAGATTCAGATGAAGACATGTATTAACATAAAACACGTACTGTGCCCAGAAATACTTTCCAACACTGATACAACATGCATGTTTACCATCAGGTATAAATAAACAAGTTAATACTTATGAAAAGTAAACTGTATTTTGTGAAGCCATTTGCAATTCTGCATTCTACTGTCAGAAAAGCGTCTATAAAATGTTACACCTGGCACCGTGGCAGTACTAACACAAGATCCTCCCCATGACGAAGACAATGGATTCCCAGAGACAGTGGTAGGATATCACAGAACAACACAAATCAGGTGTCCAGAATACATTCCTCTGCTACAGGGTACAAAGGATAGAGCCTACAGCAACAACTGCAAGAATGCATTCTTTGGAGAAGAGGGCTTACTGTACTTTAAATTTCAAAAGCTGTACGATATGATCTAACAGTTAAATGCAACCATAGAATAAAAAAAAAAAAACAATTAAGACATCTCATATGGAAACATTTTTCTATAGCCCAATATGTTGTCATTGTACCGAAGACTTACACTGCACCTGCACCTCATTCCAACAATACGAACAGAAAATATTAAGAGATATGGAATCTACCACAGTACAAATACAGAGCCCAAGGAAACTGGGTACCCAGCTTAGACTGAAGGAAAAAATATCCATTAATATTTGAGCACCAGGCTAACTTTTAAGAACCTTTAGGACTGAACCTTCATTGTTATTAGCAGAATATATCACATCAACATAAAGAACTAAAGCACTTGCTGCTTTACCCAATACTGCATGAAGAAATAACTCACCTATCATAGAATCATAGAATAGTTTGGGTTGGAAAGGACCTTAAAGACCACCTAGTTCCAAAACCTCAGCCATGGACAGGGACGTGTCCCACTAGATCAGGCTGCCCAAGGCCCCATCAAACCTGGCCTCGTGTTTGGTGTCAATTTTGATTTCTTGGAAGCGTTAAGGACACGAGCCGATGTTAATGGATATAAAGACAGGCTTCCACCTCCTAGGGATACAAATTCCTCTGCTGGGAAGTTGTGGGACCTCTTCCCAACCAGTGTGGGGAATAGGGTGCACAGGCCCCCCACCCCCTACACCGAAGGCCTCCTTGCCCCCACCAGCAATCCTCCCCACCAGCAGTATTCTAGAAGTGTGTTCTGATACAGAACATGCATACTAGAACACATAGCTGGTATATTCTGATAAACCAAAGAGATCAGATTCATAGACATCAATGTATTTTCTTCCATGTAATCTTACCAAATGATTTTGGTTTTATGTAGATAGTTCCATCAGTTCCAATGCAACTTACTACAGCTTGAAAAAATTTTGCTGGAGGTATAGTGGCAGGTTTATACATTTCCTCTCCTCCTGAATGAAGCAGTGACTTATATGTTTTGCATGATTTTTGTTCACTCCCTAAAACAATGATGTTTTCCTCTGGAGCAGCGCTGTTTCCTGCACGTGCAGTTTGGGAATTAGAACCATCCACTTGTGTGTTCTCTTGCTCTACATGCACTTTAAGACGTTCCTTGGAGTCTGAACAAGGCACACTGGCTTTATCACTTCTAAGAGATTCAATCAGATCATATTAACCTATTAACTGACAGAGAACTTGAGAAGTGCAGAAGAATAAAATAACAATAGTAAAACACTAAATACACAAATGTTAAATACTGTGACGTTAAAATACTGTCAAATATCTCATCCATCAACCTGGAGAACTAAAATGTGCAATGGATACAACGAATAATGTTATACCCGAACAAGTTCACTGAAAACAGAGTTCTGTAGCTACACGCGCTGTAAACAAACTTTTTCATAGAATCATAGAATACTTTGGGTTGGAAATGACCTTAAAGATCATCTAGTTCCAACACTCCTAAAATTTTACTTATTAACTTATCATGACGTGAACGAGTCTGAAAGAAGATAGAAGTATCCAAACCTTCTGTTTCTGAAAGCCAAACCCTTTTCAATAAGGAGTTCTGAAACATCAATCATTTGTCGTGTTTCAACTTTGCAATGAATTTTCACAGACAATGGGCGAGCTGCATAACTTCCCTGGAAAAAAAATGACAGCACTGGACAACGTATCACAGCGTCACAATTTCCTCTAACTAGAGGCATAGTTTTCATTTTATTTGTACTAACTGAAAATCAGATGTCAACTGAACAACTGATGCCTGTATTGGGTCACATTTGATCCATGTCACAGTTCCCATTTTACCAAATGCTGTAAACATGACATTACAGAAAGTAACAGAATAAAACCTTGATTCTTCCCTTATTTGTTTGATTAGGATGAACTGCCAAACACTTGTTTTCCTCCAGCAGAAGCTTTAAACTCATCATAAATAACTTCTCATCAATGCTTTTATTTCTAGACACACTGTAGAATTGCACTGGCAACTGCCAACAGCTTTCAGGCAAATGGAACCCTCATAATAACCCTGTTTTTCTTATCAGTGGAAGAAATCACTAATGATGGTTGTACAGCCTCAAACTCATTCTTTCAAGCTTCTGAGGCTTGAAAACTGATGTAGTAGCTGCTGAAATTATTCTCAGGAAGAAGATGAGTATCTTACTCATCCAGTGATCCCCAAGATGTAAATATTATTCTTCAATAAATATACCTAAGACTCTGTTCTTTCCACACTGGGCAGCCAAACGGCTCTAATGCTCCAGTGAATAATGAAACTAAAGCAGAAAAAAAGAAAAAGTGTATTTCCCTACAGCGAAGAGCAATTTAAGCATATTCCACCACCCAGGACTTTTTTTGAAGAATGAATATATCCAGAAAAACAGTAAATTAACAGACAACTTGACAGAAATGTTAGAAATGTTTTGATTACAAACCTGTATGATTACTTTTGCTTGTGCCCTGGTCAGGTAATAGGATAAAAATTCACAAACTGTTGCAGTCCACTGCGTGCTTCCTCCTGTTGGTCTAACACAGAACAAATTGTACAAAACTCCTTTAGTACAAGAAACATACGCATCTCCTGAGCTTAACCAAAAGCCTTGTTTTTTTGAAACTACCTCTACTACCCCTTTATGTAACAAATCACAGCTGCCACCCCACTTTTTCTTTACTCAAAAAGAAAACTACATTCAACTCTTAGATAATCAGTGCTAACACAAGAAAATACTAAGTTAAGTTATGTCATTATTAAGGTTTACGATACTGCTACTCAGTATAAGGGAAAGGCTACCTTATATCTGCCAAGGAACATTCTATTGCTAATCTCTCAATTATCTTTATACTCTCATCAAGTTTTCTTAGACATCTGATATCCACTGTTTTTTCAGCTCCAGAATCATACAGTAGTACCTGTTACAGGCAAGAAACAACAGAACAGAAAAAACCTCCTCTCTTAGTGTTATCTGTAACAAATGATAATTCAAAGCATGTCTGAAGAAGTAAGCACAATTCAAACAAGCACTACCAGGATTCAACAAATGGCCTTTGCATTGAAGAACTTAATGACACAACACAACTACCTACCACAGCATACTGAGAGGACAAGACACACAAACATGCTCAAATGGTGTCAAACAACTTTACAGAGGCTAATAGTGAACTAGAAAATTTCTTTTCCCATGCTTTAGTAATGCTGGTGCATTTAAATTTGTAATTCTAGAAATGCTGAATAGCTCCCCTCGCTTTTTATTCTGACCCGATTAAGTAAATGTTTGAAGACTCTTAGCCTTAGAAAGTAGATGATGCAAACCACAAGTATAGGAAGCCCCACTTCTGCTTCCTACTAACAAGACCCACAGGCATAAGATGATCTTGCTGGAGAGAACCAACAGTGACCCAGTCCTAGATTATCTGTATAATTAAAAAGCTGGTGTTACTTTTGAGGCAGGTAAGTTACCTATCCATGAAATACCTCTTCTGATACTCCTCACTCTTTCCAAAGGAGTGCAACAAAACACATGTTTAAAGCAGAAAAGTGTGAGAAAATGTTAGACCTACATGGTATATTGCATCACCATCAGTCTAGGATTCAGGCAACAGCATGACTATAGACGTTTTAGTAGTGCTGTACTCAGTTCAACTGGCTCCACCTTTTAGCAAGGAACATTAAGTTTGAATTAATGTGACCCTCAACTACACACAGCTTCTGGAATCCAAGCTAAACTGTTAAGCTATAGCTTGGGTATCCGTGCCCAGTAGCAAAACATACTGTAAACATACACAAAGTCAACCTCATAAGCCTTCCTCAACTACCAGGCTCTCTGCTAAAGGCATATGAACCTTGATGAGACAGTAATCTTAATTGCAGCAATGTACAACACAATGCAAAAGACTGTGAGAAAACTCTTAACAAAGAAGTAGGTAGAAAAGACTTGACGTTATTAATCAATGTTACAAACTTCAGAAATACAGTCTTCCAACAGGATTTTTACCTCTGCACTTGTTTCAGAGACAATCCTTATTATTTGACCTCTTTGCCACTGTTTCAAAGCACATATGTAAACAGCGCAGTGCATGCTGCTTTCCCACTTCACAGACTGTGGCTGGGATTTTCCATAGATGGATTCCATCTTCTCCTGTAAACTAACATTCAAAAAAACCCAGTTTTCTAGTAGTACAAATTTATCGAGTGAATAGAGAGTGTATTTAGTCAATTATCACTTAACCAGCACACAGCAAAGTTTTAGCAACTGTTTAAGAGACACACAGTATTGTGTTTTTTCTTCACAACACGTTAGAAATACATGTAACACAGCTTCAAAATGCATGCAGTCTGATTAAAATTCTGTAAAACTGTCATGTTTTCTTAAGCAATGGAATGAATCCAAGTGATCTTGACCTTTCTATATAGTGTTATATGAAGAGGCACTACTTTTCCTCAACAGCTTGAGAGTGTTCATTTAGTGTCATGACTAATTCTATGGGACTGTAGGTAGCTACACGCAACAATATAAAAAGATGAAAAAAGCAGAAATAAAAGGAAAAAGAGGAGCAACTTGCACTAAGCAATGATATTTCCATTTAAACTGTCCATTTCACTGTCTTCAAACAGTATACAGTTACTTAAATGTCTACCAAATGGAAGCTGAGATAACATACTTAGAAAATGCCCTTAAGCTCTCCTAACAGTATGTTAGAATCATGTTGAAAGAAATAACTCCAGTGAAGTTCCAAGATTTTAGATACTGGTATTATTTAACAATATTTCTAATGAAGGTATGTGGACAAGAAAAGAGAGACGAGAAAGATTAACTGTTTCTGGACACTGTTGAATTTGCCAGGCCCAAACATTTACCACATTACTGATTTGAAATAGGAGTGAGATCACAGAATCAAATGGTAGGAGTTGTGAGGAAGTTCGTGTTTATTAAATAAATGGGATTCTACATTAAGTACCATAACATAGTGCCAATCTGCTTTCTATTCCCATACCTTCCTCAACAAAGCCACGTAAGTCAAGACCATTCAAGACAGTACCCAGTGCCAAATACAACCCTCATCAGGGTTTGTTCTAACAGAAGTTCACCAGTGCGATTGCCTTCTATGACAAAGTGACCGAACTACTGGATGAGGGAAGGACTGTGGATGTGGTTGTCTTGGACTTCAGTAAAGCCTTTGACACAGTTCCTCACAAGCATGCTCCTTTGTCAGCCTCTGGCCTGGACAGGCACACACTCTCGTGGGTGGAAAACTGGTTGGCTGGACAGGCCCAGAGAGTGGTGGGAAATGGTGTTAAATCCAGCTGGAGGCCAGTTACAAGTGGGGTTCCCCAGGGCTCAGGGCTGGGTCCAGCCCTGTTCAATGCCTTTATCAACAACCTGGATGAAGGCATCAAGTGCACCCTTAGCTGGGAGACAACACTAAGCTGGGTGGAAGTGTGGATCTGCTGGAGGGTCGGGAGGCTCTGCAAAGGGATCTGAACAGGCTGGACCGCTGGGCAGAGACCAATGGCATGAGGTTTAACAAGGCCAAATGCCGGGTCCTGCACTTGGGGCAGAGCAACCCTATGCAGCTACAGACTAGGAGAAGCCTGGCTGGAAAGCTGCCAGGAGGTGAAGGACCCGGGGGTGTTTGTTGACAGCGACTGAACATGAGCCAGCAGTGGCCCAGGTGGCCAAGAAGGCCAGTGGCATCTTGGCTTGTACCAGAAACGGCATGACCAGCAGGTCCAGGGAGGTTATTGTCCCTCTGTACTCTGCACTGGTGAGACTGCACCTCGAATACTGTTTTCAGCTCTGGGCCCCTCACCCCAAGAAGGATGTTGAGTCACCTTTCCTAGAGGTGTTTAAAAGACGGGTGGACGAGGTGCTGAGAAGCATGGTTTAGTGACTCATAAGAATGGTTGGACTCGATGATCCAGTGCCTCTTTTCCAACCTAGTTATTCGGTGATTCTGTAATAAGAATGCCTTAACTCAAAAAAAGTTCTTTGAATTTTAGTACCTTTTCAGTATACCTTCTGATGACAGACACTGTACAAAGATTCTGCTAGGAGACACAACATTACTAATTATCACTTGTAGCTCTTTCTCAGGAAGTGATTTGAAATCTCTTTCATGCATAGATACCATGTCTACAGGATTTTTATCTTCCCATGTTTCCAAAATTTCTTCTACAGAAAGGTCCCATACTTCTTCGGGCCCTGCAGCAGTACTTTCACTGTACCTATAAAGAGCATGAAGTAATTAGAATGGAAGTTTAAACACATTTTATGCAAAGTGCAAAAGAGCTCAATAAACACGAGTGAAGAATAATTAATAACTTGGAAAAGCAGAAAAAATCCCCAACAAAAGACAAACCCATTTCTAAATGCTACTTCTGAAATGTTAGTGATTGTAACTTGCTTTCTGTTCTCCTTCAGAAGGTGTCTTTGCTCATTCTACTGACAGATGAAAGCACTACCAATACAGGCTGCCAGCAGAAAAGCAAGCTTGACACAAATGGACTGCTGAATGTTAATGTTTGTGTCTGGTTCAAAAGACATCAAATTACTCATATCACACTTCAGGAAATCAATGCTGCCTATGACTGAAAGCTGCCGCATTCGACTTCTAAGATATATAAATGTTCAATTTGAAAGGATATTAGCATTAGCCAAACATTTACTTCTCTAGCATTCCCTGAGGATACAAATACAACACAAATGATGCCAGCATCCACGTAGGGTACTAAGTGAAGTAAGGTCATGATGACACCTTCATGAAAACTTGTTTAATTTGTGCTAACTGGATAAAATAAAGTTTGACAGCGAGAGTTCGCTGGTAAAGTATTTTGAGCCACAGTCCAGCTTAGTATAAGTCATTTGATGAATGTGATTCATAATGAATTTATCACATGTGGTACACTCCAGACAGTGGAGGTCACATCCTAAAGCCAGTAATTTTGTTACACAAATCCAGTATTTGCAAATATTTTTAAGTCATACACAACGTATTTACCCAACTAGGTAGGATGCTAGGTTTTCTTTAACTAGCTGGAAGTTAATACTAAAGCTTCTTCCATGAACAGCAGAGGGGTCAAAGAGTTCAACAGATAGGATGGCATTACCCAAAATGTCTGTGAATGAATAATAAAAACATAATTAGTGCCCATCTATGACAGTATAAAGACCATTTATGGTTTTGGAGGCACAGTAAATAGCACTAAAAGACAGAATTTTGTAAAATTACATTTGCATTTGTAACATATTATGAGTTCTAAACATAGGTAATACGCAGAGGCTTCGCTTTGCTCATATCTACAAAATTAAATTAAAACACGCCAATGACCGTAGAGCAGTTTTGTTCAAAGAGAACAATTGCTACATGTGATTTCTTTTATTGGATGGGTTCCAAGCCATGGTTCCATCAGAGCTGAAAAATAACAAGCTGCATCTTAACAACAAATAGTATTACAAAAAATCCTAAGGCCTGTGTGTATCATTTGAAGTTTTTATCCTTTTTTCCCTTTTGTGACGCTGTACAGCAGCAGTGATCACACTCCCAGCTACCAACAGAGACAGGAACTGTCACAAGGAGTGAGAGTACTTTTGGAAACAAACCCATCTTACTGAACCAGGATACTTCTATCCCTTATAATGCCAGTATGCTCTGTAAGTGAAGACAAACCCAGAGCATTTGTCAGAAGTTCTCACGCCTCCTTCGATTAGTTCATGTTTAGATATTCTCACTCCAGGCTACCTGTCACAAGTATGAATGTAAGCATTTCAAATAAATACTATTTAAAATATGAAAGCACATGCTTCTACATTTGAGCCAACTTAATAATATTTGAATGTAAATTAACACACTCTTGCTAACTTACCAACAACGGAGCACAGCATAAATTTCTCTTCAGTCATTTCTTCAAATCTTCCCTTGGCTTCTCTGTTCCACTCATTTGCCCCTTTATAAGGCTCAATGTAAGCCAGCATGCATCTGATTGCCTAAAGAATAACTCAAATTATGTATCTACCATTATACATCAAGACCGTCTCATTACAGTCAAATCACAGCCTTTACTTTGCATTCGTGCAGAACAGCATGACCCTGACTTCTAGTTCTACGCCACTAGTTCTGAAATAGAAAGAGCTTACTTGTCATTACCTCCCATCATGGTTATGCATCAAAATTGGTGCAGGCATCAGGAAAGATCACTGCAGCGAGGCGATACAGAAAGCCTTCACCCTGTTTTGCTTACAATGTAATAACAACCCAGACTCAAAGCATCTAAGATTAACATGATAATACCACTGCAGAAGTCTGACTGGACACTAAGACACCACAGTTATTGCTCTGAAAGAAGAGTAACACACATGAGGGGAAAGGAAGAGAAAGGAAATATACAATAGAAATAATGTTTTACGCAGGTATTCTTAAGATACAGGCAGTCAGGAAAACGAAAATAAGACTGACTGGCAGGTTAAATGATGATTAAAAGAAAGGGCTGTTAATGACAAAACCAATGTTACATTAAGCACTAGTCATTCCAATCTTGGCCAAGATTTCTGTGAAATCCATTAAAAGGCCATCAAACTGTATTAATGGACTTAGAAAAGTCTAGAATTCTCTTGTAAAAGCCTAATTCAAATCCTCATAACCAACTTACATTCAAGGCAATGCAATATGTGATCATATGTGAAGATTTATCAATGCTCACATGCAAAAGGACAGAGCTGCAGAAGCAACCTCACTTCTGATATTTCTACCTTCTGTAAGGTTGATTTTGCAATCTTGTGTTCATTCAATGTTTCCAAGAATTTTAAAAAGTATTATTTTTTAAAATACAAAATATTTGAAACCACAGCAACATGTGAGCAGACTCAAGTCTGCTGATCTTTCCACTACTTGCATTAATACTATGAGCAACAGGAATTTATTATTTCTTACACAAACATCACGTGTAAACACCTGGCTGGAGAGTTCTGCCATAATGTACAATAACTTAAGAATACCAACATTTCAGAGTAACTGATAGGTTTTAGGTTTTTTAGATCTTTCTCTAGTGGTCACATACCCAGTCTGTACCTGTTAACTCTCTAGTCCCTTCTCCTTTATGTTCCAAGTGAGGAGGACTAGTAGTATGTGCCTAATAGCTGATAAACTCTTAACAGATTTTTCTATATATTTGCTCAGTAACAAGTAATCAGTTGGAAGGATGGGATGACACACATCAAATAATCCAACATCCTTATTCCCTAGCTGCCCTGACCCGAAGCATGAAGACATTCCAATTGCAAGAACATCTCGCCATTTTCCTCTCCATTGCTATCAAAAAAGACTCAATTTGTTTTGGCTGAAATTTTCCCCAGAAACTGCTCAAAATTATAACCAACTAAATCCTACTTTCAGTAAGAGATGCTGGCCAACCTCACTTACAACAATCACTATTTCTGGTGTCTATGCTGGTTAAAAAAAAACCTGGAGTTTTAAATTTTAGCATAATTATGGTTGGCAATGAGAACAATCAAATGAAGGAAAGAATTCTGTGCATTTTTAATTTGACAAAAATATACCTTCCTTTCCTATTCAGTTTTTCTCTCTGTCAAAAGGGAGAAACTCTTACAATACCTCAATATAGTAAACCATCAAACTTTAAACATCATAAGCCAACAAAAGCAGAATTTTAAAAAATATCATTAAGCAACTATCATTTGCAACTAGAAGATTGTAAAAATTAATGCAGCTTACTACGGAATTAAACACATACAAAACGTATACGCACCTTCTAACTGCAAGGTAAAATTGGATTTAATTTAAAACTGAATAACAAAAAATTAAGAGATTTAATGGGAACCCAAAGCACATTAATTAAGTCACATCATAAACCCACATGTAAAGGAACTTGCTTACTTTTTTATTAACCTCAGAATGTTAACAACTCTCTCTTTCCTCTCCCATCTACTGAGAATCCATTGAGTATCTAATCCAGGCAAGCACTAATTTACCTTTTCTGGTATGCTCAGAAACTCCCGTTTTACTCTGCGTATGTCTTTAACAGCTAAGATAGCAACATTACCAATGTCAACATATTTTACCATAACTTCTTGATGACTTGGCAGCCCTTCAAGAAAAAACCAAACAAGTTATTAAAGCAAAAAAAAGAATATCCAATACAGGTTAAAGCACCACAATTTCTGAGCAAAATCCACACCTACACCATGTAAGCATAAAACATCACATTTTCAAAAGTTTTATAACCCAATTCAAAATCTATATTCTTTAAGTGCCAGCTCTTTTGGGCTCCTGAAGTGGCAGAGTTAGCATTCCATCTAATCACTTTATGAAACACTAGAATGTTAAATATGTGCCAAGGAGACAGGTAAGTGCACAGGTGTGATACGCTGCCCGTACAGGTGGCACAGAATGCAGCACAAATACAAACTGAATCCTCTTTGAAATGACTATTGAGAATTATTAACCCACATGAGTTACACACCCAGAGGTTGACTACAATGGACAAATCTGTAGTTCAAAATGCATTAGTAAGTGAAATATTTTTTACAACAATTAACCACTAGAATTTCAATTACATACAGAAAATTAAGTATACCGCTTCCATTAAAAAATGTATAATGCACTCCATTAATAGCAAAGATTATAACATGAAATAGTATTATGGACATTATCAACCTACTTGTTGTAAGAGAGCCTATAAAATAATGGCTGATTGTTACTATTCATATCCAGTGTGATTCTGACCTAGTACCACATCTGAATTTGCAACCCTGCATTACACTGCAAGAATCAATACTTCACCTATAACCTGTGCTCTGCACCAATTCCCATCTTCCTGTTTCGCAACACAGGCTTGGCCTTCAACTGGGTAGACAATTTCCAAATGTTCCTCATGCTCATATTTATAGACCTCCTGAATTTTCTTGGAAAGCATGCAAGAATCCAGGCTCTCTCTCTAAAATAAGAAAAACCAAACCATACACACAGAGCAGATCTTTTTTCCAATGGTATTTTTGCTCTTTTAAGGGGCATTTTTTCTCTACAAGTTGACTTCCCAGTCTTCCCTCCCAAATTAAACAGCGGTTATGAATGCATGAATTAAAGATCCCGAATAATTGCTGGACGTTACTCTGCACAATCACCATGGTAAAAACATGACATAATCAAACAGGAATGAAACACTTAACAAAACTGACGAAAATGTTAACTCCCTGGAATTCTAAGAATTCCTAGAATTAATCTAGGATTAACCTAGGACTGCAGGAATTATAAAATGCATAAAATCATAAACCAGTAACAAGTGGCAGAAATTAATGGAAACTCTACCTTATTCAAATGTGGACTACAAGTAGCACAACGTTAAAAAAGTCACAGAATGGTAGAATTGTTTGGGTTGGAAGGGATCTTAAAGGTCATCTAGTTCTAATCCTCCTGCCATGGGCAGAGACACCTCCCACCAGATCAGGCTGCTCAAGGCCCCATCCAACCTGGCCTTCTCCACTTCCAGGGACAGGGCAGCCACAACTTGCCTGGGCAACCTGTGTCAGTGCCTCTCCACCTGAAGAATTTCTTCCTAATGTCTAATCTAAATCTTCCCACTTCCAATTTAGAGCCATTTCCCTCATCCTGCCACTCCCTGCCCTCATAAAAAGTCCCTCCACAGCTCTTCTCCAGGCTGAACAACCCCAACTCTCTCAGCCTGTCCTCACAGCACAGGTGCTCCAGCACGTTAGTTCAGAATTTTATTTGAATAGAACTTACTTCTAAACTTACCAATTGGACATAGAAATCAGTTGGGCTATTAATGTGACAAACTATGACAGAGACTTCTTTTCCTTCTTGTGGAATCTTAGGTGGGGTATAGCGCAAGATGGTATGATTTTCTACCTGACTGGGAAGCTGTGATCTAAAACTAAGGTAAACAAAATGAAATTTTGAATAAATTCTGTCAAAACTATTTGAGAAGGACCCCTTTTACATTCCAACATCAAGTTTCCCCCAAAAAATGCAAAATAAGTCTTTCAAAAATAACTCGATTCGTGTTTCTTTTAATAGCTTGAACTTTTTTTTGGTGCAGCCAATTCTTTCTAATGCTTCTCACATCACAAACATAACATATGAAGAATGATACATTGCTGAGGGCTCCTGAACAGATCTTGTTACTTGTGATGCAGTAGCGAACTTTTAAAGTGGTAAAAAAAATAACGAAGTAAAAGGCTGGAATCCACTACATTAACAAAATAGTTTTCTTCTAGATTTTCACAGAATCACAGAACTATTTAGGTTAGAAAAGATCTTTAAAGTCATTGAGCCCAACTGTTAAACTAACACTGTCAAGTCCACTGATGAGCACCACCAAGTACCACAACTAAATGTCTTTTAAGTACCTCCAGGGATGGTGGTTCAACCAGTTCCCAAGGCAGCCTTCTCTAGTGTCTGACAGCCCTTTGGTGAAGAAATATTTCCCAATATCCAATGTAATATCCTCCCCTGGTGAAACTTGAGGCCATTTCCTCTCATTTTATCACCTGTCATTTGGGAGAAGAGATCAACCCCCATCTTGTTACAGCGTCCTTTCAGGGAGTTGTAGAGAGCGCTAGGCTCCTCTGTCAGCCTCATCTTCTCCAAACAGAACAAACCCAGCTCTCTCTGCTGCTCTGCATAACACTTGTGCTCCAGCTTTATTACCCTTCTCTGGGTGCACTCCAGCACCTCAATGTCCTTCTTGTAGTGAGGGACCCAAACACTGAACACAGCATTCGAGGTGCGGCCTCATCAATGCAGAGTACAAAGGCACAATTACCTCCTGTTCTGCTGACCTCACTATTTCTCATGCAAGAAGGATGCTGTTGGCCTTCTCAGCCACCTGGGCACACTGCTGGCTCCTATTCAAGTCGGCTGTCACACTACAACCCCAGGCCCTATTGTGCCAGGCAGTTTTCCAGCCACTCTTACCCTAGCCTGTACTGCTGCATGGTGTCATGACTGAAGTACAGGATCTGGCAACTGGCCTTGTTAAACCTTATAAAATTGGCTTTGGCCCATCAATCCAGCCTGTTCAGATCCCTCTGTGAAGCCTCCACACCCTTGAGCAGATCAACACTCCTGCACAACTTGGTGTTATTATCATTGAGGGTGCACTCAATTCTATCACCTAAATCACTGATAAACAGGAACAGCCCCAACACAGAGCTCTGGGGAGCACCACTTGCAACTGGATGCCAATTGGATTCACCATAATTCTCTGGGCTCAGCCATCCAGACAGTTTTTTACCAAGCGAAGAGTACACCTGTCCAAGCCAGGAGACGCCAATTTTTTTCAGCACAATGCTGTGGGAAATGATGTCAAAGGCTTCGTCCAGGTAAACAACACCTACAGTCTTTCCCACATCCATTAAGCAAGTCTCCTTGTCAAAGGAGATCAGGTCAGCCAAGCAGGACCCGCCTTTCCTAAATCCACACCCACTGGACCTGATCGCCTGGTTGTCCTGTACATGCTGTGTGATGATCTGCACTATATTTGCCTGGCACTGAGGTCAGGCTCACAAGGCCTGTAGTTCTCCAGGTCCTCCTTCCAGACCTTCTTGTAGATGGGCATCACAATTGCTAACCTCCAGTCAAGCGGGACCTCCCCAGTTAGCTGGGACTGCTGACAGATGACAGAAAATGCCTTGGCAAGCACTTCCACAGGCTCCTTCGGTACTCTTGGTGGATCTCACAGACTTGTGTGTGTCTAGGTGGCGTAGCAGGTTGCTAACCATTTCCTGATGGATTATGGGGAGGCTCCATTCTGCTCCCTGTCTCTGCCTTCCAGCTCAGAAGGCTGGGTACCCAGAGAACTGGTCACAGTATTAAACAGTGAGGCAAAGAAGACTAAGTACCTCAACCTTTGCCTCACTTACGAGAAGCATCTACCTGAGGAATACTGATGTAGTAAAGAATTATCTCCTGCTGTTCTCACCACCAGAACTAGTTATGCTCAAATATAAGCAAAGACCTTTCTGTACAGCAAAATAAATGATCATTTCCTGCAGATGTGCATGCCATACTCCTGTCCGCAAACACTAAAATGCTGCCTTACGCATCCTTGTTTCTCCTATTTGTTGTGCTACGTGCACTATGTCATATAGCTGGTTAAGATGTGCAACCTAGCCTGTCAATGCCTACTAGCTGAATCATACAGATAGAAAGCCAATTTCTGTATGTTTCTCTGCCTGTGGTACACACCAAGGGCTTCTCCTTTCACCCCTTTGTTATTGAAATTTGTATAGATTTAAATTTTATTATTTTCTGAATGAAGTTCATTATCCAAATAAAGCTCCAACTACTGCAAATGAGTAAGCCCTGGTGCGTCTCAGTGAAGATGAAAAAAAGAAAATCAACAGATATTACTGAAGATTAATACATCACACATCAATATATCAAACAACGATAAACCAACTTGCTTGGTGATGTTCACTTTGTAAGTACTGTTGTGGTAACAACCATGGATGGCATAAGAGCATGAACTGAAGGAATCAACACATACCTTGCCAAGTCTAAAAATACTAATGCATCCTTGAGAGACACTGGCATGTTACTGCTTGTTTTATTAAACGGAGGTTTTCTCAAATCCACAATGAGAACACCGTTCTCTTCTCTAAATACGGTCATTGAAACAGCTGTATTATTGACCATTCCTAAAAATGTTGTCTTTGCTTCCTCTTCCCAACCTTCACTCTGTGTGAGGAAAAAAGATAAAAGTTAATGAAGATGTCAGAGTACATTTAAACAAAAATTACGAATAGTAGCTACAATTAAAATAGAACAGAAACACAGAAGGGAGCACACATCTGTCTGAACAGATGAAACACCGAACATGACATTGGACAACCCAGTCCATAACCAGAACACCGTTAAACAGTATTCTATGATGAGTTAGTGTTTTTAACTGTATTAAACTGAGTCAGTTCAAAGGGCTGCAGTTTCTACCACACCCCCTCTGACTCCTCTCACAGATAAACCAGCATTGTCATATGTTGCTTAATCTCAGGACTTACATTTCTGCTCTCCCAATTATTTGAAAACTTATTCTTATCTCTTTGAGTCTTTATACAACTCTACAACATAGTTTGGTCAATTTACACATTCCTCCTCTCCATTATATCCTCCTTGTTGTTTTATCTACCCTGAAAAAGTCTGTCTGAATTTATTTCTCTTGGATCAAGTTAATGCATTTCTCATCTAATACTGCCAATCTGCACTTTTTAGATATCAAAAAAATGAAAGCACATACAAGGATGGCATTTTACTTTCATCTGTGTAAATTGTTCCAGAAGTTTCTTTTAAAAACTGTTTCAGACAATGCAAGACTGCTAAAATAACCAAAAACCAACCAGCAGTTATACTGTCAGTATGCACATCTCCACTGGACATAGTTCATTCCGGTATGAATGTTGCAAAAATAAAGCAAGCCTGTAAGTAAGCAAACGTTGAATAAAAACCAATTCTGCAATCTATGTCCTTGTTTTTTAAAGGAATAAAGCTGACAGTACTTTATTTGTTGTTGTACTGAAAGAGAACAAATAACACTTTGCAATATGGGGCAAAAAAAAAAAAAAAAAAGGTAAGTAGTGAAGAACAATCCCTGAAAAGATTCTCTTAAAAATTCTGAAGCCATTTCTTCTGTTTGGATTATTTTCAAAGTAACTAATTGCGTAAAGGTATCAGACAGCCATGAAATAAGAGTATCGGTTCTGTAATTTGTTTTTAAATTTGACAAAAAGCATGTATGGAGTAGGAGTAGTGAGACTTAGATCTGAAATACTTATTTGTAAACACAAAGATTTTTCAAGATTGACTGCTAGAAGCTCACTTACTTTCCAACGAAAGCAACACAACCTATCTTTTCACAAGGGATAATTTAACTTTTTAAAAAAAAATGAAAATATACAGCGTACTCCTCTCACATTTCCTTCTGCTTATACTAGCATATGATCAGTGTAAATATGTTCTTTAATGTAAGTCTTAAAAAGAAAGAAAATCTCCTGAAATAGTATCAACAGCTTTTACTCACTGCGTTTTTGGGAACAAGATCCTTCAGTGAACACCGTACTGCTAAAGGAGGAATAGCTGCAAGTTCTGCCTCAATATTCTGATCAGGTTTCCTTACAAACAAACAAAAGTCATTTGTTTCAATAGTCTGAGCGCCAGATTCAGGCCATTCAGCAGGAACGTATCTATTAATGGGAATAAAAGCAGTATTAACTTAAAACCAAAACCACTCAACACCAAAAAAATCCTAAAACCAAACTCCTGACTTAAAGATATTATTGCAATAATTGGCATAATGTCATGTCATTGAATCAGAATGACGAAATCTCAATGAAACATTTCTTCGGGTTTTATTCCAACACAGAGGATTTGTGTAGACTTGCACCACAAACAAGAATAAGTCAAGCATTTTAACATATGACAGCTTGTACGCTTACATACACTGCCACTTTTCCTCTGGGAAATGTGCACAAAACGTTCATGTCCTTTGGATATCTCATTACTTGCTTGTGTGAAGCTGATGGAGGACTTGCTTCTTTAGCAGAGATCCCCTTGAGGAACAACAGTTAAGGACAAAAATTGTAGACAAAAACCTCTCTCTGTAAACCTACCCTGAGAAAATTAGAACTATAGCGCTCCCAAAATCAGTCAGGAATATTCCCAGCAGTGCAATATCACAAACTCGGTATCTTACTGGACGAGGCTTCTTCTTATCTTTACATTCTAGGGGAATTAGTTCAGTGATAACTCCACGGCACCACATTCCAGTTTCCTTATTCTTAATAAAAATTCTAGCACCTATACAGACGCACAAAAAAAAAAGACAGATCAAACTCAGTATCTGTAAAATTTCACACTGGAAGTGTTATTACAGCTCTGCATAATGCTCCATCGTTGCCCATCTTCCACACAGGTAATGACAGTGTTACTGCTAAAAGAAAGATACAAAGACATTAAAAACTTGCCTTGACAGGCACCAGACATTTTCTCTCCACATTCGTGGTCCGTAAGGCTAGGAGGTGTTTGGCTTGTATTAAGAAGTAATTTCTGGCAAACATCCTATGCCTCTTAGTAGTGGCAAAACCCACTGAAATTGAGGGCTGTTACATAGTTGATAGCAACTTTCTAAACACCTTCTAGAAACGAATAACATTGCCATCGTGTGGGCTAGAAAATAATTTTAATGATTTAGCAATGCATTATTGTTTTTCATTTACACTTCCCAGAAGACTTATACCCAGATAACGAACTCTAAAAAAAATAATCTCTCGACCCAAAAGGCAAGGTTGCTTGCATGAGAGAGTGTTGATTTACCTAAGTAATCAAAAATGAGGCTAGTCATTAAAATCCATACACTGAAGAAGAACAATCCATACACTGAAAAAGAACTATTGATTAACAAGTATGACCTAATGCTGTAAAACACTAAGTTTACAGTCAAGCGTTTCAACTACTGGTTACTCTAAGCAATCAATTTGTTAAGCTGATAAGAACTTTAGGGTCCTTTTAACTTCTACTGCTTTTGTTTACATGATTTTAACAGAAGTCTAATGTTACCCAACAAAGTGTACCACGTTTTCTAAAAGGCATTAACTGTAGGTTCCAGAACATATAAAGACTGCTTTACTAAGTAGGACAGGGGGAGAGAGAAAAAAAAAAAATTATACTAAGGAAGACATAATGCAAGATAGTACTTTAAGCCAGCGTAGACCTTTAGAAATTAATAATTTACCTAATTCCAAAACATCTGAAGGCAAGAGATATGAACTGTTGTTACAACAATAGTTTTCCAATTTTGTCTCCAAAACTTGTGCTTCTTTCTTCTGAAAGTACCTCCGAACATAGAAGTGGCATGGATTTATGACATGGCTTAAAAACACTAGTTCTGTTGAACCTGAGTAAGAGATGAAACAGATTAACAAACACTACCCAAGTAACTCCAAAAAGTGTTATTAAACATGATCAGGTTTACAAGGTCCAACAAAACCCCCGAGACTAACCCTGCAGCTGAGAAACCAAGAGTGAGATGGAAGAACCAAAAGGTATTTTACATAAGAAAACTTCCTGCCAGAAGTGCATAGCATCATCTAGATCCAATGCCATCTGTGTGATTACCAGGGCAAAGCAAACAGAGAGATTTGCAGCCTCCTAGGACTGCCACCTTGTGCCCACATCTGAGCTGCTACTGATCACAGGCAAAAAAATGTATGAAGAATCTGACACTTGAAACATTCTGAGCATATACTCAGGACTGCTCTTGGAAGTTTTGGAAATGCACTGTCAGAACAGATGCAAGATTACTCTTGGGTATTTCCAGTGGAGAAGATGGTATTTGAGTAAAAAGTCTGAATGACTTGAAAGATTTCAGCTGCAAGTGCACTAGCTCATCTGGATCACCCCTGGTTACCATCTCCAATGCTGTGATAAGTCAGCTAGCTTGGTTTAAGCAGACCAAGAAAAGCATGTATTAAGTCACTTCACCAGATCAGTGCAGACAGATAAATCCAGCCAAAAACCATAACAGGAGCTTGGTCAAATCTGGATCACTTCAACCAGATTGATCCAGAAGAGGTGTCTTTTAGCTGTTTGAGAACGCTCCTTAAACTAAAAAAAATCCCAACTGCAGCTACCTGAAAACTTTCAAGTTATTCATCTGATAAACTAGCGGGAGAGAATCAAAAACTTGTTATACTGAACCTCCAATTACGCTTCTCATAATCAAAGAAGATACCACATTGCATGAATTTTGGTGTACTACTGATAAATACAATCACATCAAGTAATTTTACAATCATTTAATCAAAGATCTTGTTCTCCCAGTGTATATGCGAGATACTCAAGTGCCTACTAAAGGTTGAGCACATACTACACTGACTTCAGTATGGGCAACAGGAGATTTCTCTGCTAACTACTTACATCCGCAGAAATTGATATGGACTTAAAATGCTCAAGTCGCATTAAGAGCGGCTAGTAAATTCACAAGTCACTGGATAGGAGATTGCTGGGGAGAACACATTTATGACTCTGAGGTTAAAAATAGAGAAAATCAAAACCTAAAAAAAAACCCCAAACAAAACTAAAAAAATGCAGTTTCCAAAATCTTTTTTATTTGCTAATATTATTTTGTGTCCTGTATTAAGGCATATCTTTTTGCAACAGTATTTTCCACATATGATGCTTCTTCTGTCAGCTTCTTTCTTTCCCAATACTGCAATCTCTACTCTGCAACTTCCATCACCTTTTACGCTCAATGAGCAAAACTCAATGCACTGCACAAACTCCGCCTATAGAATTTTTGAACAAAGTAACTTATTTCCTCAGAATATTCTCAGTTTAATTGTTCACTCATAATTCAAGAAACCAAACATAGATAAAGGGAGAACAAGACAACAGCTCAAAATTCAGCATATAAAATACTGACCTAAGAAATGGGCCCCACAGTTCACAGCAAACCCTATTATGTCAAGTTATCTGCCAGGTGAGAAACTGCCAATGGTGAGTCTTTAAAAGCTGCCCGAGACTTCTGTACTGTACCTTCCAATTCAATGATTTAATGGCAAATTTAAAAGATGCTCGAGTCTTTACATCAGCAAGGACTGCAGACCATGAAGTGTTTTTACAGAGAAGAACTGCTGGTGCCAAGAATGACATGTGCACTGCAAGCTCCTTCCAGAAAGTTTTAACTGGAAAGTGATCAATTAATGTGCCCCAAAGACTGTGAGCAAATAATTGCTAACTAGGTATGGTCTCCTTCCTAGTAAGTTCCTGATCCTAACTAGGATGCTAACTTACGTGTCCAACCCTCCACAACAAATTCCAGTCTCTGCCCTCACTGCGTAGAGGATGGATTCCTTCTAGTACACTAAACCATTCAGCAGACAGGAAAAACACTAACCAGTTCTGCATGTCTCCTTCTTGAAGACTTTCTTCCTCTGCTCATCAGCATGATCATCTGTGGGAAATACTGTTTATTGTTTTAGGAGGAAAGTGTAATCACTTAGGTTAGTTAAGTTTTTGTACATAGAGGCAGTATCACAGCCAACACAGCAAAGACAAACTACACACACTGTAAGGGTACTGCAAAGGCAAAACACGTCCTATCTGACGTGACTGAAACAGAGGCACACACAGTAGACTGTGTGCATATGTCAAGCCCACATCCTAATTCCAGGATTAAAAAACTATCATTAAAATTCTTACTTCAAATATGCAAAACTTGTAATGCTGCAGTTTGACAGAATTTTGTTCTGACAAAGAGTTTTATGAAGTCCACAGGATTTTATAATTGAATACTTATACATCATCCCTACCCTTCCCCCTCGTCCTCCTCAGGCACTACTAATCACGGAGATTTTCTACGTATGTTGTGGATATAGAATGCTGTGAAGTAAAATACCTTAATTATACTGTGGAATGCATCTATTTATTCTCCCTCCTATTATCTAATTGGAATTTCCATGTTCCAACTTGTTCCTAATATCTTCAGCCCTGTTTCTCAGCTCCTCCTGGACACCAGCTTGACAGGCTGTGCTGGACTCGCTCCAGCACGACAGGAACTTTCAGTACTGCGAGGTCTAAAACTGGACACACTACTCCAAACTCAGTCTCACAAAAGCCTGAGAGGGGAAGGATCACTTCCTGGACCTGTTAGCTACACTCTTAATAGTTTAGTCCAGAAAAAAACGTGCCAAGATGAAGAACTTAATTGCTATTGCCTGTTAATGTAGCACAATGCCCTGGGAGAAGATTCAGGAAGCCAAAGGAACTGCCAGAAAAGCATCCTCCAGGAACCAGTGTAATTAACTCCAACAGGGACTGTAATGATTAAGTGTCAGAGAACTACCCAGGCAGACACAGCAATTTATGACCAATCTTGGAGAGAACTTGTGAGAAAGTTTTCACTAAGGTAAGCTGAAGGAGGACAAAAAAAGAAACAATGCCAGCTCAAAAGAAGATAAAGTGAAATACAGACACCACTGAAGAATTCATATTAGCTGAGCATAACGACAAACAAAACACGTAAGTAACATCATGCTCAACAATGAGCACAAAAAGCATCACGTATTAAGAAAACTTACTTTCCAGGTCATCTTCAAATACTTCTTCTATTATGACATCACGGTTGGATGGAGAATTGGGTGGAGCAAGAATACTCTGATGATGTATCATAGGAAATTTTTCTTGTACTTGAGTATTTTTCACTTCTTCGGGAACACCCAGTTTGTTTGCAGGAGCCTCCATTTTACTTTCTCTGCTAATTGCCAGACGCATATTCCCTACAGATGATTCAGTATCACAGCCCAGCATTTCTTCTTTATCATCAAGACAAATGTACAGCCCATCGTCTGCACTATATTTTGGGAAAACATTTATTTGGACACAGACTAGTATCGCTACGTTAAGAAAACAACTCATAGGAGCTGGCTGAAATAACCTGTTACATTTTTGAATACTGAGACAACGCAAACAGTAATATGATTTCTGCAACCTAAAAAAGATCGGCACAGAAATGGTACACATGGTCGGGCACAGCTCAAGACAAATGCTTAAATGATCAGAGACAGGTACAAATGCAAACTATCTGGAAAAAAAAAAAAAACCCAAACAACTTTACAATGGGATATAGTTCCTGTCAAAAACAGAAGACGTGTCAGGTGCTTTTGTACTAAATTATTCTTCACTGTAATCTGCAGGATTTGAATATCTTACAGTATGCAATAAGCATTTTTTAACACAAACAGTGTTAACTACAATAGCCCTGACATTCCATTCACTTAAGTTTTTGTCAAAGATCACAGGAAAAAATGTATTAAACGAACTAATAACATAAAACCAACTGTAATTTTAAAAGTTAAAGTAATTTCTTTTTTTCTGGTCCTGATTCACCATAAGTAATTCCCTTCAGCATTTGATGTACTGTGAAGTGGAAATCCTGTAAAATTTAGTATTTGCTGTTGATACTAGAGAGATATCTACACTTTTATGAGGCAATTCTCATACTTTGAAATGGTAAATGTTCTATTGCCTACACTATGAGCATTTCCATGCGGTGACTTAGGGACATGGCTTAGCAGTAGACTTGGCAGGGTTAGGTTTATGGTTGGACTCATTGATCAAGCTAAATGATTCCATGACTATGACTGTATCATCACATTCCTGTCAGAGCTGAAAAGACACAGTATAAAAAAAAATCTTGAGAACTTCAGTGATACAGTGAAATACAACTGAGTGAAACAAGTTAAACTGAAATATCAGAATCCAAATACTAATTGGTTTAACTGGAATATTGACTGAAATGACAGAATCAGAAGTTTTGTTTGTTTCACTACACTCTTAGAAACCCATAAAGATACAGATTATTTTTGACTTTTAAACTTAAATCTTCAAAAGATATGTAACCACCAGAAGAACAGGTAAGTTCCTGTACCTATCCTCCTTAATAACAAAAATACTTACTGCCCTGTTGCTCTCCACTCAATCTTGCCCAGTTTTTTAATCAAAGGTGTAATCTCATCAGTATTCAGGTATAACCTTGAGAGAAGAAAAGAGACATTACAGAAGGTGACAGGAACACCTAATTGATACTGACAATCTGAGACATTTTATTTTTCAGCACAATATTTATGGAGAAGCAAAATAAGAGATTAATTACCTACTCTAGTCTCATTCTTCCACTTCTATTAACAACAGATTCAGTTGCTCATTAATATTCACATTTGTACTGAAAAACTCTCTTGCCTACTGCTCCCTCTCTCTCAAGCAGAATACTCCAATGTTCACCTACTGAGTTTTCCCACTTATGCCCAGTTTAGTTCAATAAATTACTCTGCATGAAGAAAAAGACTTCTCCAACAGTCTTTAAGAACAAAACCATAACTGAGGTCCAAAATGTATGCTTTTTATTGTTTACAGTTACACTGATAAACAGCCATTTACTTTACCAATGGAAGCTACCAAAATCTTACAAGTACTTTTACAGTTATACTAACAGAACTGTACCTCTAACTTCATTCAATCAAATCCTTAGTTGTGCTGCCCAGTTACAATGAACAATTTGTAAAAACTGAATTGTAAGCAGTATCTTCCCTTCCCTCGCCCCTTCAGGAGCCAGTCTCCACTTTACCTTAAAGTATCTTATGTTTACAGAATACTCCTCAACTCCTATGCACCTCCTAGTGTCATTTTTTTCACCTTTGGTGTTATTTTGAAGTGGCACGAGCACACAAGGCCTTTACACTCATCCTTCACCACATCTCCCTTTTCCCCCTGTTCTACTGAAACTCTTAAAAAGTCTTTCAATGCAAACAAATTTGATTTTGTAATGCATCAGCCTTCTTCCAAGTTGGGGGAATTTGCCGTTGTGTATTTAAACAGGCTTCTCTGAAATTCCCATTCACCAATGACACCATCTTCAAGTAGGCACTGCCTAAAAAGTCACAAAGTTTACTAAAATATGATTTAGAGGATTCCTGTATCCATATTCTAATGACTCAACTAACACAAGACAGGAGTAGGCATAATTTTTTTACCAAACATTGGAACAGGCTGCTCAGGAAAGTGGTTGAGACACTATCCTTGAAGGTATTTGGCCAAGAAAATTAGGGTTGCTCAGTCTGGAGAAGACAAGGCCCTAGGGAGATCTTACCATGGCCTTTCAATATGTCAAGGCAGCTTACAAGAAAGACAGCAACAGACTTTTCAGTAAGGCCTGTAGCAAAAGGACAAGGACCAATGGTTTTAAACTAAAAGAGGACAGACTCAAATGAGATGCAAGGAATAAATTTTTTATGACTAAGGCAGTGAAACACTGGAAGAGGTTGCCCAGAGAGGTGGTAGATATCCTATCCCTTGAAACATTCAAAGTCAGCTTGGATGGGCCTCCGAGCAAACTGATTTGAGTTGGAGATGACCCTGCTCACTGTGGGGGGCTGTACTAGATGACCTTTAAAGGCCTCTTCCAACAGAAACCATTCTACGAATCAGTGATTTAGAAGCTGTATAGGTATGGTGCTTCAGGACATGGTTTAGTGGGGCACTCAGTAGCGTTAGGCTAACAGTTGGACTCAATGACCTTAATGTTTTTTTCCAACCTAAAGGAGTGCATGACTTTATGAGCTTTTCACACTTTGCATGCAAGTAATCAACTTTGTGTTTCACTCCTCCGTGGCAGAATCTGAGGGACACAACCACTCTCCTCCTGAAACTGGTTCCATATCCTGAAATATGATGTGGTCCCCAAAATATTCCAACTTAAACACCATCTTAGTTCTGTCTCTCCTTCAGTTTCTCAACGTGGCCTTTATATGCTGAGATTACAATACTCTGACCGGCCTCATGGCCAAGCTATACAGGATAACTGGTAGTTCCTCGATAAAATGCAGGCAAAGCAGCTTAAATTCTGCTGTTTCACTGTTACATGAACATTTTTTTGTAATTAAGACAACCAGTGCATCAATTTACCTCCCAATACACCTCCCAATCCAGTCATTTACCTTGGAGTTTTTTTTTCCACCAAACTACACACTCTTGCGAGGTCAGCCTTGACTGGCAACTTCAAATTATAACTGACCTGAAATTTAGAAGTACAGTCTTAGCTTCTATAACATAAAAAGGCAGATTATACAGACATCTATTATCTAAAACATGGCAAATCCAGAATAGGACATCTTAAATTTTACAGAAAAAAACTAAGAGTTTACCCATTAACAATCAGCAGCCAATGCTCAATTATGTCTTCCTACATTGCTAAGATCCAATGGTTGGGGATTTTGTAGCGCAAACAGAATCAGGAGTCGGATTTTCCTTTTGTATGAACAGCTGCTGAGAATGTGACTTCTAAATAAGAAAGTAGGCCTATGAGAGGACAAAAGCCACACTGGGCAAGATGGAAGTGATAGAAAAAAGGAGGCATCAGACTTCTTTTCTGGGTCAGATGAGAGAGATCAAGCTTCTTCATTTGGGAAGTGACAACTGGATGCAGGGAACATGAGAGTAAAAATCACACTGCTTCAAAGAACGACACCATCGGTTATTCATTATTTTTCTCAACACATGGTCCACAAAGGCTCCAAAGGAAGTAATTGGGTAGCACATTTAGAAAGAACAGAGGAAGCTACTTTTATATACACCTTATTTTAAATATTAACAGGCGGAACTCACTGCCACTGCATATGAATAAATACATATAATGTACACACACGCACACACACACGCTGCCACAAGAATTATAAAGACGTTCAAGGAAGTGTTACACAACTTATGACTCAATGAGGCAATGTTTATTCAGTGTAATAACTCTGACATATCCCACTGATTATAAAATCCTTAAGGTTCAACTTCCAGTATTCAATAAATGACCAGGTTCTTACATTCTTCCTCTAAGCATCATCTCCTCTGTCATCAGACAGGAAACTTCACAGGACGGACTTTTAGTCTGATACAGCAAGGCAGGTGCTGGGGAGGAAGAATGTGAAGACCTAGGACCAAGCAGGTATTAAAGCTCTGGAATGGGGAAAGGCTTGAGAGAAATGCCTCCCTTGAACACATCAGTACTGCCACAATTTTCCTGTCCTGCCCCTCCATTTGCTGTTTCAGATAGCAAGGACCATCTTTTTTGTTTCACATCAGTAACCAGACCCCGATTTGTGACCAAGACAAAATAAAAATGGGGGGGAGGGTATGTGTAGAGCAAGAATACATTACTGCAAAATCCTCAGACTTGAAGTCAGCAAACTGAAAGACAGATCACAAGCTTTCAATCCAAATTTGATTGCATTCCTTAAAAAGAAATTATTACACAGTGCAAGAATAGGTACCTGAGCGAGATCACAGTGGCTTCTTAGAGAAGGTGTAATTTTTAATTCCTTTGCAAGCCTTATGGCACCAGTCAAGCACTTTTTCTTCTCTTCAATGACTTCCTTAGCTTTTGCAATATCAGCACTGTAGGTGTTGATGCTCTTCATTAATTCTGCACACAATTTCCTTTTCCTGTATTAAAAGATTACTTTTTAGAATTTAATAAGCACTCAGCCATACATAGTCAAACTTTAACCACAAAACATAAATGCCACTTATACCATAATACAAAGTCAATACATCTCATATATTTTCCTCAAACACTGAAAAGCAGAAAGCATGGAGAGCTGCTCACTTAACAACTGGAGGAACCATAATACTTAAAAAGTTCACAATGAAAAGCACTTCATGAGAAAAAAAAATATGTTTAAATTAAACATCGAAAGCACTCTTCGACCCTCCAGATATTTCCATACACATCCAACTGAAAACTAAACAGTTGGATTTTGTAAATCTGTCCAGCAAGTTATTAGGTCCCCCTTCAACAGGCTCTTCTGGAATCCTGATCTTTGATACTATTGCTCCCTGTGCACCTCCCCCTCCCTCCCACCATGTGAATATCTAAACATTTTTTAAAATGAAGAAATAAAGTGTCCTTGGGCTTCTATCAGCTTAGAAATTTGCAGAAAGTCAATTTTTGAGGAAGTTATTCTTGCTGTTAAACCAATCCTCCACTATATGGCAATATCAAAAAATCCTCGTAATCAAGCAGTTTCAGAAAACTAACATCATTAGGAGTATTCATTAAAAAAAAGAAAAAAACTTGGAAAAGAGGTTGCATACACTGGCGTTTTCCAGCCATGCAAATCAGCTTCAAGATGTCACTATGAAAGTGCAAAATACTGCACATAGATCAGACACAAGCACTATGAAATACTGCTATGAGGACAAATAAATTTTATTTAGAAGTCTTATGTGAACTAGAAACAATTTCTCAATAAAACCAACCCATTGCCACCACCCTACAAACTAGATTACTACCTTGACAGGAGAGAAGCAGTAAGTTCATCAAATGCTCTATCTACAGTTCCTGTAACTTCGTTTCCTTCCTGCTTCACTTTCAATTCCAAGTATTTCAGCACCTATTTTGTTCAATGTTGAACAAGCATGCATTTATCACTTGATTATTATCACATTATTTCTTTTAAGAATTCAGAACAGAAGTAACAAACAGTGAGACAGCGACCAACGCTCCATCATTAAAAAAAGAGAAAAAAAGCGCAAATCAGAGGATGATTATGTAATGTAATGGAGGAAAAATGATAGTTCATAAATGCCTTTGTTTTCTCCAACTTCGCACTGTCTGGAGCCTCATTAAGTATTTAGCTCTATGAGGAAAGAAACACACAGACCTTGGGCCTACTGCCTCACTTTCCTTACTCGACACTCTAGTGCAGCTCCATACACTAATAACTAGCATCCTAAGATTTATACCTTTTTTTTTTTTTTTTTTACCTATTGGGAGCATAAAGATATTAAAAAAAACCCAAAACTCTTTCTCTGGCTGATCATTAATTTTGTTGCTATGGTTACATTTAATGAGATGATGAAAAAATCTCAGGCAACACTGTTCACAGTTCTCACTGAAAAGCTGTTGGAAGACTACAGTTGTATGCCACAAAACAAGTTACAAAGGCAATGGAAAACAAGTTGTTAAAGTCACTTTATGCCACGCATCCTAGAATGAATTTGCTTTACACTTTTGAATCATTAAACACTGCTTGAGTATCTTAGAATACATGTAAAATGTAAATACGTGGCAAAGACAGAACTGCAAGCTTTTTCACAGCATGTTTAAAAAGAGCTGAAGTTTAAGTAAAATAATCATCACTTATGAAGTTCATAGGTTACTCAGTAAAACCTATTAACAGCATCATCCAGTACCTCTGTCTCATACCACGCACAAAAATGCATTACTTTATTTACATTTTGCATAATGTGTCTGTTAAAGTCATCACCTCTGTTTCCCATATAATTTCTTTTCTGCTTTTAAATCCAGAAAGAGGCACATGAAAAGTATGAAATTAGCATAGTTGCTAGAAAATAATCAATGATGAATTTTACGCTGATCCAAGGAACCACAAGCTTTATACTTAAAGATTGGTTTATATATGGTTCTACTAAACATATGGATTGACCTTGTAACTCTAAATTATGAAGAACCTCACATACACCTTTATAGACTATTCCTGTAGTGTGTGAACTCCAAACTACAGCCTGGAGTTTAAAGCTATGCAGTCACAGAAATGGCACAAACAGTTGAAGGCCAAAAGAGATGTTGAATAAAAGGCCATAAAAGCATGTTTAAAAAGCATTATTAATGCCTAACTACTTATAACAAAAAGCTTCAGTCAAGGCTAGGGTTTAGTATTTCATGATTTAACTTATTTGCACCCACCTTGTCTCCATTATCCAAGAGGCTGAGATTATAAACACCTATGTTCAAAACTTCATCAATATCTTCTGTAGTGTTGCTGTCCTGGGGAAAGGTTTGCCAATAAATATAAACTTACTTACATGACTGAAAGACAAAATGTGCTACACCAATTTGCCATTTTGACAAAGAGACACTTCATGTGAATAGCTCATGCTCTGTATAAGACTCTGAGCAGCCTTATGCCTGCAAACACGCCCAGAATACTCAGCTCATCTGAACTGCAGCGAGAACATTTACACTGTAGTATTTCTGAAAAATGGTTTCTAAATTTGTCCGTTAAATACACGCAATTTATGTGCACACACACGCTCAATCAAATGAAAAGTGGTCCATAAGCTTGTTTTCCTCTTCAGTACAACAACCCCCCACCCCTCCTCTACAGCAATGGGACCGAGCTGAAATGAGGGACAGGAGATGTAAGAACATGGTTTCTAAAGCTGAAACTCTTAGCCACCAACTCTTTACCTCTCTGTGGTAAATGACAAGTGTTCCTAGTGAAAGCAATGCTCATTTCCTCTTTCCTCTTACTGTTTTTCCCACTATTATGCAAAACTTCTAACACACTGCATTACTGAACCTAATTACAACTCCTTTTATCAACAAAGTTTAATGATGGGACTTAATTCCACATATATGATCTATCTGTATTTTGCAATAGAAGCTAAATCTAGATTTCATAACAGAAAAAACAAAATGGCCAAACCCCATAAACCCCATCTTTTGCACAGATAATTTTTTTTTAAAAAAAACACTGAACGTCTGCCCAAAATATCGACTTCTATGAAATAAATGGCATTAGCATGTCATAACACATACAAGATTCACAATTAGAGCATTTTTTTTAAACACAGAAACATATTAATAAGTTATACACTACCATGTGATTTTTTTTTTTGTTAAATAGTCTTTTCAGTCCTATTTGGCAGCTCACAGGAGAAGACTTTAAAAACCATACAAAGATACAAGCCAACCCCACACATATGCACTAGTGTTTTTCTTCCATGGAACAGGCAGAGGAGAAGTTGAAAAGGAGCTAGCAATGTGAGGCAGTAATAAGAACCGTAAAAATAAGCCTTTCTATAACCAGACTTTGGACATCAGATGCACACTACAAAGCTACACTGTGTAACAAGAAATACTACCGAAGACTTGCTGGGGAGCAGGTGGTTATCAAGTGCAGACCCTTACCTCACAGGAGACCTCAGCTTGCTTTAATCACTTTTAATGAAATGGCAGAAGACCTTGCAACGTCACTATTTCAGATCACCATAGAGACTACCGAACAGAAAGCTTTAGATTAACTTACTTTTGCAGCACAGAAACCAAGAAAATTAGTGTCTTCACCTCCCACATCATCATGTAATGCTGTAAAAGCAACCATGGGAAACACTTGACTTGTGAATGTTGTTAACTACACGGCATCTTAATCAATGAGACAAACAGGAATATATCACCACTGGAGTAATCTTCTAGACAGTATTCATCAAGTCAACATGAATTTGGACAATGGCTTTTGTAATGACAGTTTGAAAGCAAGGGATATAAGCACAGATAAACAGATAGAGAAGTTACCCAGGAACTACAAACATTGCTTGCATGTAATGATTAGGATGTTATTCGCACTACTAACTCAATTACATTGCTCTATTCCTCTATTCAGGACAGGATAAACACATGAAAGGGAAGGGAAGGCAAAAAGGGAAAAAAACCCCACCCCCCCATTCAAAGTGTGTACCTGCAGTACGGGGAAAAAAAATTAGTTTCATAAAGGATCCATAAATACTAAACACAACTTTGCAATTCCTGGGGAAAAAAGAAGACACTCAAGCAGAAAATACCAGAAAAAAATCCATTTCTTTTAAAGCAAACTTTTTCAGTACCTTTCCTAAGAAAAACAACAGGAGGAGAAAGAGGTATTGATTGTTCTTGCCAAGTACTAGAAATGCAGTAACTAAACAATACATTAATCAAATCTGGTGGCCCATCTATTGTCTTTAAGAAACTATACAAAACAGAAATTAACAGTGAATGCTGCCCATAACAAAACTGCTGGAAATAAAAGGCAAAAAAAGCCTTACCTTTCACACTCATAGCTTTTGATGTACGACACAACTTTTTCTCTGACTTGGTACTGTGAAGTCCTCTGCTAATATCTTAAGATATTGCCTTCAGAAATTGAAGTAAAGGTTTAAGATCATGAGGGACAGAAACCAAACATGAATTTTGGCTTCCCACTCTCTTAGAGCTAAGCCAAGGTTGCCCGCTTCTACTATATGACATTTAGGTGAAGTTTACTAAACACACAAAAATACTGTCATCTTCTTTTAACTGGAGAAGCAATTTATTTCTATGATACTGAATTCATCATCCATGAAGATAGTGCTGGAGCTTCTAGGTATGCAGCATTTAAGGTAACTGGAGCCAACATTAATACATTGTTATATAATCAATTTTAATCACATCCATTCTATGCTTATTTAACTAAAAAATACTGAATAAATCAACAGTGGTTTATTTCCTTATACAGACACACATACAAATCAATATGATACATCAGCAGCCTAATGTGAAAATAAGCTTAAGTTTTTTGCTTCATCCATTTTGTTTGCTTCAGCCATTTTGGAGAGGAAGCCGTTTGCCTACTTTGTATAACACATACAGCTTTTGAAGATGTAAACAACTCCCTTAAAGGGAAAAAAACAAGACTTCGACTCCTGATAGGTTAAGCCATCTGCAGAAGACTGTGAGCCCTAAACCCTGAGCCATCGAGACTGAAAATCACAATAAAAAATAAAAGGCTCTAACTGCTGGTAACAAGTGCGATCTCTGTGCATCTAGAGCACCCAACTCAGCTGAGTCTCGAAGCATCTTAGGTAAAACATTTTTGCTTCTATATCCTTTATCTCTAAGTCTTTGTCCTTACCAATTTGGAAAATTGAAAAATATTCCACTTTTTCTAATAGTGAGTGCTACTCAGATCGCCCTAAGCCTGCTCAGAAGGCTGGTTTGGAGCAGCATTTTCCCCAAGACTTTCACCCACCTCCTGCCTAAATCTTGGCAATCATTTAAGCTCCTACATATCCTCACTATGATGATTTCTCTTCCCTGGCAGTACTGGATCTTCACACCCTGTTTGTGATACACAGAATCACAGAATGGCTTGGTTGAAAAAAAACTTTGAGCGCACCGAGCCCAACTGTACACATCCACAACTAAACCCCATCTCCCAGCACCCCATCTACCTGCCTTTTCAGTATCTCAGGGATGGGGACTCAGCCGCTCCCTGGGCAGCCTCTGCCAGGGAAAACCTTTTCCTAACATCACAGAATGGTTTGGATTGGAGGGAGCCTTAAAAATCATCCAGTTCCAGCCTCCTGCCATGGGCAAGGACACCTCCCACTCTGTTAGGCTGCTCAAGGCACCATCCAACCTGATCGCTGGGCTCTCATAACACCACACACTAAACCACTATGAAAAAGCTCCTCCTTTTCCTTCTCTCAGGAGACAGAGCGCTGGTTGGCTGTGTCCCAATTACAAGCACATTTTTCAATAAGACTTTAAGTGAAAAACTTTTTCCTTATGTCCAAGCTCAACCTCCCCGTCACAATTTGAAGCCATTAACCAGACAGAGTAACCCCCATGCATGCAGCCCCAAATTCTTTCCCTTAAAGCCTCCTCCCATTTGTTTTCCCTTCAGCATTTGCTTCCACGCAGCATATTCACACCCTCCTCCTCCTTTATTTATCTTTTTTCCCTGCTCCTCGACGCGACAGGCGCTCTTTCTCCCCCCAAGCCAGTGCCCAGAGACTCACTGGCCGTGCACGCGCCCCGAGGTCGCCTGTGGAGAGGCTGGAGCGGGGACATACCGAGACCTGCGGGGACAGGACCGAACGCGTCTGCTCCTCAGCGTAAAGGCGAGAGGGAAGCCGCAGGCGGCTCCTTTCGCGCCAAAACGGCCGCTCCCAACGACCAATCGCCGAGCGCTTCTCCCGCCCCGGAGACGCTCGCAGCCAATCACAGCGACACTTCTCCCCTCGCAGCCAATCACGGTGAGGCGGGGGGCGGGTGTTGCTGCGGTTCGCTCGGGAAGCTTCTGTTGCCACGTGGCTGCCGTAAGGCTCAGCGGGGCTGGAGGGGCTGGCGTGGCGTGGCGCGGCCGAGGCTCATCGCTCCCTGCACCTGCCGGGAGAGCAAGGGTCCTTTTTATGAAGAAATGTTTGCTGGCCGCTGAATCCATGCTTTGGGGTTACACCTCCCCCATGAGGACAGGCTGAGAGAGTTGGGGTTGTTCGGTGTGGAGAAGAGAAGGCTCTGGGGAGACCTTAGAACAGCTTCAGGAAAACTGGGGAGGGACTCTTTTACATGGAATGCAGTGAAAGGATAAGGGATAAAAGAATCATAGAATAACCAGGTTGGAAGAGACCCACTGGATCATTGAGTCCAAACATTCCTATCAAACACTAAACCATGCACCTCAGCACCTTGTCCACCCATCCCTTCAACACTTCGAGGGAAGGTGACTCAACCACCAACCTGGGCAGCCTGTTCCAGTGCCCAATGACCATTTCTGTGAAAAATACTTTAAATAATGTCAAGCCTGAACCTCCCCTGGCAGACCTTGAGGCCATTCCTTCTTGTCCTGTCCCCTGTCACTTGGGAGAAGAGGCCAGCACCCTCCTCTCTACAACCTCCTTTCAGGTAGTTATAGAGAGCAATGAGGTCTCCCCTCAGCATCTTCTTCTCCAGGCTAAACACCCCAGCTCTCTCAGACGCTCCTCGTAAGACTTGTTCTCCAGCCCCTTCACCAGCTTCTTTGGACTCACTTAAGCGCCTCAACATCCTTCTTGTGGTGAGGGGCCCAGAACTGAACACAGGATTCGAGGAGCAGTCTCACTAGTGCTGAGTACAGAGGGAGAATAACCTCCCTGGACCTGCTGGTCACACTGTTCCTGATACAAGCCAAGATGCCATTGGCCTTCTTGGCCACCTGGGCACACTGCTGGCTCATGTTCAGTCGCCATCAACCAACACCCCCAGGTCCCTCTCCTCCTGGCAGCTTTCTAGACAGACTTCTCCTAGTCTGTAGCTCTGCTTAGGGTTGTTGTGCCCCAAGTGCAGGACCCGGCATTTGGCATTGTTAAACGTCATGCCGTTGGTCTCAGCCTAGCAGTACAGCCTGTTTAGTTAACGTTTATAACGTGAGAGAGGGGAGATTTAGATTAGATATTAGCAAAAAATTTTTGACTTTGAGGGTGGTGAGGCACTGGTACAGGTTTCCCAGGGAAGCTGTGGCTGCCCCATCCCTGGGGGTGTTCAAGGCCAGGTTGGATGGGACCTTGAGCAGCCTGCTCTGGTGGGAGGTGTCCCTGCCTATAGCAATGGGGTTGGAACTGCGTGATGTTTGAGGTCCCTTCCAACACAAACCATTCTGTGATTCTGTGACCCATACATTCATGTTATTTCCAGAACAAGTAAGAGATGTTTTCTGCAATGTTTTACCTTTCCTGTTTTGGCTCACATAAACGCAGCACGATACCCTCCAGATATGCATTTAAGTCACCTTTAATAAAATACAGTTAAACTTTAGAATTAAAAATACACTGATTTCCCCTGTAACTTCCAGACTCTTGCCAAATCATGAACTAGGCCAGTTTTCAAAGAGGCAGTTTGCCTAACAAAACCGAGGTTATTCATGTTTTTGCACTGTTCACACATTAAAACTGGGTTCTACCTCAGAGCTTTCATTTTTTAACATACTAAATCAGTGTTTGTTAGGCTGGGATTTTGGTTTAATAACAAAGCAGAGCTCGAAGGGTTTTTTAATGACTGGGAGTGCTTCAGTGGTGTGACCAAAGCAAACAGTATCTCCTTGATGAGAAAGGAGGTGAAGATGGCTGCAGTCTTGTCTGCCAAAAAGGCAGAAGAAGAATTTCAGGAGCCATCAGGAAGAAAGCATGAAGAAAGGGAGCAGTGAAATTTGAAAGGAGCTGGTTCTGTGGAGCTAGGTCCTCATCTAGTCTTTGGTGAAACACCTAAATCGGGCAAGCTTTCATTGGTTTCATTTTAGTTACACTTGAATATGGGTATGTTTTGATTTTGAGGGGCAGAACTTTGCAGATGTTATCCTTAAACGGATTCTGCTTGGAAGTGATTTCCCTCAGAAGCCATCACTGTTAACCAGGGCCTGATTAGACTTGACTTTTTATAAAATCCTTGTGGAGATCTGTTGTCAAAGTTTTCAGCCATGCCTCGTGCCTGGTTTGGTTCTCTTTGGTATGGTTTGGCCTATGGAAGGTTTGTAAGAAATTGTGTTTGTGAGACTAAAAATCAGTGTGTACCAGTCTGAACTCACACATCCAGCATAACTTCCCGTTGCCAGTGGTGTATTTTTCAGAAAAAACTTCCAAAGGAATCCTACAAAATACTGTCAAAAGGCAGGGCTGGGAACTGAAATTCTCAGCCGTCCTTGACATTGAAACTAAAAGACTCAAGGTGGACACTGGTTCATTATCTTTGTCCCATCTTCAGTTACTCCATGCTCCACAGACAACAGATTAATTATCTCTTTCTGTCCCATATGAGCTACATCCATCTCCTACTCTGAGCGGAGAATCTGGGAGAAAACATGACTGGTATATACAGTTTTTGCAATGAAATTAAAATCTGAGGAGTTTTCTCAACTTGTATTTAGCTTTGGAAATAGCTTCCTCTATTTCAAAGGTGAGGAAAGGATTGTGCACCCCAAATTTAATATTTGTCTTCTGTGTTCTATGTTAATTCCAACTTAAAAATTAACTCTCACAAACATTACTTACAAACGTAGTGAATGGTGGCTGAGTGGTAAAAGGCAGAGTTGGTGATGGCAGACCTGTTGTGAATATAGCAGAGAAAGGGAGGATTGCCTTAGTTAAAGGTCTGAATGCAGTTTTAAAGCAGCAGCATACAGGATTGTCTGGAAAGTAGCCTAACTATGTCTTTGATGAGAAACCTAATTACGCCTAATTACCTCTTTGGCAGGAAGAAAGTTCATCCTTGCTTTTATTTTAACTTCGACTCCATTTGATAAATAAGTAAACCATAGCAGCAAATGCTGACGTTATCATTTTCTGCTTGTGAACTTCTAAAAATTCATAAAACTGCAGCTACACAGTTTGTTTTCTATGCCTTTACAAAGAAATATAAAAGATATACATATGTATTATGTCAGTTATCATGCATATATTGCGTTTGTTGCTTTTTCTGCCTGTGGAGAAAAGAATAAATAAAAATACACTGCACCCCTTTAGTTTTGTGCGCATACCACCCTGAAAATCTGAAGATGCAACTGGCAACTTGGTTTATTATTTCTGAGAAGACAACAGGAATTTCACAGCAAAAAAGTAACACCTTCTGTCTATGTCATTAGCTATTCAGAGAACATTACTGATGTTTCTGAATTTTATATGTTAGTATTTAAAATGCTGGCCACGTATTAGAGAAGTCGGTGTTTCTAATGTGAGTAACCACGAGATGGCAGCATGGATTAACCCTAGATGTCCTCATCCTGCTGGCTTTTTACTCGAGTGTGATCTCAGCCACTTCCTAGCTTTGTCTGTGGTAGAAAGTATACTCTGCTAGAAGGATAATACTGAACATTCCGTTATCTTTGGTGTGAACAGCATAGTTGTGTTTAGAAATTATAGTCAAATGTATGGTTGAAAACATACATTTGAAAACATGTATATATTGTCTAGATTCTCTTTCCAGCCAGGAACACGTAGAAGTTGTTATTTCTCAATTGTATCATCTTGCTCTTTCTTAGGAAGAATTTCTGCTTTCAGAATTTAATGACTAAATGCACTAAAACTGGCCACTGTTTAGATTTGGTTGAGTTTGGAGGGTTTTTTTTCAAGGTTTTTTTTTTTTTTGTCATTTAGATGATAGATTCTGCAAATGTGAATCTTGGTTATTGGGTATATAATCACTATTGGACTGTTTTCTGTAGTATGGCCAAATGATGTAATGGTAAGCAGAAAAACATTTTCCCTTAAATGTTATGTGAAGGGCTGCGCGTGTGCTTAGAGAAAGAAGGAGACCCTGTTGTGTCACTGGAGACGGGGCCAAATGCAACGGTTCAGAAATGTTTCTAGATATGGGATGTACAGGCGTATAGGAAGTATGATTCCATCAGCGATTGCGTAGCAGTAAAGGCTGAATTATCCTGTTTCTAAGGCTTACACTGTTCAGTAAGTAATCTCAAAACATTCTGATGGTCTAAGAAAGAGGCATCAATACCTGAAGGAAATGTTGTACGTAACCTCAACTCCTCATCCACAGCTGCTGGCTCATAATTGGGATTTGGTTCATAAATGGGATTGGGTGTATGGTTAATAAGTTCACGGATGACACTAAGCAGTGCGGAAATGTTGATCACCTTCAGGGTAGGGAGGCTTTAAAGGGGGATTTGAATAGGTTGGATCTGTGGGCTGTGACTGACAGTATGAGGTTCAACAAGGCCAAGTACCGAGTCCTGCACTTGGGACACAACAAACCCGTGCAGTGCCCAGAAACAGCATGGCCAGCAGGACCAGGGAGGTGATTGTGCTCCTGTACTCGGCGTTGGTGAGGCTGCACTTTGAATCCTGCATTCAGTTTTGGGCCCCTCACTACAAGGATATTGAGGTGCTGGAGTGTGTCCAGAGAAGGACAGCAAAGCTGGTGGAGGGGCTGGAGAGCAAGCCTTATGAGGAGCGTCTGAGGGAACTGTGGTTGTTTAGCCTTGAGAAAAGGAGGCCGAGGGGAAACCTTATCACTGTCTACAACTCCCTGAAAGGAGGTTGTAGTGAGGTGGGGGTTGGCATCTTCTCCCAAGTGACAGGCGATGAGGGGGAATGGGTGTGCCAGGGGAAGTACAGATTAGATGTGAGGGAAAAATTCTTCACCAAAAGGGTTCTCTGGCACTGCCAGACACTGCCCAGGGAGGTGCTTGCGTCACCGTCCCTGGAGGTATTTAAGAGACAGGTAGATGAGGTGCTCAGGGATATGGTTTAGTAATGGACTCGTATGGTTGGTCTTGATGGTCTCAGAGGTTTTTTTATGATTACAGGATAATATTGATGTCCTCATAATAGCAGTTACTGGGGGCCTGTATTCAGTTGCTATTATTTATCTAATTATCTACTAATGAAATAAATTGCAAAGTATGCCAGAGGATTTTTTCTGATCCGCCCAGAATGGTGGACAGTTTAGATGTCTGGTTGGCATCAGTTTAGCATCATTTTCTTTGCTCTACAGATTTTTTTTCTTTCTGACTGAAGCAATTAAACAGATTTGCCAAGTCTGTCGTTAAGTATATTAATAGCAAAAAATATTGCATGAAAATTCATAGGTATAAACCCATTTAACTTAAGATGTCATCATGCTTTTTATAAGACACCTTTAATGCTTGAATATAGCTTTCATCCTTTAAAATTCCTCTTACAAGTGTTTTACTGTGAGCACAACACAGTACTTCTTGTTTGAATTCTGTCTTTTTTAGCATGTAGGGGAATAACTGCCAGAGTTTAGATTGTGAGTTAGCTTTGGCCATAATGCTCCGTTGCTGAATGTGGGAGCCTGACAGAAGTGAGGCTGTTGCAGATTCATCTCTCCAGGTCCAGCCAGCAATGAGGCTGAACATGGTTTCCTAATTTTAATTTACTCTTGTAAAGACTCCGATGCACCTTCACCACATAGTATAAATAGGAATATGTGGAAATAAAGACTTGTTAAATAGCAAATATTTTTCTGGTTTCGGCTTTCAATCTCTGAAACTCAAAATCCCTGTAGTACGGCACAGATTTGGGCCCAATGGAGAAATGGGTATCAAAGAGAGAGACTGCGATATGTGGGGTCTGACTGCACGCTCATTGTAGGAACTGAAGTTTGCAAGTCTTTCATTTAAATTTTTGTGTATGGGGATGTATAAAAATGTTGAAATCTTTCTGAAATGCATGTTGTAGATCAGCCAGTCTTAGCCTCGTCGAAGATGAAACTCTATCTCTAGGCAAACCAGGCTTTCTTGTGTTTTTGAACTCTTAAGAAACTTGGTATCATAGCAAAATTTCCATTTAAAATTTTCTTTATGAAATATTCTTTCTAGTCTAAATCTTTATAGCATAAATACTGTTTAGCTAGTACAACAGGGGGAAAAATGTCAAGTTTTTTAAGGATTAAACATATAGCTGAGAGGAACATGCTGGTGAGAGGACTTATTTGTTTCTAACCTATCTCGTAATATGTCTTTAAGTTCATCCTTTATTGCTTAGGCAATTTTAAAACATGGCTTCAAAAATATTGAAGGCACATGGAGCCTCCAGGAGATTGTATTAGAGCCTAAGGAATAGCAATATTTGAATAACATGAAAATCCACCACTGAAAAATGGTAAGTGATTCTTTTTGAAAGCAAATATTTCAATAGGATGCATGCTTGTGTAATCCAGAATTACCATAAATTAGGAGAAAAACAGAATGGCTATTTGTGCCACTGCTTTCAGAAACAAAATGAGATGTTAGACTCTGCTAATATTGTTTCCATAGTCTGTGGAAAACTGTAGTGTAGAAAGCAGAGTAATATGCTGTGTTGCAAAGGCTGTGTGTAGATTTGACTGCCATATTTCTGCTCATGCATGGAAAGAACAACTCCAGTTATGTTTTATGGAGCTTGTTTGCAAGAGAGTGAAGATGTGGTAACCTGGGTAACCAGACTCACTGATAAGCTTTGCAGTGCACGCTGAGGGCTGCAGTGTTGTTTTTTTCATGTGTTACTGTCTGAGCTAACTGGATCCAAGGTAATTATATGCATATATAATCCACAGCATAAAAAGGATGTGGAACTGTTGGAATTGGTCCAGAGGAGGCTGTGAAGATGATGAGAGGGCTGGAGCACCTCTGCTATGAGGACAGGCTGGGAGAGTTGGGGTTGTTAGCCTGGAGAAGAGAAGGCTCCGAGGAGACTGTAGAGCAGCTTCCAGTACCTGAAAGGAGCTACAAGAAAGCTGGAGAAGGACTTTTCACAAGGGCATGAAGTGACAGGATGAGGAGAAATGGCTCTAAATTGGAAGGGGGAAGATTTAGATTAGATATCAGGAACAAATTCTTCACTATGAGGGTCGTGAGGCACTGGCATAGGTCACCCAGGGAAGTGGTGGCTGCCCCATCCCTGGAGGTGTTCAAGGCCAGGTCGATGGGGCCTTAAGCAGCCTGGTCTGATGGGAGGTGTCCCTGCAGGGGGGTTGGGACTGGATGGGCTTTAAAGTCCCTTCCAAATCAAACCATTCTATGATTCTATGATTCTATGATTCTATATTGCAGCTGCATCCCTTCCTCTATGTTTGTTGTTCAGACATAAAGATGTAAATATTTGCTAGTCACAAATGAAGATGGTAGACACAAAGGCTTAAAAAAACCCCATAACCAGTCTGGAAAACAGACAGGGTCTCTTCTTGTATCCATAGAGATTAGGTATAGGAAACATCCTGAAGGGAGGTTTGGCTCATGACCTACATTGAACTTCGTGTGCAAAGGCTATGGGTGACCAGAAGGCCTCACCTGAGGAGGACAAAGAATACGTTTCTTCTCTCATTTCTCCTTTGGGGTCTTTCTAAGTCAGCAGCCTTGCACTCCTTGCTGCGATGGATACCAAGATAAATGTAGTGGTCTGGTGCTATGATAGAGTACTCCAAACAGATCATCTTCTTGTGAAGCACCGAATTTATTAAAAGGTTTGTCTGAATCACTTCTGAAAGGTGAAAGCAAAGAGATCAACAGTATTCTTTCAGTGCCTGTACACAAAGTCTCAGCAGTACAAGATGCAACTCTGCAATGAGATTTCCCTCACAGCAGGTTGTTGAAAGTATAACTTAGCACATGTGTCTGTATAAGCCTCTCAGCAGCCCACTAGGCTGTTCAGCTTTGAAGTCCATTACTGGACATCTCTAAGACAAAACCACTAGCTTATTTGGCTTTTGCAACTGATATATTGAAAATAGTTGATTTCTTAAGGAGCATTTAGAGGATGTACTAGTTAGAATTTTTCATAATGCACTGAAAATGGGGGTTGGTGAAGGAACAGGGTGTTTTATTCCTGTGGTTAAAAAGGCTTTGTCTGATGGTTATGAGATTGGATATTAAGATTGATGAAATGACAGCTAAGTACCATAATCCTCCACTAACTCCGTGTATGACCTTGAACTAGTTCGTTACTTGGTCGTCAGTTCCCCTTGTCTGTTTTCGTTGCTCTGTGATGTTTTGTCCAATATTGTAGAAAAAGGAATTAGGCAACTATTAGGGCTTGTAATACCCCTGAGAAATATCACATGCTATTGGTTCCAAATTCTGTTGCTTTACCAATAGAAGTGATGTAGTTTAAGATGAATAGAATTACTGCCTCTTGGCATGCCCATTCCAAACCCTAGCGTTGTAATTACCATCGAATTTAATTCTACCTATTCTAGGAAAGATATTTAAATAGTCAGCTACAAGGCATCCTGTGTGTTAAGGCTTTTGTGTTATTCATGTGTAAAGATAAAGGAATGGATTCGGTGACAAATAGAGAATATGAATTTAAAGAGACTGCTAAGAAAGAAGGGCATATTCTCAGGACTGTGGGTATTTTAATTTTAAATATATCACTATTTACACAAAGTATACTATTAAAAATACAAGAAATGGTGGGTTTGGTGCCAGAGAGATCTATGATTGTGTATCTGATATATATCTGTATCAATATATATATCTCTTATATCTGCTGCTCCAAGAAATGATCTTTGTATTGTTCATTTTTTGGAGTGCACATTTGCTCTCTGAGAAAGTATGGCATGTTGCTGCTATGTATACAGTGTATGAAAATTAATACCCAGAGTTTAATTAAAAAAAAAAAAAAGGATTGCATTTAACTTTCACTTCTATTCAAAATATAAGAAAATATCGTGAACAAAATGCCTTTTAGTTTACCTTGGCTGTTTCATTGTTCATGTACTTGTCTGATTTTCTCTGAAATAATAGTTGAAATATGTAGTTGAAGTGACAGGGCCTGATGGACAGGCCTAAAATGATATAGGTGACCCATGGATGATTTGTATTGCATTGCTATGTGTACTGTATAATCTGTAAATTCTCACATTGCTGGAATCAGTGGAGTTGTGCTGTGCTGTTCTTGATGCAGACAGTGTAAGGAAGTGTATCATAGCTGTATTGTTAGTAGAACTGGGCTGTGCCACCTTAATTGTAGCTTTTCTAGCATATACCAGATGAAAAAACCACCACCAGCGCTGTGGCTGACCAGTCAACATGAGCATAGAATCATAGAATCACAGAATAACCAGGTTGGAAGAGACCCACCGGGTCATCGAGTCCAAACATTCCTATCAAACACTAAACCATGCTCCTCAGCACCTCGTCCACCCGTGCCTTAAACACCTCCAGGGAAGGTGAATCAACTACTTCCCTGAGTAGCCTGTTCCAGTGCCCAGTGACCCTTTCTGTGAAAAATATTTTCCTAATGTCCAGCCTAAATCTCCCCTGGTGGAGCTTGAGGCCATTCCCTCTTGTCCTGTCCCCTGTCACTTGGGAGAAGAGGCCAGCTCCTTCCCCTCCACAACCTCCCTTCAGGTAGTTATAGAGAGCAATGAGGTCTCCCCTCAGCCTCCTCTTCTCCAGGCTAAACACCCCCAGCTTTCTCAGCCGCTCCTCATAAGGCCTGTTCCCCAGCCCCTTCACCAGCTTTGTTGCCCTTCTCTGGACTCGCTCCAGAGCCTCAACATCCTTCTTGTGGTGAGGGGCCCAGAACTGAACACATTATTCGAGGAGCAGTCTCACCAGTGCTGAGTACAGAGGGAGAATAACCTCCCTGTGAAAGAGTATTTTGGCAGTTGCATTAACTTCAGCAATGGTGATGGGGTTTGAGTTGAGAATGGGAAAAACATTCTTGCACGTGAAGATAAAACCCTTCCAATAAAGGCTGGCTGCTTGTTAATGAAATGCAATGGGGAATCCTGAAGAGCAGTTAAAGCACAAGCTTACATTTCCTATGATAGGTCAATCTATTACCTAATTTAATTCAGACATGAGCTTGTTTGTGAATACTTATAATATGTCTCAAGTTTGTATCATTTCAGAGAATATTTAATGAAAATTTATGAAATATGTTAATCAAGGGACAAAAAACTTGAACATTTCCAAGCGTCTGTTTACAGTCTTCTGTGAAGGAAGGGCTTTGCTGGATTTTTTCTCCATGTTGCTTTCTCCAATCCTTCAGCCACACTTGTCAGTCTGAAATAATGTGTGGAAGCTCTTCCCTGTAAATCACATATATTCCAGGAATCACTGGAGTTCTAACTGGAAATTGTGAAACCTGTTCTTATAAACTGAACAACATACACAGCCAGATTGGAGCAGTACAGCGGTGGCTGGAATAAGGAGAAAAACAAATCCAAACAAATTCAAGCAGATTTCAGTTAAAAAAATGGAAAATAGTAGAATAGAATCACAAATACTAGAAATTCCTCTAAGTGTATTTCCATGTATTTGTAAAGGGGAGCTCAGTCACATTCCAGGCAAAGTTGATCAGTCCATGCCTGGCCAGTTGTTTTCAGTTTTTCCAAGCAGGTCATAGGTCCTAGAGTCCTGGACATGTTTACAAACACAAATCAAGTTGTTCTTTTCCTGGAGTTGCTAATGAGTTTTTCTTTTATTTTTCCTTTGCTTTTGAAACGCCATCCCTATGTGGAGTTTGCAGTTGAGGAGTGTCATTAAGGTTGATTCAGCAGCTTCTGGATGTGGTATTGAAGGGAGCCTACTTGAAAATGTAGAAGAAAAGTGCTGCGGTGTTTGTGAAAGTGTTAGGTGGAAAGAAAGGACTCAGGGAGAGAAAACTTTATAAAAGGTGTGTTAATCCCTGCCCAAAGTACTCTGCTGAAAATTTTACCTGGTTTGATTTATCTTGGTTTTTTGTTTTCTGCTGATGTAGTAGATGAAACTCTTCTTAGGACTCATAAGGGCCCGCAAGCTTTACTAATTCTTGATGCTAATAAGAGTATTGTATTTTCCAGCTTTCCTGCAGTATTAAAAGGTACAGCTTCAGAAACATTTCCAAAGCTTACAGAGAATACTGCTAAGCTAGGTTACTCTCCATTATAATAGTTGTCTCAGGCTGGGAAGAAATGAAGGTGGCAAAACAGCAATATGGCTTCAGTGGATTCTTCCTGGAAGATTCTTAAAGCTATCAGAAGAAAAGGTTTGAAAATATGTTGTATCTGGGTAACCTACTCTTCTCCTTTCTGTCACCCAGCTGATACCCTCTAAGGAAAGCCAGGGCCAGAGGAATTCTGAGCAGAAATGACTGTGCAGAGTAACGTTTTCCAGATGGGGCTGGAACCTTGCAAACACTCCACGAGTGCAGTTTCAGCCCATGTATAGCCCTACTTGTGAAAAGACTGACTTGCCTAACCATTAGTTGTGAATAAGCTGACAAGAATGACATGGGACCCAGAGAAGTGGAGAATGCTGTCTTTCTGCTGCTTGTGATGAAGGATTGTCGTGTCTGCAACCATAATAGGCATTTGCTATGTCACCTCAACTGTCAGTTTATAAGGATTCCTACATCTTTGCAACTTGGACATGATTCATGTCACAACCCTTGTGCAGTTGGTGAAGAGGCACTTTCAGAATACTTGTCAGTATTTTCACGGAGATGTTTAAAGCAAACAGATGAATTACAATACTGACACAAGTGCCTGTGTCATAAAGGGGAGTTAGAGAAGCAAGCGGACGTCAAGACATCTATATTAAAACCTTTTTCTGAGGTGAATCTGGCCCAAATGATTCTGCTATCTACTAATGTGTCTGGAAGAGTTTTCTCTCCAGCCGGTACAAGTTCTCTTGAATTCTATCCATACACATTAGCCATGTGCTGGGTTTGGGATTTCTTAATGCTTTCAAGCACAATTTAGGGAAGACCAAAGTGCAGTCGTTTACTGCAAGTGAGACTTTGAAGAAGTGTGCAGAAGTGCCAAGGGTGCCTGAAATCTCATTTGTTAGGAAAAAAGCAAAGGTTTCATGTTATGCTCATCTAGCAACTGATTTTTCAAAGTCATTATTTCAATGCAAGTGGTAGAATAATCTGATGACAGGGAACATACTTATGAGGTATCTTTCTTTTAGCAGAGTGGCTGAAAGTGCATATTTTCATGCTGCTGTATTAAAGAGACCATCCCCATGCTCCTAAACCCATGTGTTTTTATCTACTCTGATTGCAGCTTCAGAGTTGTCCATCTGGTATGAGAATCTACTGAACATTATCTTTCAAAGGAGTCATATAGTATCTTAGTTTTGTTTAAAAATGAAAAGATTGTGATGCTGTTACTGGTTGCTCTCTGCCCAGTTTAAAACTTAGAGCCTACACTGTAAATTTATTTGCAAATTGTTATAAATTGAATTGCTATAACTGCAGGTCTAGAGACATTCAATTAAATTAATGTCATTAACTGAAATTACATGTCAGGCTTTTTCCAGATTTTGCAAAGATGGTACAAATTAGTTCAGTCAGCCTGGCTTTTGCTTATTTTTTTTTGTTTTATTGTAATTTCTGTTTGTAATTATTACTGTAATTAATTGATAAGGCTTACGGCAAACAGCTAATAAAAAGCCATTGACAAGAAAAGCTTGTTTGTATTTTTCTAATAAGATATAGCATTTGCTTTCCAATGATTCAAGTGGCAGGTTATGTAAACATTTATACTTCTGATCTTTCTAAGGCTTTTGTCTCTTGTCTGTTAAGTATTTTATGGGGAAAAACATGATCATCAAGTCGGCAATCTGCCTGGGATTTCAGAATGGCATGAAAATAATTACACACGATGAAAACATTTAGGATATTACATTACGATCATTTCATATCATTGGCAGACGCATTTCAGGAAGAAAAACAACATTACATAAAATCTAGCCGTACAGTAAACAAGGGGATTTAAAGACTGATGGATATTGCTGTCTTTTTTTCTCCCTAGGATAAAGTATCAACTATAATACTTCAAAATTAGGTGCTTTGGGGTTTTTTTTGTATCCACTACAGAGAAAACTCCAGGTGGCTGATGATAAGTAATAAGACTTTGACAATCTGCAATAGCTCTTATTGGAAAGAGTAAACTGGAGCGAATGAAGGACCTAATTTCATAGAAGGATTTCCCCTCAAGTTCGCCTGAGTTTGTAAACATCTTACCTTGGTCACCTACCTAATCCTTATGAGGAACAGAGCTACTCAGTTCCAAGTTCCAGGCCTGAATAGTGCTGTGTCTTTGTAATATTTGTAATTCCCTTCAGAATACCAGCGTAGCTGGTATTCCCGTTTATTTCTTTCTTTTATCCTTGCTCTGACTATCATGCTAATATTCATCTGAGCTTCTGCCTGGAAGGAAAGTTTGAGATATATGCTGCATCAAAGGATGAAGTGAAAATGATCATTAAACAACAAGGTGACCTAATTTAATGTGATTAATCTACCATGTAAAAACTAGCTTAGACATGTCTGGTTTTCAGAAGTGCTGCACTTTCACAAGGCTAGTAAAAGAGACTGGCATGAAGCCTTTTCATAAAACAATTCCTATGCACATATACACCTGGGAATAGAAGCTTTTGACAGCTCCTTTGGAGCTATTTATGTTTCTATACTTCTAAATATTTATCTTGCCCTCTGATCTCATAATCTGGACCTACCTAATAAACAAAGCAGCTTGAAGACCTCTTCACACGAAGTTCAAGAGCTGTTGTTACATACCTGTTTCTTTGTCAGCTCTTGTGCTTGAAATCCGTGACGTAAGGAATGCCCCTTCCATGCATCTTCCAGTGCGAACCTGCTTTTTTGTCAAAGCAGAGCCCTTGGCTTCTCCCATTTGGGAAACTGTGATCACTGCCTACTACTGAATGAGTGATACTAGATCTGTGATTTGCATTGCTTTTAGCCTGAATTAGTTGGGAATTTGGCCCAGTGTCTGAACATATTTTGTCTTTGGGAGGAACAGAGGAAAGGTTCAACAGATGAAGGGAACACAGCTGAGAACAACCTGTTCTAGGTGACCCTGCTTTGAGTAGGGTTTGGAGTAGATGACCTCCAGAGTTCCCCTCAGACTCAGTGAATCTGAGATTCTGTCACGCCATGGTAAATGGTGGGTGCATAGGAAAACAGAAGAGGCACTGATTGCTCCTTCCTCTGGTTTGTTCCAGGTTATGACAGCAGTTGTTTTAATAATAATGTTTAATTGTCATTAATAGATCTTCTCTGCATAAATCTGTTTTATTATTTTAAGCCTATTTATGGATATAATCTCTCTGGCATGCTGTGATAATGAATTCCACAATTTGCTTAGTTCATGTGGCCAAGACTATAAAATCTGGCTGGTGAATTCCTCAAATGACAAAGCTCTTAGCCATTTATACTGTTAGGAAGGTTGCCTGGGCATCAGAGAATGAAGTGACTTTCTGTGGTAAATAAACACATAGGCCCTTATGATACATTCAGTGCCTTTTGTTTACATTTGCAGATCACTAAGATAATCTGCTTCACTCTAGGCTACTGCTGTATTTTGTTAGCTTTTATTTCTCTGCTTCTTCTTTCCCTTTCCTGTCTTTGAAAGGCTTCTGCCTTGTTTCTTTTAATGTTTCCCTCCATGGTGCAGTTGTCAACTCCTAACAGAGCTGTTTTAACTCCAGTGCCCACCCTATCTGAGCCACTAATATACCACTAATATATGAGAGAGGCTAACACATAAAGAAAAGGTAGGGCTTCTAGAGATCTTTATATATGTGTGTATATATAATGTATAGCTATGTAAATGCATTGTGCCCTTTCACACATTTTAAAGCCTTTTTGTAAAGCTGTATGGATTTAAAAGAATACGGTGCAAAGACCAATATTAGAACATATTTACACTTCAACAAAAGCATCTAAGTCATATATTGAGTTACAGTCTTAGAAAACTACTTTTAAAGCTTTCCTCAAGCAATAGAAAATGAATGACTAATGAATTTTCAATATTGTAAAAAACTGTAATTTTAAAAATGTTTGAAATGCCATTTAAATTACTAAAGCTGTTTTTTTACTGTTATGGTTACTACTATTGCTACCAAAAATAACAAAGCTTTGTAACTGGTCCCAATCTAGCTGAAGTAAAGATTGTTTTTCTGTAAAAGTACCTGTTCGTGGGTTAAGTTGAGTTCTGTTGGATGCAATCCATATTGCTTTTAAAAATGAATTACCATTAAAAACCTAATTTCTTGCTTTTCACTTATTCAGAACATTATAGTCTTGGACTACTTAAAATACACAAATGTTATCTCATTTCTCAAAGAACATTTTGAAGCAAATGTTTCCTAGGTACTGTTTTGTTTTATTTTGTTCTAACTTATTGAATTAGGAAATGCTCCAGCTCTTTTCATTTAATTTTGAAGTTACCTAAATTTTATAAAAAAATAGAAAAATACAAAACAAATTGAGCAAGACAGAAATGGTGCCGGGAATGCTGGATTCTGAATAAGCTCAATTCATCATATGGGAAGTGCATGGTTGGCTATGGAAGTTAAATCTACTCATCTGACCTTTTGGTTTGATATGTTCCTTTAGCCACAGCTCTCCTGGGACTGTGTGACTTGGACTGTTATGCTCTGTATCAATTGGCAGGTCCCATCCCCACATGATTGTCTCAGCCAGATGTTTATGGTAGCACAAGTGGGGCTGCAGGTGTGATACCAGACCTGCTTCACCTCTCTCCTTGCTATATTCACATATGTCACTTCTATTCGCTTTCAGGCTAAAGGAAAGAAAAGCAGAAGGGTTTACCTGTGTGAGATGGTTACTCTAGAGTAAGGTTGAGCAAGTGTTTAAACACTGCTCTTCAGCATTAATAGAGTCTACTCATTACCTTAAAATGTCTGTAGAGGCAGCTTTGGAGAATGAGGTTTAATTAGTGTAAACTGCAGAGGCAGAGGAACTAGGATTAGGAATGTTTCCCATGAAAACCTTTGCCTGTGTTGTGTTGACAAGGAGCTGAGAGACATGAAAAACAGCCAAAACTAGATACAGAGGTGGTAACCCAATGTCCTGCTGAGCTACAGTGCACCAGGAACATGACCTTCACTCCCCTTTTTGCTCCCCCTGCCCCTTCATGAGTCTGCTAAGCTGTAGATTAGAAAGATGAAGAGTGTTCAGACAGCACAGCTTTCCCATGCATCACAGAGCTCAAGCAAAAGGATATTTCCAGCACAAGGAGGGCTAGAGTAACTATCCTACTGGGTCTTTTTGGAGAAGGTTGGAAAGCATCACTCAGCATCTCCACTGTGATACCTTTTCCCATGACAGCTCTGCTGCCTGGACTGAGCGTGGAGCCTGTCCTGCTGTGCTGGAGAGAATAGGAGAGCACGGACAGAACCAGCAACGCAGTAGCATCCACTGTCAAAGCAGATGGGGCTTGCATAGGAGGTACTTGATATGCTTTTGTCTTTCAGGATGGTGCACTGCATGCCCTAAGAATACTATTATGCAGAGCCCCACAGAAGAGCTTTGGGAAGGGAAGACTTTTTAGGCTAACTGGAAGGTAGAATAGATTAGGAGCACTGACAATTAACCCACGTTTTTCTCCCTTAACAGCTTTGTTTTAAAAAAACTTTGAGAAGAAGCCAATCCACTACATCTCCATGGAGAAACAAAAGTCAGAAGCTTTTGGACAAATTTCCCTCTGGCAGCCTTTCCTCTGGGATCTAGTTTAACACTGTTGTGTTCCTGTACGTTATGGCAGTGGCCTTACAGCATTCAGCTCATTGCTGGGGAGGGAATCAGTGCATGAGGAGATGGATTTTTTGTAAATGCATTCTCTCACTTATAAATATGCATAAAAACATAGCAGCTAGCAAAATCTAAGCTAATCTTTCACATGGATTTTTCATTTAAGAAATGGAAAGAAGAAAATTACCTTTACTGTAACAATATGAAGCATGCAAGGATGGATTGGGTAAGGAGAAGATCTATGTTATTGCCAAAAAGTTTTGGATTACTTTTTCTTGTTCTAAAGGGTTTCTTATCTTTTATTCTCTATAATGTCTTTTGTCATCATACATAACTCACGTGAAACTTGTATCCATGGTGAAACATGAACACAGGGTGGAAAGGGAGAAGGTTCAGGAACAAAAATAAATCTTTGTATAAATCCTTGTAATGGCAGGAAGGCAACTTCAAGTAGTAGCTGTAGGTGCATAAAGAAGTTAATATCAAGTGGAGTAGCATACTTTTTACTTTATGAAGGTGAAAACATTCTTGCAACATTGTCTGCAAGAGGTTTCCAGCCACTCATGAACTAACAACTGTCCTTTAGAAAAGTGTGCAATGCACAAAGACATACAAAATATTGTCAGATCAAGGCTGTACAGAAGACAATCCTCTGGGAGCAGATTCTTGTCCTGCTGATATAAAGTTGCCCCTCTGTAAACCAGCAGATTTGCCTCCAGCAGTTTAGCTGTAGTTATTCTCAGCAGAATATTGTCTCACATGGTAGGTTTCCTTATTCATCCCTGAATGATCATCACACCCCGCTGTTTATGGTGCCCTGAGTTAGGCTGCAGACGTGACACCAGACGTGCTTCCTTTTTATATCCAGATCTGTGAGTTCTACTTACTTTGAGGCCAAAGGAAAGAAAGGCAGAAGAGCTTAAAGACTGTAAATTAGACTCATCACATTCATAAGAATGTATTCAAATTCCTTTAATCTATTTTTAGGCCAAAGTCTACAGCTTCCACATTGACATATTGGATCTAATAATGTATTCCCTCTGCTAGCCCAAAGATCTACTTCCAGAAATTTCTCTGCTCTGTAAATATCTGGAGATTTTGAAAGCATTCCTCATACATTTCAGAATTCAAGACAAAATCTTTTATCAAAATGATAAATTCAGTAATGAGCTGGTTAAGAGTCAGCATCCACAACTAAGACAGCCTGCCAAGTGGGTTTTACTGAATGCATACACAACTGTGCAAGGCTAAGCAATGATATGTAGCCATGTAAGCAAGAGCTCACTGCTAGTTCTGTGGTGGTCAAACACTAAATTGGATCTGCAGTTCTTCCATTTGGTACAAAAGATCAGTCCTCCCAGGATGTTGGAATGAATATCTTAAAAATTATAAGAGAGATGAACAGTGGGAAATAGAAAATGCATGAGGAAGAGAGAAAATCTTCGTGCAGAGCTACTCTCATCATAATTTTAAAATGTTTAGAACTGTACTTCATAGAACCATAGAATAATTTGGGTCAGAAGGGTCCTTAAAGAACACCCAGGTCCAACTCCACTGCCATGGCCAGTGACACCTTCCATTGCATCAGGTTGTTCATAACCTCACCCAAACTGACCTTGAACACCTTTAGGGATGGGGCATCCACCACTTCTCTGGGAAACTTGTGCTTGTTCCTCTTTGCCCTCACAGTGAAAATTTCCTTCCTGACATCTCATCTAGAGTGGAAGCCCAAAAGTCCCAAATATGTTCTAGGTCACCACATTTAACCATAATACTATGGCTTTGAAATTTCTTGCAAGAATTTTTGTCTTCTGACTTTTGTTACCAGTTATGGTGGCCATGCTTTAAACATGCACTGAATTAAAGCAGCTAGTTATTTATGAAGAAATCACTCTTACCATTCATCACTGTCTTTTGTGCTAGCTGTTAATTGCCATGAGTGTTAATAACCTTTAGAATAGCATCTAGTTTTACTCTAAAGGCTGTAAATCAAACTTGACAGGTTTATAAGAAATTGTTAGTCCTGGTTTTTTTTCATCTATTTTTAGACCAAAGTCTCCAGCTTTCACATCTACATATTGAATCTCATGTCTTTCCTTTGCCAGCCTAAAGATCTATCTACTTTCTGAAGTTTCTCTGCTGTGAAGATATCTAGAGGCTAATCAAGCTCTGTGTTCACCTTCCATTAGAGAAACTTGGTAGACCATACCTTTAACTCTTCAATAACTAAGCTGTATCTGGATGTGCCACTGTTGTTTTCTGAACCTTTGTCTGTGTGACACGAGGACCGGACAAATACCATGTACCAAATGATTACCACCACCTCTAATGTATAATGTCTATTAATGAACTGTAAGGTTATGGTTTTGCTCTTAGCTAAAATTCAGTTGCTCCCAGCTAAAATTAAATCACACTCAGCTCATATTCAATTGGTTACCCTGTCATACCCTTGTCGTTTTCTGTGCTTTGTAAAGTTTCTCATCTGCTAAATTACACAAATATGGTTTTACACTCAGATCTGCAGATGCAGGAGTTTGTCAAAGTTTTACAAGTATTTATGTATGTAATTAATTATAGCTTTGAAAAGGTACTTAAAGGGAAAATATCATTATGAGAGTATGTATATGGTTAAGAGAGTATGGGGGGAATCAGGCAGAGATCTAAATTTTAGATGTCCCTTATTATTACTTCTTCTTATACTACAAGGTCTGAATCTAATAATATGATGTGCCAAAGACAAAGAGACAGATATAAGGAGACAGAGATGCATGTGTACCAAAACGTGATATGACAGATGGCTTTAGCAGTATAGCTTCTCTAACTATCCATGTACATATATCTGTTTGATATTTTCAACCAAGTATTCTGAGCAAAAAGGCTAAAGTTTCTGGAATGGTTGTGCGTCAATATTCTTGGGGTTGATGCATTCTTTTCAGTTTATTCTTTTCATTTTCCGCTTACCAGTTTGCAAATGTCCTGCAAGTCTAGTTCAGATTTTCAGGGTCATTTACAGAGATGCCAGACATCAGGTTTAGTTTACATCTGAGAAAAGTTCCAGGCAGTATACCCTCTGAAGTATTAGAGAATATCTGTCTTGATTTCTTCCTAAGCTATAATAATCTTTACAATTGTTAAAACTTCCATGATATCTTTCTTAAGGAAATGTCCCTCACAGAAATTCAGAAATCACAATTGGCACAATCCCTCTGCTATATTTCTTTAAAAAAAATTAAAATATTTATTTTTTATTTTTCAATTCTGTCAATGTGGGTGAAGTCAAACTGATATAAAACTGATTTGAGGGAATGAAAGACCGGATTCCCTTTGAGTGCACTGATGTCTTGTGATTGGAGCACTCTGTTCTGACATTTAGAGAAGAAAATCTAACTGTGAAAATGTCATGTTCGTTATTAAGATCTGAGTGTCATCATCCTTTGACCTCTGAGTTCTGTAAAGATTTGCGAGTGTAAAAAAGCTGTTGTGTTGTGTCCATGGAACAGGTGATCCTGAGTGCTATTCATGGAATAGGTGATCTTGGGTGATCTTGAGTGCTATCACGAAGCACATGCAAGAAGTGGGTGACCATGAAGTGGGTGACCAGGCCCAGTCAACACGGGTTCATGAAAGGCAGGTCTTGCCAAACTAACCTGATCACCTCCTGTGACAAAGTGACTCGGCTGCTGAACGAGGGAAAGGCTGTGGATGTATCTTCCTGGACGTCAGTAAAGCCTTTGACACAGTTTCTCACAGCATTCTGCTTTGGAAACTGTCGGCCTCTGGCCTGGACAGGCGCACACTCTCCTGAGTGGAAAACTGGTTGGATGGCCGGGCCCAGAGAGTGGTGGGAAATGGTGTTAAATCCAGCTGGAGGCCAGTTACAAGTGGGGTTCCCCAGGGCTCAGTGCTGGGTCCAGCCCTGTTCAATGTCTTTATCAATGACCTGGATGAAGGCATCAAGTGCTCCCTTAGCAAGTTTGGAGACGACACTAAGCTGGGTGGAACTGTCGATCTGCTGGAGGGTTGGGAAGCTCTGCAAAGGGATCTGAACAGGCTGGACTGCTGGGCTGAGACCAACAGCAGGAGGTTTAACACGGTCAAAAGCCGGGTCCTGCACTTGGGGCACAACAACCCTGTGCAGAGCTACAGACTAGGAGAAGTCTGTCTAGAAAGCTGCCAGGAGGAGAGGGACCCGAGGGTGTTGGTCAATAGCCAACTGAACATGAGCCAGCAGTGTGCCCAGGTGGCCAAGAAGGCCAATGGCATCTTGGCTTGTATCAGAAATGGCGTAACCAGCAGGTCCAGGGAGGTCATTCTCCCTCTGTACTCGGCACTGGTGAGACCGCACCTCGAATCCTGTGTTCAGTTCTGGGCCCCTCACCTCAAGAGGGATGTTGTGGCTCTGGAGCGAGTCCAGAGAAGAGCAACAAAGCTGGTGAAGGGGCTGGGGAACAGGCCTTATGAGGAGCGACTGAGAGAGCTGGGGTTGTTTAGCCTGGAGAAGAGGAGGCTGAGAGGAGACCTCATTGCTCTCTATAACTACCTGAGGAGAGGTTGTAGAGAAGAGGGTGCTGGCCTCTTCTCCCAAGTGACAGGGGACAGGATGAGAGGGAATGGCCTCAAGCTCCACCAGGGGAGATTTAGGCTGGACATTAGGAAAATATTTTTCACAGAAAGGGTCATTGGGCACTGGAACAGGCTTCCCAGGGAGGTGGTTGATTCACCTTCCCTGGAGGTGTTTAAAGGACGAGTTGACAAGGTGCTAAGGGGCATGGTTTAGTGTTTGATAGGAATGGTTGGACTCGACGATCTGATGGGTCTCTTCCAACCTGGTTCTTCTGTGATTCTGTAATTCTGTGATTCTGTTTTCCTTCCTTTCTGAATAGAAATTCTGCTGCTTTGGGATCAACACTGACATTTATTTGTTTGAGAACTTAGTGGCAGGCACAAAATCACACCCTGAAAACAAACATCTTGAAACTCATTGAGACATTCTGGCAGCTGGATACTTTCAACTGTGCTGTTTTTCAGATCTCTGTAGTCAGATGCTTTGTAGAAAATGGATGTCATGGGAGAGATGTGATTGATATGGATAATATTGACTTCTTTGATGCTCATGAAATTCTTGGCTTCTGATGAATTCTGGTCTGAGCGTAGGCAGGAGTGAGTATGAGAAAGGTGGTGGGTTCTTTGTATGGTCGCCTGTCTGGAAAGTGACCGACTTGCACAACATCTAGAAAAAAATGCTGTGTTACAAATGCTAATGCAGTCTGTGACCTTTGCATAATAAGAACATTGACAACGGATTTTCCAATGCTGAATTCATTAATAAAGTGTAGGGAATAGGGCTGGTATGATGGTTGTGAGGCAGATAGAATTAGCATCTTTAATCATCTCTTCTTGATGTCTGAACTGCTTCACACACATTTATCTTAAAGGCATGGGCTGGAATTATATATCAGACCTCTACAACCTCATTAATATCCAAGTAATGATTAATATTCTTTTCAAGGTGATGGTAGACACCTTTCTACATGGTCTGACATCTGAGAGGCCACGTCCTGAGGTCTAACACAGGTAGGATATACTTATTAGGGTATCCAGTTCCCTGTGAGGATGAAGTGTTATGCCTTATATAATGTTTTCTAGAGTTCTGTCCAGTTTTAGTAGTCACTGGGAATAAAGTCCACTTGCAGGAGAACATGAATTAATTACTTTTCCTTGAAGTGTTCTGCCCATGATCTGCTAACTTGTACTGAATCTTCCAAACAAGAAGTGGAACTACTGACTCTGTTCATTTGACAAGGAAGCCACTCTGCTGCCAGGAACAGTGCTGATATGCTTACCAGGAAAAAAGGTAAAACAGAATCACAGAACCATAGAATCATTTAGGTTGGAAAACATCTTTAAGATCATCAAGTCCAACTGTTAATCTAACATTGCCAAGTTCACCACTAAATCATGTGTCTGTAAGTGCCACAACTACTTGTCTTTTAAATACTTGTGGGAATGGTGACTCAATCACTTCCTTGGGCATCCTGTTCCAGTGATTGACAACATTTTTTGATGAAGAAAGTTTTCCTAATATCCAAGTCTACACTTCCCCTGGCTATTTCCTCTTGTCCTATCACTTTTTACTTGGGAAAAGAGATTAACAACCTCCTCACTACAATCTCCTTTCAGGTAGTTTTAGAGAATGATTAGGTCTCTGTTCAGCCTTCTCTTCTCCAGACTAAACAATCCCAGTTCTCTCAGCCACTCCTCATAAGACTTGTGCTCCAGCTCCTTCACCAGTTTTTTTCCTCTTTGAACACCATGCACCTGAAGGAATGTGGGAGACAGCATGTATTTTGGCAGGACTTAGAAGTATTGGTGGTATGTTAGTACTGTGTGTGCTGTGTACAACAGAATCCTTCCCTGGCTGAATTAACCTTGAGAGGAGTGCTGGGCCATGCAAGGTTTGAGAAGGATCCAAAAAATAAGGCAGTAAATGAAGGAAACACCTTCTGCAATCATCAGATGCAATTATCCTTCATTTAGATGAGAATGAGGCCATCGCTAGAGGCATTGTAAATCCCACTGGTGTCATAGAAATATTCCAAGAAAGTAACTATTAATCTGTAAAGCACTGAAGAGGCCCTTCATTCTAACTATTTAATTGTGTCAGAAGGCTGAACCTAGCCACGTTGCTTTCATTAAAAGATATTTGATGCTGATTTTGAAATGTGATTCTGAGATCCTTAGTGGAGAGTTCTCTGATCTCATAGACACTTCATTTCTTACTTCACTACAGACTTATTTTGGTGTCTTTTTAGCAGTATAAGCATTACAATCAGATATGTTTTGGAAGAGGTCAGGTTTAGATGGAAATCAAATTCAGGAATGGACTGAGTAATTGTCTGAGGCTGGGGTGTTGATAGTGATCTCTTTGTTGACAATGTGGAAAGCTGTAATGATTATTTTTGGAATTAGTATAGATGCTGTTAATTTGTTGACAGTGTGGCAGATAAAGTATGTTTTAATGAAACTAATGTTGCCATGGACACATATTAAAAATACATATTACCTGTCAACCCTCTAAAGACTGAAATGCAATCTGTAATAAGGAAAAAGGTCCAAAATAAAGAACAAAGAACTGCACGAGCTGTTTTGGATGGTGAGGAATCTCCTCTGCATGTCTCTGAGTAACACGTATTACTTAGACTCACATTTCAGTTACCTGCAAGAGAGAGAAGATTGCTGAAAATCTGTATTTTTTTAAAATAAAAATCTCAAAAGGGTAAAAATACTAAAATAACAAACAGGAGGCCTGTTTTCTACTAAACATTTTGGTTATGTGCTCCTGTGTTCCCATTTACCTAGTAGCTATAGTGCCTTGCTGGGAGTTTACTTGACAACATCACGATCTGTTTAGGTTGAACACTGGATTCAAAACAGCCAGGCTTGCCCTTCAGCCCATGTGCGCATCCTTCAGCCTGTGTATACACATCAGTGGCTCTGATATCACGAGTGGGATACCTGAGGTGGAGTTGCCATATGGCCCAAATGTGCCTAGTAGCTAAGCCAAATGGGAGCCCAGAGTGGTCCCAACATGTTTGGATAGACTTCGCCAATACTGTGCATGTTTAGATTAAGTAGTTCGGTCTTTCAGCTTCTGCTGCATATACTTTCAGTCTATGTGTGCTTAGGTCTTTTATTGCTTTCTCACCAGACAGCAAAAGTTGTGCCAATCAGCTCCAATTACTCCTGCCACGGTTTTCTTGAGGAAAAGAGAACTAATAAGGTTTTTGAGGCACCTCCTCAGATGTATACTTGAGAAAAACATATGAAATCCCTCCAGACCATCGACTTTTTCCCTCCAAAGTCAGCTGCCCGTGGATGCAGTCCTGAGAGGGCTTTGGGGCTTGCATCTTACAGCATCTTACAGTGTCTGAGCTATGGTGGCAGCCAGAAACAGGTCCAGACTCTGCGAGGAAGATTTGGGGATGCTGTTTCATGCTGAAGTTTTAAGTTTATAGGTGCTGGCCTTCCTTTTTCTTCTAAATTAGCTGAGTTGCTTGGGTAGACACTCCCCTGTCCATGTTTTGGCAAGGAGCTTTTGGGTTGTGTCTGCACATTATGAAGTCTGTCAGAGGATCCTGAAGGATCAGACAGAGGGTGGCAGCCCTCCCTCCAGGAGGGAGCCTTTGCAAGGGGACTGACAGGCATGGCTGAAAGAGAAGACAATGAAATCAAGAAAACCAGCTGGCCATTAAAAATTTTTATATACTTGCTGCTGGCACCTGCACTTTCCCTCTATCATCAAACATACTTAAATTCACCCTAGCATCACTGACAGGACATAAATCGGTCCCCCTTCAGTGAAGCTTTCAGGCAACAGCACTTCTCAAAGACATCCTCTAATAAGCACATAGCATCCACTGGTTCTTCAGCACATCTTGCATGAAGACTTTCCTGAACTTTTTAGGGAGATAAAAGCTCTGAGGCTCTCCTAACCCTACCAGCAGGTTCCCTTCTCCCTGAGGAAAGTCACTTGCTATTAACTTCACCTGAAAGCACTGGCCTCTGCATCGCTGTTGTGGTGCGTTTGTGGTCCTCTCTGTCCTTAAGCTTCTCTGAAACATTGAGATAAGGTATTGGGATCATCTTCTTGTCTAGTTAGGGTCCTGGCAGCCTGTACCAGATAAATATTCCAGATGAATAAAATTTTTGTGTGCTTATTTAGTGGTAAAAGGGAGATTTATTTATTCACCCCCTGTTCTTGCATCTTTTGCTTAAGTTTTACTTTTGGCATCCCAATGGGTGGAATTAAGATACTGCTTTGTGTTAGAGACAAATGAGAAAACTATACAGTTCATTACGAAACATTCTAACTGTGTTTAGGAGAAATCACACTGTTCAGAATGACACCACCTGATTATTTGTGAAATAATAGAATATACTGTGTTCCAGGGGACTGAGTGTATATAATGATCAGATTGCAGATCTGGTACATAGTGTGCTGAAAAACGCTTACTCTTACTTCGTTATTTTCTAAAGCAATTAGAGTTCTTCGTCCACTTGCATCTACAGACCCCTGGGCTTTTTTTCAAGAGGGGTCATTCCAATTTATTCAAAGGGGAATATTGCCCAACTCAAGATTGCAATTTCAGGGTGGGTGTTCATAACTCTCGCTGATGTCTTTACCACGCACAGAGATTGGTAATTACAGTGACACAACCTCTGGGAAATGACATGAGCTATACTAACAGTAGGAAAAACATCTCTTAGGAATTAGACAGCAGAAAAAAGAAAAACAGTGAGAAACCATACTGTCAGGAGCAAATGTGAACTGGCATAAAAACAAATACTGTCATGCACTTTCCTCTCTAAATTTGATTTTGTTTGTACAAGCTTGTATATACACAAAAAGCTCTACTAGGTTAAAAGGATCTGTGATAAGACTGAAATCACTGTCTCACCAGTCAGTAGGAATGGAAGTGTTCTTGTTACACTGCTCACTGGATTTGAAGTATTACTTTACAATAGTAGGAAGAATAAATTTTCTTAGGCATATAAACTACAAGATCTGAAAGAATAAAGTTACCATTTATTAGATCATAGTAGGCCCACGAAGGCCAGCTAACCCTAAGAGGCGTCAATAACAGGTGACTAGGTAAGAATGTAAGAAAGCGTTTAGTGATAAGCTTTCCTACTGTTTTGCTGTGGAGGAGAAAGAATTATCCAAAGTATTGAAGGTGTAATTGCCTGTCCTGTGACCCGTGATACTTTTTTTGCCTCCTAGTACTTTCAAAATAATGTTTTGTATTTCTTAGAATATTATCAAGTTCTTTCATGGAATTACTCCATGGCCTCGTTTCTGAGTTCCAACTGCCAGCTCAGAGCCCAGCATTCTATGATTCTATGATCATAAACATGCAGTTGTGATTTTCCTCCTCTGTATCATTTTACACTTCCTTACCTGTTCCAAGCATGATCTGTCATTTTCTCTCTCAGTCACTTCCTGATAGGACTCATCTACATTTCTGCAGTTAGCTGGCATCTCTATTAACTTGGCCGGCTTGGTATTGTTATCAAATGCTGACAACCCTTATGCATATTATCTGTCTCTTTATAGGTACAGAGAACAGCATGGTCCCAAGCAGAGTTTCATACTGATCTCCCACAACATGAAAACTGAAAACCCTTTGTTTTCTAGCCATGTGGCCACATGAAGACCTTTCCTCTTGTCTGTTTTAGTTTGCTTCTTTAAGAATGTCTTGCAGTAAGCCCTGCCAAATGCATTTTGGAAATGAAAGTAGATTATATGAAATGCATTGTTTTTGTCCATACTTTTATTAGAAGTGTAATCAGAGAATTCCAGCCGATATGTGATCCTTAACCTCTGTGAAGGCTGCGTTGATCTTCCTCTCTTTGTACCTGCTAATTCTATTCCTTAGAAGAGTTGCTACCAGGTCCCCCAATGTAGATGTTTGCATTCTTTGCTTGTAGTTCTTCAAATCTCTTTTGAAAGCCTTTGTCAAAACTGTTGTCACTTTTCTGTTCATGAGGCAGTTTTAAGGGATTTAGTGGTTTGGCTTTTTTATCCTCGAGAGTGCCCTTTTTTGCTCCATAACTGCTTCTAGTGAGATCTTGAGTTAAGACAGACTGTTCATGTGCTTACCATAAAAAATTGTTTGAAGGGTGCCACCATATCTTCTCCCCCACCTCCAGCAAATGCAGTTACAAAATACACTTAGTTTTTCTGCTATGACTTCATTTTTTTCCTGAGCTTTTCTCTTAAAGTTTTACCATTTATTGTCTCTGCAGGGTCTCGGATATATTTCTTGCTCTTACTGTGTTTGAAAATTTATGATGTTTTTATTCCTTACTAGGTTTCAGTTCCAGTTATTTGGCTGCTTCTCTCTGGTTACCTGAACTCTTGACAAAATATTGCAGCTATCATCACAAGAGTCCTTGTTTGTGGAAATGTCTGGATTTGATTCTTTTCTCATTTACAACAGGTCAAGCTAAGAACAACACTAAAATCAGTACAGTTAATCAGTGATCTTTTTAAAGGAAACGTTGAGTTGCAAAGCTTGAATTTTCCAAAACATTTCTGTGACCTCTAGATCTAAGAATCCCACATCTGTTGGTCTCACAACCTCAGGATGTGGTCTTACCTCAGTCTCTAATAAAGAAATAATGATACATAACATTTCAGCCTAATACCTTCTTTGACCCCCATTCAGAGCATAAGAAACGTCTGACATGTTCAAGGCTACAGTGCAAGACTCGTGTCTCTAATCTTTGTACCCAAATGCTTATGTGTCCTCTCCCCTAACCCCTGAAGCCAAGTGAGGGGACCATGCACCCTTTGGCAAAGAAACTACGATCCAAATACTCACTTGTACCACACAGAGTCCAATCAGTTCTGTTGTTCTAGATGAACAATTTTAAGTAAAAAACCTGCTCTTTAGCTTGTAAGTGTCTTGCTTTTCACTAAGGTCATTCAGATGACTTCCAAAATATGGGGTGCAAAATTATCAGGAACATTTGAAACATTAGGCTTGTAGTTCTTGCTTTTAGCTAGTGGAGTGCTGGAAAAAATAACATTACTGAAAACAATGTGAACATATCCTAATACATCACATAATGTATGTAGCGAAATGTCTTCCTATTCTTCAGGCGATACTGGCATTTCAGACTTTCCCTTTGTATGGCACATCCATGAACGTGATACTGAACTGGCTAATCTAGTTTGAAAGGCTGAGGCACCCATTCTTTGCTTGTAAGCTTTTACTGCAAGCCCAGCAGTTGAACAGGGTATGTTAAATTTAAAATACAAATGAAAAAGGTTTGAGGAAACATTTTGTTCCCTATCTCATTATTCTATCTATTCTGGCCCACAGATGAAATAATTTAAATGAGGGAAATGTGAGAATACAATATACACTGTGAATACAAACCAAACCCGGAAAGAAAATTCATTAAACTTGTCAGACTCTACATTTTCACTTGCAAAATTTACAATTAGTGAGGCAAAACAAGCAAAATTGTACATTTTTTGCAAGGAGTGAAAGCAGATTGCTTTTGTGCAGACTGATTTCCTGGATAATCTCAAATGAGTGACAGTGACCTCTGATGTTTGAACTATAACGAAGGAAATAAAAAGAAATCCTCTCCTCTTTCAATCTTTTTAAACTAATTTGGGAAAATATCCTACCTCCACACTACAGAAAGAGAGTGGGTGTAAGTGAGAGATAAGCAGAGGATACCTGTTATATGGCTTTATTAAAATGAAATACCATAATATCAATTTGTTGGAACATTAATTGTCATACATAATAGTAATAATGTGCTTATAAGATATATTACCTTTGATTAATTCTTCTGCCTATGAAATACGCAGAAGAGGCTGTATTTAATCTCAGCCCCAAGGAAATGCATCTTTGTTGCTTTGCATGGATGTTCTGGAGATATATTATCTCATCTGTTTACATAGGGGTCTGGCTTTGTTCTCGCTTTCTTCTCTACCTCTTCACCATAACACAAAACATGAAGGAAACTATTCCTGTTTCCTTACTTTGATGACAAGTATAGAATGTCTCCTTCCCTGGAGGAATCCAATTGTGTCCTTGGGTTGTGTATCTTGCTAGAGAATTCCCTTTATGCAGCAGAAGTCCCATTACATTTTCTCACTAACCAGTAGAACCACTAAATCAGAAGTGCTCAGAACAGTTAGGATTCTGTTTGTGATGGGTGAGAACATCTCCCACCATGAGAAAGAAAGGCCCCATTACTAGTGCAGCTCCATTCTGGAACCTTGTTTAGAAATACCGGAGAAGTAACTGCAGAGCCACAGCATCTTATCAACTTAGGCAAAGAGGGAAGTGCTACAACTTTCCTTTCTCTGAGAGTCAGTTATATAATCATAGAATCAGAATAACCAGGTTGGAAGAGACCCACCGGATCATCGAGTCCAACCATTCCTATCAAACACTAAACCATGCCCCTCAGCACCTTGTCCACCCGTACCTTAAACACCTCCAGGGAAGGTGAGTCAACCCCCTCCCTGGGCAGCCTGTTCCAGTGCCCAGTGACCCTTTCTGTGAGAAATATTTTCCTAATGTCCAGCCTAAATCTCCCTTGGTGGAGCTTGAGGCCATTTCCTCTCATCCTGTCCCCTGTCACTTGGGAGAAGAGGCCAGAACCCTCCTTTCCACAACCTCCTTTCAGGTAGTTGTAGAGAGCAACGAGGTCTCCCCTCATCCTCCTCTTCTCCAGGCTAAACACCCCCAGCTCTCTCAGCCATTCCTCATAATACAAAACAGTCAAAACTTCTGAAGGAAAAAACTACTGAGATCATCCTATAAGGGTCACCTTAAGCGCTCACATGATGTGACAAAATGCTTTGTGAGAACATGAACTGTTAGGTTACTGAATCACTTCTAAAAGTAAGCACCAGGAACATTGAGATCTGCAACACTGAAAATCAGCTGGCTATAAAATGGACCATAACTGTAAATAAGAAAAGGTAAGTACAATCATATAGAATCATAGAATAACCAGGTTGGAAGAGACCCACCGGATCATTGAGTCCAACCATTCCTATCAAACACTAAACAATGTCATTATAAGGAGGCAGACTTTGTTGCCCACTGAGTGTTCTTCCTCTCTGACTTCAGTGATTCTTGCTGAAGTTACTACTCTTCCTCATGACCTCTGGATTCATTCAGAAACTGAAAATAGGTCATGTCAAGGCAAGGGATGAAGAGAAATTAATGGCATTATGAGGACAAAATTTTTTTGAAAAGTGAATAAAGCTTACTCCAGTCTCACTTGACTGTTAGCAGATGGTCATACACTCCTGTTCTTAGCAAATCATTTTAGCAGACTTTCTGAGCAAATGCATACGGGGGCGGAAGTTATGATGCAGTTCTGAAGAAAAAAAATAACTCCTAACTCAAGCTTTATGTATTTTACGCTATTATGAGCAGCTGTGAAAACACATATTTATTTTGACTATTTGCCTTAGCCTCAAAATTTGTAATTGGAATGAGAAATCACCGGGTGTTCCCTTTTTATTTCTTTTTTTAAAGTTGTGTGTGCAAGGCTTCTTTACACCTGTGGATTCCAGAGCTCGAAGTAATGCAATAAAAGTCTGTTTCAAATCTCACTGTGATTTGCAAGTGGTTTTCTATGGTCTTTATGGGGCTTTCTGATGGACTTTCTCTAGCTTTGGACTGAACCAGCTGCTTCACTGTTTTCACATCTACATGAAAACCTTTTCCTACTTTGAGGCTCTTGTTTAGATGCTGGGAAAAGGCTTATCTCACTTTCATTCTCTGACATGCCCAAGAAAGCTCCACATCTGCAACTGTGCAGACTTGTGACTGCCTGACGGGATTTAAACTGAAGTAGAAATGCATGAGTGGCCTAATGTCTGGCCTGAAATGGGTTTTAGGAAGATGCTGAGGTCTTGAACAATGCTGAGCTCTTGGACTGTGCTGCTCTGACCATGCATGAAAACATGGGCTGCCAGGAGACCTTGGGATCCCACCCACCCAACTAGAGCCTTCTCACTTGGTTCTTAAATTTGGAGACATAACCTTCCTCCATGATCCCAGTGTTAACACTTCTTGCTATTTTTGTATTGTACTCACATAGCTTACAATCTGCTTTACTGCTTTGTTTAGCATCTGAATGAAAGATTCGTTCTTCAGATCCAAAGTGGGACCGTAGACTGATTCATGACTGAGTATAATAGGAATAACTCATTCTCATTTGCGAGTTTGTTTAAATTCTGATAGTACTTTTCCCAAAAGTACAGGAACCTGCAAATTCAGATCATCAGGAGAAATACATACCATAAACCCCAAGGAACCATAGAAGGCGGAATGGCCTCAAGCTGCGCCAGGGGAGGTTCAGGCTGGATATTAGGAAAAAATTTTTCACAGAAAGGGTCATCGGGCACTGGAACAGGCTGCCCAGGGAGGTGGTTGAGTCACCATCCCTGGAGGTATTTAAAAGATGTGTAGATGAAATGCTCAGGGACGTGGTTTAGTGGCAGATAGGAATGGTTGGACTCGATGATCCAAGAGGTCTTTTCCAACCTAGTGATTCTATGATTCCATGATTCTGTGATTAAAATGTAGTGCTGAACATTGCTATGTAACTGACTTCATCACCTATGATTGAGAAAAGGAAAGTTGTCTTCAGTCACTATTTCCTGGAACCTCATAGAGAGCTCCATGGAGTGAAAGACTGTTGATGCTTCTTGGCAACACTTGCTTTCACTGGAGTGATTGACTCTTCTAGTGGTTTGGGGTCTCCCAATGAGAGCTTAGGAATCGGAAGCTGTGTTCATTTTTCTGATCCCTTCCATGGGTAAGGTCTCTTTTAAACAGAGAAACATACTCTGTGGTATCCACGACTATGAGATACCGCTCTCTGGAATTATAAATCACTATGAATCACTATGTACATTTTGCCACTTAATAGGAGAGAGTTTATATTTCTTAGCTACGGCTGCTGAGATTAAATCTTTTCCATACCGTGATGCTACGGGACTCAGAAAAGGATGATTATATCCACACTGTGCTTACTTTAATCTCACTAAGTTACAATTAAAATTATATCTACAAATCTTATTGAAAAATTAAATTACTTTTAAGGTTGCTACGGACTGTTCTGAAATAATTAAGGTTTCCTTTGTAGGATGTAGTATCTAGTTTGAAGATATCATGTGTTTTAAAACCACTGAAAATTAGTATGATAATACATTTTTTTCTTCCAGAGTAATGAGGTATCTTCATATGCATCAAATGGACTTTTTAATGTTTATGTTAGATTGTGAAGCTCAGCTAATCCATTCCATTACATCACTTCTATTTCAGAGGAAGTTTAGAATGAGAGAGTAACCTTTTCACGAAGAAGTTCTTTCTCCAGCACTATTTATGGTGCGCTGAATCCCTACCTAGTCTCATTGTGCCGATACTGAAGATTCAGGTTCAAGTTTTCCTTGAGGCTTCATAGAGGTGTTTGACAGATCAGAATGAGTTTGTATTTTCTTAGGAATAAGACAGGTACAAAAAATGGAGGAAGATTTAAGCTAGAAAAGCAAGCACTTGGATTTAGTAAAAAAAAATAAGGTACTTGCCTATATCTTTCTTTAAAACCCTTTCATTTGATTTACTGACTAGATGCAAAATAAATTGAATTAACATTGACCACGCACTTTGAATTTTGAAATGTTCTGTCTTTCAATCATCATTTAGGTCACAATTGTAGGTACCTTGATTTCAGAGAATTGGGTGGTAGGGGCCCAGATTACAGTTCTTGCCCACACCATTCCAATATTGAGTTCTCACTTGCTTTGAGAGAGGACTGAGACAGGAATCAAAGGGATCTTCTCCCACAAAGAAGTGCCTTTGTGTTGGTTAAGACTTCTACACCTTACAGAATGGCCCCCCTGTCAGGAGGGGTGGAGACTATCTACACCATGGATTTTTCTCTCACCTGACTTCAAAGGCATTTCCCTGCAATAGAGATTTGTGAATTCAAGATTAGAGGGGCTTACATGTCATTTTTCTTGTTCTTCAGTGGTGCTCTAATTTCTTTGTCTGTTTGTTCAAAAGAACCCCATAACTTCTTTATTTGCTCTCTTCTTTTCCTTCACTCATGCCCTTCATTGCTTTCCTCTCCCCATCACCGACTGTCCCTGAATGAGGATGTTGGAGTCTAAATTGCCTAACTGGGGCTACAAGAAAGCTGGAGAGGGACTGTTCACAAAGGTTTTTAGTGATAGGATGAGGGCAGATTTAGACTAGACATAAGGAGGACTTTCTTCACCATGACAGTGGCGGCACAGGTTGCCCGGGGAAGTCATGGAAGACCCATCCCTGGAGATGTTCAAGGCCAGGTTGGATGGGGCCTTGAGCAGCCTGGGCTGGTGGGAGGTGTCCCTGCCCATGGCAGGGAAGTTGGAACTGGATGATCTTTAAGGTCCCTTCCAACCCAAACTGTTCTATGATTCAATGATTCTATGATCAGTATAATCCTTTAGCTGAATGTGTCTGCTTTGAGAGTTATGTGTGTCACACTCACTTACTTTGTAACACATGTACTTTATGTAATTTTTAAATGAAAGCAGCTTTTTTGAGAAATACATTGATTCAAAAAAATTCACATTATGAGTAGTAAAAATTTCATGTGCAAGATTTTCTGGGCTCTTAGGATTTAAATTTTGGTATTGATACTTGGTGTTTCACATTGGAGATTTTTGCATTTTTGTCTTGTACAATATCTGTATAATTTTTAGAAATTTAATTCAGTTAACAATTAATCTTCTCCATCTGTACATTGTTTATAGACAAATAGACAAAATTCTGCACTTATAATACTTTAAATTTAGCTTTATCAGGGTTCATGATGAACTGGATCATTCTAATATTTTCTGATGGTTTGAGTTTTTTGTTCCAAATAAAAATATGATCTAACTTCTTATGAAATAATTAAATTGAAAAAAATTACTTAATACCTCCATGTTCATAGGATCATAGAATAGTTTGAGTTGGAAGGGACTTCAAAGCCCATCCAGTTCCAAGACCCCTGCCATGGGCAGGGACACCTCCCACCGGCCCAGGCTGCCCAGGGCCCCATCCAAACTGGCCTTGAACACCTCCAGGGATGGGGCAGCCACAGCTTCCCTGGGCAACCTGTGCCAGTGTCTCACCACTCTCACTGTGAAGAATTTCTTCGTAATATCTAATCTAAATCTTCCCTCTTCCAAATTTAAAGCCATTCCGCCTCATCCTATCACTCCATGTCCTTGTAAATGTCCTTCCCCATCTTTCCTGTGACCCCCTTTCAGGTACTGGAAGGTCACTATAAGATCTCCTCGGAGCCTTCCCTTCTCCAGGCTGAACAACCCCAACTCTCTCAGCCGGTCCTCATAGCAGAGATGCTCCAGCCCTCTCATCATCTTTGTAGCCCTCCTCTGTACCTGTTCCAACAGCTCCATAATTACTGTTGGGACTGTTGTGAAAATGTCATCCTTGAAAATAGTTTCTCTTGAAGCTTGAGCATACTTTGCACATTTTTTTTTCATGATCTTAAAATAGATGGTTTACTGCTTTGAGGTCAAGATTAAAATTAGCAAAACACACGTGGCCTGTGGGCTGCTGTTGATAACACTGTTCTATATAATTCTAGTCAATGGAAGTTAACCATTATGTTACCTCTTCTGAAGTCTGAGTAAACACTTGCATATGACTAAGCTGTCCCATTCTTTTATTCATAAATCAATGAATATCGTGAACTCCCTTTTCTGGAATTACCTTGAAATACTGATTGCAAGTGGTTGCAAACCAATTACTTTTATATTTTTTTTACAATTTTCCCTTCTTTATTCTTTTTTATAATTTTTGATCTTAAATGTTCTATTTTGTCTAAACTGCTTTTTGTGTGGCAGTGAATCATAGAATCATAGAATCATAGAACAACCAGGTTGGAAGAGACCCACTGGATCATTGAGTCCAACCACTCCTATCAATCACTAAACCTCGCCCCTCAGCACCTTGTCCACCCGTCCTTTAAACCCCTCCAGGGAAGGTGAATCAACCACCTCCCTGGGCAGCATGTTCCAGTGCCCAATGACCCTTTCTGTGAAAAATATTTTCCTAATGTCCAGCCTAAACCTCCCCTGGTGGAGCTTGAGGCCATTCCCTCTTGTCCTGTCCCCTGTCCCCTGGGAGGAGAGGCCAGCACCCTCCTCCCTACAACCTCCATTCATGGAGTTGTAGAGAGCAATGAGGTCTTCCCTCAGCCTCCTCTTCTCCAGGCTAAACATCCTCATTTCTCTCAGCCACTCCTCTTGTTCTCCTGCCCCCTCACCAGCTTCATTGCTCTTCTCTGGACTCGCTCCAGAGCCTCAACATCCTTCTTGTTGCTTGTTCTTTTTCCTTCAGACATCCCTGCAGAGCTCTTTGCCCTTCCTGTCCCCTTCTGCCCCTCAATTCTACCTGGCATATGAATGCCCAGTTACTTTTGTCGTAAGTGTATGAGTACACAGATCTCTCATATTTGGTTCATTTGTTAGGAAATAGGAGGTTTTTGTGTAACAAAAGAAATTTCAGGCATTAATTTGCAAACATCTTCGATCTTGTTGTTTGTGGAGATGAGTTGCTCATTCAATACATTTTAGTGCAGCTATTTAGCTGTAATTGTCAGCCAAACAAAATGAAAAGTATTTCACTTTGCCCAAATGATCTTTCAGTAGATTTGTAATGTCATATCTGAGTGGGCGCATTTGTTTTTTTTAGCTGCATCCTGCTGCATATTTTGATGCATTCAACACTTTTTAACTTAAATCTTCCAGAATGGCACAGCAGAAGACAATGCAGTTTCTTTTATGCAGTCCTTGTCAGAGAGGAGCTTTCCATGCAAAACAACAGAACCTGTCACTCTAATACTATTAAATTCTGGTTTAATCCTTGTTGATGTGCACCCCATTAAAATGGGTTAGAAGCTCTGGAGAGAATTACAAGTTATTAAAAAAATAAACTCATCCTTCTCAAAATCCTGTAGTATCACATTACTTCAGTCAAGCACATTATTTCCTAAGCATTCTAGGAGTAAGAATACTTCTTTCTTCCACTTTGAAAATCAATTTTTTGTGATGCCTTTCAAAATGGCATTTAACAATAAATATTCTGCAAATTTTTTTTTAACAGTGCCTTGCTCTTTTCATTCAATTGCTATGTGGATGAGTGTCTATCATTTTTGAAAACATCTGTCACTTGGTTTTACTTTTTTAACTCTAGGCTTCACCATTATGAAGCCAAACATCTTAAGGGTCCCCGTACATCTACATAACACTTCATAATTTTTACCAATTTTTTGGGGGCAATTTTAACTGCACTAATCAATTTGCTTTTCTAGAATGTAAATAATAGAGAGTCGATCAACTTTCTTCAGAAAAGGGACACAAATGGGGCTTGGCACTAACTCCCATGCACAATTAGCCTCTGGGTTATGCCATTCCACCAGAGCCTTCATTCCTTCTCTTCAAAAACTTTGCATGTAGGGAATATTTGTATGGGTATTTTATGAAATAAATCCTTTTATAATAAGTGCTGTGGACATTATTATTGGTGCCCACCCAAATCTGTCAGTGCTGGTGGTGCTGGTGTTCTGTTATTACTAGCCTAGATGTCTGCTGTGGGGGGTGAGAGTCCTTTGGCTTTCATTGTACTGAAGAGAGATGTCTGAAGAAGTCCAGAAGATGCCCTATTCTCTCCAGTTTATTCCACTTATTTCTGTCTCATATTCCTCAAAGCCTGTTTGGTTCTTCTTTTCTGTTTAATTTTTGGTGATATTCATTCCATCTTTTGAACACTTCTCATCTCTATGCCACTTTAGATGTCATTCCAGGTCCACAGTCCTCTTGCCCAACCAGCTTTCTCTCTTCAGCTCATTTGAATAAAACATTGCGAAAAACCATTGTGTTTTTTATTTGTTCATCTTTACAAAACTGAAGTCTTCAAGTAAGTATAAAGATAAATCAGAATGTGAATAAATAGAGATTGAGCAAATGACAGTTGTCGCAATTACATATGTTACTGAGCTGGCAAATAATTATCCTACTAATTTTTGGGGCATTGCATTAGTGTAATTCTAGCTAAATTGCCCTACTTTGTTTAGAGAATGATGTAAGTCTAAATAACCAGTATCAGGAATTCCTCAGAGCTGATGTCAACAAGGGATTTGCAGTAATTTCAGAGGGGAAGTATTTGTAAGCTGAAAAAACATTTTTATTTGTTTATTACTAGGATTAACATAAATAGACTTATTATCCCAAAGCTTTTTCAGAAATGTAGTTGCACAGTATTAAGAGAAAACTGAAGAGAACTTCTGTAAAGTAACAGGAACTCCAGATGCATTCGTGTCCAAAGGCAAATTTGTCTCTGATACCTAAAGCACAGCTGCCCTGGGCTATTAGAATCATAGAATCGTAGAAGAGTCAGGGTTGGAAGGGACGTTAAAGATCATCTAGTTCTAATCCCCTGTCCTTTATGATGGCAGAAGAACATCTTTTATTCTTACACCTTGAAGTACACAGATGGCCTACAATTACCTTTCTTGCTTAACAGAGAAGAGAACAGATGATAGAAGTTAAATTAGAAATGTGGAAGTGCTGAATAAGAAAGTTCTAGAGAGAGATTTGTTCATTTCTTTCATCTCCAAGCCTGCAGTAGCCTCCGTGAACAAAATGTGATGGTCTGCAGGGTCTCAAGAGGTGGCTGCTGGAACAGCTGGAGGTTACGAAAGGGCAAGCTGTAAGGCACTGGCTTCAGAGACCTTTATATGTCAAACAAGAAGAAGAGAAGAGTCTTCAAATGTGCAGAAATAGAAATGAAAAAAAAAGACAGTAATACAAAGCGCAGGACCATGTAGTTAGGAAGTAACAGAAAAGCATCTTCTGCTGCAATGTAGAAATTCATTATTAAGAAACCTGATCTGAAAAAAAGAGCTGAGTTATTAAGCGCTGGTTATTAGCAGCAATCGCAGGACCAGGATGAGCAACAGCGGTGTTATGGCCGTGAATTACTCACATATGTTCCCACAGTGAACAAGACAGGATGTTTCCATTGGGTATAATCTCATCAACAAATTCTCCCCTGGAGTGTTGCACTCCTTTCTGGCTATGAATGCCTAAGGAAGGGTTAATTGCACAGGAGCAGAGCCAGAGAAGGGTTGTTTGCCCCTGTAGAGGGAATAGAGAGGATCTTCTTTGAGAGAAATAAAAAGAGCTTGATTTCTTCTAGTGAGCTAGTTGGCAAGTAGACACTATTGCTCTCTGTAATTTAACTGGAGGTGGCAGAAAGGAGAGGAGAGGAGGAAATGAAAGGCTGACACAAATGCCAGAGAAGACACAGCATTATTTAAATGGTATTGACAGTTTTGGCACAAGATTTAGTCTTGCCATGAAAATTCTCTGTCACACAGACAAAATATTATTTCAATGGAAATAGGGTCCTTCAGGCAGTAATTCAGTTTTGCAGTAATGGCTGCATAGGTGCAACAGAGGAGCAGGAAAGCTTTTTGGACTCCTTCTCTGTAAGTTTAAGCAGGAATAGGGAAGCAAAACTGAATAAACTGATGCTGTCTTGAGCATAGTTTTCTGCTCATATTCTAGCAAAGGACTGAAGGGCCAGCTTTCACTAATTCATTTCTGCTTTTCACCAAATCATAGAATGATAGAATCACCAGGTTCGAAAAGAGACATCAGATCATCGAGTCCAACCATACCTATCAAATACTAAACCATGCCCCTCAGCGCCTTGTCCACCCGTCACTCCAACATATCACTACAATTTTATTCCTTTTCAGGTGAAGAAATGTTGAAAAAACCCTTTAAATTCAAATATCTACAATTGTCATTACACAGAAAATACGGCGTGCTAAGAATAGAGGGTGATTTTGCCAGTGAAGGTAAGGACTAACAGCATGAAACTGAACAACAACTATCAATCAAGTCTGTCATCTTTATCTGCATCATTAGAGAAAATGTTTTTTGTCAGAAAGAAGGTTTTGGCTGTGTGGTCATGATTAAAGCTTTTGACATCTCTTCTGATGAACAGCTACCCTGAATTTTCAAGAGACAGCTCTTTTCTCCTGTCAGACATAATTCTTCCAGAAACAACAAATATGTTTTGAATATATATTGTGGAGAGAGGTCAGCTGTGATGTGAAATAGCAGACTGCTAATGCTGGACTTGCCTTCCTTCTGTCATGCCAAAAATAGAGCTTTATCATCTGCAGCCTTCAGAAAAGACTCTCAGAAAGGGGCTTTCAGGTTGTTTTTATAAGGAGGCCTTCTCCCATTCCCAGTAAGATCTCCCACCCCTTTTAAATACCTGCCAAAGTGTAGATTAAATATCTTTTACGAAAGAAGAGCAAAAGCTGCGATGGATGTTGAAGCATTCATTGCTTCCTGAGCCAGAAATCTTTCCACAAGTCAATTGGTGTTGGCAAGATGTGCAGCCTCCACCCCAAAGCTATTCCTTGCACAGTTAAACAAGTTAAACAAGCTGTTGGACTGTATTCCAGGCATCATATAAGTTTTCACATGGAAAGAGAAAATCAAAGTCAGTCCATCAAGACCATGAGCAATCGATAGTGGATTTAGAGGAAGGGAGATGGACTGGGTGGTTACCGTGTAGCACCCCAACATACAAACCTTGCACAGCTGAGGTCAACAGAATTGCTTTATTTTGCTTTTTTAAAATGAAGAGGGAGGATAAAGGCCATGCAGAAATCCTAGCTCTTCCTCCTTGTTTATGAATGCAATCAATAGATCTGCTTTAAATTAAGAAACCCATCCTTCTTCTCTGCTGTCAAATATTAATGTCAGCATTAATGAGTCCGAACTTCTCTTTGGAAAGGAAGATCTCTCCCAGATCAACAACTGAGATGTGAATCAAACCCATGAATACTTCAGTGACACACTTTACCTTTCTTTCTTTGAACACTGGAAAAAACAATGTGATTGTGTGCTACACATCAATGAACACATACTCAGATGCAAATAGAGCTCTCTCATGGCCAGTCTGGGACTGGTTTGCAAAAAGGTAGAGCATCCATTGCACAGACTCAGGTCAGTGTGAAACTGTAATGCTCAACAACTCTGAAGAAACTGAGGCCAAGTGATTTTAAACCAAGCTTCTCTCTACGTGAATTAAGTTCATGAAAACCAGTGGTTAGTTTGAAAATATGTATGCCAGCAGTTTTTCCATGTACAAATTGAACCTAATAAAGAATTTGAAATACTAGAAGCTGTTTAGTTAGTCTAGCATTGTAGCGGGTCTTTCTTCCTGTCTTCTTTATTTTCTCTCTGCCTCCCGTGGGCACAATATTTAAGCGTTCCCCATGAGAAAAACATAAACAGGAGAGCAGTGCCATGAAAGTATTTTTGCTTTCAAGGTATCTTTGTACAAGTTAGCAGGCGACATACTGAGTAGCTATTTAAGCATACAGGTCAACATAGCACATGTATTCACTCACATGACAACAGCCAGCCCTGCACAGGACTTTTCTACTAAACAGTAGAGGTTAAATTTATATTGCAAAAGGAAAAAATTACAGTGCATAACACAAGCAGCATCCAGGAGTGATACACGAAGATTAGCCTTTGAAAGAGAAGGCCAATGACTTTCGCTTTTCTCAAAATGCAAGGTGTGCAGCAATAGGGTGGAGGTAGGTGATCTCCTGTAGTGCCAAGTGTCTAGACTAAGTTGGAACAAATAAACAAGCCTGGGAGAGCAGCTTGTACTGCTCTGTGACAAGGTTTGCTGCTCTCTGTGGGTAGACAGTAAAGGCAAAAAGATACCCGTTTGTTTTGTAGCCGCAGAAGTGCTAAAATACAACAATGAGAGCATCCATTACCTTTTACGACTTCAAAGACTATTGCAAAGAACATCCTGTGATGTGCCATCAGATCTTCTTATAAAATGTTCTCTCAGTCAGTGCTCTTTGCTATGATCATGAGAAATTAGTGTGGTGTACCACAGGAACCTCAGGTGCAGACCAGTGCTGTGGACTGATTATTCATGCTCTGGGAACAATCTGCACCTGAAGTTGAGCCACTGGGACAGCTGTCCTGGAACAAAGTCTTCGTGCTGACACAACTCGCAATACAAGTCGTTCAGTTCTAGCATGAACCATGTTTACCTGGGAGAATTGCGTGGGCAGTTACCCCAGTGGCAGATACGACTCCAGACAAGAGAGGTTCCAGACATGAACGGCTTCTATTTGTGGAGCTGCAAGCTTTCAAGAGTCACGTTGTGTGCTGGCTGGGACATCTGCAGTGTGAGTGTATGGTTCCTGCACGTTAATGCCCCATCAGACAGCATTAGCCTCTTTCACCTTAACAGACGTAGATATCTGTGGTTATGATGAAGCAGTGACATGGCAAAGCCTCCTGCCTCCTGCTCCTCGCTTATTCTGCGATCCCCGATGACCCGTATCCTCATCTCTGCTGGCAGCCTTCCAGGCGCTGGGTGCCCTTCTTGCTGGGAGTGCGGCTGCTCTCACACAATTCTGCGTGGGCACCTTTATCTGGCACATTGTGCTTTGAAGTTCCTTTTACATTAACTTGCACCACGATCCCTCAGTCAACGGCGCACAAGACAAAGAGGCATATGGGCCTTTATCGTTGTCATTACTGTAATGATGATTACCCAGGGAAAAAGGCAAGATAAAAGCGAAATCTAAATGACAAGATTCTTTTATTAACATGCCACGTAATCAAGTAATCTGGTTTAAGTAGCTGCATTGTGATTACTCAGGAGGTATCATTTTTAGATCCAGAAATCTAAATTTATGGAAGGTCAAAGCCCCGTAGTATCTGTGTTATTACTGCGATGCCTATGTCATTGTCTGGTCTAGATATGGGAAGACTTTTCTAGAACATTTGTGTTGCTGTGGATGTAGGGGTTTTTTATGATGTACTAATAACTTAAATCAATCCCTTTATTTAAACTAAGAAATTTCCTTTCTTCCGAGATTCTAAAACCCAGATGTATTTAAATGTCTATAGTAAAATTCTCTAATTTATTGTGTGTTAAAAGAAAGACAGGAACAACAATGTGCAACAGGTAATAATAATATTTTGCCCAATGTACTGATACGTGTGTAAACCATAAGGATCAACTAATGAATTTTCCTTTGATGCTTAAATGACAGGTAGCATTGCACAATAGCTGAATAAATCTATTTTACTGTTGCTCTGCTGGTTTTGGAATACCTATTTACTAGAAGTTTGTCATGCATTTCTAATGACAGTCATAGTAAATTCAGATTGTTTTGTTCTATCTCATCTGATTAGCTTAAGTGTACTGCAAAGAACAGAACCCACAGTTAGTAGTAGATTCTAAATGCAGTTCTGCGTTCGCAGCTTCAAAATTCATTCCATTTATTGCTGAAAAAATGCATGTACAGTTCATATGCCATTACCAGTTCATGTTAGAAGGATTATTTGAAAAATTATTTCCCTTTACTTTTGTTGTGCTTTGCCTGAAACCTTCTCAAGTATTTCCAGCCAGCTTGACCTGCTGAGAGCTTCAGGGCAGCTCTCATTCCCAGTGAAATACATTTCAAGAAGTGTTTGGTATGATATAAGGTCAGATAATAGGTTTAGGGATCCTGCTAAGATTACATGAACCTTTCCCCTCACTTTTATGCAGAGACTCTTCCTTAGCCTTTGTCCTTCTGTGATCCTCTGCAGTGGCTGCCTCCAGGAATACCCGCATCTATTTGCCTCTTTAGTCACCAGATTTTTGCTGATCTATTTTATCTCTCTCATACTCTGCTATTTTTCCCTGTAGCTGTGTATTTACTTCTGTAAAGCCTTTTGGATGCAATTTACATATAAAATGTTAGACAAAATAAGACCATATTGCATGAAGTATTAGACTTTGCATCCACAGCTGATAGTAATAGAAAAACTGAAACATTATCAAGTTGATTGTGATACTGCTTGAATAGAGAGCTGTGATTTCATATTGAGTCTCCATTTTTTTGAAAAAAGAAAGCTCTAACATGTCTTTCTGCGCAATTTCATTTAAAAAGCACATGCTTCAGTGTTGTTTGGCAGGAGACAATGGGCACTAACAGCCCAGTGACCAGCATTTGGCGAGTACCGTGTCCAGAACACGTATTTGCTGGGCAAAAAAAAAGCTGTATGGAGTTATGAAACTGCTGATTTGATGGTGCAAAGACTGAATATCTTCTCATGTAGAAAGCATGTGGTGCCTTTCTCATAAACCCTACAGGTAGAGTATATGTCATTCTTTAACACAGCTATGGGGAAAATTGCAAAATGGAAAAAATACTAATAAGCTTTTCCAGATGGCAGTATAAAAACATTATTGCTTCTGCTACCATGTCTGCTATTTATTATATCTCCTGTCACTCAAGTATGGCTTAACTCTGTCGTAAGTTTTCCTCAGTTCATTTCTGCTGGAAATGCCTAGGACAGACATATGGAGAAGGTCTCCTACTGAAGTTAGCTTAAGAGTATACTTCATTTTTTATTAAAATGCTAGGGATTTTTTGAGGCAGTTTATCTGGTCCTGAGATTTGCAACTAATTTGAGTTTGATTCTAATTACTGTATTTGCCATTCCTCCAGTTTAGACATTGACTATATAGAACAGAAGGCCACAAAACATCAAAGCATGATGACACTTTAGAAGTCAGGGTTTAGCTAAACGGTTCAAGACTTTTGTTGATGTGGTAATAGGTGATGCCGTTATGTACACTGTGAGGCAGAAGTGCATAAATGCTCTGGAGGACAGTTTCTTGATACTTACTCAGGGGTAAGACCAGGACTGTGAGGGAAAATGCATTTTCCATTGGAAATCAAATTGAAAACTACTGCAGAAGGAGGACTAATACCCAGGAGGTGTCCAGTAAGGTGTTCAAAAGGAAGCAGAGGCCCCTACACTGGATGCAGCCTGCAGGATTAATCATCCCCACTGCCAGAAGTCTGCAGTGTCCTGCTGGCTTTCCCAGTAGCCCCTCAGCCACATCTTTACTACTGCTTGGAAGTATATTCACTACATGATGTGCCCTGCTGCTTGGTAGGTCCACATGCACATCCAGGTTAAGGGCTGTGAACATATCACAACAATAAATAGTACGGGCTAATGATCTTCCACAGCAAGACCTGACCCAAACCAGTACTATCCAGAGAAGAGGCATCACTTTGCTGGAAACTACATGAATAAAATTAATTGTTGGGGAAAGTCAGTGAAATCCAATAGGAACATTTTGGATTCACACCAAGGATTAAAGTTTGAACAGTAATGTTTTTTTTTCTGAAGCCTTTTCGTCACTGGGAGAAGGATTTGTTTGACAGATATTGGAATGGGAGCAAATAAACAAGTGCTAAATGTGTGGTTTCTGGGTACTATTTCAGAAGTCAAGATTAAAATCAGAGCTACCATTTTGCTGTGCAAGTGACATAACATGAATAGCCTAAGGGACGGGATACAATTATTTTTCATGGACTCTTCTGCTAAGTGGACTCCTCCTGCAGAAAAAAAGTGTTTTGAAGTCTCTGAGAAGTCAACGACTAGTGCCATGTAGCTCCCCAGGAGGGCTGAAGTTATTGCTCACACTGCACACAATGAACCAAAGCACTGGCTGAAATGAATAGGATCACTTAAGGAAGGGTTTCTGGCCAGCAAAAAGGCATTTGCCTGTAGATGTTAAAGTCCTCTAATCTGCGAGATCAGTGGTTGAAGACTGCAAAGAGAATCCATCTATTCTGGAATATTTGTTACACATGAGTAGAAACGCTATCCTGACCAGGGTCTGTATATTTTTCTCTCCTCTGGTATCAGTGAATACATGTCATTACAAAAACTGCCTGGAATTTTTTCCCAGAGATTTATGGTGATTTGCTTTTCCCAAGGATGTGCTGATGTTATATATATTTGGCATTAATGATTTTGAATTGAGCCATTAGTGAATCTGAGAGCTGGCTCATCTGCATGTTGCTGGCTTGCTTGCTCTTAAACTTAATGAATTGCTGGCCTGGATTTTGAGAGAGTTTCTGGGAGAACAGCTTCTAGGAAATCTAGTCCTTGATTTGTCCCAGAGCAGATGAATGTCTGCCATTTCTAACAACCCCCTTCCATTAGTGGCTTGAAATCTGTGTGCTCCTGTGCCAGTCAATTGCCTCCTGTTGTCTCCTGCTTGCAGCAGTCCTATAATCCTCCGAGACAGTAATCAGATAGCATGGTAATGGCATGTCTCATACAGAGGGAATAGATGTTGCTATCTAGCAATCTGTTAATTAAAGAGTTAAGGGTGAAAAGTAAAATAGCTTTTATTTGCTGAGGGAGAAGAGAATTAAACTGCGAATGATGTATGACATCTATACACATAAAGGAAGCTGGAAGCAAGTGATGGCCCACCGCTGAGCAGTCTACTGCAGCTGAAAGAGTAAAAAGCTTTAGAGGGCATTGTTAAGGTTGGAGATGAAAATGTCTCCCTTCATCCTGCTTCTCAGCAGAATTACCTGGGTTAGAGAGGGACTGAAGGGAGGCTGGCTGTGTCTGTGAGGTCCAGACAATTTTTCTCATCTCTCAGAGGCGCAGGTCACAAGCTGCTTTTTGGGCAGACTCTTTATTATTTTCTTGGTTTGTTGGCTTAGAAAAATTAAGCCTATTTAAATACCTCTTCTTTCCCACACTATGCAGCTTGTCTGTCTAGGATACTGAAGGACTTTCTCTTAATCTGCATATGGACTGTCATAAAAACTTCAGAAAACCTCAAAAATTGACCTTGAGAGTCTGCTTAGCTCATCTTTCCTCCCTCAGCCAGGATTAATTTATGTCTATTTAATTAGTGATTCCTAATTACCCAAGCTTTTCTTAAAAGCTCTGATTGTAGAGACTCCATATTCTTCTCAGCTGTCCACTTCCAGCGCCTCAGTACGCCTGTAAATATGAAGTTTCTTCCAGCCTGCTCTTTTCTGGGCTTCCAGCGATGAGTCTTCCTTCAAGTACAGTGCTCAAACCTGGACACAGTGCTCCAATCAAAGTCACCACCACTCTTGACACTCTGCAAGTTATAGTTCTTGTGCCTTGCCCTTACTTAGATTTGCTAGCAGGTTTTCTACCTGTTCTAGAATAAAATGATTTTTTTTTCACTCACCTGCATCTTGACCTCAGATTGTGCCATCCACCTCCCTGTTTCCCTTCTTGCATTTATGCTGTTATTTATTCTAGGTAGAGTATAGCACCCTGAACTTGCTCATCTTGAGCTGCAGTTCCATTTTTCCAGCTTTTTTTCCTCAGGTTTTTACTGGCATTTTGAATCCTAATCCTGTTCTTCTACACATGTGCAGTCCCTCCTAGTTCTGCATGATCCCACAGACTTTATAGGCACATTGTCTCCTGGATATCCAACTTAGAATCATAGAATTGTAGAACAGTTTGGGTTGGAAGGGACCTTAAAGATCATCTAGTTTCAACCCCCTGTGACGGGCAGGGCCACGTTGCACCACACTGCACTGGCTGTCACTGCTACTGTCCTGCTGGCCTCACTAGCTGCTGACCTGTACCATGGCAACAGTAATTCTCTCTCTGTTTCTTTCAGCCTTTCATATTCTTGCTGTGCTTTCTTGTGATTATCTGACACGTGCGGTCACTTAGTTGTAATAAAGCTGTCAATAGTATCAACAGCTGATCTAGGTGGGATCAAGAAGTCTGCCAAGAGCAAAAGGGATGCCGGATTTCTAGGGACAAGTTAATTTATTCAAAGTACTCTAAATTTTTTTTCCCTTTCTGCTATATGCAGATGATGCCCAGCAAAGCCAGTGCCTGAAAGATGGGATGCAAACTGGAGGAGGATTCAGCGTGCAGGAATTCAGTGAAGTAAATGATCTAGCCATAAGCCAAACTAACAGCTAAAAGCTGTTTGCTAAATATACCAAGGCAGAGCTTGAAGCAATAAGTTGGAATTACTAATTATTTGAATAGGCTGTGAATCAAATTTTCAATTCCCTATCCATATTCCTAGGTGGTCTTAGCAGACATGAACCGTTTCAGAAAAGCCTGGCTCAGCATCAGGCTTTCCCAGGAAGACTCATTTCCAGAGGATCCTGGGTGCTGCTTTGTGCTGAATCACACAACACTGCTTGCTTTAGAGAATATTTTTCACATCTGAATATGATGGCAGGTAGAACTCCAAGGTGATTTATTGAGGAGCAGTGTGAGAAATCAGTGTTTTCATGGCCTCTCCAACAACTTAAAAAATGGTACCATACTCTATTACAAGCAGATCTGTCAATGAACTCTCCCCAAGAAACAGTTCACCAGAAAGAATTATTTTGCTTCAGTACATTAGAACTGTAGCAGTAAATTTTTAAAATAAAAGTTAACAGTGATTTTAACTCTATCTTGTGAGTTCAGCACACACATTGGTTAGAGACTTGCTTGCCCAGCTAGACGCCCACAAGTCTATGGGGCCGGATGGATTCCACCCAAGAATTTTGAGGGAACTGGTGGATGTGCTGGCCAAACCCCTTTCCATCATCTTCCAGCAGTCCTGGATGACTGGGGAGGTTCCGCTGGACTGGAGACTGGCTGATGTCGTGCCCATCTACAAGAAGGGGTGCAGGGAGGATCCGGGGAACTACAGGCCTGTCAGCCTGACCTCGGTACCGGGGAAAGTCATGGAGCGGGTGATGTTGAGTGCGATCAAGAAGCACTTGCAAGAGAACCGGGTGATCAGGCCCAGTCAACACGGGTTCATGAAAGGCAAGTCTTACCAGAGTAATCTGATCACCTTGTATGACCGAGTAACTAAACTCTTGGACAAGGGAAAGGCTGTGGATGTATCTTCCTGGACTTTAGTAAAGCCTTTGATACAGTTTCTCATAGCATTCTGCTTTGGAAACTGTCGGCCTCTGGCCTGGACGGGCGCACACTCTCCTGAGTGGAAAACTGGTTGAATGACCGGGCCCAGAGGGTGGTGGTAAATGGAGTTAAATCCAGCTGGAGGCCAGTTACAAGTGGGCTTAGTCCTGGGTCCAGTCCTGTTTAATGTCTTTATCAACGACCTGGATGAAGGCATTGAGTCCTCCCTTAGCAAGTTTGCAGATGACACCAAGCTGGGTGGAAGTGTGGATCTGCTGGAGGGTCGGGAGGCTCTGCAAAGGGACCTGAACAGGCTGGACTGCTGGGCTGAGACCAACGGCATGAGGTTTAACAAGGCCAAATGCCGGGTCCTGCACTTGGGGCACAACAACCATAAGCAGAGGTACAAACTAGGAGAGACCTGGCTGGAAAGCTGCCAGGAGGAGAAGGACCTGGGGGTGCTGGTTGACAACCGACTGAACATGAGCCAGCAGTGTGCCCAGGTGGCCAAGAAGGCCAATGGTATCTTGGCTTGTATCAGAAACGGCGTGACCAGCAGGTCCAGGGAGGTTATTCTCCCCCTGTACTCGGCACTGGTGAGACCGCACCTCGAGTACTGTGTTCAGTTCTGGGCCCCTCACCACAAGAAGGATGTTGTGGCTCTGGAGCGAGTCCAGAGAAGGGCAACGAAGCTGGTGAAGGGGCTGGAGAACAAATCTTATGAGGAGCGGCTGAGAGAGCTGGGGTTGTTTAGCCTGGAGAAGAGGAGGCTGAGGGGTGAGCTTATTACTCTCTACAACTACCTGAAGGGAGGTTGTGGAGAGGAGGGTGCTGGCCTCTTCTCCCAAGTGACAGGGGACAGGATTAGAGGGAATGGCCTCAAGCTCTGCCAGGGGAGATTTAGGCTTGAGATTAGGAAAAAATTCTTCACGGAGAGGGTGGTTAGACATTGGAACGGTCTGCCCAGGGAGGTGGTTGAGTCACCTTCCCTGGAGGTGTTTAAGGTGAGGGTGGATGAGGTACTTAGGGGCATGATTTAGGGATTGATGGGAATGGTTGGACTCGACGATCCAGTGGGTCTCTTCCAACCTGGTTATTCTGTGATTCTGTGATCACACATGTACAGTAAGGGGTTTATAGAGGGAAGAGTAGATCCTCCCTTTTGAAAAGGGAGAGGCATCTTTAAGGGGCCTTAAAACTAGATAGCTCCAAAATGAGGCATTCAAATCTACTAGTCACCTAAAATAACTATAAAAGCATGGTTATGAGATGCCACACACCTTGAAACCATTTTATATTTTATTAGAAGATTAACAGACTTTCCCTGGGACTGGATTGCAATCATTAGAAATATAAATCAGTTATCAGTATTTTGAAGAGGAAGATCCCAAAGGTCCTCTTAGATATTTTAACATCCCTTTGATGAGTTTCCTTTGTCACCAAGAAGGACAAACACAGTGGACAGCAGTGACTTTCAGCAGAAGTAAAAAGCAAAACATAGATTATGGTTTTAAGTATAGTAAATTTTGTTTATTTCTGTAAAATTTTTGGAGCCAAGAGTGTACAAAGGCAAGAATAATATGGAAAATCAGGCCATCTACAATCAAATTAATTGGATGAGTTAAAAGAAATATGTGAATAATTTTTATGCTTCAATGCACAGACCAGTTGCAGGGCATAGGAAGACTGAGTATTTCATCATTCTGCTTCCTCTGAAGCATCAGGTAATTAATTAAATTGGACTGATTTGTTCCACTGCATCAGTCTCGATGTTCATGTGACAGATAAAGATTGTGCATAGTAAAACGTGCATTTAAAAATCAACTTGACAATTTAAAAGAAATTATTTTCACATTTAGTCTCTTCTACCCGCTTGTGATTCACTGAATATTGTCTTAAACAGTGCTGAGCACATCTCAGGATTTTCTCTGTGACCCAGCCCTTCCAAGATATGTTTTGGTGTCTTGGCTTAGATCAGCCTCAGGATGTGTCTTAGGACATCAGGCATTGTGGCACTGTTGGTTAATCAGGGTTCTGCTCTGCTCCCCCTGACCTTTCTTTGTGCTACCTCTTAACAAGGCAGAATGACTGCTGCTGATTTTTAGTGTCCTTTGACATTCAGAGGATCCTGGGTAGGGTACGCAGCAGCAGGGCTCATGCTGTGATGTCTGACCCTATACATTTCTCGATACGCTTTTCCCATCTACTCACTGTACTGCTACACATGTCCTAACTCTTATCCTACCAGATCCTGGCTGACATCTCTTTGCATGCCTGCTGGCAGGGACATGGTTATTTTGGTTCCATTTACAACAGCAAACAATTCTGCCTATGATTATGTTGTTTCTTTATGGATATTTGCAATTAGTTTCTCTTTTCACTTTAGGAATTCTTTGGACTGAAAGCTGAGTTGAACCATTAGTACAAGGAAAAGATGCAGATGCCCTTGTATCCTCTTCTACCAGAGGAAATGCTCTGGCTGGTAATGCCCTGGATGCCTGAAATCGGTTTATTTCTCTGAGCATATTGGTTCACTTTTAGAGTACCAGCATTGCTTCTTGTCCGACAAACCATTTATTTCATAAATTCTCTGACTGCACACAACATGAGATTGCAAGCTGGCAGCTTCTTCTCTGCATCCTTTCACTTCTGTTGTCAAAATCTCACTGTGTGCAATACATGGACCCACACCAATGTTTTTGACATGAAAAACAGTTACAGAGGAGTCAAAAAAAAAAAACCACAAAAAGTTTAGGTTTTCAAAGGTGATTTATGAGATATGATCTAAGTCTTTAAAGGTCTACAAAGGTCTCAGACCTCTAAAGGTGTAGAGCTTTGGCATTTGATCAATACTTCTGAAAACTGTGCACACCACTATTACAAGGGAATGTGAACTTTTGCTACTAACAATATTTTTAATTTGTGGTTAGCCATATCTTTATTTTAAGAATTGATGGCAGTACCCGAGGAAGAACATATCTTCTGAAGAAGCACAAGGATTATTGAAGTCTCTCAGTCAGAGAGTCATGGAAGGCAATAATATGAGGCAATTAAATAAGGCATTAAAAGTTTTTAGTTGGCATATACTGCAAATTTCACACTAGTGCTGTGTTGTTCAAAGCACATATTAAAATCTACTAAGTAGTGTGACACACAGGAATTTATCATGAAGCTTCAGTGACATGTTTGGGTTTTCCTCATGATACCTGAAGACGAGAGCAAAAAAACCCTTTAAGAATGAGACAGAGACTAGCAGACAGAGTTGAGGCTTCTAGGAACTGATGTTTAATAAGTTTCTTTAAGATCAGACTTTGATGCCATGTATAAGCAAAGGGCAATTAAAAAAGCAGCCATCTCTAATTGCAGTAACTTATTAAACTTTAATGAAACTTACACTTCATTTAACTGCTCTTATGAAGTTTACACTGCATTCATGCAAGGTAATTTTCTTATTGCCTCCTTGATCTGGGAAAAGATATGTCCAAAATTGCAGGATAGTTAATCTGAAAGGGAAGCGATCAAAGCACTCCTTTAAATTGCTTTAAATGGACACGAGAAAACAATGAAGTCTGTTCCTCCTCTTGCTGCTTCTTTTAATCTATCATTGTAATGATTTTTGTGCACTGTTTTCCAGCAGACATGCCTCTGAATCTAGTTTATCATTATTGCTGAAAATCATTACGAGGAGAATGCACACACAGTGTTGGGTTCATCTCAGCTATCACCTACCCATCTAAAAGGTACGATCTGGTTTAAGCTAGTCATCAAGGCTTTCTCATTCTCTTCTGGAGAGAGGTGAGCATCTCTAAGGAGCGAATCACCCTATTCTAAGGCGGGTCTTTGATTCTGCCCAGTCTTGCCTTTTTCTTTATTTTCCACTAAAGATAATGGCACTTCAGCAGATTTATCAGGTGGATTGTGTCAGGAGAGCTCCTACTTCAAAACACAGGAGGCGTTGGATAGGATGGACCTTGGTTTCCTGGGATCCTAAATCAGAGTTTCCCTCCGGAGCAAGCCGGATGAACTTTTGGGAATGTAAACAGATTTCTATCTGTTTTCCACTGGGACAGAACTGAAATTCAGCTGTCTTTGGGGATGTTTTCATTTCAGCAGACTGACAAAAGCTGAAGAAAATTTTCCCACCATTACTTTTTTTTATGTGTAGCTTTAAAGTCGTGAATGGCTTGGAATTCAGAACGTTTGGATTCAGTTTCCAGATTTGTGGCTGTAAGACAGGATGAATAATGATACTTCTATGTGCTGTTGATCCTTCTCTTCTTTATCTGTGTTGTCCTCTCTTTGGTGATGTCCCCCACTGTGCTTGCATGAGGTACCATCACAGTAAAAGCAGTAATCAGGCACAGTTATCAAGCCGGCTGCTCCTACATTACATCATTTGTTATGCAGACTGATAAATACTTCTCCATTTCACACTTAATCAAATCTCCATTTAAAATAAACTCCAGTGTAATTCAATATGTTATTCCTTCATTAAAGAAAAGCTATCCTTTTTATCCTATCACCATTTCGGTTGTCCGAACTCTTAGGCTAAACTGGCTTTTCCTGCAGTAACATGTGCATCTGCACAAGTAACTTAACAATACCTGGTAGTCATTATGCATCCCATACCGACTGAACGTATATCCAAACCCAAGAGCACCAGGTGCTGGTGAGAGAAGTGCAACTTCATATGTCTGCTAGCAGCAGAATTAACCTGGTGTCCAGCTGGCTGGGAAGCAGCTTGGTAGAGAACCTAACTGGTAAAGAATGTGACTGTCCAGAGGAGGGCTACAAAGATGATCAGAGGGCTGGAGCACCTCCCGTATGAGGACAGGCAGAGAGAGTTGGGGTTGTTCTGCCTGGAGAAGAGAAGGCTCCAAGGGGATCTTTTAGCGACCTTCCAGTACCTGAAGGGGCTACAAGAAACCTGGGGAGGGACTGTTCCCGAAGTCTTGCAGTGACAGGACTAGAGGCAATGGGTATAAACTGGAGAGGGGCAGATTTAGGCTTGGCATAAGGAAGAATTTCTTCACAGTGAGAGTGGTGAGGCACTGGTACAGGTTGCCCAGGGAAGTTGTGGCTGCCCCATCCCTGGAGGTGTTCAAGGCCAGGTTGGATGGGGCTCTGGGCAGCCTGGTCTGGTGGGAAGTGTCCTTGCCCATGGCAGGGGGGTTGGAACTGGATGGGCTTTAAGGTCCCTTCCAACCCTAACTGTTCTATGATTCTATGATTCTATGATTCTGTGATTCTGTGATTCTGTGATTCTATGACTGGACCTGTAGGTGACCGTGCTTTTAGTAGGGTCTTGGTCTAAGTGACCTACAGAGGTCTCTTCCAACCTGATTCTGTGATTATTAGGATCTCATCCGCTATAAATATAGAAGAAAAATAGTAGAGAAGCATTAGTATATGGTTATTATGATGACCTCTGGGTGTTTTACCTAAGCATAAGAATCCCACCTTGCTTTTAGTTCAGCAACAGCCAGAACAGAATACTTTTCAGAAACAGAATAAAGTTTTTATCTGGAGTTTTTTCTCCAGGCTAAGGCTCAATAACAACCTAAAATGGACAGCAGAAGAATTGAAGCTTAATTATTTATTTTAGTTAATATTGTCTGCTCCCATTAAGCCTGTGAAGCAAATAAAAGCCCAGTTAGAGATGGAATTCCCCTACTACAGGAGAAACCATTAAACATAAACTCTAACTGTAAGAACTGGTCTTAGTGCCTTGGAGATAATAATTATTATGAATTCTTTTTCTTGTGTTCCACTTACATTGTATGTGTACACTTCACTGAAATAGGCTAATTCTCTCTTCGCATGCATGGGTCTCATTGCTTTCTCTTCACTGCAATAATTCCACTTCTAATGCAGAATGTCTCTTTGTACTACATATACAAAAGAAAGATAAACCCTCTTTCTGAACATCAAGCAATACTCATGAAACTTATTTCTTTAATATTCAAGAGGTATTTAAGTTCTCTTCTGGAGTCAACAAGCTGTGCTTTGTCCATATGTGCAGCTCTCACTGCAATGACAGAGCTTTCAGTAACAAAATTTAGCCCAAGAAGTAGTCTGCCATCAGGGGATGATGTGTCTTTCCATTTTCACAGTAACATGCAGTCTGTTGCAAGATGAAATCATTTTGAGACTTTTATTGAATGAAGCAAGGATGTATTTTGAATTCTGCTCAGCACTGGTCTCTGAAGAATGAGTAGGTTTTGCATAGCTTTGAATACAAGGCAAATTTCATGCTATCTGACTGTCCTCCAGCTAAGCTTTGTCCCTGGATCACAAGCAGAAGTGATTTATCTTCATACTGTTATGAGAATCCCTCTTGTTAATATCATTACCTGCCTCCCAGGTGAAGATGTGCCTTTTCGACACTGACTGGTTGTGCTCCTTTAATGCTCTATTTGTGTAAAAGTGCATGTATGCATCTGCATTTTATAACTTTGAAACTGCAGACCCATAGTTCTGTTGCAAAGTAAAGGAGGAAGCTAATATTACTAATGATTTCTGTGGTCTGATTACTTCTTGCCAGAGTGATCTGATCACCTTCTATGACCGAGTGACTAGACTCTTGGATGAGGGAAAGGCTGTGGATGTATCTTCCTGGACTTCAGTAAAGCCTTTGATACAGTTTCTCACAGCATTCTGCTTTGGAAACTGTCGGCCTCTGGCCTGGACGGGCGCACACTCTCCTGGGTGAAAAACTGGTTGAACGACTGGGCCCAGAGGGTGGTGGTAAATGGAGTTAAATCCAGCTGGAGGCCAGTGACAAGTGGGGTTCCCCAGGGCTCAGTCCTGGGTCCAGTCCTGTTTAATGTCTTTATCAACGACCTGGATGAAGGCACTGAGTCCTCCCTTAGCAAGTTTGCAGATGACGCCAAGCTGGGTGGAAGTGTGGATCTGCTGGAGGGTCGGGAGGCTCTGCAAAGGGACCTGAACAGGCTGGACTGCTGGGCTGAGACCAGCGGCATGAGGTTTAACAAGGCCAGATGCCAGGTCCTGCACTTGGGGCACAACAACCCTAAGCAGAGGTACAAACTAGGAGAAACCTGGCTGGAAAGCTGCCAGGAGGAGAAGGACCTGGGGGTGCTGGTTGACAACCGACTGAACATGAGCCAGTAGTGGCCCAGGTGGCAAAGAAGGCCAATGGTATCTTGACCTGTATCAGGAACGGCGTGACCAGCAGGTCCAGGGAGGTTATTCTCCCTCTGTACTCGGCACTGGTGAGACCGCACCTCGAGTACTGTGTTCAGTTCTGGGCCCCTCACCACAAGAAGGATGTTGAGGCTCTGGAGCGAGTCCAGAGAAGAGCAACGAAGCTGGTGAAAGGGCTGGAGAACAAATCTTATGAGGAGCGGCTGAGAGAGCTGGGGTTGTTTAGCCTGGGGAAGAGGAGGCTGAGGGGAGAGCTTATTACTCTCTACAACTACCTGAAGGGAGGTTGTGGAGAGGAGGGTGCTGGCCTCTTCTCCCAAGTGACAGGGGACAGGACGAGAGGGAATGGCCTCAAGCTCCACCAGGGGAGATTTAGGCTTGAGATTAGGAAAAAGTTCTTCACAGAGAGGGTGGTTAGGCATTGGAACGGTCTGCCCAGGGAGGTGGTTGAGTCACCGTCCCTGGAGGTGTTTAAGGTTAGGGTAGATGAGGTGCCTAGGAGCATGATTTAGGGATTGATGGGAATGGTTGGACTCGACGATCCAGTGGGTCTCTTCCAACCTGGTTATTCTGTGATTCTGTGATTCTGATACCACCCATGTCTCTTTGAAAGTGTCTCTGCTCTCTTGGAGAGCCCTGTGAATGGTAAGGGCTCCATACAGACACATGAAGCTCTCTGATGTTTCAGCTCTCTGATGTTTCAGCTCCCTGATGCTTCAGCTCCCTGATGCTTCAGCTCCCTTGCTTGCTGGAGCTAATGGCAAAGCAGCAAAACAGAAGGTCAGGTTAGATAGGCAAGCAGTTCCTGTCTCGCCTCCACTGAAGCCAGAACCAAAATTCATTTTGATATCAAAGATTGTTCCCTTATATCTGTGTTTCTGCCTATGGACCTGCATGGGCTGTTTGGGTTTAACCATGCAAATGGTCTAACATCAACAATATATAAATTAGAGCCAGAAGGGGCCATCCTCTAGTCTGACCTTTTCTACCACAAATCTTAGGATTTTGTTGACTTCATGTATGTCTGATCCAGAACACCATTTTTTGAAAAGCTATCAGTTTTCAAATATGTATAGATGAGGACTCCACTGTAACCACCATGGAGCCGTTCCTAGAGTCAATTGCCCACGCACAACTTCAGCTTCCACCAAGTAGCTCCTCATTACAGGAGTTCTTTTCCACACAATGAATATAGTCAAAGCCACTGTCAAAGAATCTCATTATGATGTTTTTTTGAGTATTAAAAATGATAATAAAATCTAACTAAAATGTAATTCCTGATAAACTAAGTGATTATGTTTTTATCAGTTTGGCAGCTTTTAGCCCACATAATACATGCCATGTTGATTCTATGTGGGTGTGTTTTGTTTATGATATCATGCAGTCTTAAGTCAACTTGATTGCATAAGACTGCTATTATTACAACACTAGTCTTTTTATTATCTAAACATATAATCCTGTGAAAAAATGTAATTCAACTGTCTCGCCAAAACTGTTTTCTATAAATCCATGTTGATATTCATAGAATCATAGAATAATTTGGGTTGGAAGGGACCTTAAAGATGATCCAGTTCCAACCCCCCTGCCATGGGCAGGGACACCTCCCACCAGACCAGGCTGCCTAAGGCTCCATCCAACCTGGCTTTGAACAACCTGTGCCAGCGTCTCACCACTCTCATGGCAAAGAAATTCCTCTCATCTAGTCTAAATCTGCCCCTCTGCAGTTTATAACCATTGCCCCTCGTCCTATCAGTACAAGCCTTTGTGAACAATCCCTACCCAGCTTTCTTGTAGCCCCCATCAGGTGCTGAAGTTCATTAGAAGATCTCCTTGGAGCCTTCTCTTCTCCAGGCTGAACAACCCCAACTCTTTCAGCCTGTCCTCATATGGAAGGTGCTCCAGCCCTCAGATCATCTTTGTTGCCTCCTCTGGACCCATCCAACAGCTCCACATCCTTGTTATGTTGAGGGTTCCAGAACTGGACACAGTAGTCCAGATGAGGTCTCACAAGAGAGGAATAGAGGGGCAGAATCATGTCCCTTGCCCTGCTGGCCACGCTTCTTTTGATGAAAGATTGCATTAGCTTCAGTTGTTCTGTATTAACTGAGTATGTGTCATATGCACACATATTTTTCTAAGGATCAATGTCAAGCTAACAAGCTTGCAAGTGCACAGGTGATGATAGCACAATGCTGTTGCTCTGAATGTGAAGACCTTTACAAGATCCTGGGCCTTTTAATGTCCGTATTTCTTCGGGACTGAATAAAAAAAATCAGCCTGAATGATCCTGAAAACTCTTGGGCTGGCTCCTTCAAACACTCATGTACAATTTAGGCAGATATGCTTAAATAAATTCTTAACTTCAATAACTGCTGATTGATGTTGTCACTTGGTGCTCTTGAAATAAAAGTATATCGTCATCATTTGAAATCAATGCAATTTTTTTACTCCAGTGAAGAATAGAAGCATTTATTGAACACTTTTGTCTACTTTTTGTAGTTGTCCAAGACTAACGTTTATATATGGTACAGGATAATTATTTTTAAAGTTTTTGTTATACCTGAGATATTTAATCCCCAGCATATTATTTATAATTATTTTCATAATTGTCTTTGTGGCTTCGCTTTTCTGGTGGATTGACTCTGGATGAACACCAGGTCCCCACCAAAGCCATTCTATCACTCACCTCCTCTGCTGGACAAGGGAGAGAAAATATATCAAAAGGCTCATGAGTTGAGATAAGGACATGAGAGATCATTCACCAATTACTGTCACGAGCAAATGAGATTTGACTTGGAGAAATTAATATAATTTATTAACAATTAAATCAGAATAGAGTAATGAGAAAATAGCTATAAATATTTGAACACCATTGCCCCATCCTTCCCTTCTTCCCAGGTGCAACTCTCGTCCCAATTTTCTCTGTCTTCTCCCTCTGAGTGGCACAGGGGAATGGGGAATGGGGGCTGTGGTCAGTTCATCACATGTTGTCTTTGTCAGTCCTTCCTCCTCAGGAGGAGGACTCCTCATACTCTTCCCCTGCTCTAGCGTGGGTTCCGTCTCATGGGAGACAGTCCTCCACAAACTTCTCCAATGCAAGTCCTTCCCACAAGCTGCAGTTCTTCATGAAGGGACCCCAGCCTAGGTCCCTTCCCTGGGGTGCAGTCCTTCAGGAACAGACTGTTTCAGTGTGGGTCCTCCACAGGGTCACAAGTCCTGCCAGCAAACTTGCTCCAGTATGGGCTCCTCTCTCCATGAGTCCACGGGTCCTGCCAGGAGCCTGCTCCAGCGCAGGCTTCTCATGGTGTTACAGCCTCCTTTGGGCATCCACCTGCTCAGGTGTGGTGTTCCCCATGGGCTGCAGGTGGATATCTGCTGCACTGTTAACCTCCATGGGCTGCAGGGAGACATCCTGCCTCACCATGGTCTTCACCATGAGCTGCAGGGGAATCCCTGTCCCACCACCTGGAGCCCCTCCTCCCCTTCCTTCTTCACTGATCTTGGCATCTGCAGGGTTGTTTCTCTTACATGTTCTCACTCCTCTCTCTGTCTACGGTTCTGCTGCAGGTTTTTCCCCTGTCTTCAATGAGTTGTCCCAGAGATCCTACCACCATTGCTGATGGGCTCAGCTTTGGCCAGGGATGGACCCATCTTAGACCCAGCTGGTGTTGGCTTTATCAGATGTAGGTGAAGCTCCTAGCAGCTTTTTACAGAAGCCAGCCCTATGGTGCCCCTACTACCAAAACCTTGCCACGAAAATCCAATACAGCTTTCCTTTTTCATTTTCTTAAATTCCTGTTTTCATGTTAAAAATCATACCATGTTATTTGCGTTGCTACCATTATCCCTGTTTCCTTTTCTCTTTAAGCCAGGCTGATTTGCTAATCAAGCAAGCTTTACTAGCCACTAGGACATCCATGTCTTTCTAGTTAAATTAATTCTCATCATCAATTTTGTGCATAACAATTGTTGTGAAACCAGCCCTTTCAAGCTGCCAAGTTTAGTGGTCAAGACATTTGCTGTAAGAACTGTAATCAATGTACGAGTGCTTTTTCTGGAGGAGCCACTCCAACTGGAGCAATCTTTTGTATAATTAGCTTTATTTTCTCTGTCAAGACAAAGCCTATTATAGATCTTTTCCACACTTCCCATGACTTAGGAAAGTGAGATATGTATTTTTAGAACTCTCAGGCATCAAAAATTGTGTGCAATGTCACTCAAATCAAAGGAACTCTCAGAACACATTTGTTTCCACTGTATGAATTATAATATTTTTTAAGGAGCTGCCATGTAGCAGGTATTAGCATTGTCCTCTTGTATGTGCTTTATATAGTAGAATATGAATTTCTAATTAAAAACTATTTGCTTCTGAGCCATCGTAGCAACAGGAATAGATAATGCCAATTTTTTGTCACAAAGGGTGCAATTTACATAACCCAAACCATTACTGACCCTGTAGTTGTTTGCATCTGCTCTAGTTATTGCCGTCTTGCCTCCTTTGTAGCTAGCAAGCAGGCACATTCAGGCCATAGTCTTTCATCTTAAATCTGAGGTGGGTGAGGGGAATCATACTTTAAAAGCAGCTGTGCCCCTGCCCTTGAGGAGGGGCAGGAGGAGCTGCATTTGGCAGAGAGGAATTTCAGCTAGAGCATCATTCCCTGTTTGGGGAGCTCCATCCCTCCCACCAAATCGTGGCTTTTTTTTTCTTTTTTCTGTTTGTTTATAATGCAGGTACCTACCATGGAAAACACACTGGTAAAATTGAGCCATACCAGGAGGATTTTTGCTGCTTTAACTTCACCAGATAACTGAAGTATTAATTTCTGTCCAAGCACTGAAGATTTAGCAAATTGTACTTTGGCACATGCTAAAATCCAGGCATCTCCCAACTCTGTAACTAACTACATTAGCACAGACTCATTTTTACAGGAGTTTTAGTTACTGCACTTCTAGACTATGTCTCCACTGTTAAATAAGACGAGCTTTTGCTTCAGAAGATGCTAATGAACAATGACAACCTAACATCATACAGGCGAATCCTTGGTCCCTGCCCTTCTTTCTGGGAAAAAGGGCTGTTTTTAACAAGAATTAATTAACTGACTTCTGGCTTTGATTGGGATAGTTGCTTTTCTTCCTCGTAGCTGGTATAGTGCTGCGTTACGAATTTGGTATGAAAATAATGGTGGTGGCACACTGATATTTTAGTTGTTGCTAATCAGTGCTTATATCACATCAAGGCCTTTTCTGTCTCTCATCTCAGCCCACCGTGAGTAGCTGAGGTTGCATAAGATGTTGGGAGGAAACACAGTGGGACAGCTGACCCCAACTGACCAAAAAGATATTCCACATCATATGTCACACTCAGCCTATAAATCGGGGTGATGAAGAAAGAAGGTAGGGAGATACATGTTCAGAGTTCCAGCATTTGTCTTCCCAAGTAACCATCTGCATGGCGGAGCCCTGCTTTCCTGGAGACAGCTGAACACCTGCCTAACAATGGGAAGTAATGAATGAATTCCTTGTTTTACTTTACTTGCATGCACAGCTTTTGCTTTACCTATTAAAGTGTCTTTATCTTGACCTATGAATTATATTGCTGTGATATTTAGCTCCCAGCTGGGGGTCAAACCACGACACTCTACCTAAAATTTCTTTGAAGAGCAGTCAATTTGCAGTTTCTTTTGGTTGATTGGGTTGAGACAGAAAGTTAGCCACTTCTATTTATTAAGAGAGCTGGGGGTGTTTAGCCTGGAGAAGAGGATGCTGAGGGGAGACCTCATTGCTCTCTATAACTACCTGAAAGGAGATTGTGGAGGGGAGGTTGCTGGTCTCTTCTCCCAAGTGACAGGGGACAGGATGAGAAGGAATGGCCTCAAGCTCCACCAGGGCAGGTTTAGGCTGAACATTAGGAAAAAATTTGTGATGGAAAGGGTCATTGGGCACTGGAACAGGCTGCCCAAGGAGGTGGTTGAGTCACCTTCCCTGAAGGGGTTTAAGGGACGGGTGGACAAGTCGCTGAGTGACATGGTTTAGTATTTGATAGGAATGGACTCAATGATCCAGTGGGTCTTTTCCAACCTGGTGATTCTATGATTCTATGAAATGGTTAAGATAATTGTTTCAATAGGAGGGAGTCCCTGTGTGCGGCTGGTTTGCAGAGCAGACGGCTGGGCAGGATGCGTCTGCTGTCTCCACTAGGAAAAAGGACAAGCAGATGTTACTGTCATCAGGAAAAACAATGCTGTGGATTTAAGGTGTCAGGAATATGTATTACTGATGCAAAATCCTTGCTGATTAACAGACAGATGATCTTGCATTTCCATGGGCTTACAGTCAACAGCTGATGAGAACTGCAGGGTTTGAAAGGGCATATCTTGACTTCCTGTTGTTAAGAGGTTTTGAGTGAGTTTCCTATTCTCTATCTGAGTAAATCGACTGAATCTACCTAGAGGCACAATTAAGTTTTATGCAACGCTCTGTTTGATGTGGTTAAAATCTGTGCTTGGTTTCATATCCATTACTTTCCTTATGCAGAATTGTCTAAAGGTACAAGGCCATGATTTTAATTCCTGTGTCATTCAAGCCTTTCCTTTGTTCAAAGGCCTTTTTCTTTCCCTAATCTTTCTGTGCACAGTACCATTCAATGCATTGCATGCTCACCTGTAGTGTTTGTGCTTCGAAGCACACAAGTCTGGTGAAAAAGCCCTGCTGTTAATTGTTAAAAACAAAGTCATGGTTAGCCTTAATATTTCAGCTTTTAATATTGACTGTTACCAGACAATAAAAAAACTGCTTGTTCCTCTCACCTACTCTGACAAAGTGGGCTTTCATGTATCAGCCGGAGGGGTAAGTGGGTTAGAGTTGTCTTCCGAAATCCGCAGCCCCGTATGTGGATTCTTTCTAAGGACTTTGATCTTTGTGGAACAGCACTGTGAGATGGTACAGTCTGTTCCTCACAGACTGAGATAATTAATAATTCAAGAAGAGCTCAGGGCCTACAGCTATAGCAGCTTTCCATGTCCTGTTGACATCAGTAGAGCTGCTGACTGGAAGAAAGTTTCCTTCCTTTGGCAGAACATAATAGTTTTGAATTGATGACGTGATGCCTCCTCTGGATTAAATTTCACAGAATCACAGAATGGTTTGGGTTGGAAGGGACCTTAAAGATCATCCAACTCCAACCCCCTGACATGGGCAGCAACACCTCCCACCAGACCAGGCTGCCCAAGGCCCCATCCAACCTGGCCTTGGACACCTCAAGGGATGGGGCAGCCGCAACTTCCTCGGGCAACTTGTTCCAGTGCCTCACTACCCTCATGACTAAGAATTTATTCCTTATGTCCAATCTAAATATTTCCCTGTCCAATTCAGAGCCATTACATTTCTTTGTATCCCCTGCCTCACTCCTATTGTCCATTCCCATCTAATGTCTGATCTGGATCCTTGTACTATGTTCCTAACGCCCTGTGCTGTAATTGTAGCCTTCTTTCTTTTTCCTTCTCTCCATCTCCTTCTTGCCCTATAATTCAAGTCTTCCTACTGAAGCCCTTGCTGTGATGATCAGTCATTTACCAGCCTCTCATTGCCTTCTGCAAGGTGCTTGACCCATAACAAAGATGAGAGATCCACGTTGTGTGACTGTGATGAAGAGATGGTGGAACTAGAAGGAACTGAAGTGAATGACACATCATTACATGTGATCCTGTACCTTATAAATTTGAACCCAGCAGGTAAACATTGCATGTAGCAGCGCAGTGTATGCCCTGAAGAAAAGTGTGGCACTGTGCAGAGTGGGAAGAGCTGAGGAAGCCAAAGCCTTCATCGCTCTGCTTGCTTTTATCTACTATGTTGTACTGGTGGGGAACGACAGAGCTTGATGTACAGGAATTAGTACTTGGGGTGTTGCTGAGAACAGACCTAATGGCCAATCCAGCTACTTTGTTATTGTTTATCTGCTTTCATAGTCAATACTCACATAGCATCTGTGAGTATTGTCTCAAGAAACCTGTGAAGATTGAATCAAAAATTTACTGTGGATGAATAATAACTTACTAGTGTGTAGTTCTTATGTGATTTTATTTCTGTTTAGGCTGAAAGTGCGTTACAGAAACAGACATTTAAACCCATTGTTGAAGACACAGGGGAGTGAAATGTCTTTTGTTGAGCCTCGAAGCTCAACAAAATATCTCCAGGCTTTTAGCTCAATGTTTTGCTTGCAGCCCCATCCATGCAGCCCATCTTTATTTACCTGGCAATCTTAGCAGATCATTTACATTTTTTCATGACTTTGTGACCCGCTTAGTGGATGACGGAAAGGCTGTGGATGTAGTGTACTAGCGTGTCAGTAAAGTTTTTGACACAGTTTCTCACAGTATTCTACTTCAGAAACTGGCTTCCACTGCCCTGGACAGATGCACCCTCTGCTGGGTAAAAAACTGGCTGGATGGCCAGGCCAAAAAGAATCATGACAATTGGAGTTAACTCCAACTGGAGGCTGATCACAAGTGGTGTCCCCCAGGAAAGTGATTCTGCCCCTGTACTCGGCACTGGTGAGACTGCTCCTGGAATACTGTGTTCGATTTTGGGCCCCTCACTACAAGAAAGACATTGAGGCTCTGGAGCGAGTCCAGAGAAGGGCAACAAAGCTGGTGAAGGGGCTAGAGAGCAAGACTTACGAGGAGCATCTGAGGGAACTGGGGTTGTTTAGCCTGGAGAAGAGGAGGCTGAGGGGGGGCCTTATCACTGTCTACAGCTCCCTGAAAGGAGGATGTAGCAAGGTCAATGTTTGTCTTTTCTCCCAAGTAATGGGCAATAGGATGAGAGGCAAAGGCCTCAAGCTGTGCCAGAGGAGGTTCAGATTGGACGTCAAGAAAAATTTCTTCACTGAAAGTGTTATCAAGCGCTGGCAGAGGCTGCCCGGGGAGGTGATTGAGTCACTGTCCCTGGAGGTATTTAGAAGACAGATAGATGAAGTGCTTAGTAGTGGACAGGTACAGCTGGAGCTGATGATCTCAAAGGTCTTTTCTAATCTAGGTGTTCTATGAGTCTATGATTTTATGATTCTACGAATCTTGTACATTACCATAAATACTGGGCTTTTTCTTACATTTTCTTAACTGTTGCCTGGAGCCCAATTAAAGCGGAGCTGAAATCGACTTCTTTTGACTTTCTAGATCATTGTCATCACCTCTCTGCCTTCCCAAAGAGGGAACTGAAGGAAATGGCTTTAGATGTCCTATTCTTAGCAGCTATTGAAAAATGTGAGGAACACCACTGAGCTGTCTCTGATAACAGGCTTCTTACACCAACCCACACAGAGAATTTTTCAGTACCGTGATTTCTGTAAGAGTATAGCTGTTTAAGCAAATGTCTCAGTGGGTATGAAATGAACCTGGCCTATGCAAAATGACATATAACAAAGGTAATAGCTGCAGCTATAACTGTGGTAATATTTCAGCTGAAAGTCTTCATTTTTGTAGAACTCAAGGCTGATGCAGCTGGACAGATAAATTAATAACCTTTATTCACATAAGCAAGGAACCTATTTTTATGTTGTAGCAGGCGTATTTTTGCTTGGGTTTAAAAAACCTGACAATATCTCAAAAATATAATATTAACACTCATGCCATTGCTGCTGACTTAGGCAAGACATAGTGAGAAATGTTTCCTTAATTAATTCACTTTTGGGACGGGGTGCCCCTGTTCTAAGTAGTACACTGTGGTTTAATATAGGAATTGAAAATAAGGAGATTGTAGGTATATGTAGGAAGGATTTTAAATGGATAATTATATTGATTTGAGCTTGAAATCAGCCTTCTTTTCTATGCCATGCTATGCTGTGCTATGCTAATTTCTCAACAGAATAGCACCTTCTAAGAGTGAATTCTTTGACATAAGTAATATGTAATGTGCTTGTTCTGTTACTTTCAGTTGAAGAAAATTTTCCAGGTGGTGCTTTAATTTTGAATATCTACAAAAGATTTATCAATATGCATGAGTGTGGCTCTTTTTGGAGGAGGCAGGGTCAAAGAAATGTGCTTTGCCCTGGGAGCAGCAGGCAGAGAGGCTGGGACTGCCTGTCGTTTTGATACAAGCACACCCCAACGTTTACTACCTTCTCCTAAGGAAGACTGTATGTGTAAGTTTTTATTCTTAACTTTCTAAGTTTTATTGTGCTGTAGACATGAAGTATCAGCCTAGATTTCACCTAGAAATAGGTGCAGGCTGCAGTGTGCCTTAAAGACCTGCCTGGGATCTTGATTTCATATTTATTACTAGAGGAGTACTAGGAGAGAGAATGTAGGAGAATGAGGGTAGTTTCATTTGTTTCTTTAAGCTAATGTGGCTGAGGATATCTCAGACACAAAACTTGTGTGTTAGCGGGAATCTTTCAGGTCCTGAAAGAGTCACATCCAATGTTTTGTTTATTTAACACACCTCATCAACAATATTGATAATATTGTTACTGATATATCACAATTCAACAAGGAGGTAAGAAAGCAGTGGAAGCCAGTGGCCAGACCATAGCTTACAGGGAGTGAAATCTTCTAAGCAACACCAGAAAATCAAGTGATTCAGGGCCTCTAATGCTTTCTTGTTTTCAGGAAATCAAGGTTTTATTTCTTGCAGCAAAATATGACCATGTTGAATTTCTGGAAAATTAGTAGTGGAATATATTTTAGATTTAGTAAGGATTTTGCTATTGATATCACATGGCTTTCACCACAGAAACTGGAAAAGCATGGACTGGATGGAACAAAGAAATGAACAGTCATCCCTATGTTTCATCATGAAAATACTTTATGTGTATCAAATAACTTTGCTACTTAGATAGAGATAAACAACTGCCTTAAAGAAGTGTTAGCAGAAACCTCAAATCCAGAAGAGCAGTCATGCCTTTCTTTCCAGTACAAGTGCTGCATTTGCAGTACCTAGTAGGACTGGAGAATCTGGTACAGACTGTGTGTATCTGGAAGAGCGTATGTGAAGACGCTGCAGAAAGCAAAGTGTCAAGCAGCACACTTCAGCTCACTTTAAAATCTTTGCCTTTCCAATTAGTGCAGTGAGTTCAAGCTGTTCAGGCTTAGGAAATGTCTTGAATTAGCTTAAGTAGTTTTGAAAGCTGAAATTATGGAAAGACTCTGGAGCAGTTAGATCAAATTCAGTCTTCTTGACAGAACTCAGCATCTAATTTTCACTGAAAGGGGACGAGTAGAATTGGAAATGTTTTACTATGATGAATTAATATATCAAATTGTCTTCTTGTCTGCAGCAGAATTTTCTAAGTGCTTTTGTTTAACCACATATTCAGTACCACAAGAGAAAGATCTTCCATAACTTTCTCTGACATGCTATTCCAGTATAATGATCTTTCCAATTAGTTAATATTCTTTAATATTCAAGCTTCATTTTTCTTTCCAGATCCATTTGGTGATAATCCTAGCCTCATGACCTATAGCCCCTGCTTACTGAGAACTTCAGGGTTATTAATAGAGCTGGTCAAAATGCAGAATTTCCATCCATGGGGCTTTTTCTCAGTGTGTTATTTGTACTGAGCTTGGAACTGCAGGAATTCTGAACATAAGCTTATTATACTTTACATGAAATATGAAATTAATTTTACATTGGTTTGAAACACCTTATTTTTCATCTGTAAATCACGTGATTTCCCCTCCAAGTTTTAACAGAACAGGGCCATACTCTGAATGAGAAAAAATAGTAAGCCTTGTTTAATATCAAGAGGTGTGTATGTTTTCAGTATTGGTATCTCGGAACATTTTCCTCTATATTGAAGACATTTGATCTTAGCACAGGATATGGTGATAAATGAATGAGATTTCAGGAAAAAATTTAGTTTCTTCAAAACATTTTTTTTCTGGGAGAAGCCTGTCCCACAAGGTTTTGACCCGAATTTGTTACAACCAGAACAGGGACTCAGATTGCTCCACTAAGCAAAGCAAGTTTAACCTGGCAGGCCAGGTATCCACGTTTCCTCACTAGAAACCATATATTTGAAGACACTGAAGAAGCACTTTTTCTCCACATATTTTTCTATCTGTAGCTCTAAATCTGTAGGTAATCATTGCAGATTGAAGCTGGCTCTGATTCCCTTTAGACAGACACAGTTGTTAATCAGTAATAGCTTCACTGAAATCAGTGCAGTTATAAACAGAAGTGATTGGTAAAGTGAGGTCTGGGTCCTTAAAGCCAAAGGTAAGCTGACTTGCAAAGCTGAACTATATCCTGAGCAATGAATTAGCAAAGAATGTAGACCATGGCTTGGGGTGATGAAGGACATAGGTCTGGTATCTCCCTCTGTGAAAGGCTGCTGGGGATAATGGAGGTGTATGAGTCAATCTCAGCTGAGATGAAAGTTCTGTTCCATTAAATTTCTGTCAGTTCTATATTGTAGAGTGTATATACAAATCTATAATCTCCTCTTCTCAGATATCTTGTGTTATGTTGAAAGCGCATATTTCATCCCTTCTCACTAAATTCCAGCAGGTTAAACAATCTGTTAACATTGTCTCTAGAATGTCTGATTGCAGCAAAAAACTGTTTGGTCCAGATGGGTGACCAAAGGGAGAATCATTTCCAGTTCATTAGCTAACATATGAGTCAGCATTTTAAAAATTTGTGGATGAAACAGGAATGGGCAGAATGAATACCACCTATTTCACATCTTTGCTTTCTGCTGTCTGAGAAATATCCACTGATGATCAGTGCAGCAGCTTGCAAGCTGTATAATCTGCCTATGAAGTGAGAGAAACAGCATCAGCGTTCAAGTACTGACACATGATCTTTAAAGATTTTAAAAATCACAAAGAAAATTATCAGTATCTTCCTCACTGGCCTAATATTTCTGAAGTTGAGAGTTCATTATAAAGGCAGAAGGGAGTATATACTGTGAGAAGAGAACTAAATCTGCCTCCCACTGTATTCAGTGACATTTTCACAATGTATAAAAATAAGACCAGGATTGAGATCCACAGACATTTGTATGGAAAACATCTACCTGTGAGGCCAGATTGACGTAGTGTGTAATAAATTCCCTAAGTCCCCTTTTAATTAATGAGTAGTCCAACATTCATATGGAGATCATTGTATGTAACACATTATTTGTATTCCATTAAATTAGACTGAACCATTTTCATCGGAGCACAGGTTCCAAACATCTGCTTCTAGAAAGCATTATTATTACTTGTTTGTACAGGACTAACCACTTGCCAGATGCCTTACCAGCAGATAGGAGCCAGGTCCTGGCTCTAGAAAGTTTGCAAACTGAATAGCGTGCTTGAAGACTAAGGGGGATTTGGGTGAACGAAAGACAGCTGTACCGTTGAGACGAAGAGTTTCCCTTGATCCCATCAGATCTCTCATTTTTGCAATGGTGGTAAAAATCCTTGTTCATTGAATATATACTGCCCCTACACAGGCTGTAGAATGCTCGGAGTATCCTTATCCAAATTTAGTGACTTGAAGGGGAATCTAAGCACGTTTGTCCTCCTCTAATCGTTGGAGAGAGACAGGTGCTTCTAGGGGTGATCTATCCTATCCTGTAATAGGGGAAGAATGAAAAGTTCAGGTTCCTTCTCTGGTTAGTCTGGTGCTATCAACTCAGCGGGATCTTAACAGTCATCTTAGACTAGAGCCCTTAATGCTCATCTGGCTGAAGCTGGAAGAAACAAGTCAGTAAGTCCTACCCTGAAATATCACCCTGTGAACAGTCCTCTTGCTCAGTCTGCTTGCTGTTGTGTGTGTGCTTGAAATGGCTCCACTACTCCAAATCAGAATCTGCAGGAGATCCTATTGAGGATGACCAACTGAACCTATCATAGAATCACCAGGTTGGAAAAGACCCACTGGATCACTGAGTCCAACCATTCCTATCAATCACTAAACTATGTCCCTCAGCACCTCATCCACCCGTCCTTTATACATCTCCAGGGAAGGTGACTCAACTGCCTCCCTGGGCAGCCTCTTCCCATGCCCGATGACCCTTTCCATGAAAAATTTTTTCCTAATGTCCAGCCTAAACCTGCCCTGGCAGAGCTTGAGGCCATTCCCTCTTGTCCTGTCTCCCCTCAGCCTCCTCTTCTCCAGGTTAAACGACCCCAGCTCTCTCAGCTGTTCCTCATAAGGCCTGTTCTCCAGCCCCTTCACCAGCTTCATTGCTCTTCTCTGGACTCGCTCCAGAGCCTCAACATCCTTCTTGTGGTGAGGGGCCCAGAACTGAACAAAGGATTCAAGGAGCACTCACCAGTGCCGAGTACAGAGGGAGAATAACCTCCCTGGACCTGCTGGTCACGCCGTTTCTGATACAAGCCAAGATGCCATTGGCCTTCTTGGCCACCTGGGCACACTGCTGGCTCATGTTCAGTCAGCTGTCAACCAACACCCCCAGGTCCCTCTCCTCCAGGCAGCTTTCTAGACAGACTTCTCCTAGTCTGTAGCTGCACAGGGTTGTTGTGCCCCAAGTGCAGGACCCGGCATTTGGCCGTGTTAAACCTCATGCCATTGGACTCTGCCCAGCGGTCCAGCCTGTTCAGATCCCTTTGCAGAGCCTCACTACCCTCCAGCAGATCCACGCTTCCCCCTAGCTTGGTGTCATCTGCAAACTTGCTAAGGGTGCACTTGATGCCTTCATCCAGGTCATTGAAGACATTAAACAGGGCTGGACCCAGCCCTAAGCTCTGGGGAACCCCACTTGTAACTATGCCCAGCACAAACCATTTCTACCATTTGTGCTCTGCTCACTGGCTCCATGCATGCTTTGCATGGTGTACCATGGTCAACTCAACAGTACAGACAAGTCCTGGAGATGGATCTGATTTGCATTGTGCTTCCAACAATGTGGATGTCTGAAGCCTCCCAAGTCTCTGTGGGCAGCTGCCTCTGATGCATCTCGCATGTGATCTCCTGAACATGAACGCGTAGTGGAAATGTGCTGCTGGCACCAGTGTGGAGGAAGCACAGCTCTCGCTTCATGCTGACATATGGCAGAAATCACTGCATGGCTAGAACTTTAGAATAAACACGTTGGAGACAAAACAGATACCAAAAAAATCATGTGGGAGTACAGCCATAGTCCAGTGCAAAAGAGGATTTTGGATGCACCCAATTCAAAGACATATGCCTGAAACTACAGGTAGCCTGTCTTGCAAGAGCTGAGCCTGAAGAAGGCTCTCCACAAAGCCAGGTAGATTGTTGTTGTGTTGTGAACAGGCAATGCAATGTATAGTCCATCTATTTGAGCTTAGTTACTGATGGTGTGCACTTTTGTGAATTTTGCAGTTAACAAAAAACTGGGGGGCCTGTTGGTTCACTGGTGGCCAGACATGAAATTTAGAGAGACCCAACCAGACTGGAAGAATGGGCCAACAGAATTTTCTTGAAATTCAGCAAGAGCTAGTGCCAAATTCTGTCCTGTGGATGGAAGAGCCCTGTGCAACAAGATGGGCTGGAACTAACTGGGGAGCAGCTCTGTGGGAAAGGCACTGGGAGTCCCAGTGGGCAGCAAGCAAGATGTGCCAGCATCTTCATGATGACAATGGTGGCCAACGGCAGCCTGGGCTGTATGAACAGGGGTAGAGGCCCGAGGGAGTTATTGTCCCCCCTCCACTCAGTACTGATTAGACCACACCTGCCCTCCCAGTACAGGACAGACGCTAAAAAACCAGATGAAGTGCAGGAAGGCTCGTGAGATGATGGGTCTAGAGCACCTGCCCTGAAAGGAGAGGCTGAGGGATCTTGGCTTATTCAGTCTGGAGGAGAGATGTCTTGGGGCAAGAGGTGGTGCCAGACCCCTCCAGTGCCCATGGTGAGATTATTGAGGAGATGGTGGGATGTGGGACAATAGGAATAAGTTGAAAGAGGAGAGGCTCAGCCCGGAACATTTTTTCTCCATGAAGACAGTGGCACAGGTGACCAAGAGAATCTGTCCAGACTGCACCCTTGAACAATTTCAAGACTGGACTGGATGAAACCCTGAGGAGACTCACCTGACCTCAGAGCTGACCTGCTGTGAACAGCAGGTTCAGGCCAGGGGCTGACCAGCAGTACCTGTGATCAAACTCTGTAAGACTCATTGCCTTTCAGTGATTGCTGAACACAGAGCCATGATTGTCCTTCACGAGACACCAGTGTGCTGCATGTAGGCTGACTGCCCTGACCTGGGATGGCCATGTGTGTCTGACTGAGACTCAGGTGGTTTGTGTGGGACATTGTGGGACTGATGTCCACATGTATGTATCTCCCTGTAAATGCCAGATTCCCTACTGGAAAGTGATCTTGGTTGATGCAATTAAATTGCTGAGTAGTTGAAGCAAACCTGAGCAAGATCAAATGCCATTAGAAGAAGCCTTTTGTCTGCCAACACATATGGACAGAAGAAGATTCCTTGAGTTCATCTGAAACTTTAGGTAAATGACTAAAGACGCTCTCTTCAGTAAGAATAATCATGTGTTCGAGCTACTGTATGAACTTAAAGATATTGTTCTTTGTTGCTTGAAGGCCTTGTGCTTTTACAGCCACCCCAACTTTCTCCCTGGGGAGCTGCAGTGACCTGTTGAGGTTTGTTCCTGGTTAACATCACAGTCAGTAAGAGGGAGATTAAACCTTTCATATGAAAGGTTGCTAATTCTCTATTTCTAAATACACTGACCACCACACTAGAGAAGTTCAGAGATGTGACATGATCCAGATTAAGGGAGATCATGAAAATCTGCTCTTATTAGCCCATCAACATATCCCCGTCACTGACCGTGGCCTCCTGTACCTCCTCTTATTCTGCAGATTGTCATGAAGCGTACTGACCAGACCAATGCTCTTGTGCACTTAATTAACTGCATCTTGTATTAACCTCTTCACCAGGGCACCTTTCTGCTGAGAGGACAATTTCCTTTCTATGTCTATGTTTGCTGGAAGCCTGAGGAAGGTGATTTGGCAAGGGTTATTGCTGTGCAATGAATATATACACTTCGGTGTAAAGCATGAAGATCCAGAGAAGGTTGAAGTTCCTTTTCAGTAACAATTTAGTAATAGTTTGGTGCATTTGAGTCAAATACAAAAGACCAATTTTCTTGCATCTTGGCTGACTTGTACCAAGGTAGTTCTCTGGAATCTGTTGCTGGAGTACATGGCAAATATCAAACAGGTACCTGTGGGACAGGAGCAGTGGATGACCAGCTTGTGATTTTTCAAAGTCTATTTTTCTGCCAAGGGTCAGTAATCCAACTGTCCAGAGTCAGTGTTACGATGGGGTAACGGCAGAAATAGCTGCGCATGAGTGGCAGAAAGCAGTTCTGAGTAGGATCTCAAAACCAGACTGCAGTTAAGCATGACATCCAGAGAGAGCCTGCAGATCTGGCTGAGAAAGACATCTAATTCAGCAGTCCATTTTGCCCTTATTTTCTAACACAAATTCTAGATTATTTTCTGCGGTTAATACGTGGAAGTGTACAGAGTCCTGGGTCATGTGAAGAGAGGCCAGCAGTTGACCACTGTGTCACGTAGCAGGAGACACAAGCCAGGCCTGGCAGTGCTAATGGAGGAAAGTTGCATAGTTTACAGAGAAGAAATTCAGTTCTTTCTGAATTCTTTATCCTGAAAACTTAACATATGATGGAAATTGATACTGCTACCTTGGTACAAAAAAATGCAAAACCAGTGTGTTATGAAGAGTAGCTATGACAACTGTAGGATGATGGTAGTGAGGGTAATTCTCCCATCTTGCTGAATGAGACTGTCTGATTATTTTTGTATACTCCCTCTCCATCAATTGTATCTTTTTTTTACTAGTATAGTCTCATATCTTTGGCTTTTTGTATTATTTTGTTTTCTACAGAGCCCAGCACATAACTAGTGCTCCAATGCCTGAGGATGAACTGGTGATTACTATTTTTTACTGCTGTAACTCAGAATATCATCTCATATGACCTCAAGTTGTGCCAGGGGAGGTTTAGATTGTATATTAGGAAAAATTTCTTTACTGAAAGAGTTTTGAAACATTGCAAAAGGCTGCCAAGGGAAGCAATGGGGTCACCATACCTGGAGGTGTTAAAAAATGTGTAGATGTGGCACTTCAAGACGTGTCCTATTAGGCATGGTGATGTTGAGCTGATGTTTGGTCTTGATTTTAGAGGTCTTTTCCAACCTTAACAATTCTGTGATTCTATGAAATGCCAACAAAACACTGTGCACTTTTCAAACAGGTTCATAGACCTGATCAGTAGTTTCTGATCTAAAAATACTTCTTTGTATTCCTCTGACCCAGAGGCAAATTCAAACTCACCCTGGACCGGCAGAGAAATTAAATCAGAAGAAATATATGAAAACATTCCACTTAAATAAAATGTAAGACATCAAGTGGAATAAGGAGTCCTGCAGAAATTGAATTGGACTCCTGCTTGAAGGCAAAATGTGTTTATCATGCCAGGCTGGGGCTGAGATTTTCTCCCTGTAATACAGCTTTGCACAGCAGTCTGGGTCCATGACAAGGCATGTTTTTACTCCTCCTGATGCCAGAAGCAGGTGGCTGAACCAGATGAACCCCGGGTGGGTTTTTGGTAGAGTAATTTTTATGTAAGCATGTAAATTGCAAAACAATATATTATGTCCTTAGGGCTCCCTAGTAAATAAAATAATATACTGTTCGTGGTGTGCCTCAGTATTTCATCAAAAGGATATTTTTCTCTAAAATCATAAATGTACAGATTCCAACAACTCTGTCTTTGAGACTATCCCAGCTATAATAGATCAATGATTAAGATTTTGCTAAATTATTTTAACATTTATTTATGCTTTCTGTCAATCACCTCTGGTCTGCATCTTCAGACCATTCTTTTCTGTATTTAACTGAATCCTAGATAACCTAATTGGTACATGAAACTTCACTTATTATGTCTGTTTCGGAGACTCACAGTGTCTGTAGCCACAAAAATCGAATTCTGTACCTTTCTAAATAATTGTGCTGATCTTTGACCACCCTTTTGGTAAAGCATTTTTTTTCTGCTGTCCAATCTGAACCACACCTTACTTGAGCCATTCCCTCTTGTCCTATCACTTGTTACTTGTGAGAAGAGATGGACACCCACCTCGCTACAACCTCCTTTCAGGGAGCTGTGGAGGGTGATGAGGTCTCCCCTTGTCCTCCTTATCTCCAGACTAAACAACCCAAATTCCCTCAGCTGCTCCTAATAAAGCTTGTTCTCCAGCCCCTTTACCAGCTTCGTTGCTCTTATCTGTATGCACTCCAGCACCTCAATGTCTTTTGTGCAGCGAGGGGCTCAAGACTGAACACAATATTCGAGGTGCAGCCTCATTAGCGCTGAGTATAGGGGCACAATCACTTCCCTACTCCTGCTGGCCACACCATTTCTGGTACAAACCAGGATGCTGCTAGTCTTCACTTCTGCCCTGTAAACAGGCACCAAGCCAGCCAAAGCTTTGAAGTGAATTTGCATCTACATTTTCCATTAGGCAAACACTGCATAAAAATCAGCTAGGACTTACTCAAATAACTGGCTGATCTCCCCATGTGCAGGTTTACTTTCATACTGAATTTAAATTCAGTACCCTGTGCCACTCATTTGTTTCGGCACATTTATGTTCTCGGACCACTTCCAGAGATCTTTGAAAATAACTGAACATTTTTGATGTGATATAGGTTATGGTTTAAGCATTGGCTTTCCAAATGACATTGTGAAGGTGTTAACAGTCAATCTTTTTCTTGTCTAAGTGGAACAGAAGAAACACATCACTATCTTTGTCAGATCTGCTATTTACAAGTGTGCTCCCTGAAGAAGTTTCTACGTCACACTAGGAAGCCTAGAAGCATTTATTGAGTACTTGGATGATGAAAGGTAAGAATAGATTTTGTATTTTTCTAATTTCCTAGGAAAATATGGAACAAACCTCTTCACCTTTTTATCTACAAAACTTCTAGGTGTAGTAAAATTTATTATAAAACCAGCGGATGCTAACACCTTTTTCATTCAACACTTACAAGTAGAGAGGTTAAATTTGCATGAGAGTACATTTGCCTTTTCCTATTTACAGAGCAAATATAACTGTATATGAAGTAGAAATAAAAATGGTTATTAACTTCTTCCATATGTGATTTGTGAGACTTTAATAAGTATAGAGTTGCTTTTAATGGGACTCTTACAATTAAAACTCTGTGGAATGCTTAAAAAACATATGTAGAAACATGGGCTGAATCATACCTAAGAGCAGATTAAGAGTAAGAAGGCACTTGTTCTTCACATTTTTAAAAACATTATTTACCTTTTTCTCTGCAAGGTTCTGAATATGACCCTTAAGTGTTAGCTCTAGTGTGGAATTCAGTTGCTGATTGCTGATTTAGGTGCCCTGAAGAGTTGCATGGGCCTGATAGATATTAGAGGACCCCTGAAAGAATCTTGTCTTCTGGAATAGCCACTGGAAGTGGGATACTTAAGAGCAGCTCAAGATGCTTTTCTGTAGGCAAGAGTCACTGCCCCCCAATCAATAATGTCAGTGGATTCCTCATAACAATGTAGGTCCTCATCTATTTTATGGAGAGCTGAATCTCTCTCTTGCCTACTTGACTGACTCGATTACATTGCCAATAACAAGAAACGGAGTAGATATACTTAATACACAAGTAGGCATCTAAATTTAGACATGGTAGTAAGTGAGCTGAATCCTGCCTGAAGAGCACAAAAACATAGCTAGACCAGAACTGGCTTAGTGAAATAACCATTGTTGGGTTTCATCACCCAGCAATGCAATGTCTTTCTTGGATGTCTGATTTTAACCAGAGCAACAGATGAAAAATGTATTGTGGATCTCTGCTAACTGCCCTTGATTTTCAGCTGGGCTATGGCTGCTGCCATTTGCTCTTTATTCTGAGAATCCATAGATAATTGGTTTGCTTTTTGCTCCTCTTCCCACCCCCCTGCATTCAGACCCCTCTTTTCAACCATCCTTCTGTTCTTTGGCTCTATTATTGCCCCCCTCTCTCCCATAAATACATAAATGGATGAAATGTGTTTTAATTTGACAATTACGTGTTAATAATTATCAGGCACTCATATTGTCCGGGGCTATCGCTTACCACACATAGCAGAGTGGCATCCAGCTTTTTAAAATACCATTGGACTGTCAGGGGAAGGTGCCGACTGACAAAGATCAGTTTTGCTAAAGAAAAGTGCATTGCAACATCTGACAGAGATCTGCAGGGACCATTAATCCACATCCATTTTATTATAAGCTTCTTATTGCAAAATATACTCTATTCAGTGGAACAGTAGGACAGACGGAGAAGAAAGGCTAGAAAAGCCTCGGGTATTTACTGTAGTGATGTAGACACAGCCTCCTACCTGGTGATATTGCTGTCGCACTAAATGCATTTTTCAGCTTAGTGTTTGTTAAACAAAAACAGTGTCCCTTTTATTTAGCAGCTCACTCCATGGAGGTTTTTGTTCCCAAGGTCTAAGGATGCTGTTGATGTCCTGGGCAGCATTTTCTTAGCCTTATGGGAAATTGCTCTAATGTAAAAGGCTGGGTACAAGCTATTACAAAGATTGTAATAGCTATCGTGCTGGCTCACACAGGCACAGCACTATCGCTGTAATAGTCTTGAAAGCTTCTTAATAGGCAGTGCCAACCAACGTCTGATGTGTTACATCTCCCTGCATTGTCATTACAGAACATGCTTCCGTCAAAAAGCTGGTTGCAACAAGTGAGAATAGGATCAAAATGCCACGCTCTGTGTATTTATGCTCTGTTGTATATATATTTTTTGTCTCTGTACAGAATAGTTTCATCTAGGCAAATGAATATTGTGGATTTAATGCAGATTTATGAAGGCTTAATTCATTTCTCTATAACTCAATTTCTTCTCAGCTGCTAATATGAGAAGTGAATTGGTTTTGTGTACATAGATTCTGCTCAGCATATGGTCCACAGCCAGCAGCAAATAACACCTCCCAGCTGTTGTATCCTCCAAGACTGCTCCACAGATTATTCTGTCTCTTCAGAGACTGAGTGTATTTCCCTTAAAGAGGGTGGAAAACTGACTGTTCACAACGGACACAGCAGGGTGTAGCAAGATTAAAAGAACCCCTCTAATATAACACACACGCAGTTTTGTTAGTACCCTCCGTTGTGCTGGTGTGAATCTGGAGAAACTCTATTGACTTCAGTAGCATCTCTTTTAATTCTGCTCCTTGTTAGGGATGGTAGGAAGAATTGTGTGTTTGTTGCTGGATTCACAACTTGAAAATCAGGGTGTTTAGTCCACTGTGAGTAGCATGAATATGTTACCTTTTTTCTCCCCTCCTTGCCCAGTGTTACCCAGTCTGGACCTCTGTAAAGGTGAAAGCATCGGTCAGTTTTCTAGTTCCTCAGGGTTTTCGCAGATCACAATTACAGCTACCAGAAATGGTAGTTTCTCTGCTGTATTCCTGTAGCAGCTGAAAACCAAAGTGAAGCCAGGACACAATTTTGCATGTGTTAACTGCCTGATCCTTCCATCATAGTGAGGTGCAGTCACTACAGGTCAAATTCAAAGTGGTGTCTTTAAGTCATGTCTTCTTTCCCAGTATCTTCCTTCCAAGATCTAGCACATGATGTTATGTATCATTTATAGGTTGAGCAAAACAAGTTTGTCCTTCTTATTTATAATACTTTTAATGGTCACCAGGGGCTGGGTAAATCTTGCTGGCATCCCACATTCTGCAGCTGCCTATTATGACTAAATCAATTTTGGTATGGCTCTCGCTGACTTCCTTTGTGCAGTACTTTGTTTAAATTGGAGAGTTATATTACTTCGCATTGGCTTAAGTTTACATCTTCAGAACACCATACGCTGGCTGAGACTAAACCAATTTATTCCTTGCTAACAGGAACATGGGAGGGACTGTCACTTGCTAGTCTCTGTATGAAATGTGATTTCATGCTGACTCTCCCCAAAAATGCAAAGCCAAGCAAGAGTGTTACAGAATGGAGATATTTTAAATATCATGACAGTTGGGAAAGTTTTGCATTTTGCTCAGCCTTTTCCAGACTTTGGTGGGTTTTGTTTCTTTAGTGTTAGCACAGCCTTGTGGATTTATCGTTCTTGTTGAATTTAACTCTCTAAGATGTAACATTTGCAAGCTTGGAGACCTCATATGCTTCAGTAATTGTTTTAATTAAAGGAGACTGAGCATGTTGTGACATTGGAAACTCCTTTTGTGGATCAATAATTAGGCCAGGCTTTAAGTAAAAATTTTATCTTGAAGTCTTACCCTTACCACCAGAGTACATCTGCCTACCTTCTAGACATAGTGACACTCTTGCTAAGAGGGACAGTTTCTAGATGAGCGTATCTTGCATGGTCCAAGGCATATTTGATTGTCATAGATGCATGACTTAAATGGGAAAGGGGTTTGAGGAAGTTTTTCAGGCCGAAATAAGATGTATATATCAGGTTATATAACACCTGTGTTCTAGAAGCAAGCAATGTTTCAGGCTGGAAATCAGAAAAAAATTTTTCACTGAAAGGGTCACTGGGCACTGGCAGAGGCTGCCCAGGGAAGTGTTTGAGTCACCACCCCTGGAGGTGTTTAAAAGACGTGTGGATGAGGTGCTCAGGGGCATGGTTTAGTGGTTGGTAGGAATGGTTGGACTCGATGATCCTGGAGGTCTTTTCCAACCTAGTGATTCTGTGATTCTGTAATACCTTCTTGTTTCCTACTACAAAAATCAGTCTTTTTGAAAAGATTAACTGCCTGATTAATCTAGTGGCCTTCTACAAGGGAGCAACTTCATCGATGGGCAAGGGAAGAACTATATATGTCATCTATGTGGACTTCTGCAAAGCCTTTAATACAGTCTTCAACAACATTCCTGCTGCTAAATTGGAGAGATATGAGTTTGATGGATAGAATGCTAGACAGATGGTCGCATCCAAAGAGTTGCAGTCAATGACTCAGTGTCCAAATGGAAACTAGTAAAGAGTAGTTATCCCTCAAGGGTCTGTATTGTGACCAATACCATTTAATATCTTCACCAACTACATGGACAATGGGATTGAGTACACCCTCAGCAAGTCTGCAGATGACACTGAATAGAGTGGTGTAGCTGATAAACTAAAAAGAAGTGATGCTTGAGGGACCTTGCTAGGCTTGAGGAGTGGGCCCATGTGAACCTTATGAGGTTCAGCTAAGACAAATGCTTTCTTTTGATACTTTCTTATCTCTCAGATACTCCAAAGATATTTTTCAGACATTTGAAAATCACATTTTTTTTTTTAACAGCTGAGAGGAGAATTTCTGTCTACTGAGAAATACAAGGAGGATATTTAGCACTTAGTAACTGTATAGCCAGTAGCCACATGAAATGAGTTGAGGAAAAAGAAAGAATGCAACTGAATTTTGCTCAGATTTTTTTCACAAAAGTTTGACATTTAAAAATGTGTTACAAAATGCTACAGCTCTGGAGTGGAGCGCTGTCATGCAGGTTCTGTACAAGACTGAAATAAATATTGATTCAAATGATTTTTTTTCCCTCACTTCCACTTGTGTAACTAATTTTAAACATTGATTAAAGGCACTGTTCTTACTAGAAAGAATGAGACTCAACAAGAGGTCCTCTGTTGCTGCGAAATACTGAGCACAGTAACACAGGCAGTCCAAGATCAATTCTCTGCTCTATGATGATTTCCTGGATGAGCAGGAGCAGGCTGAAGTGGTTAAAGTTTAGGATCCTCTCTGCCTCCTGGAATTCAAAGCTCATCTGTGGCTACAAATCTGCATGCAGAGCCTGAAAGCTGTGCTGGAAGCTGCCTAAGCAGCTACTTATGTGATGAATGTGGTCTCACATTATAATCAGTAATGGTGAAATTCACTTATGTGGACAACTCTGATGTGGGCACCTCTGTCAGAACTGGTTATTCTCAGCTCTCTGTGTAGTCAGCAGAGATGCACAGACACGTCTGAGTACTTCATAAGGAAATGAACTGCCCAGGAGATCTAATGGGAATAAGGTGCCTCTTCCTTTCACCTGGTTTGCTGAGGCGCTTTGATGGAAGCTAGATGCTCTCTGCTGAAGCATAGAGGGAACTCTGCTATGCAAAATGGAAAATCAAATGCCTTTAGGAGCCCTATCTATTTATTTTTGATTTGTTTCTTTGCAATCAAAGGAGCAGAGGTCACTGTGTTGGGCTTTGCTGGACTATGTCCCACCTATGTGGGTTTAAATTACAGTTCATCAACACTCTTAACAGGTTTGCTCTGTGTTTCCCTCCAGAGCTTTGCTCCTCTGATTGTCCAGAATTCTTACATGCTAACGCCTGCCTGGAAATACTACCTGGAGTAACTGGGTTGTCCTCTCTGGGAGCAAATAGCTGAGCCTGGAAGGCACCTCTGGAGATCACCTAGTCCAGGCTCCTGCTCAAAGTAGGTTCCCCAGGACCATGCCCAGCTGGATTGTTAATATCTCCAGGGTGGAGACTCCACAACCTCTCTGGGCAACCTGTACCACTGTTTGACAATCTTCATATTAAAAAAAGTGTTTTCTTATATTTAAACAGAATATCCTGTGTTTCATAGACTCATAGAATCACTACATTGGAAAAGACCTCTTAGACTATTGAGTCCAACCATTCCTATCTGCCACTAAACCATCTCCTTGAGCACCTTTTCTACTCATCTTTTAAATACCTCCAGGGATGGTGACCCAATCACCTCCCTGGGCAGCCTCTGCCAACGCCTGATGACCCTTTCTGTGAAACATTTTTTCCTGATGTCCAATCTGAACCTCCTCTGGCACAGCTTGAGGCCATTCCCCCTTGTCATATCACCTTCAGTTTGTGCCTATCCCCTTCATTCCTCTCACTGAGTACAACTGAAAGAACTCTAGCTCCATCTCGATTACACCCTCCTTTTTGTACTTATACATGCTGATAAGATCCTCCTGAATATTCTCTTCTCCAGGCTGAACAGTCCCTAGTTGTCCTCAACAAGTAGGACAATTTCTCCACTGGGTTCTTCTCCTCCAGGACGCTGAGGTTTTTCTCTGCCAAGTTGCTTTCTAGTCAGTAGACTCCCAGTCAGTGTTGATGCCTGGAGTTATTCCTCTCCAGACTTTTCATGCCCCTCTGTTGAACTTCATGAGATTCTTGCTTTCCCATTTGCCAGACTGTTAAGGTTCCTCTGAATGGCAGCACAACCATCTAGTGCATCAATCACTCCTCCTAATTTCATACCATCTGCAAACTTTCTTAGGGTGCACTCTGTGACAGTCATGATCCAGGTCATTAATGAAGCTGTTAAATGTTGGCCTGAGTATCAATCACTGGTATACACAGTTACTGGCCTCCAGATGGACTTCATGCTTCTGATCACAACCCTTAGAGTCCAGAAGGCCAGCTAGTTTTCAATCCACTTCACAGTCTGCTTAAGCTGTCCGTAAATCATCAGTTTGTTGACAAGGAGACAGCACTGAATGCCTCACTGAAGTCAAGATAAACAACATCCACTGCTCTCCCATCTTCCAATGAACTAGTCATCTCCTCCTAGAAGGCAGGGATGTAGGCACTGTTCTCTACATTGTGTAGGTGCAGGCCCTCCTACCTTTTCAAATGTACATCCTCTAGATATTACTTAAGAGGAATAATTAAGAACAGATCCAAATTATCATAAAAAACCCCTGAGGGTGACTGAATTATCTTTTCAAAATGAGAGGGTGGGTTTTAATTTCCACATTTCTCTTCGTTTCCTGGGTGTTGTTGGAATAGATACAAGAAAGCCCAAATATTTGGGTTGTTTTATTTTTTTTTCTGTCACATGTTATAAAGACAGAGCTGAAGTTCAGTTTTATGTAAGGAGTTTTAGTAGAGACTTAAGAGAACAGATTTCCCCCCCCCCTCCCGTATTTTCTGTCCAAGAGCAGAAATTACAAGAAAGTTCATGACAAAATCTGTTTGGTGAGGTTTCTGGGACAACATTGAAAATGAATAAAACCAGAGGTATTTAGAAGAAGATTTGCAGCTTTAGAAGATTTTTTAATATTTGAACTCAGCCTATATTATCTTCCTGTTTTTTCCTAATACTGAAGTATAGGCAGGATAAATTATTTTCCACTGGGAGCTCCACGTTATGATAGAAAAGGATGTAATGGTTCCTTTTATTCTCTAGAGTCTTGCAGGACTGTAAAATCACAACTGAATTGAGAAAATAGCTCAGTTTCTGAAAGAGGAAACTGAAGCAACTGCCAATTTTTAATCCACCAGTGCCAAAAGCCAAGAAAAGCTTTGCATAAAAATTCTTTTCATATTTACATTTATTGAGTTGGGTATATCCCACCATGGACATACCAGCTCCTTTCCTAGAAGTCTGTATGAAAGAAAACCAATTTAATTGTATTAGAATGAGGCTGGATTTGCAATATGAAGAGCTTGGGTAGCTGGAGACTAATTTTTTTGGAAGCAGTTAATTTCACAATAATTTCTGAGATTCCATTTTGCATGTGGTTTGAGAGAATATGTTAGAGTGCTCTGGAGCTTAGAGAGCAATTACTTTTGACGCACTACAGAATGAATAGTGTACCCACTGGAATATAAAATCATTCTCTGTTTGGAAGCATAGTTGGCCCATGATTCATAAAAATACCAATATGTTACTACGTGTTATGTGAAGTTTTAAAATTACCTTACATTGCTCTACCAGTTAAGGAATGTTTCTTGGTTTTAAAGTAAAAACAAGAATTACACAGCTTTGAAACAACAATTCTACCAGTCTTGATGGTAGACTAAGGAAGGCACAGAGACAAAAGTCAGTTTCTTGACCTTTGTAGACTTTATGTTTTTAATAGGACCAGTGCAGTTGGTTTTGATTCTGAAGACCATAGGATGCTCTCAGTTTGCAAATTCCCTGCTGACTGCTGGATACATTAAGTATACAAGGAACTCGTGGCCTACCAGTGTTTTCCGGCTAAAGCTAGATCTGAATAATGTTGTAGAATGATCAAAAATCTGTTTTGTACATTGAAAGTATCAAAATTGCATTTCTATGAAACATAGAATCTACTTCAATTTATTGGTAATTGTTTCCTGAAGTATTGCCAAAGATCACTTTCAAATGGACCAAATCCTGGAATTTTCCTTCCATCTGAAGTCATCCCATAGCAGAACCTAATTAGGGAATTTATTCTTTTAACAATGTGTGAATTTGGCCAAAATCACGAAGGACTGTGCATCCCTTTGTGCAGAAATCTCGTGGATGAAATCAGACCAATATTTCAAAGAAATGATGATGCTAAGATTTAAGTTTTTTGATCCACTAAAGGGAAAGAATTTATAATAAAAAACTTGGAAAAAACAATGGAAGAGGACTAAGCTGAAGTTACTATTTTATAAGCCCTGGGCTTTTCCTGCCATGTGCTTGGAACTGGTAGAGTACAAACTGTAAGCAAACAAATCTAAGTAGCTCAGGATCTGATGTGTGGATTAGGGAAAACATGAGTCTGGATATACACACATTATTAAGAAATTTACAGTGTTAGGTACAGATAGGGATGGTCTCAGATACAGTAATGTAGTGTTCAAAATCTGGCTTTTCTGGATTCAGTTTTGATGGAGAACTGTTCCAGATTGTGCTGTCAGATGGCGTTATCCATGTGGTGGGTATTGTTGTAAGTCAGGAGGATTTTTTAACAACGTTTTTAGTAGGGTAACACTAAATATTCAGCAGAAACTTATAGATTGTACATAGGACACTGTCAGGATTTAATCTGCTGCAGATAACTGCTTGCATTGCTGTAATACTGTAAATAGTCTCTGCTTATCTGACTTCACTCTTGGCATTCCAATGCATATTGCAAGTCACTAGAAATGTCAAAACAGATCCTCCTTCTGCTTTAAGCTTCTAACCAAGAAGGTGAAAGGGACCTGTGTTGCTAGATAGAGAAAGTCTATGACACAAAGCTAAGCAGCTCTGGCCTCATCCTGTGGATAGCGATGGCACACAGCAGATGATTGTCAGACACACCAGATCAATCTAAGGTGGCTTACCTTTTCCAAGAGGGCCTCAAAGAGATGTGTTGAAGGTGGCTGCTGCTGCTTTTTGTGCCATTCAGGCTGTAGAGCTGCGCTGTAAAGGAGAATGAAATAGCCAGCGGGTGGTCTGGAAGTGTGTTCCTCGGCTATCCCACCTTCTCTGGAGACTTCAGAGACTGGATTTGAAAAAACATTGCCTAATTAGCTCATCAGACTCCCTGAACCTGGAAGTAATTGAGTTTTATTTCACTTTTCATAATATGCTTTGTTTTTATGAACCTTGTGTGGAGCGTTCACTAAGTAAATAAATTATATTTTTGCTTTTTCTTCTTCTCCCCACATTGTGCTCATTTAATACTTACTTGGCTTGTGTCTTAGAAGGAAACAATCACAAACCGGAAAGACCAGAGCTCTTTAGTTTAAACAAATCCCTTATTGTGGAGCTGAAAATTTAGTTTAGTCTCAGCAAAATAGCAAGCATATGCAGTCTTTGGAGGCAGTTTTACTAATATATTAAACAGCTTATTAAATCATGACTACCTGGCTGCCCTAGTGTCTAAAGGCTGCCTAAAGATATAAGGTTAACTCAATAATATAGCAGTCAGGTATCCACAGTTGGACTTAGACGGAATTTGAGGTGTTTCTCCAGGGAGCAGCAAAATACTGTGCAGAGCCAGCTCACCTAATGATGATTGAAGTGGTTTGGTTATTGAAAGCAAGGCAGCAACACACGAATGGCCATATTATTATATGATGGAGCTCTCTTGACAGGTTACACTCGAGCCTGGTGAAGGACCATGCGCTACAGGGAACCTTGTAATGCTGAGGTACATCAACCAAAACGTCTATTACTTTTCATAACCATAACTCACTCATATCTCTAAATCACTGCTCCCACTGAATTTAGCTTTGCATCTCAAGTTAACTGCTTCATATTTCCTACCCTTTTCCTGGTATTTCCAGTCCCTTTTGAGGAACTAACTCCTACTCACAGTATCCAACCCTCTGGCATGAGACCTCACGTGCTACCCTAACCCTCTCCATGCCAGCACAACCACCAGGGACAACAATGTCTCTGGTACAAATACAAACCTTGTTCTCCTTTCTTACTGCAAGCAGTAACATCCAGATGACTACAGGAGATGTCATACCTCCAGCCAGCTGGGACCCATGACCAGAGGTCAAAAAGCTTCACTGCACTAAATTCTGCTGTGTGGGGACTTGAAAGGTGCCCTAGAGGGCCTTTTGTTTGGGACAGGTATATCATACTCTGCTTGATTTGAATTTGCAGGTAGCCTTTGTATCTGATTCACTCTGGTTTTATTTCAGTTTTATGAGATACAAATCCATCCAAGCCTTTGCTGCCAGCAGGAGGGATTTAGAGCCATTTGCCTGCCTTGCTGTGATCTATAGGGGATGCCTAGACAACTGCTGCTAAATCCTCTCCAAGAGTAGGTTCAACTAATGCAGGCCATGAAAAGACATCCAGCCTCCATGTACAAACCAGCTGGGAGAGACTGCTCATTACCTTTAGCTAGATGTGCCCAGAATGTCCTTTCTTGGCCCCCTCTGGAGCTAGGATCTCAACCAATGACTCCAACATTTCAGAAAAAGCATTTTGGTCCCTCGGCTGCTAGATGAAACAGTGCTTTTCTGAGAGTTTATTCAATATTGCATCAGACTATTAAATCCCCATTGCTTGAGAGACAGTCTCGTGTTCAGAATTCTCACCTGGGAAGTCAGGGGTCTGGCAAAGCCAACAAATATTTGAGTATTCTATACATAAAGTAGAAGACTTTCAAGAGTAGAAAGATAAAAACCCCTTGCAGAATTTCTTAAGCTCTTCGGGGAAAGAGACAGGCGGTAAGTCAGACCCCTGCTCTGAGCACAGCGCTTGGGATGAGGTTTGAATATGAGGATAATGCTGCACCCAGCTCTCTCCGTCTCCTCATTATCCTACAGGGTCTGTGTCTCCACATTCATTAAAAATGACACAAACGAAAATGAAGCAGCTTGTTTCAGGTCAAACAAAATGCTTCATTCAAATCCAATGGATGTGTACTGATTTTTTTTTTTTTTTAAATGACATTGTAGTTTTTACAGGACCTTTTTTCCCCCCTATTTTATTTACTAAATCCAACCATTAGTTGCTCAAACAGCAGTGCAATTCCTTCTGGTTTGCTAGTGCACTGCTCTCACTCCTATTGCTGAGTAACAACACAGGGAAAGCCAGCAGTAGGCTACATGTTTATCCTTGTGACTCACAGGGGAAATGCTAAGCTATCTGCTACAGGACCCATGCAGGCTAGAGTAATGGAGAGACAAAACAGGATATTGCTCTCTTCCCCCCGCTTGGTTACATGTCCAGTTTCCCCTGGGCTGTCAGATGTTGCCTTTCAAATATTCTACATTGTGTGTGAGCCTCAAACATTTCTCTTTCTTCAGTGACTGTGTGACAGATGGGGAGTGCCAGAAGAGTTTTACAGTAGACTTGCTCTCCATTTTTACATGCTTTGATGCATGTAAAAAAAAAGAGAGCCCAGGATTAAAATGCTCCCACAACTATGGACACTTATTTTGTTATTATCATTGTATTCCTTAAAGAACCATGTACCAGAAGTGATGTTAAAAAGGAATTAAGATTGCACAATGAAGCACTGGCAATTTAGGAAACATCAGCATTAAAGTTCTTTGAGCATTCTGCACCCATCTTCTCTGCCTGTGCAGTATTCCAGTATAGACTAAAATTAAAGAAAATATAATCTATGATTCTAACTCCTGCTTAATTCAGTATATTTTTGCAAAACCAGGAGGAGCAGAAATTCCTTCCTGTGGTGCAATGTCTTATGTGGTCGACTAGCTGAATGAAGCCACGTGTATTAGAGGGACGAGGTAGAAATCTGCTGCTGATCTCCCTGCAAGAACTTCTCAAGTGCTGAAATGAGAGGAGGCCCAGGTTTCACTGCATTTTACATTGGGACCACAGTGCGGGGAGTCAGGCAGCCTGCTTGTACTCCAGCTGTGGTCAAAATGGTCTTTTTCACCCTCCCACACTCGAGCGGCACCTGTGTAGACTCTGGGGTGACGGCAGAGGACGCCTTGCTTAGCCTCAGCCACCCCGCTTATGCTTATGGCAAATCTGGAGCTTTGGGGGGATTTAGCTGCCAAATTCTGCCAGTGAATGGTGGTTTTCAGACCCATCAAGGGTTCCTCATCTGTAAGTCTTCTTTTTTTCCCAGCACAGGGCAAACCCGTTTGCAAACTTGGAGGATCTGCTCCAGGATAGGAGAGTGCTAAGTGTCCAAAGTGAGACATTTTACTACAAGGGGAAAATGTCCCTTAGGCTCTTTTTAAACATCATGTCTTAGTTTGAAGTTTCCAAAGGAAATCAACCTGAGAGAGACACTAAAGTCATAAAGATTATAGCTGTGTGAAAAAAAAAAGTTGAACAAACTAATCAGCAACTGGAAAGAGCAAATCTGAAGATATTTTAATTGCATCCGTTGCTATCTGTGCTGCCTGTATGTTTCTGACAAGTTATATGTGAGGTGTTCATGGACCAGTTTTGCATCAGAGGATAGTGCAGCTGCTTATGATAAGTCACAGTACTGGGCACCCCAACATCTGAGATCAGGGAAGGAAGGCAGATACATTCATCAAGTCTTTTTTAGAGTGAATTTTAAGGTTAGGCAGTAGTTTAATACTCAGCTGAAATGTCGTCCATGTAAAACAAATATAGTCAACTTAAAAAGCTGAAAGAGATTCTTACTTCTCTTTTTGTATTCTGCTCAAAATTGTTAGAACATATAATTCAAACTTGTAAAAATCTTTATTGTAAGAAAGGAAAATCTCATAACAGTTGTAGCTGAGACAATACTTTTGACTTATCACATTGCTGAGATAATTAAGCTAAATATTCAGACTGTATCTGTGTCTCCAGGCAAATACTTAATCATTTGCTTTTCTGTTCTTGCTGTAAGGATAGTTATTTATGGTAATTTGCCAGTGATGAGTGGAAAGCAATGGTTCTAATCGTCATCTTCCTTCACTGTACTAATGGGCACGCTGAACTGCAGATAAGACACTGTAGTATATTAATCATGTGAAGGGATTTAGGTCACTTTTCTCACTGATGCTAATGATGATGTAAATTCATAAATCCTGTAGGCTTACTAAATAGCAAATTTAGCTAGATAATATTGAGAAATATACAATTTTTGTCCTAATAACTGTCAGGTTTGAGGTCCCTTTAAAAACTCATGTAAGCAAAAGATGCTTTGGTAAAGAAAACCAAGTTATGGACTACATATAGCGAGTGGTTTCTGTGCATGGTTCAAATTCCAGAACAGCAAGCCTTCTCCAATGAAAGGCTAAAATCCCCACCTGACACCCCATCCCAAAGACTTTCTTTGTAGATAGGCAATGGAAGAGCAATGGTGACAGATCTCCCTGGAAGCTGGGCCAGCACTGCCCTGAGATTAGAGTAGATCCTTGCCATGAACTCAGTCTTATGTAAAATCATAGAATCACAGAATCGTAGTATCACCAGGTTGGAAAAGACCTCTTGGATCATCAAGTCCAGCCATTCCTATCTGACAAAGATGCTTGCGGGAGGTAAAGAGTAAATGCTATTCTCTGTAGTGGTTTAAGTGATGACCCTTGCAAGCCAAAGAAGGTTTAAAAAGTAACGAAGACAGGCTAGATAGCCCCAGGTACAAGCAGGTACCGTTCCACACAAGTTGTGTAGTTAATTTCACTAGTTCATATTCATATGGGTGGGAAGGGAACCCCGGAGGTTGCCACTCCAGACTCCCACTCAAAGTAGGGCTGTCAAAAATGCTAGATCAAGTCAACTGTGGCATCGTCTAGCAAAGTCTGGTAAGCCTCCAAAGACAGGCATTCCCAGTCTTCCAGTATCTCGCTTCAGTTTTGCAAGAAGAGTGTGTTCATTCTCTTGGAAACTGTCCCTTCAAGTAGTTGTAGGTGGCTATTCAATCCTCCTCTTAGTCTCCTCTCTACCAGGCAAAACAAGCTGAAATTCCTTAACGTTTTTACCCACTATGAGCTCTAGCTCCCTTGACCATCTTGGTAGCACTCAAACTGGCCTTCTGCAGTTCTACAATATCCTTCTTTAACTGGAGATCCAAAATTTTTCAAAAGTGGAACAAATATAATCCACTAGTTTTATTGCAGAGGATTTACTGACCCCTCCCAGAGACTGATATCAGAGCTCATGCAACACAAAATCTTATTTATTGTGTTTGTGATGTAGAAACACTCTCTGATTGTGCATATTGACTGTGCATGGAGGCAAATGCTGCTTAGGGCCTTCCAGGTTAGGATGCTTCTTAAGCACCGTCTCAGCAGCTGCCTGAGCCTCCAGAATATCCTGGAGGATGGGAATGGAGTTTGATTAAACAAAAGAGCATTGGATGTAGATTACAAATGACAGACATGAGCTGGCTGAATTACTATAAAACCCACTGATTAGCCAAAGTTTTAAGATTGCCTTTTCTTCAAGTAGATAAGCAGATCAACGGGTATCTTCTTTCATCCAAGAACTAAACAATATATTTATAATGATCCCTTTAAGTCTATAAGTTTTGTACAACTAAGCCTGATTATCTTCTTAAATAAATATGGGGAGGGGGGGGTTCTGCTATATATTATAACAAAAAAGATATAGAGTTATCTTTGGAAAGATAATTCTGCTGCAATTGCAAAGAGGGCTTAAAATATTTTTTTTAAACATATGCATTAATTAGTGTTTCTATATCACTCATCCTTGAACAACCAAACTTTTGGAGCCCTGAAATGATTTGCTAGAACTTGGACAGAAGAAGAACTTGGTAAAAAGAAGAAGGTATTGTCATCTTTTGGTACCAAGGCCAAATTCTTCAGTGCTGCTGAAAATGCAGCTTTCTTGGCACAAATAAAGACATTTTCTCTGAACAAAATTAGGATTTTTTGGCATACTCCAGCTGGCAGCTTTCAGAAACTTTACAACATCTGAGGAAAAAAACTGAAATGGGAAAGAAAGACTGAGGCATCTGACACCATGCACAGCCTCTGCTTATGGACTTTATTTGGAGGATGCTGGACTTCTCCCCCAGCTCCATTGCACAGTCCATGTGTTATTTATGCTGAACCTATTTGTTAAAGCCAGATGTGGTGAGATGCAGCTCTGTACTTTTCCAGCAGCCCACCTGAATATCTTCATCTCTCCACCTGCCAAGACACTACTGTGGGATACAAAAAAGCAGTCATGCACCGCACTGTACAATTCATGGGTTTTGAGTAGATCTGTCATCTCTGTGGCAATATAGTTCTTCCCTCATGATGCAAACTGTGTCCAATGCGTGTGTGTGCAGATAATATTTGTGTGGAATTCACGTCAAGTAATGCTAGAAGTCTGAGAGTTGGCTGGGTTTAGAATTCATCATAGAATCATAGAATAGTTTGGGTTGGAAGGGACCTTAAAGATCACCTAGTTCCATCCACCAGACCAGGCTGCCCAAGGCCCCATCCAACCTGGGCTTGAGCACCTCCAGGGATGGGGCAGCCACAGCTTCCCTGGGAAATCTGTGTCAGTGTCTCACCACTCTCATAGTGAAGAAATTCTTCCTTATGTCTAGTCTAAATCTGCCCCGCTCCAGTTTATAGCCATTGCCCCTCATCCTGTCACTACAAACCTTTATGAACAGTCTCTCCCTAGCTTTCTTGTAGGCCCCTTTCAGGTACTGGAAGGTCTCTCTAAGATCTCCTCGGACTCTTTTCTTCTCCAGGCTGATAAATCCCAACTCTCTCAGCCTATGGAAGGTGCTCCAGCCCTCTGATCATCTTTCTAGCCCTCCTCTGGTCCTGTTCCAACAACTCCATCTCCTTCATATGTTGAGGATTCCAGAACTGGACACAATACTCCAGATGAGGTCTCACAAGAGAGGAATAGAGGGGCAGAATCACCTTCCTCAATCTGCTGGCCACACTTCTTTTGATGCAGCCCAGAATCTCCCTTTGCAGTAATGGGACGGGACTAGGTACCTTTGGACTCACCTTCCCTGTTTTGTGCACTTAGAATCATAGAATCACTAGGTTGGAAGAGACCCACCAGATCATTGAGTCCAACCATTCCCACAAATCTCTAAACCATGCCCCTCAGTACCTCATCTACCCGCACCTTAAACACCTCCAGGGAAGGCGAGTCAACCACCTCCCTTGTGCTTGTTCTTTCCTACCGGTTTCCAAGGGAGCATCACTGGTTCTCTAAGACTGACAGCTGAGTGGTATAGCTCAAGTTAGGTCCACTGAACCTCACTTCTGGGGATTAAATTGCAATAGCAGTCCCTTAAAATTCAGTATTATGTCAGAGGTAGATGTCGCAGCTTTTCTTTGCACATCTTTTCACAAAGTGGTCTGACTTTTTCCCCTTATTCCTCCCACATCCAGGCACCAGCTTAGTTTTGACAGGTTAGAAACCAGAGCTGAACAGTTGCAGGTGACAATCAATAAGACTTATTGTTGAGTATAAGTACAATCATAAAACTGTATCACTAGGAAGAAAAAAGTGTGGCTGTACACATTAAAATTAATGTTTATGAAATGTTTGACAAAAAAAAAATTATTTGGCAAGTAACACTGATCCAGTTTTCCTGATAATTCTTTGTTTATATCATCCAGCATTCCTTCAATTACAGTTGTAATATATCACTTATTTCTTTAGGAATATTCCAGCAAATGAGAAGACCATATTAAGTCCTAACAGGACCTCTGGGATGCAAAACACTGTCTAAATACTTTGAATTCATTTGCTTTTAAAAACATCAAATAAATCATGAACTAATCAGATTCCTCATTGACACTTGCCTGTTAACAATATGTATTTGTGAATCTAGCTTCTCAAAATGTCTTCTTTATTATGCCGACATTTTCTAGCAATTCTTTTCTAATCTTAGAGACACAGCAACAAATCAGGCATGTATTTCTGAAATGTGGTAGAAAAAATCCTTAGAATGTTAAAACTATAAGCATATATCATCACACATGTTTTATTACCTGTTCGTATTTGCAATGAGTAAAATGATACAGCTGAAGAATATTCATATGAGAAGAAACAAAAGCCTTAATATTATTCACACATCTGGAGAAGCAATTTTTCTTTAGACCACTGATGTCATGTTTCTAGTACAAAGTGTTGATTGGGGGGGGGGGGGGGTGGGAGAGGAGGGTGGCAAGGGAAGATGCAGTAACTCATCTTCTAGTCCTAGCAGTGGTCTGGTTTGTAAGATTCGTAATTGTTTTTACTGTATATGTACCTGAATCAGATGCAAAATCACATTTTAGGAAGGAAAACCAGCAAAACCTCTTGGAATTCCACAGGTTTCATATGGAAGAATTTAAGCAACTGTGCCTGTCTCAGTTAGCCTGGGCTGCAAGAGTCCCAAGCTGCTTGGCAGGGCATCAAGTGTGAGTGTGATGCTCTGCATGTGTCCAGTGAGTCTAGGAGTAGGACTAAGTGTGTGGAGGTATAATACACCATTTAGTGAAGACAGAGCATGAGAATATAGAAGGCATAGGGCTTCTAGAAGGTAGCACGATTATTGAAAAAGAAGTGTCCTGTCCATCCTGCCTGCTGTCTGCACCTCTAAACCCACCAGCATACATCTTCTTGAAAAAATATAATGAAGCCTTCAAAAAAAAAAAAACCCATGTGGCTCAACAGAAACAGTAAGAAGGCTTTGAAAGGGAAAAGGTTAGAATTTACAGCATGGAAATATTACCCAAATAAGGGAACAGAACACCCATAAAGCATGGCAGGTCAAGTGTAAGCAGAAAAAAGAGACCTCCAGAAGAATTGAGTATCCCTTGCAAAGGGAGATAACAAAAAGCTCTTTAAGTAACTCAAAAGTAGGAAAACAGTCAAGAAGCTGATAGGACTACCTAATGACCAACACGATGATAGGGTTTTCTGTTCTAGGCGAAGTGAAGATGGTGGTTAGCATTAAATTTCCAGAGGGCAGGCTTTGAACTCTTCAGAAGGCTGGTTGGCAAAGTCTCATGGGAGACAGTGCTTAAGGACAAGGGAGCCCACGAGGGCTGGGAGCTCTTCAAAAAAGAAATCCTAGCAGCTCAGGAGAAAGCCATCCCCATGTTCTGGAAAAAAAGACGGCAGGGGAAAAAAGCCAGCTTGTTTCAACAGTGAGATCTTGAGTGATATCAAGAAGAAGAGGAATGTTTATGGGCTCTGGAAGTGGGGACAGGCCTCTTGGGTGGATTACAGGAGGGAAATGAGATTGTGCAGAGAAAAAATCAGAAGGGCAAAGGCTCAACTAGAGGAGGACTAGGGAGACCATACAGTCCCAACTGGACGCAGAAGGAACAACAGTGACAGGAGATGAGGAAAAGGCTGAGGTACTTAATGCCTTCTTTGCCTCATTCTTTAATTGTAAAGAAAGTTGTTCCCTTTCTGTACAAACCCCAGAGCTAGAGGAGCAAAATAAGGCTGCTATGCTCCAAGAGGAGGTGGTCAGAGCCTTGCTAGCCTGACTAGACACCCACAAGTCTATGGGGCCAGATGGGATTCACCTGAGGGTATTGAAGGAGCTGGTGAATGTGCTGACCAAACCCCTTTCCATCATGTTCCAACAGTCCTGGAAGACTGGGGAAGTTCCGCTGGACTGGAGGCTGATGTTGTGCCCATCTACAAGAAGGGTCGCAGGGAGGATCCAGGGAACTACAGGCCTGTCAGTCTGACCTCAGTGCCAGGGAAAGTCATGAAACAGGTGATCTTGAGTGCTAGCATGAAGCACATGCAAGAGAACCGGGTGATCAGGACCAGTCAACATGGGTTCACAAAAGGCAGGTCTTGCCAAACTAACCTGATCGCCTTCTATGACAAAGTGACTCAGCTGCTGTGGGGAAAGGCTGTGGATGTGGTTTTTCTGGACCTCAGTAAAGCCTTTGACACAGTTTCTCACAGCATTCTGCTTCGGAAACTGTCGGCCTCTGGCCTGGACAGGCGCACACTCTCCTGGGTGTTGGATGGCCAGGCCCAGAGAGTGGTCGGAAATGGTGTTAAATCCAGCTGGAGGCCAGTGACAAGTGGGGTTCCCCAGGGCCCAATGCTGGGTCCAGCCCTGTTCAATGTCTTTATCAACAACCTGGATGAAGGCATTGAGTCCTCCCTTAGCAAGTTTGCAGATGACACCAAGCTGGGTGGAAGTGTGGATCTGCTGGAGGGTCAGGAGGCTCTGCAAAGGGATCTGAACAGGCTGGACCGCTGGGCTGAGACCAACGGCATGAGGTTTAACAAGGCCAAATGCCGGGTCCTGCACTTGGGGCACAACAACCCTATGCAGCTACAGACTGGGAGAAGTCTGTCTAGAAAGCTGCCTGAAGGAGAAGGACCTGGGGGTGTTGGTTGACAGCGACTGAACATGAGCCAGCAGTGGCCCAGGTGGCCAAGAAGGCCAATGGCATTCTGGCTCGTATCAGAAATGGCATGAACAGCAGGTCCAGGGAGGTTATTCTCCATCTGTACTCGGCACTGGTGAGACCGCACCTGAAGTACTGTGTTCAGTTCTGGGCCCCTCACCACAAGAAGGATGTTGAGGCTCTGGAGTGAGTCCAGAGAAGAGCAACAAAGCTGGTGAAGGGGCTGGAGAACAGGCCTTATGAGGAACAGCTGAGAGAGCTGAGGTTGTTTACCCTGGAGAAGAGGAGGCTGAGAGGAGACCTCATTGCTCTCTACAACTACCTGAGGAGAGGTTGTAGAGAGGAGGGTGCTGGCCTCTTCTCTCAAGTGACAGGGGACAGGATGAGAGGGAATAGCCTTAAGCTCCGCCAGGGGAGATTTAGGCTGGACATTAGGAAAACATTTTTCACAGAAAGGGTCACTGGGCACTGGAACAGGCTTCCCAGGGAGGTGGTTGATTCACCTTCCCTGGAGGTTTTTAAGGGATGGGTGGACAAGGTGCTGAGGGACATGGTTTAGTGTTTGATAGGAATGTTTGGACTCGATGATCCGGTGGGTCTCTTCCAACGTGGTTATTCTATGATTCTATGTAAAGGGGACACTTACAGATGATGAAGTCAGTATGGCAAAGATCAGTGAATTCTTTGCATCTGTCTTCAACATGGAAGACCTTGAGCAGGTTCTTTTGCAAATAGGTTGGAAGAGCTAGAAGGACCCAGTTGAGATGAAGATGCAGGGTGTAGCAGTCTAAACAATTAAGCTACATTCCAACCAGTCATGAGATCTGGAGGGCATTGATTTGGGAGCACTGAAGAGCTCCTATACAAAATTAGGAGGCTGTGGGCCAAGGTGTGTGAGTTGGCACTACAAACAGCTGCTGTGCCATAGATCTTGTGGGTTTCCAGTGAAAGTCATATCCTCAAAAGGGCTCCAAAAAGGGGACTATCAGTCAGTGGTTCTGATTTCCAGCCCTGGTAAGGTGGCATGTTCTAATGCAGAACAGGATCTATGAACAAATGGGTTAGTTAGCATGATCTCTTGGGAGGAACTCAATAGAGTGTGATGGTGTTCTGGGAGGGCCGTAGGAGGCATATGGATGAAGAGTACACTCATACTAAACATGGATTTGTGAAGAGCTTCTGATAAAGCTCCATACCAAAGGCTAAGAAAGAAGTTATGTTCCTATAGTACCGAAGAAATGTCCTTTTTTTGGATTGAAAACCCATTGAGGGATTGGAAGCAAACTATAATTCTTAATGGTCACTTTCTTGATGGAGAACAGTCAGCAGCAGGGTGTTCCAGGGTTTGCTGCTGGAACAGGTTTTATTTTACCTTTTCATCAGAGACTTCATGAAAGAAACGTGGAATGAAATGTCCAAGTTTGCAGATGATACGAAAATATTTTCAGCGAAATGAAAAGCTGATGGTGAGAAATTCTAGACAGGCCTCATAAAATTGGCCTAACTAAGATGTGGCAGAAGTGCTTTGGTATAAATACAGCTGAGGTAATATACCTCTTACAAAATACACCTGAGGTAACACCTCTTACAACCCAAATAAGGGAAAGCTAGAGGTTTGTAAAGGTTCTGTGATACCCTCAGGCTAAATCGAGATGAACCAACACCAAGTGATCAATTAATGGTAGCAATAAACCTGAACTGGGAAAGCCTAATGGTAAGGAAGGGAGGGGTTGGGCTATGCTTCTCTTATCTCTGTCCCTCTATAAAATACAGGCATTTTTATTTATTAAGGTTTATTCAAACTATAAAGTTCTTAGCAATGTTTATCATCCCTAGAGAAACTCAGAGTTCTGAAAAAGAAATATCGTTTGTTAAAAATATCCTTGCTTCTGATCTCACCCAGGAGCTGAGGGTTGTGTGGGAGAGAGCTTTCTTTTTGGTGAAAGGAGGCCAACCATGTATAAATTAGCGCAAGACAAAAGTGGGGGAAACCTAGGACAAATCTAACTGGTCTACAGGTACAGTTCTAAGACCTGAAGCCCATGGTGAAAATGACAATTCAGACTGCATGCCAGCATCACAACACGTCAGCTGTGGTTACAGCTGTCATGCAGGTGATGGACCAAAACATAGTATCACAGAATCATAGAATCATGGAATGGTTTGGGTTGGAAAGGACCTTAAAGATCATCCAGTTCCAACCTCCCTGCCATGGACAGGGACACCTCCCACTAGATCAGGCTGCCCAAGGCCCCATCCAGCCTGGCCTTGAAAAAACATCCTACAGTGTTTTGTGCTGAACAAAACTCAAACAAAGAGAAGATTTTGCTTTGACCCTCTTGTGTCCCTTCTCTCCCTGACCTCTCTTCCTCTCTGCTGGGTCCAGTGGAGCCCACGCACTCCTCCATCCTGCTACTTCTCTGTCCCAGGCACCCATTGTGGTAGAGCACATCCAGGCAGCTTGTAGGAGTACCTGTGACTGAAGAGCATCTTGTACAAGTTTAAGCCAGAGATATTGTTTTCAACACCTAGACCTCTGCTGTGGGCTGTGAGCTGGCAGTTCCTGTGTGAGACACCTGTCTGCCTCCCTCTCCTCATCCCGTCCCCCTCAATGGATGCTCATTAAAGCACAGTTTGTCTTCCACTGCACAAGTCCCAAAGCTGATCTGGCATCTACCTCCCATAAACTTACCTGCTAGGTGTATTAAATATTGCAGTTAGTACTTGCTTCTGCTGTTAGGTACATTTGAAAATCTTACCTTAAAACACGTTTTGAAGTTAATTTTTTACTTTTTTTTCCTATTTGTTGTTCTCACAGGATTTCTGCCATCCCCGATGTTCTCTGATTTCTACTGGAATTGGAATTAACACTTGGACCAATCACTGGATGTTCTCACTTGATGTAATGGTGTTGAAAACCAGATGTTACGTGCACAAATCTATGCAGTTTCAATGCTGCATGTGTAGCATTAATGTATGAAAGTTATTCATGTAGACATTTCCCAGTCTTCCTGACCCAGCACAGACTGTCATTCAGATCTGCTGGAAATCTCTGACTATCGGTAGTAAATGTTTTTCATGCAGAGAAAAATGCAGGCACTAGTGGCTTGATCTGAGTTCTTCTATGGTGTCTGTGTTTGTGTTTCTGTATGGTGTTCATTGCTACACGTGCATTTGCTGGGCAAAATGGGGTCATGTGGATTTACAGCAGATAAGCATGTGCCTTTCAATATGCTGATTTTATTTATATGCTACAATTTCCTTTTTTTAAAAAAAAATCATGTCTTGATCTAAGGTTTATTACATTGCTATTAGAAAGCACTACATGGTAAGCATTATCTTTATGGCTCTGTGTCCAAGATGATTTAATGATAAAGAAGAAGAAAGAAAATGAAATGAAGGCGTTCTGTTAAACTGAGCTGCTTATTTGCTATAAACCTCCGCACGCTGTTGGGAAACCTGATAAAAATATCTAGAAAACCACTAGGAACTCAGAAAATGTTGTAATCTGTTTGTCTTTGTAGGAGGCACCCATCTTGTCCAGAAGATTCCTAAAATCTTGTCAGAACAGAAAGCTATGCTTGGCAGTTCCTATTTTGGAGGTGGCGAGAGCTGAAGATGGTTTGCTGGGTTCGAACATGCAGCAAGAAGAAGGTGCAGAAAGCGTTAGTGTTAATATGGCTTATCTTCACCACAACAGAGGCCACTTGTAAAATAATACTATCAGCACCAACATACAGACAACTTAGAGGAGTTTCAAATATTCCAGGGGGAAATAATACCTTCAATTCATGTTCAGACAGAGTTTCTACACTGCTGGTGTAAAGGATGGAATTTGCTGTCTTTGGGGTGGAAATTGTGATGAAAGCCCTTGTGGGACCATTTCTTCATCTTTACAAGGAGTTTACAAGAGCCTGCTGATTCTTGCAGATGCTCCAGAAATGATGACTGAAGATCTCTACACCCTACTTGGCTCTGTATTGTTTCTGAGGAGCTCATGGGAACTATGGCTCAGAGGGTCATGTTGAGTCCCTGATGGTTCAGACTCACTTCTTAAATGTCCAGAGGCAGACTCTGTCTTTGGGTTGCTGAGATGCTTGAGACATGATCCTACCTGGCACTGATCACTTTGGATAGAGCCAACAGTGAATGTAAGCACAGAACTAGTTCCTTTGACAAAATTATTCAAGTGTTTAAACCCACAGTCAGACCTCTTTCTGGACTAAGCCAATGTACCCTGCTTTGGGCATCCCCCACCCCCAAAAAATCTTACATAAAATATCAGTGCCCTTAACAAGCATGGTGGTTTTATGTGTCCAGTATATATGGGGGAGACTTTGTAGGAGATAGGGAGAGAGGATGTGTGGATCTGGGGAATCGGGGAAGGGGAATCAGAAGGATATAAATTCAGTGTTCTCCTAAGCTTCAGGAGGGAATGAATTGAGAGCTCTTCTTGAGATATCAAGTTGCTGGGCTGTAATCACCTTAGCCAGGCATCCTCCACAGTCAGGAACCCATGAGGAATTAATTTGTCATCAGGGCTCTCAGGAGAGAGGCAAGTCCTGAGGCATAAGCCAGCTTTTTCTGATCACTCGTTACAGCCTATGCGCTCTTGTTTCAGAAGGTACCAAAGTGCCATCCTGCATTTCATCCTTCATCCTTCTGCACATCCAATATGAGCAACGCAAGTCATCGTAGGAATAGTTTTCATCTGATCCTTTTCTAAGAGCAGCAGTAGCAGCAGTTTTATGGTACACAGAAGTCCTCTGCCTATCAGTTGGGATGTTTTTCTTTCATCATGAAAGCACTAACTAACGCTACCTGGGAGAATCTCATCTGTGAGAGCACTGTGTCTTCAGTGACAGGTACGTGCCAAGCTGGGGCAGGATCAACCTCTGTCAGGTTCCCTCACGTATTCTGGTGGTACGATCTGCATGCTGCCCAAGCAGACCTTCCCCAGCCCACCCTCACCTCCTCTGCTGAGGAGGAGAATGCTGCATCTCCTTCCAGGATCATGTCAACCCCTGCAAACTGCCATACATCTCACTCGAATTCCTTTCAATCTGCTGTCCTAAAACTTTAATAAAGGTGGTGACCATTGCCTGCTTCAGGCCATCCCTGTAAGCCAGGAAAGAGTTCTCTGGTCTTGTAAATCGCATTGTAAGTTGACTACTTGTCTCTTAGATTTTGTTAATTGATTTGTTTTGGTTTTCCTCTGCAGCTCTCAGCTGGTGCTGGATGAGGGAGACCAGATCAGACCAGTCCGATCATGCATTCAAGCCAGCATGGCAAATCTGGAACAATTTCTCTTCTTGTTTAAATTTTTCAATTCAGCAACAGCAAGCCAGCTTTTAAGCCAGCACCCCGCACTCCTTTGTGACTCTCACAGATATAAAAATCACGTGAAGTTGCTTGGTAACACTCAAATGCACGTACTGTACATGTCACAAGGACTGCACTGTTATTTAATCATAAGTAACAAATACTATACAAACACACCAACCTCAGGGGCATCTGCTATTAATTCAACAGCGTGAGGGTAGTAGTGGTACTCATAAATTAGAAATTCTCTACATATTAAATAGGAATTGCTGACAACATAGCACTTACCATACAATCTATAAAAGTGGGGGAAAATGTGATTTGCTTTGATGGATCAAAGAAATTAAACCTATGGAGTAAACCCAAGACAAGGTGAACACAGTCTGTCAGAATCAAACAGAACAGCACCAAATTAACCTGGGCAAGATCCAGACTCAGACTATAGCCACAGATCAAAATATTCCTCTGCACATAAACATCCTGTCATGGGGCTGATCAACATCTCACATTAGTAATAATATATTCCCCAAGAAGGTCTTTCAAGGCACACATCAGTGCAGAAGATGTGAATTTCAAAGCCAACAATAAGAAAACAATTAGAAACAGAGATTTACTCAGGGAGTCTACCAAGAATGGCAAGTTTTTTTGTTTGCACAATAATCTCTGCAGTGGCAAAGGAGAGTGCTCAGAGAAGTCAAGAGACGAGACAAACTAGTCTGCAAAATTAGGATAACAATATACTAGTGGATAATATTTTTCCTGTGCAGAGTGGGGGAAAAAATGAAAAGGGGGAACAAAGTGACAAAGAAATGAAAAGATTCAGACTTTTACCCCCACCCCCAGGTAAGCTTCATTTTATCTTGCATATATTTCTATTGATCCTACTCCAAAACTGGAACATTTCGCAGTCTTTAATTTATTTATGAACATGAAACCTTTTTGATAAAGGTTTACCTCTATTTTACATGCAGGGAAGTGAGATCTTACACCAGCATCCTGTGAGGAAGCCATGAGCTGGATCTGTCCTTTTCAGCGTGAGGCCAATCTTGTCCCATGCACTCTTTCTTTACTGCAGATTTTCTCTAATCTCATACAATCATTCAGTATATAGGTATTTTAATAGATGAAATGGATGTATAATGCTGCCATATTCCATCAGGAAAACCTATTTCTTTCTGCTATTGTGTCTTTTAAAGTTCATGTTATGAAACAGTTTGCATCGATAAAGGAGCACCTTTTCTCTACCCAAGCTTGCTCCAACTCACAAATTATTGCTGCAGCTGTTAGAGAAGACATCCCATAGTTAGTCTGATGGCACTAATCACAAAGAGTTAAAATAAATGTTACTTTTTTTCATTTAACTAAAATTATGCAATGTCTGTGCTGCTGGATCATGTCCTTTGGTTTACCTTCTCTTTGTTTTCTGCCCACTGCTCCATCAAGGGCTTCAAGTGCACCATTCGAGAATTGCTCTTACTACCACTGTTGCTACAGGAACTTGAGGCCACTCTGGAATTAGCTTGCCTTTTCCAGTATTTACTGTTCTTGTGATTTTTTTGTTTCCTTTGTGAATGTAATCTCCGTGAACTGACATCGAGGAATCAACAAGGATAGATGTTTGCCTAGAAGTTTCCTGTGCAGCAATAAAATCCAGGAGGAGACATGAGACCGCTGAAGGCTACTTAACCACACATGAGATCTTCCTGGCAAGGAGGTGTTCAAGGCCAGGTTGGATGGGACCTTGGACAGCCTGATCTAGTGGGAGTTGGAACTAGATGATCTTTAAGGTCCCTTCCAATCCAAACTATTCTATGATTCTAAGGAGGCGCTCAGAGAGTGGTTGCAGTGGGGCACATTTGCCCCATCTGAGCAACAGCCCTGGGATGCTGAAATACAGCATCGACAGCACTTCTTTTGGATAAGAAGGGTGATTACATGGGAAGGTTTATTCAGGGGTGATCAGTCATCCCTAAATGTTCTTTATCTTTCCTACCAGCACCTCGGTGTGCTGTGTCATAAAAACACTGGAGAGCTTTGGCTAAGACCCAATAGTAGATTTATACTGTTCTGAATTATATCTTCAGAAACATCAAACAAGAGGAAAACAAGATAAAGGAGGAGGTGTTTGTACCAGAGGAGTGAATCTCTGCACTGTTCCCGCTGTGTGAACCCTGTCTGTCACTGATGGCCAGAGTTACTTGCCACTCTCCTCTCCTGTGTTCAACAGCCTGAGAAGAAAGGAAAGAAGGGGTGAGGGAGGTACATGCTGCCCTTCATCTCATATTATTAAATTTTTCTTAATTTCATTAGAGAAAACAAATCTCCCTGAAGTGGGCTGCCAGCGTGAGCTGGTTTGTGGAGGGGTTATAGAGAGATGGCCTTGGGGTAAAATCAACCCCCTTCTCCTGATCTGCTCAAATCTTTGGCAGCCCCTAGAGCATAAAACAAGTGATTTTGTAACTGTGCCTTATAAAAACAAGCTATAAAGAAAAAAAAGAACAAGTTTTAAAAGCAGAGAGGAGTGGTGATGAGTTCCAGATCTGGTCCTGAGCGACAGGTGGTTAACGTGAACCTTCCGAGGAGCTGTACTTGGGAAATTGCCCCAGGGATGGATTCTGCAGTTGTATCTGTTAGCAATAATTTCTTCAGCAATTCTCAGAGGTTGTGAAATAAATATAGGCTTCAGTAAAGTAGATGGTGCTTGTATTTAATGATTACTGTGCTCAGAAAGGGCTTGCGCTGTGTCAGGAGGGCCATAAGGTGAACAAAGAAAGTGAAATATAACCTCAACAATAGTATGCAGCTATGAAGCTACATTTGGATCAACTAAATGGATCAGGAGGAAAAATAACAATGCAGGTCCTCTGTTCTCAGATATGACTCTGAACATGCTATTCTTAAATACTTGAAAGACGTGTACCAGGCAAATTCCCGTACAGTCATTTCCATCTTGCCCTTTGTGCCCTCAAAATGAAGCCTATTCAATGAACTCAATCACTCTTAGGGCAAGATTTTTCCAGGGATGCTATATCCAAGAAAATCAGCCTGCTATGACTTCCAAGTACAAAACATATAAGTCAACTCTGGCTGCAGGTCCTGCAGGTTCTCAGTTGTTTCACTCTACATGCTGTTTCCTGCACAGAGGTTGGGTGCTTCACCTGCTCCTCTGTGAAATAGTGGCCTATGAATGGAACAGTGAAATTGGGATGTTGTGAATAAAGCACGTTTAGATAGTATTGCTAGCCAACATGATCCCCTTATGACACGAATGTTTAGACAAAGCGTGGTCTGCTAAAGGTTATTTCTATTAAGAGGAAAAAATGATCCTACCATGAGTTTTTAATGTTGAAACATTCTGTTTACTTTTTGAGACTAATGAATCTCTGTTTCTCCAAATCAAATAGCAATTAGCTATTTGTTTTCTCTGCGTTTAAACCCTCAGCCCCAGAGGTCTCCCATTTAGCTTGTTCTTGGACCTATAACCTTCCACCTTTTTTCTCTTTGACATAAACCTCTAGGAAAAATTGCCAGTGGCATTTCTCCATTAACATGTCGTTTTGGTTTAGAGAGCTGTGCTACAGAAACCACTGTTATTTCAGCTATTTGAGTTCATAATGGAGCGTAACTGTTCCTTGATGGCAGTGTGAGTGGCTGTCAGCTGTTTATACCCCAACCATAGCAATGATTCACTGGAAATGACTGAATTAACTATAATGAATTAGGCATAAACTTTGCCATTGGACAAGGTGGGTGTGCAGGTACAGCAGAGGAAGCACTGTAGCAATCACAGAAATCAATCACTTCATCACAAATGACAGCAATACCTAATTAGGCAAAACCAGTGAAATATTTTGGAAGTATCCTCAAGACAAGCCCAGTTCCAAGTCCCACTACCCACGGGCTTCTGAGCAATACATTTCAGCTGGGATGAAAATGAGAACAATGCTAATTTTGTCAGATTCTACCTTAGAACTTTGCCCACATGCAGTACCTTAATTTTGGTTTTGCCAGCGATGCTCACTTCTCTTCTAATTTTTAGGGCTGCTCCTGAGTGTTTGGATCATGGTAAACAATAAAATGGAAGTATTAACAATTTTTTTTTACTGTGTCCTCTCTTTTTCATCTAGGATAAATTAAACTATGCAAGGAAATCCATAATTTTTGCAGCCATTGTCAGCTTCTGTGTCTTGTTCAATGTTTTCAGTTGGAATTATGATTTTTTTAAGAGAAGGCTCAATCCATTTGTGCATGTTGTGATATTTTAAATTGACATCTTGAAGAAACTGCTATGAATCTCAGTGCCCCAGCCAGCATGGTCAGGAGAACATCACAGTGAGACACTCTGCCTGGGACTGACAATGTGCAGTGTGGTTCCTAGAGAGCTGCTGCAGATTGCCTGGGGCTGTAAATCTTTATTTCAGCTGTAACAGATGAAATGTAAAATTCCTCTTTGCAAGGAAGCCCTTGTAGCTCAGGTCTTTTTTATGTGCTTGATGCTAAACTGCTCTGAAGGACCAGTGCCTTATTGCTATGTAGAGCAGACAAGGTCAGTGTGAAGGTCATGTCTGGTATGCAAGGCTGTGTGATGGGGTTCATTGGGACCCGTTAGTGACAGAGGTTCATACATGTGTCACTGAAGTTTTGGCACGATACATGTCTACCAAGGGCATCGCCACCTCTGTGTGAGCAGTAACTCTTGGGCCAACTATGTGCACATATTGTTGGAAATTTAAAAGAAAATCGTGCCCAAGGCAGGGCTCATCCCTGCAACAGAGCATCAGAAAGAGCCTTGAATGTGCAATAAACAAAGCCAGAGCTGTTGACTGGAAAATCTTGTAGCATGCAAGCCTCTTCCAAACCTTTGGAGTAAGCCCTTTTCCAGGTTCCCACAAAGCTGCTCACAAATGCTAACATCTCTGCTCATGTATATGCCTGTGGAGCAGGTAGGAGCACATGCTAGAGGCTACCCTTAGAGCAGTGCCATAAATATTCTTGAATAAATAGTAAATAGTGGGATAGTAGAAGCCTGGAAAATGAAGATGGGAGAATAGTACCTGGAAGAAGATGCAGAAAGGAAAACAGGGGTGGTGACATGAAATAAAAATGGTTTGGAGACAAAAGCATGAAGGTCAGAGGGACTTGGAAGATGAGAGAGTGCAAACCTGCTATGGGAAGCAATGGGGAGCTGGGGATGAGTATGGGCAGGCTGGACATCTTTATTATGCACAACAAGGAAAGCCTGTCTACATCTCTCCTAGTAATTAAACAGGCCAGGGAACATCCTTGACTACTGCAACTTGACTGTCCGTACTAGCCCTAGCTGTGTGTTAGGGGTGGTTTGCATATGACTACAGTTTTGGAGGGTAAGAGATCCACCTGTAGGTCACTCTGGGCCACCTGGTCTTGCCTTGATAAGATAGCCCTAGGCACATTTCATTGACCAGTACAGATACAGCCCTTTTGAGGTATGATTTTTAGATCATGTACCATCTCAAGAGGTCTGGGGCATAACTGAAGCACCTGCAGAGTGCTGCCTGATGTGTGTGCAGTAGACACGACATTAAAATGATGGTATATTGGACTATGGACTTCTTCAAAGATCAAGTCCTGCTCCAAAGGACTTGAATCTTACTGTGTAGTATAAGTTGAAAAGGTCAGGTTGCAAAATAGAGGGACAACGGCTGCAAGATGATCAATGAGATCGATGAGATAATAAATGCCCAACATCAGACAGATGACGGCAGCCTTAGAAGGGCTCCGAGCCACAGAATCATATGCAGAGTAGCCATCAAACATGCTGAAGACTCAGCGAGGCTAGAGCAAGAATGCAAAGTTCATCGAAGACCTTAGAGTTGACCAGCCTCAATTATACAGTGCTGACAAATGTTGCAATTTAGAGGATCCAGGAAAAAGCATTAGGGGGACAGATCTGGAAAAGTTTACAGATACATGGAAGGGAGAAGGCAGGGTGTTCACTGCATATGCTTTGTAGGGGAAAGAGAGGTCATCAGGAATTTTGAGGAACAATGAGAAGATACAAGAACAAATTTGATGATACTGAACACGGAAGGCTTCTCTGTAACAACAGTTATCTGAAATAGCCGTGTGCTACTGCAGAAACTATTCTTTTCCTACAGTAACACATAACCAATTGTTTATCTCTGCCTGCCTGCCTTCCTTCCCTCCCTCTCTTCTTCCTTCCTTCCTTCCTTCCCTCCCTGCAAAACATTCAAACTTGAGCACTGCAGGTCTATAGCAAGCAGATGGTTTGTAGGCAGAAAGAGATGTTCAAGCTGCCTGGCCCAGAGGCATCACAACACATCTATTCAGACCAGTGTCTATTTTGGGCTTGTCCCCCTCTTTGGCACAGTCCTGAGCTCCTCCTGTGACTCTGCCAAACTGTGGGATGAGTGTGCTTTTTTTTTTTTTTTGACAGAACCGGCACATGTTGTTCTTCATTCACAATCTGTTTTTTAGAGTCATTTTTTTTAGCAAATAACCAAAGAATACAATATTTCATTGCATAACAAGACAGCCCAGAAATAGTGAAGGGAAGGTCAGAGATCCATTATTAGGAATGAAATTAATAATTAAAAAAAGAGGTTTGAGAGCAGGTTAGCTCCTGGGTTTGTGCTAATTTTATAACTCCTATTATTGTGTTGTCAGGTCTTAGCATAGCACCGTGTCTGGAGCTCCAGCCTGTGCTGCTGACTGAAAAATAAGCACTCAATTTGGAATACATTTCTTATTTTGTAAAGCATCTTTCCCTAAAGGAAAACAATTGACAAAGAACCCAGACAGTCGAGTTTGCTCACTCAAGCAATGCTGCAAATCCTGGGATGCCAAAGCCTGGCCTGGCTGTGCCTGACACTGCTTCCACCTTGGATTTGAACATGGATTATGTGGAACAGGAACAAACCCACCTTCCCCAGCCTCCAAGCAAGGTGTACAAGTGGGGGTTCCTCTCTAAGAAAGGCACCTATTGTGCTGCTAGGTTTAAATGAGCCACAACCACTCAACAGTTAATACCTCTGTTTCCAGCAATGAGCTCTCCTCAGCCCTGCTCAAAACACAAATATCACTTCCATGTTATTCTTCTTGAACATGTGATATCAACAGTAACCGAAGCGGTTACATCTCTCCTAGTTTGTCTGCATTGTTTCCACACCTCTCTCTTCAAAGCGTCTTATTGCAATGAGAACTTTTCCTAGGATAGTCACGGTCATCCTGTGAGCCCAAGGGCTGTGTCTGTGCTGGTGTAAGTGAGGCCCAGTGCTGGTGCTGAGGCCAACACTCAAGCAACAGGGCAGCTGCCCTGAAATGGTGTGTTACGAGTGCCTCCTGAACCGTGTCCAGCACCTGGCTGGGGTGGATTAGCTGTTCTGCTCCGAAATGGTGCTCAGATAGTGCTATCAGCTTAGCAGGGTAGACATCCTAGGGATGCTCCCAAGCAACCAGGTACAAGCAGGGCTGTCTAGCCAAGTGAAAGAGTTGCATGCAATGTTTTCTTTGAGTAATGGGGTAAACATTCCTGCTGAAGCTGTGCAGGGCCAGTTCTCCAAGCCTGTCTGAGCAGACTGGCCCCAGTTTTCCTAGTCTTGGCCACCCTGAAGTTTTTCCTATCAGGAAACAAAAGGTGTCTACAATGTAAGAAAGAATAGGCAAAATAAGAGAGAATATTTTCCCTCCTCAGATCATTCCTGCCTATAGACCTTGTTCTGCAAAAGAGGATAGTGCTGGCAGGGTGTAAGGAATTATTTTCTTGGGAGATTGTGAGGATGGATAGATCAATGAAAGGACGGAGAGCAGGACGAAGGCAAAGTGAGAAAGAATAGTTACAGAATATATAAATCATAAAAGAACAATAAGGAATAGGCTGTTTTTCTAGCAGCATTTATTTATTTAGCTACCACAAGGCACACAGCAACTGTAGGGATCCCTATCCCATTCTTAGCAGCTCTGGCCTGGCTCCACTGAGGTCCCACAGAGAAATGTCCACTTCCAGCAGCGTCCACAGCAAGCACCACATGTTTTAATTTACTTGAGCTGGCTGCCACTGACAGAAACGACTTTACAGGAGTCTTTCCAACCAGGTTTCATGCCAACCTCTTCTGGGAGTGTATTTAATCTTGGTGCGTGTGTGAAGCATGGCCTGCAAGGGTCCAGCAGATGAGCTTTGGGGCCCAGTGTGTGATGGTCCCAGGCTTTGTAAGCTGGCTAAAGTTTGTCATAGACAGACAGGAGCTTGTTCTCGCTGCTCTGTAGCAGCCACCAACATGCTTGGTTTGCCCAGTGTGGCTTATGGGAAGCATCTTCTTACCTGATAGCCATCTTTTAACCACAGACCCCAGGTAACTTCCAGATATAAATATGAAAAACATTATTAAATAGGAACAAAATCAGTATTAAATAGGAACAAGAGCCCTTAAAGTCATGGGAACCATTTCGCATCTAACAGCGGTTTTTATCCTGAAACTTATCTTGCATATCCTTATTTGCCCATAAATGGTGTTCTTCATAAATGCAGACACAGAAAAGTACTGGTTTCATACAGACATTTTTAACACATGTATCAAGGGAACTAAAATTAAGTGCATATTTTTGCCTTCATGCATTTTGTAGGAAAAACTAATATAAAATGAAGAAAGTACTTCGCAATGAGCATTGTACAGGTGAAACATAACAAGTTTTGTTACAAACTGATGCTGATTAGACTGAATATTTTAAAAAGGTTTAAAATCTCAATGAACTGAAGAAGTGCAAAGACATCTGGAGAAATTTTAGCCTCTAGTTTTCCTTAGAAGTCTCCCAGCTAGGAATTCAAAGTTCATGTTTTTGTCTACGGATGGGGTGATACATGTGGGAATTTATGTGGCACACACTTCAGTTCATTAAAAGAGTAATAAATCTTCCTGCAGCCATAAAAATCTGCTTCTCACCTGAATCACCACTATAGAGGGTTGCGAATGTTTTCAGCTGCATTATGCTTGAAATATAAATGGTTAATAAAACAAAATAATTTCAACCGTTTGACATGTGTAAACCAATATATCAACCTTACTATGTATATCATGAACTTAATCCCTATATTTCCTTTAACTTTGCTTTCTTCTCTTATAATTTCTATTATTGGTTAATTTAAAAAACCCACAAAATCTAAGAAAGCAGAAACAAATGTTCCAATTTCTTGTGACACTGCTTATTTACATATAGTTCTCTCACAGCAGGAATATACATTCCTCATCTTCTTCGTCTGTAGCCTCTCGTCCTTGAATGATCAAGTTGGGTTTCCTTGTGGCTGCAGGGAACCACGTCCCATCCTTCTCTCCTTTCTAGCATAGTTATTCTATGAGTCATTTAACTGGTGGCACAAGGACTATTCCAACAGATAAGTGCTAGCCAGTACAATTTGTACATGACTATCTCCAGAAAAATATCCTGTGCTCAGTAGCTGGATTAAACTGAACTCTCCTCCTGTAAGAAGCTATTCAATGATAAAATCAATGAATGTCCTTATTTTCTAACTTCTGATTTTGCAATTACTGCTTCTGTGGAACTACTCCAAAATGACAAAATAAATTTTAAAACATTTTTACTTACATAAATCAAACCTGATTTTTCCTTAACTTCAAATTCTGCATTTATTTCTTGACAGGAGTCTTGCCAGGTCCATCTCTTCTTTGAGTGTTTTTCTATTACTAAATTATAGATTTCAGAAAGTCAGACAGTGTATCTAAATGTTAACATAACCTTAACTCCAGGCTCCCACATGATGTTAGATTAGTTACTTCTGTGGAGAAAAATAATATAGAAACCAAGGAAAGAAGGAAGAACCAACATAATGGCTAACTCCATGCTTCTGCAATTAAAAAAAAACAACAAACAAATCAAACCAAGAGAAGGCAGAGGATAAAACACACCTCTAGTTGCAACAGAAACTGACCCATGTATTAGTGATCCTGCCCACAGCAGCACAGAGCCTCACAGTCTTCCACTGCTAGGCTGGTGGGTTGTCATAACCGTAAGAAGTACCCCCCATTGCCCATGAATTGCTCATGGTCAGAAGTAGATCAGATTCTCTGCAGCTGGCATGAACTACCACTGGTGGAAGCAACACGCAGCTAAGCTTTGCTCCAAATCCAAGAACCTGCCAGTGTTTCAGGCAGATGATCTGAAATGAGAGAATCTGAACCTGCAGAAGGCTGCATCCAGGCTCCCACGGCCTGTTGACTAAAGAGATCTTGTGAGCAGGGCTGACACATCACGGTCCAGCTCTGGGGCCCAGCCCATTCTACCTAAAACTGACGTTTCAGTGAGGGGCTGGGCAGAGGCTGCCTCACTGCTGAGCATTCCCGCTGTCTTCCTTGGTGGCAATTGAGAGGACATGTTCAATCTACATCACAAGCAAGACAAGGTGAAGCTGAGCATCAGCTAGAAAGCTAGCCAGAAGCGATGCAAGCACAGCGAGGAGGGCCTGGCTGTGGTGCAAGATCTGTGGAGAAGGTGGGGATAGTGGTAGCCGCAAAGGCAGACTAAGGCAGCAGTCAGGATGCCTGGCTTTGGTCTGTGTTGCTTTGAGGCAGGGATTTTCCCTGGGTGACAAGGGGAGAGCTCTTCCTCTGCCAGAGGTTTTAGCCAGAAATCTCCCCCAGGTGACAGAGAAGGCAGCAGCTCCTATGCTGGCACTGGGGTGGGATGTGGCAGTGGGCAAGCGGTTGGCAGTCTTGTGCCGAACACGCAGCAGGAACGTATCAGAGCAGAAATATGCCCAGATACCTGCAAGGGAAGCACAGAGCTTCTGCCTGTTTATTTCAAACCCTGGATGTTTTCACTCCTTCCTCTAGTGTATATGACCATATAACTATCTTTTATTCCATGCAGGCATGCTGCAGTCCCACTTCATAAACAGAAATATTGGGACTGGCATTGCTGCACATATGTCTAGGGCAGAGCTGTTGTGCCTTCTTGCTGTGCACCAAAGTGCTGTGCTTGGAAAAGACTGGGATGTAAGAAAATAAAGGCATTGACTGAATCATGCAAATACCACAGAATCACATAATCACAGAATCACTAGGATGGAAAAGACCCACAGGATCATCAAGTTCAACCATTCCTATAAATCACTAAACCATGCCCCTCAGCACCTCATCCACCCGTTTTCTAAATACCTCCAGGAAAGGTGACACAACCTCCTCCTTGGGCAGCCTGTTCCAGTGCCCAACGACTCTTTCCATCGCAAGGCTGCCTGATGGAAACACATTAACAATCTGTAGTCTAATAAAGAAGGCAATTACTCTGAATATGTCCATATGTAAAATAGTAAGAAGATCCAAGATGCATTTTGGTTTACAAAAGACAAACATCTTATGTTTTCTCATTCACCCAGGGAGATGTTCGATCTCTGCCTTGGTCCTGAAATGGTAAAGGCTTAGCAGATGCTTTTAGGGTGAGGCAGGCCTTCTTTCATAGAATCATAGAATCATTAGGTTGGAAAGGACCCACTGGATCTCCGAGTCCAACCATTCTCATCAGTCTCTAAGCCATACCCCTCAGCATCTCATCCACCCGACTTTTAAACACCTCCAGGGAAGGTGACTCAACCACCTCCCTGGGCAGCCTGTTCCAGTGCCCAATGACCCTTTCTGTGAAATATTTTTTCCTGATGTCAAGCCTGAACCTCCCCTGGCAGAGTTTGAGGCCATTCCCTCCCATCCTGTCCTCTGTCACTTGCCAGCTCCCTGCTCTCCACAATCTCCTTTCAGGTAGTTGTAGAGAGCAATGAGGTTTCCCCTCAGCCTCCTCTTCTCAAGGCTAAAGAACCCCAGCTCACCATCCGACTCCTGCCTGGCTTCCCCCTTTCGCTTGAGAGTTGGATGCCATTTCCAAACCTACTGCCTCAGACAGTTGGTGGAAGCCACCGATGCCCCAGGCTGACACAGGGAAGCAAGACCTGACACTGGTTTCTGCCTGAGCAGCCAGGGACAGCCACAACCTGCCTGCAGAAGGGATGTGGAGGCCTGGGGGAAGCAAGGGAGTGAGTGGGGGACGTAATGACAGAGGACTAGAGCTCATATTGTGCCAGCTTTCAAATAAACCCCAGTACCCAGATCCACTGTTTGTTGTTATTTACTATGTCTCGCTCCTGACAAAGCTGTAATTAAACCTTGAGCAGAGCAGAGAGGACTCAAATGAGTAATGCAAGGACATTTTATTTAAACAGGCATCTGTGGAGCAGAAAGGGGAGAATGCCTGACTGGACATTTTCCTTTATAAGTAAATTTTCTTTTTTTTTTTTTTTAAATGGGAAACAGTTGGTCCAACAGCTGCCAGTTATTTGACTGCATAAGATTTGCAAAGTGGGATGAGCATACTTGGAATACATTTTTGCTATACTATTAAAAATATGTTGGCAGGGGAAAAGACACTTAAAACTACTTTTAAAAGTGTACAGATTTTATTTTTCCACATCTGAAAATTTTCTTAACCTGAAAGAGCCCTGTCTGAATCTGAAGTAAGTTGGATGGCAAGCAAATAAAGGCAAGACAAAGAATGATAATTCAGTGTCAAAGAAAATGTAGGTGTGTGAAATGCAGTTTCCTTCTGACAGGTCAGAGAAAAAGAGCTACTTCCATAAAATAAAGCACTGCTCTTTTCTTTTTTTTTTTTTATTTTTTTTTTTTGCTGACCAACTTTACAGTCTGACTTGATTTAATGTCTGGAAAAGATTATTAGTCTTTTTTTATTGAGATGACTTGGTTAGTTCATAGTCATGGGCTACAAGACTGTGTAAGAAGTTACATAAGGCACGTAAGAAGATATTCCGTGCCTCAGAAAACTCACAAATGTGGAAAATAAGGTGGCCAAGGTAGCTAGTCATAGCAAGCAGGAACGATGCTGGCAACGAAACAATGATGACTGGCATGATGAATGGCACTTGCACCTCCCAGCTAAGTGCATTTCCTAACTAAGTGCTCCAGAACATCATTCCCAAGGTGGATTGATAGTGCCTAAAGCTGTATACACTTTATGAAGAGGAATAGACTGTGCAGAAGGGCCGAGCACCAGCCCATATTTAGTGTGCACCTAGGCATGGTACTAATCTGTCATGTTAGAGCTGTCCCCAGCAATATTTGCTGGCTCCTTTTAAGCACCTGGGACATGCTCACCCTGTGCTCCCAGAAGGACAGCTCAGCTAGAAGCCATGAGACTGAGCAGATGGAGGGCTGTACAAATGCAAACCTCTGGCAACATCAAGTACAAGCCTAGGAATCCACCCAAAACACACCAGCTCTGCCACCTGGATCTGGCAGAAGCCGTTGGGAATGGTTTCACTACAGTTTATAATAAATAAACATGAAGAGGTTTTCTGAGCTTGTGCCAACATTTGCCCTGTGTACGACTGCAGCATCTGTTCGCACAAACTCCTGATGCCCCAGCAGCAGTGAGCACAGCATCACTAAATTTTGGAAGTTGACTGCGGAGAGATGTACTTGTGTGCTGCTGTTCCTTTCCACCAATACTTTTTGTCTCTGAGATGTAATGAGGTGTCTCAGGGGTAGTTATTGGGGCAGGAGCGAAGGGAGGTTTGTACAGCCTGGGTCAAATCTGAGTAATGCTCAACAACTCCTGTTTACAGTGTCTGGTCCAGGCCCTGCTTTTGCTGTAGCTGAGAGGGCAGACTGATGCCCCAGTTGCTTTAAAGACTGGTTATTATCATAGAAACCTTTGGGTTGGAAAGGGCTTTAAAGATCATCCAGTTCCAACCCCCCTGTGATGGGCAGGGACACCTCCCACCAGACCAGGCTGCCCAGGGCCCCATCCAAACTGGCTTTGAACACCTCCAGGGATGGGAAATCCACAACTTCCTTGGGCAACCTGTGCCCGTGCCTCACCACTCTCATAGCAAAGAAATTCCTCCTTATGTCCATTCTAGATCTGCCTCTCTCCAGTTTGTACCCATTGCCCCTTGTCCTATCACTACAAGCCTTTGTGAACAGTCCCTCCCCAGCTTTCTTGTAGCCACTTTCAGGTACTGGAAGGTTGCTATAAGATCTCCTTGAAACCTTCTCTTCTCCAGGCTGAACAAGCCCAGCTCTCTCAGCCTGTCCTCGTATGGGAGGGGCTCAAGCCCTCTGAACATCTTGTAGCCCTCCTCTGGACAGTTAGCCTTCCTCTGGACTCGTTCCAACAGTCTATTCATTGTGTATAACTGTCCTCTTGTTTTGTTTGTTTTTTAAATTCCCCTCTTTAAGCCAGAGGGCTTGTGTCTGTAAGTTAGGAAAACTAGACATCAGAAATCTCAATTAAACTTTCCCAGGTTTTGAGATGTCTCAAACTGCTGTTTTATTAATCTGCACTTTTCTCTTTTTGCTGTTGATCAGAGAGTTTGGAAAGAAGGGTTACCCAAAACAAAGATCTTCTTGCTGGCTTTATGAGTGACTTACTCTTGTCATTCCTGTATTTTCAGATAGTGAGGTTCATCTACTCTCCATGTGCTTGAAGCCCCGAGACACCTCTGGGAAGCTCCAGCTCAGCAGTGATGAGATTAGGAATTTTTCCATTTTGCTGAACAATTTCTCCTCTCTCCTCTCTCCTCCTCAATCATTTCCCATGTCAAGGCCCATGCCAGACACAAACAGCAGTGCTTCTCAAATAACTCAACCTCATAGAAGGAGGCAAGCTGTCATTTATTTTTTATCTTGCTCAAATAAATTAGAATCTGAATAACTAATTTGCAGTGTGATTGGAGAAGAATAGGAAATATCAAGGGAATGCTGATAAGCAAGCAGATTTAGCAAAGACAACCTTCAGGCTGGCTAGCTTTGTCCATTTAAATGAATGTCTTATCCCCTCTCTCCTCTCTCTCTCTACATCCTGTGGACCCAGATTTTCTCTACAGCCTCAATAATGTTTCTCAGCTGCTATGTGCCAGAACAAGCCCTGAGCATTGTGGTTCTCCTTAAAGCACTGTTTAAATGCTACCAAGCTGGTGCCCAGGCTCTGCACTGGCTCCACTGCCAGTGGGAGACCTACTGAGTCTGCCAAATGTGTCCTCTCAGAGGCTTGGGAAACGCATATTGCCTGCACAGAGTCATCCTGTAGATCTTCTGCCAGTCAGAGACTCTTCAATAAGCTGCATGAACGGCTGATTAAAGCCTTGCCCCAGCCCTGCTGGAGGCGAGGTTTGTTCCTCTGCTCTGATGATGCTTTAGCTGTAGGAAAGTGCCTCCTGCAGCTGCACAGGGAGCCCTGGCACGATCCGCCCTGTGAAGGTGTCACGTCCTGAAATGTTAGCAGGGAAATGAGCAATGATTTTTCTGGCACTATAAGGCCAGTTCTGTGTGTACTGCCTTGTATCACAGCAGGACTGGGCAGGTGATAGACAGGGCTGGTGGGAAAAGCTATTTTCTCCTGAAGCTCATGAGGCCAGAGAAAACTCATGTCACTGCAGCCAGCTAGTCGTGCCAGCGCCTCAGATAAAAATCAGCTCCCTGATTGTGGGCTTTGAATAGACCTTAAAAGGCATCGCAAATTGCAAGTAGATTAACATGCTTCATAGCTTTCATTTGCCCAGAAACCTCTTGGAGCAAGGAATTTTCTCTTTCTCATGAGCTATCCAATATCCACAGTGGTATAACATCTTCCCAGCAAGAAATGCACAGAATATCTTGCAGTCATTCCTTCTAACAAACCCCTCTGTACATCTTCACAACCACATTTGACACCAGTATCTGCCTTGAAGGCAAAATCTTGCACCCCTTCACACTTCGAGCTCAAAATGAACTCCCTTCTTACTGCTGGCTTTACAGAGTGTATCATCCTGGTAGCAATACTGGCTTTCTCTTTATTGCAATTTTATATGAGATTCAATGGTTCAACCTGAACACATTTCCACTTTAGTGAGAGAAAAACTGCCCCTTCTTTTTTTTTGAAAATGCTGCATCTGTTTCTTGATTTATCACTGCATATTGTAATTAAATCAATATACCTATCCATGGACTGTATCTAAGTGAGCGCATACATGTACATGTGTCTATACACATACATGTGTCTATGTCCAAGCAAGATGTGTTTAACTTCATGCTTTTATTCACATGTGAGTAAAGCCCAGTGAGCATCCTTCCCTCCTCACTGCTCCTCCCTCGTAGGGAGGATATTTCCTCAGACCTCTTGGCTGTGCCATGTGTTAATGCAATAACAAAGTAAGCATTTTGCTGAGAACAAAGACTCGTTTTCTGGAGCCCGTCCCCATGCCAACCCAGATTGAGATGGGCTCTCTGATGGCTCTGAGGATGCTGTGTGTGGAAGTTGATGGAGTGCGACACCATCACAGGCACAGAGGTTCCTCCTCCACAGGGAGACTCTGGCTGTGGGACATACTTGCACATAAACATTTTAATTACAGCTGGCATTTCTACCTCATGTCTCCCGCCAAACAAGTCATGGCATTTGTGGCTGGTGCAATGGGAACCATCCCAGTGTAATTCCTCAAGGCAGTTTGTGCCAAGATCTAGTTCTCCTCTATCACCCAAAAGGGTAATTTTTTTTTTTTTTAATATTGAAACAAAATATGGTTCATATTTGCACATGCAGGTCCAGTTCTCTCGAGGCTTAAAACTACACTTAAACAGGAAAGGAAGTTAGTGCCTGAAGTGCCAGCTACATCAGTGCAAAAACTGTGACTACAAAGATTGCTGGATGTGGACTCAGAGTTCAAGCACAGTCTACCTGCACCTTAAGAGTGACTACGGACTCCCCTTCCCAGAAAGACAGCAACTGAAGTCATGATAGTCGCTTTTCCCCTATGACAGTGTTTCCCTTCACAAAGCAAAATTAATTAGAATCAAAATCCCACAGCAGCCACCCTGCCCCTGTGCTTTGCAGTTGAATATATTTTAGCAGATGTCTCTGATGCCCTCTAAGAGCATACGGACGTGACGATTTTCAGCGGAGTTGGATCCTTAATCAGAAAAAGAGAGCACAGCACAATGGCTGTGGGCTTCATAAGATGGAAGATTATGAAGCAAATCCTCAATCAAGCCACATTCAGCATGTGAAGAAGAAGGTGATGAGGACCCAGGTCCTAGGTTTACCAAGAGCAAATGATACCTGACCAAAATGATTGCTTTTCACAATGAGATCTCTGTGGTCAAAGGGGAATTGTCTGAGACTTCAGAGAGATCTCAACAGCCTGGAGAGATGGACTGGCTGATGGACCCTCATACAGTTCAGTAATACAAATGCAAAGTCCTGTAGCTCGAATGGAATAATCCTCTATCAAACTGCAGGCTGAGGGTCCACCTTGCAGAGAAGGACCTGGAGACCCTGTAGGCAAACAGTTGGACACGATCCACCAGCGTGCCCTGGTGGATGAGTGAGAGGGTTCTATGATTCAATGACAAAGGCACCTATGGAGTTTCACGTGGTGACTGTTGTCACTAATGGGCAAAAATAAAATAGCATGAAAGGAAGGGTCATTTCTGCTCAGTGTTTGTCTGGATCTCTGTTTTCCTCAGCAGCAAATATTGGTTAGGAAAACTAACGTGTGCAGGAAGGATATATGCACCCAGTCCAGCGACTTCACACGTGTCTAACACAAGCAGGTTTCCAGATTTGCTCTTGCACTCAGAGAACAACTTAGCTGTGCTGGGTTTCAAAACAGACTTGAAAAACATGGATCTAGTTTTGGTACATCCTGAAAAATCCCATCTTGCTAGGACGTTTAGTACCAATGTCAAGTCTACTCAACATCAGCGTGGGGGCGTGAACATAACCGTGATGCCTGTCGTCGCGAGTCGGCAATATGTACCCAGAGCGTGATGGAGAGCTGGGGAGCAAACCTCCTTCTCTGCTGCTGCAGCAACATTTCTGCACTACTGGAGCTTGCCTCTGGCATACTCTCAGCTGTCACCTCCCTGCCTCCTGCTGTCACCCCCAAAATTAAACTGACAAATCACCAAAACTAAACATGTGCAGCCTGACTTGCTTGTATGGAAATAATTAAGTGTCTGGATGAAAGAGTGCATTAACTCTCTGATGTCTAGGGGCATCTTAAGTTCCGTCTCCTGAAGATGAGTATTCCCTGTTAGCCTTTGGAAGAGTGCAGTGGCACTTGGCTCCAACCCACAGGGCTTAAGTACAGCTGTATTTGGGACATCAATTAACCCAATACATCACTTATTTGACTAACAGCTGAACACAGACGCAGTTTCTTATTGCACCCTGGCCAAAGCAGGAGGGACAATCAACTTTCAAGAAGGGTCAGTTTCCCAAAGCCAAAAGTATTTATGAGAAAATTTGCCTTTAAGGAAAACTGACCCAGACAAATGTGAGCAATGTTTGGAAGTTATGACCACGTTGCTATGTGTCCTAAAACCATGATCTCACAAACACATTGGGAACCTATAGTGGTAGGTTAAAAATGCTATGTGATGCAGAAAGAAAGGGAAAAACAGAATAAACAAGGAAGGATGATCGATCTACATAATTTAGACACCTGACAAGGCAAATAATAGACAAGGTCTTCTTTGGGAAACCCTTGAATCAACCTGTTCCTTACTGCTGACTTAGGCACCTTCTCTAAGAAGGTTTGTTTGTTCATTACAAACTTGGATCTCTCAGAACTGGGAAAAAAAAGTAAATGGTTAAGAGGGAAGTCATAGCAGCGAAAATACAAGCAGGGAGGAGAATGGCAAATGAAGCGAAGGGAATCAATGAAGAATTGGTGTCCAGTAAGCATGTCCTCCTGAGGTTGCTTCCTACCGGAGCAGTCCTGTCATCATTAACTTAAAAACACTTTAGGAAGACCTTAGTGTGGCACTAGACAACTGAGACACATGACCAATAAAGACACAGACAGGACACACATGCTTAATAAACACTTCTGTGCTTCATTTGGATGATATTTATCATTATGTAGTGGTAAGGAATAATTTTCTCTTCAGCAATAACTGAAAGGGATGTTTAACAGTAACTGCTCACCAGTTAAAAATCACTGATCACTATAGCTTATATCCAAAAGATTTTCTGAGGTGCACTGGCAGCAGGAGAGCAGATGTTACCCTTTAAAAAATCGTGAAGGCTAAGGGAGGATACAGCATAAGACCAGAAGGATAAGGCTCCGGTGATGTTTGAAAAGGAGAAATAAACACCCAAGTAAGACAGGTCTGTTAATGCCACATATCCCTTCCAAAAAATGATGGGACATCTGCCTCCATCTTGCAGTCTCCAAGTACAAAGTAAGGAATACAGAAACCCAAGGGAAATACACATAGACAAAATTATTTCTGTCCAACATCATTGGCCCTATTAGCCACCCAGGAGCTGTGCCCTTACTTAGTAAAAAAAAGGTTTAAGAAATGACTGCAGTTTTCTCTTAGGGCTATGGAATGGATCCAAGGACATTTAGAACTATTTCAATCCTTTTCTTCAGGGTACTTTAAGCAGAGACCATCACACAATATGACCTTAAAATAATCTTGATTTCACTTGTTTTTGTTAACGTGTGCTATTCTGTACTAGTAGTGCTGAAGTTAAGCATTTTGGGGAGTGTTCTTTCCTAGATGACCCTGGTAGTAACTTCTTTCCAAACAGGTATTGCATCAGTTGTTTCTTATATGCTTTTGTATATGTGTGTGTTTTCCCTGCATTTGTACATTTAGAACTTATTTTGTACTTTGTGTCCATTTGTAGAAAGTATATCTACCATTTAAACCAAACTTTCCCGTATTCTCAACAGAGACATTTTAATAGCGATTTGAACAATTTTCTCAAGAGAAAAACCAGTGTTGAGGCTGTTTTATGTTAAAGCTTTCAAACACAGTTGTCTAACTTCTTTTAAGTGTCAGAAATTTATTCTTTAAATAAAAGAGAGCTACAAAACCCTAATGGGTTCTACACAAGTACTTAAGAGTACTGTTTAAATGTCACCTGTTTCCATTACACGTATTGTAAGGAATCTGTGCAGCTCTCCAGTAGCCATGGTTTATATCTTGCAGTGTTGTGTACCCGTATGACATGAGTGTGAAGGCTCCAGATTGCAACGGAGTTACCGTGATGTTTTCTAGAGAGAAGGACAATGCATCTTATAAATGACAGCATGTACTTATGGACCACAACTGTGCATTTCAAATATCCTCAGCAGGCAGCCTGATAACAAAATAAAGATCAGAAAATACCTTTAAAGAACAAATATTTGGGTCTGGTTGACCTCTGTGCAGAAGTGATTGTCAATCCCTGCCATCTGCTCTCTTTTCCAGGGCTGCAGGGGGATGCTGCACCTCATCATGCGTTAGAGTAACTCCTAGGAGTTGTTCAATGCCCTCCAGTTTGTAATGAGCCCTCAGATGTCGCTTCATGAGCTGGAGCAGGTAAGACAACAGCTTATATATGGGGATAAAGTTTTCTTGACCTCGCCAACACACTGAACACTATTTAGCTTCATGGCTGGGAGCAGTTCACAAGATCACTCTATGCACCATTCACATGCAAAAGCTGTGACACATGGGAAGGCAGAGATACAAGACAGAACTCTAAGAAAACCTGACAAATCAAGTGTTCATGGGCCTGCTGGGAGACCACTAGCGACAGTTCCCATGCTGGCTGCCCCCCAACAGCAAAGAGAGGTAGGGAGGACCTCTACAGAGGAAGTCTGAAGTGATTAAACACCTGATTTCAGGTGTCCGAATTAAGTACTTAAATGTAGGTGAGATGGCTTTGGGCAAGGGTCTCCTTATTGCAAAACATGGGGAGCTATTTATACTTTTCTAGCAGAGATAAAGAACATTTTGATAATAACCCTGAAGGAAAGCAACACTTTCCCATACCCTAGGTATGGGCCACAGTAGAGAGCTGGGCTTCTGTAGGTCTTTGCTGGCAAGGGCTCCCAGCTCTAGCCTGAGAGTCTCTTTCACAGTCTTGATGGCTTCCAGCTCATTTTGCACAACATGTTAACTTAAATAGCAGGTTCTTGTGCTTTTATTCTTGTCAAGAAATGTTGTCCTTCACATCCAGCCCCATGGAGTTAACTGAAATAATTTTCGTTGACGTTAGCTTCCATAGGTGTATTTTTTCCCCATGTGGAAACAGCAATGAAATAAAAGGGTCTTTATATCTTCTGACTCTGCAAATACCTTCTCTGACACATACAACAGCCCTAGAAGCTCCATGTACCATTCCATTTTGCATTTCCCTGTGAGTTTTCTCTAGCTCTGGAAAAAAGGTACTGATTTTGACTCCTGTACCCACCCTGACACTGCTGGGGCCAGTGGGCAGGAGGCAGGAGGCGTGCAGGTCCTGGAGAGGGGGCTGCTGGCTGCATGCTCAGCGTATAAAGATGATCAGAGGTCTGGAGCACCTCCTGTATGATGACAGGCTGAGAGAGCTGGACTCGTTCAGCCCAGAGAAGACAAAGCTCTAGGGAGACCCTAGAGCAGCCTTCCAGTACTAAAAAGGAGCCTACAGGAAAGCTGGGGGGGCTCTTTATCAGGGAGGGGAGATTTAGACATTAGGAAGAAATTTTTTTAATATGAGGGTGGTGAGGTAGTGGCACAGGTTGCCAAGAGAATTTGTGGATGTCCCATCCCCAGAGGCCAGGATGGATGAGGCTTTGAGTAACGAGATATGGTAGAAGGTGTCCATGCCCATGGAAGGAGGGGTGGAACTGGATGGTCTTTAATGTCCCTTCCAACCCAAACCATTCTACGATTCTATGATCAACTGCCTGGTACAACCCCAAACCTCTTGACTTCTATAGTACATTACAAACTGATTCTCTCCAAGTCCTCCCCCATGGATAGTCATGAAAGGAGGACAATGAGAGACCCGGATTTTCTTTTACCTTTTTTGCTTTCAGTCTGTTCCGACTAGTTGGTGCTAGTTTATTTTAAAAACACAGTTCTGGCAAACAGTAAATTTGCCAGAAAGTATGACCACACATCATCCTGTAATCAAGCATAAAGTTAAACTGAATTCACTAGAGGGTTTCACTCGGAAAAATATTTTTCTGGTTAGGACTTCTGTAATCAGAGGGTGTGATGCCATGCCTCCTTCATCGCAGGGCTCACCACATTTCTCCAAAATAAGCAAAATCTATATTTAGTGGCTCCCCCTGCAGCCTGAGAGATTTGATCCCTGTCCAAAGGCAGCCTTCTGCAAAGTGTAAGGTATGGGGCATTCAGGGTCAACCTGAGATGATGTGTTCACACTTGGTGTGTACCATATTGGACCAGTGCTAAAAGCCCATCTCTCCTCTGAGTGCCCATCTTCAGCACAGAGAGGTTCAAGAGCCCTAGAGTGTTTCCCATACTTGGATATCCTATGGCTGTGGCTCCTTGTAAGGACTGGGAGCCCTTCTCTTCAAACCATAGTCTTGACTTCCCTGAAAGAGGGGTTGAAAGGGAGGTCTCTGAACATGTAATTTGCAGGTCCCTACCTTTCCTCTGTCATCTAGCTACATGGTGGAGGGATTTCAGAGTTACCTCGCTGCAATCAGAGCATTATTCTTGAGCGTTCATCAGCCCAAGCAGGAGAATCAAAGGCAAGGAAGATGCATCTATAACCAGACAGGGAAGGGCCATGCAAACACAAGTGGTAGGAAGTAGAAGAGCATGGTGGCCTTCAAGCCCCTCAGTGTGTGACAAGTGATGGATAGGTGGGCCCTCACTACTGGTCATGGTTTTAAAGAAGTTTTCTCCTATTTATGCATATTTCAGAAATTCTTTATTTAAATCCTGATGGCAGCTGGTGGGCAGGCAGCAGCTCAGGCTCAGAGTGGGCTCCTGGCTCTGACAGCCTCTCAGGTGTCTTCTGTACCTTATTCTCATCATTGCTGCATGTGGCTGTGCTGCCAGCAAGAAAGGAGCACCAAGAGTGTAGGGCAGACCGCAACCAGCTGCTGCATGATGCCTTGCTCAGCTGGAACACACAGGGAAAGCCAGCAGAACTGTGCTTCATTAGCACACTTCTCAGAGAAAATCTACTCTCCGTTCACCCAGCAAGGCTTAATGGGCAAAGGAATGACACCCACTTGAAAAATAGCTGCTGGGATTGCAGTGAGGTAAGCGTGGCTGGCTGCAGTGAGCCACTTTCTCACACCCATGTGATGCTGCTGACTTTAATTCAAACCCCTTTGATTTATAGCTATGTCGGTGGAACAAGAATAGGAGCAAATATGTCTTCACTTTTTCCCTGTGATCTGCTCTAAGTCTGATTAGCACTACCTGCTGAAGTCAATGCAGCCGAACCTTGGGCTGAGATGAAGCACTGCTTACCACCGGTGACGACCAGCAGCGTCAACTGATGCAAATTCTTTCTATAATAACTGATTTTACTCTTTCAATTCCCTACCCTGTTCCAAAAATACTCAAGAAAATATAAATTCTAAAGTGCTAGAATAACAGAAAAATCTATAAGAACAACAAAAAAAAGTGCCAGGAGGGTTGGAACTGGATGACCTTTGAGTTGACTTCCAGCTCAAGCCATTCAATGATTCTATGATTCTATAAACTTTTCATAAGCAATTTAAAAAATATTCCCTTTTTTTGTTTTGTGAAGAACATGAGCTATAAAGCTCGCTGCTACAGTAATTATTGAAAGATGAACTATTAATTTTTTTTCTGATATAAAGTGACACACAGAAACAGGGTGGAGGTGGTGAAATCACCCACAGTTGGCCACAAACACATGCCCTGCATTGAACAAAGGAAAAGCTGAGGATCCAGCAATGTCCTTTGCCTGGAGTCCACTGGAATGGGTGGCTGCCAAAATGCTGAACAGTACAAGAGCTCATTTCTCCCATGCTATGACATAAACAGGAGTGCATGGGGCTCTGGCAGATGAGAAATTGCCCAAGATCACACTTTTTCCATGCTCTGGATGACCAATAAGCTGCTGTGAGTGAAAACAAACATCAAGGTAGACGGGTTCTCACCAGAAAACATCTGAGGAAGGAAGCACAGAATGTCAAAGTATCATAACCATTTCGTTTATGATTTTTAACTTTAATAAATCAAACAGGGTCCTGCTACAGGCTTGCTTCATTCCTGCAGTGCCCTCATCATCTGCATGTTGATAAAACTTACCAAGCAAAGATAAAGCCTGATGCCAAGGAGCCCTTTCAGCATGTGTTTCATGTAAACATATCCCTGTGAATGCCTTTCCCTTTAGATCAAAGTCCTGCCTTGACCTGCCAAAGTGACTAATGAAAGACAGGGAAATATTTTTAACTCTACAGCAGGAGCTACAGGCATAACCCAGAAGGGAGATGTAGAGTAGCAGTGGCACCAGTCTGTAAAAGGGATGGCTGAAACATCCTTGAGCTTGTGGGGCTGGGGACAGTGACTTGGCCTTGCAGGAACCCCCTCAGCCCACTCCCCAATAGGAAGGGGATGTTAATTTTAAGATGGGAGGTTGATGCAAGGTCGAAGTCAGAGGGCTCTGGAGAGGTGACATACATGCTTCCCCTGGTGGAGGTGGTGGTGCGGAGTTCTGGTTCTACCACTGGTTGAGAATCAACCACGCGAGCAGCTGGCAGGTAGCAGTGCCCCACCCTGACACAGCAAAAAAAGAGGGACATAAATCCAAACTTCCAATTTCATATTTAAACAGCTGAATACATGAACCACAAAAAGTTTCTTTGGAGCTGCCTGATACTCAGCATCCCAGAAAACCAGATCTAAGTGCTATCAGTATGAATTAGGAAATTAGTGTGAATTTAGAAGTCTAATTTTTGGCACTGAAGTTATGAAAATTTAAGTTTTCTGATCTAATCTGTCCTCCTTTTCAGCCTTTGCCAGCTTTCTTTCCCAGTGTGGCTACATCTGAGCAATGTCATATATATCATTTTGATTTGTGAGGCACTTTGGGGCAGTAGGCTAAAGTCACTTGCTATTAATATAGAACTGAAATGCTAGGAGCATTTTTCTAACAAATATTCTGAGTAGGAGAACCAAAAACAGGCAGTGAGAGAGAGAGTAGAGACATGGCATCTTTAATAAAGTGAAAATGTAAACAATGGAGTATATATAGTTTGCACTAAATAATAATAATAATAATAATAATAATAATAATAATAATAATAATAATAATAATAATAATAATAATAATAATAATAATAATAATAATAATTATTATTATTATTATTATTATTATTATTATTATTATTATTATTATTATTAATTGGACAGATCAAATGAAACATAGACTAGATTTTTGAGGAGCCCACTGTGTGAGTCTCAGCGTGCTTACAAGTACATGCGTTTCTCATCCCCAGACATCCCAGAGATTTGGGGATCTGTTGATTTATGGCCATTGAGTCAAGCTAACTCTTTTTCATGGACTTTATTTCAGTAATATGGGTAGCACTAAATTCAATCAAGTCATAAATCCTGCGCTGGTAATTCAGTTACAAGTGATGATGCTTTTTTCAGCGCTGTCTGCACACCCTCCTCAGCAGGGCAGGTGCAGTCCCTACGCACGCCTGCTCCAGCCCTGGCTGACCTTCCCACCCTTGCTCCTACGCAAAAGCAGGGGTCTTGGGGAGAAACCTCAGCCTGATGGAGCAGGGAGGACACCGCTTCACTCACAACTGAGCTATATTTTCATGAAGAAATGTTTTAATTACAATATTGTTCTCACTTAGCACAAGAAATGAAGGTCCTCAGGTGGGAGCAATGTCCTGACCATGGCCCTCCAGCTGCTCCTGATGCAGCTGGACACAGCAATTTTATTCCAAGGGATCTGGTATGAGTTGTAGAAGGAGATTACCTGAATTTAAAACTGTCCTGCTTTCAGGAGAAGCTGCAGCACCTTCCTTACCACACAAACACCACTCATTCACTCCCAGGCCCAGTTCTTCGAGTGCTCTGTCAGCACAATTGCCATCTAAAACAATGACAAAGCAAATTACTATGGCCAAAAGAGGCCCAGGTAAACAGTATATCCTGAAGATAAGCCAGGAACTCCATGAGGTCTGTCCACCTTTCATGTTTAATTTCACCTGAAAGATGCTCAGCTGTGACAGTGATGGAGGGAAGCAGGAGGTAAGGAGGCAGTGGTGTATTCAAGCAGCTTTGCAGAAAACAGTGATGTAAAAAGGGACTAAGAAACAGAGGCTCCTCCAGATGCTCATTTTCTGATCTCGCCTAATGTTAGGCATCCAAAATGCACATCTCAAGCCTCCTACTCTATTGTGGTTGGTGTGGTGCTGCAGGTTCCCACATAACCCACCTGCCTGAGGCAAGGAAGAGTTGCTCTCCCTCTGGCACAGAATGTTTAGCTTGGAAATTTATCTTTACATTAATTATCTTAACATTAATTAATAATTACAGTTACATTCACTAAAGGGGCAGCTAACTCTTTGGGAGTTCATGCTAGATGAGACAAATCTCTCCCTTGTTTTGTTTAGCTCGGATAAGGACGGCGCAAGCCTTAAAAAATTAATGTTTACAGTAAGCTGAGAATCTGTGGTTCCACGACAACAATCACTGCAGAAACTTATAAGCACAGCCATACAAAGGAACTGAGCCATAAACAGAGCACCAGACTTTCCCATTTGTGGTTGGGGATAATCTTTCTTTTTGTCTTAAAAAAAAAAGGAAAGACCAACACACAACAAATTTTGTCTCTTTGATGAGATGTGAGATTACATTCCTTTCAACTTCAGATTTTATGATATGCTGTCATGGAAAAGGAGTGATGAATCTTCTGCCTACAAACTATTCCCAGCTGTTGATAAAACTGTGATCACCAGCGGCTTGCCTTGGCCAGATGCTGTACACAGACTCTGCAGCCAGATTTAGAGCTAAGGAGCTGCTGCTTTGTTCAACTCGGGAGGCCTGTTTTACGCATGAGCTTTGCTGGGGCACATGGAGAACTAACCAAATTTAACCTAATCTACCAGTTTTCTGGAGCTTAGTTGGGGTTCACCTATTTTTTAATAGTTTGTAGTTAGTAGTTCACATACTTCTCCACATATTTCACATACAACTTCACAGATTGCCCAGAGAAGTTGTGGATGCCCCATCCCTCAAGGGGTTCAAGACCAGGTTGGATGAGAATTTGAGCAACCTTATCTAGTAGAAGATGTCCCTGCCCATGGCAGAGGGATTGGAACTAGGTCATCTCGAAGGTCTGTTCTGACCCAAACCATGCTATGATTCTATGATTCTGTGATTCTACAATTCTTTGATCATTTTCCCTTCACATGTTTCTTTCAAGTTGTGTGGCTGCAACTGAAGTTGCACTCGGCACCCCTAGCCCCAGGTGGCTCCTGTTTCCTGGGGTCACACAGGAGATGGGTTTGGTCTCACCTTCTTTGATGCAACTGATGGAGAAGGCAGAGTGAGATGACCTTTTTCATCACACTCCTCTGTTTCAGGGGCTTGGTGAAGGAGCTGTAATGGGTGCGACAGAGCAGTGACACCACTGGGGACAACAGGCAGTGCTGGCTGGCCTTTTTTCCAGGGTCTGGCATGGAGAGAAACAGCATATTGCTGACACCCTACCAAAACCTGCACTGCTGTCTGCTCTTAGACAGGGCAATGCCAAGAAACACCTCAAATGCTTTGCATGGAAGAAACTTCTCAGCCTGAAAGGGCATCCATGTCTACAGGAGACGGGACAAGAAGTCCTGATGCTTTGAAAGGCATAGGGGCAGTTTGGGCTAGATTCACAGGATCTAATTCATTCATTCACAAATAGACAGACAGTGAGAAGTGGAAAGGATGCCTGGAGAGGCACCGGCTTGTCCACTGCTGGAAATCTTTGATTAAACAGGCCAGAGGATTATATACTGAGAGCAGAAGTTGCTCTTCTAGGGCAGTAGGACAGAACAGCAGGGAACAGAGACCACAGACATCCAGAAACTGTATCTCTATGAAATACATCACATGGTCCAGAAAAACAACGTTTTTAGGGTTTATTATACATCTTTCTTCTCTACTGAGGCTATTGCAGCTGTGGGTAATAACCATATTTACCTAAGTGAATGAGTATGTTTGATTTTATTATTAAATGCAGAACTGGAAGGACATCAAGAGACATAAGACCACTTCCCCCCTCTTCCTCCTCCCCCATCTTTTTTGAGTGATACCCTCTTCACTTTTAGTTCTGAAATTCTACTGATTACAGCTTATTTTCCAGACTGCCAAGGCTTTTCACAGTTGTCTACACACAGGTCATAGGCATTTCAATGACTTCAGGCTTCCTTCCCAAGGAATAATTGCTGGAGACATTTATTTTAAAGTAATAGAAGGCTAAAATTCTGCAAAACATATTAAGAGCTCAAGAAACACAGGGTGATTCCTCCCATCAGTGGCAGATATATGTTGACATTTCTGTGCCCGTTTTTAAATGTTTTTGAACAGCAATCATATTTGCAAAATATCTTTTGCTTTCCATTTATTAATGGAAACAAAGCGGGGGGGAAAAGGGGAAGTTGTTGTGAATTAATCACATATCCTGACCACCCTGTAGTGGACCTGATATCTCCACCATTAGGTGCTGCAGATCTTTCCCTTCTCCGTTTTGATAAATGCTTTCTGACACAAGAAAATCTGAGGTCGATGTGTCAGAAATGTGTCCCTTGTGTCTTTTCTGAAAAACAGTGGCAGAGTGGGGAGTCCAGAGTGCATCTAAGTGATTGCTGCCTGCTGAAATGTGTTTGGTCTGGAAAAGAGGTTAGACAGGTCATGAGAACAAGCTGTTCATTTCTTACTGAGACTCTGGCCAGGTCAGTAACAATATAAAAACTTTTTCATACTGCATATAACCTTATCTAGTCAGCCTGCCATGGCATGCGTGCTGTGCTTATCACCCTGGTATCAGAGTGCTTCAGCTCAGAAAAATAATTGTGGTGATGTCACCAGGAGAGCCTCAGAGTCCAGGGCAGGATATATGGGAAGAGATAATATCTTTTATTAGACCAACAGACAGAGCTGACAAAATGTGCACAGCCCACTCCTCACTCAGATCTGAAAGGGGGCTGAGGTCTTCCTATTCCTTCTCTCCTGAGTACTTTTTGCTGACTGTCTGGCAGATTAAGATTATCAGACTAGGCACAAAATATTCATTCTGGACCTGCATCACCTCTTTCTGCTATACCAGTCCTAAGGCAGTCTCTGGCTCCCTTAAGGTGTGTTTTCTACGACCCTGGCCACCCATCTAAAGATGGTATTTGTTGTCCCATCATTTGCCTCAGTGGGTGAAGAGAGCAAGTGCCAGAGAGCAAACCAGGGCACAGAGACGAGTAGGAAATTAAGGTTATAATATGCAGTAATATCCTATTCAGTGGCTTAACCTGGTACACTGTGATTTTGTCGCCTGCTTCAACTTGCAGAACTGTTGACCTTGCAGATAGCAGCAGGCAGCTCTTTACAAAGTGGTAGAGGCTAACCTCACAGATGGGTAAATTCAGGGTTTACTTGAGCACTCAGTGCAGCCCAAGCAAGGTCCTGTTGGGACCATCAGCCCACTGCAGAGGTGGCTCCAGAGCGTGCATGAGTCTAGGGCAAACCCGGCCATGCACCGACATGCATCCCAGAGGGATGGGAAGAGCACAGATGTCCCATCACATATGTCTCTGAAGGAGCTGGCAGCAGGCAGCAGTGGCATCTGAGTATCTCCATGAGTCATCCCACCAAGCACCCAGACCCATGGGAGATCACACTGGGAGCAATAGATGCGTTTATTTTAGTAACCAGGTTGTGCAAGCAATTCCTGTAGGAATTCATCTTCTTTCCATCTTGCCAGTTTTCAGACTTTTTCCCCCTCTCTCCTGTTCCTTAGAATTTATCTGCACAGTTTTTTCATACTGACTCAGACACAGACGCTAAGATGAGCTATTAGGGGATCAGCAGGAGCAGCTGTATTCATGTAAACACAATAGCCTACAGCCACAGATAGTCTCTGCCAGCACCACTTTGTAAGAAAGTCTTACCCCAGACTGGTGGAGCTGAGGTAGTAATGACAATTCACACACAGCCTGAGCAAGCAGGATGGTGTTGGCCCAAGAACGGATTCTTTTATCTAGGCAGAACAGGTAGCAAAGACACAACAGAGTATACATCCACCTGCTGCAGGTCCGGCACTTGCAGAGTCATAGAGTTGTTTATGTTGGAAAAGACCTTTAAGATCACCAAATGCAACCATAAAACTAACACTGCCAAGTCCTAAACCCTGAATGCTACATCTACCTGTCTTTTAAATACTTCCAGGGATGGTGACTCAACCAGTTCCCTGGGCAGCCTGTGCCAGTTCTTGACAACCCTTTCAGTGAAGTAATATTTTCTAATACCCAAGCTAAACCTCCCCTGGCATGACTTGAGGCCATTCCCTCTCATCCAACTACCTGTCACTTGGGAGAAGAGACCAACCACCACCTCACTAGAATCTCCTTTTGGGGAGTTGTAGAAGGTGATACCGTCTCCCCTCAGCCTCCTCTTCTCCAGATTAAACAATCCCAGTTCCCTCAGCCACTCCTCATAACAGTTGTGCTCCAGACCCCTCACCAGCTTTGTTGCCCTTCCCTGGATGCCCTCCAGCACCTCAATGTCTTTCTTGTAGTTTCTGGCCCAAAGCTCAACACAGGATTTGAGGTGCAGCCTCACCACCACCAAGTCCAGGTAAGGATCACTTCCTCACTCCCACGGGCTACACCATTTCTGAAACAAGAAAATGTGGCCACCTGGGCACACTGCTGGCTCATGTTCAGTTGACTGTTGACCAGCACCCCTAGGTCTTTCCCCATGGATTTTGATGTTGGCTGACCTTCCAGAGAATGTAAATTTTACCACTCTTGGTACAGCCCCTTGTGTACACTAAGTCTTCCTGCTTCCCCTTCCTCATTGTTGCAGCAAAACATGCCCAGATTCAGTGCAATTCTTTATGGACTGCCAAAGAAACAACTTATTATACACTACAAAATGAAACTGGCATTTAAAATCTAAAACACATGACATCAGGATTACATGTGGAACCAGATACCAGCAAATCACATGCCACCTCATAAATATTCAGGCTGGTGGGGCAAAAGAAATGAGAAGTGAATTGCTGGCCAGCAACGTTCCCTGAGGTCTGCTGCTTCGTAAAAGGCTTTTAAGCAATATAAGGAGTGTACATACAGTCCATTTTGAATAACCCATGAGGTGCTGACTCTACAGTGTTTGCAGGTTTGCTTGGGAGGCTGTAAGGGGGGGCTATTTTACACAGAAAACTGGGACAACAGTGCATATCCATCAGAAAGGCTGCAGAAGGGACCGAGGGCCACAAGACCAGTGACAGGAACAGAAACAATATAAAGAACAGAGTCATTTGGCTTGAAATCCCAGAGGAGCATGTGGCTGCTCAGCATCATGTCACCAACCTGCCAGTGCATGTGGAAGCATGTAAAAGAGCCTGTTTGCTACCCATTCAATACCCATACCATAGAGCATCCGTGAGAGCATGGAAGGGCTGCTCAGCTTGTCCCAGAAAGCAACATCTGTGGTATCTGCTGGAAGAGGACAGGCTTGGCAATTGCCTTGCCAAGAGCCCAGGAAACTTATGCACAATTTGGAAGTTGTGGTTTAGTTTCCTGAAATCAACTCCCAGTGCAACTCCCTCTCCAAAGGACCGGCTGGAGGGTAGGGAGGCTCTGCAAAGGGATCTGAACAGGCTGGACTGCTGGGCAGAGTCCCATGGCATGAGGTTTAACACGGCCAAATGCTGGGTCCTGCATTTGGGGCACAACAACCCTGTGCAGCTACAGACTAGGAGAAGTCTGTCTAGAAAGCTGCCTGGAGGAGAAGGACTTGGGGGTGTTGGCTGACAGCATGAACCAGCAGTGTGCCCAGGTGGTCAAGAAGGCCAATGGCATCTTGGCTTGTATCCGAAATGGCGTAACCAGCAGGTCCAGAGAGGTTATTCTCCCTCTGTACTCAGCACTGGTGAGACCATGTTTAAGGGACGGGTGGATGAGGTGCTGAGGGACATGGTTTAGTGTTTAATAGGAATGGTTGGACTTGATGATCCGGTGGGTCTCTTCCAACCTGGTTATTCTGTGATTCTGTGATTTAAAAAGTAACCTGAATTAACTTAGCATTTGATTAAAATAAAATTCACCTATTTTTCTTTTGGGGGAAGGGGCATTGGAAAAATTTTGATTTTCAGAGAAAGAACTCAAACTCCAAAATAATTTTGTACATTAGAAATGTGATTCTCCCACTATCTCTCTGAACAACCTCCATGAGAAACTCTAATTAAATCACATTTACATAATTATAAGAATAGATTATTCTGCTCTTAGTATCCTTAATTTATTATGGGTTCACCAAATACTTGCCGTTTCTTTCTGAACATATAAAGGGTATGAAATTCATAAGCATAACTTCATGCAAATCTTATGGAAGATCTGGAAAGCATACTTACTATAAGGCACTTAAAAATCACTTCTAAGGGTGGCGTAGGGTGCAGGTCTAGTAATAACTGTTTCCTGATTTTTGTGCTTTACTTGTGAAGAATCATTCCTCGGATTCAGAGAAGACAAACAGAAATTGCAGAGTGTTCGGGAGACAGTGGATGGATTAGGGTTTCTTTACTCTTGCAAGATCTCTCCTGGTCCACAAGCTACAGAAGGGAACCACTCCTCTCTGGCACTCCTTGTCACTAAAGAGACATACAGACAATGGGTGTTCACCCAGGGGAAGAGGATGAGAGGGGCCGGGTGCTGTAGCTGGGGAACCTCACTACAGAGACCTAGCAGAGGTGTAACATGCGTGACACCCCCCTGCCAGTTTTGGTTTCAAGGAGGGAGAGGTGAAAGCGTTGAGGGAGCTTTTCAAAGAACAGGGCTGCGTAGCCTCTGCAGCTCAACGTAAAATCATAGAATTACCAGGTTGGAAAAGACCCACCAGATCATTGATTCCAACTATTCCTATTAATCACTAAGTCATGCCCTTCAGGACCTCATCCACCTGTCTTTTAAACACCTCCGGGGAAGGCGACTCAACCACCTCACTGGGCAGCCTGTTCCAGTGTCCAATGACCCTTTTCGTGAAAAATTCTCTCCTAATGTTCAGCTGAAACCTCCCCTGGTGGAGCTTGAGGCCATTCCCTCTCGTCCTGTCCTCTGTCACTTGGGAGAAGAGGCCAGCACCCTCCTCTCTACAACCTCCTTTCAGGGAGTTGTAGAGAGCAATGAGGTCTCCTCTCAGCCTCCTCTTCTCCAGCCTAAACAACCCCAGCTCTCTCAGCCATTCCTCATAAGGCCTGTTGTTCTCCAGCCCCTTCACCAGCTTCGTTGCTCTTCTCTGGACTCGCTCCAGAGCCACAACATCCTTCTTGTGGTGAGAGGCCCAGAACTGAACAGAGGATTCGAGGAGTGGTCTCACCAGTGCTGAGTACAGAGGGAGAATAACCTCCCTGGATCTCCTGGTCACGCCATTTCGGATACAAGCCAGGATGCCATTGGCCTTCTTGGCCACCTGGGCACACTGTTGGCTCATATTCAGTTGCTGTCAACCAACACCTTCCAAGTCTTTCTCCTCCAGGGAGCTTTCCAGCCAGGTTTCTCCTAGTTTGTACCTCTGCTTAGGGTTGTTGTGCCCCAAGTGCAGGACCCGGCATTTGGCCTTGTTAAACCTCCTGCCGTTGGTCTCAGCCCAGCAGTCCAGCCTGTTCAGATCCCTTTGCAGAGCCTCCCGACCCTCCAGCAGATCGACACTTCCACTCAGCTCAATGTCATCTGCAAACTTGCTAAGGGTGCACTCAATGCCTCCATCCAGGTCATTGATAAAGACATTGAACAGGGCTGGACCCTCACACCATGTTGACAGTGTGTTTCCAATGGCTTAGACACTGGACCGCAAGCAAAGCCAGGTAAAAGCGTGGTTCAAGCTAAACTTTCATGTAAACTAAAAAGTGTGATTTCAACTTGAATGACCTTGCTGGGCTTTTGCAGATACTTCTGCTGTCTCTGTGTGACTAGAGGACAAGGAGTGGTGGAACCTGATTCTGTAGAGGTGGACAGGAGACCTCTGTAGGAAGCCAGGTTCTGCTTGGATAGGACCTTTATGTGAGTTTGTTGCTTATCTGTGGAGTAAAATAAATAGCGCATGCAGCTGTATTGTGGGGCTGCGGGGGAAGCCAAGGTGGAGACAATCCTCCTGGCAGAGCCCACAAACGAGGGGACGTATCACCAGAAAGGGGTGTAGCTGCAGATGAAGATGCCTTGTCCAAAAATGCTGGAAGCACAAAGGGTGGTTGTGGTGGCCCAGAGGGGGCTGCTGCTGGCCCTGAGCCGGGATGTGCCACGCGTTTGCTGTTTCCTGCACAGCCACAGCCAGGAGGAGGGTGGATTTAATTTCACTTCTTATAAATAGTAAATTTCCAACTATAACAATTATTTGGAAAACATGACCCGTGAAGGGTCAAACACCAGAAGGCAGGGAACAAGAACCCATTATTCATAACTTTTATGATATTTAGAGCCAGCCCGTGGCTGGGCAGCAGTGTTTGGACAGCTGGGGCTGGGAGCGAGGCGTGGGGCAGCTTGCACCCCCGGGGCGCCCAGCCACTCCTGGCCCCTAGAGAATTCTGCAATTGCCGCCTCTGCCTCTCCCCTTCTAAAAATTCACACTCATTCATAATTAATGAAAATAGGGTGATTAAGGTGCAGAGCAACCAACGACAGAAAAGCAAACATGAACACATTACTAGAAATCATAGCACAGCAAAAAAAAAAAATAAAGCTCCTTTAATTTACATTTTGTCTTTCAGTTTACATTTAGTCAGCTTAAAAGTGCAGGAAGGGTCTCTGTCTTCTTCCCGCATCCTGACATAATTTTTTATTAAAGAAAATGTTTTTCCCTCTACTGCAACTGTACAACAAACCTCTGGAGAGGGAGAGCGATGGTAAATACAAAGAGGCAATAGATGGCTGCCAAGAGATAGAGGGCTGTGTGAATGCACAAACCGGGGAGGGCGGGGAAGCAAAGATTAACAGGGACTTTTACTTCTGCCTTGTTTTCATTTGTACTGAGCAGCAGTTTTATTTGTAGCAAGAGACGGTAAATAATTTCCAAATGGAGACACATTAATTTTTAAATTGTTGGTGCCCTTGCGAGTACTCAATTGTATTTCTAATAAATACATACAGTACAAAACAAGATAACAGAGATGAATCTCTTCTAAATATGGTTGTGGGTGTTTTTTTTTTCCTGTTCCCACAGACCTCTGGCTTTCACTGTTTTCCCTACAGAGTGAAGGACAGAGAGGTAGTGTACCTCTCTGCTGGTAGAACAGACAGAAACTGAAGATGAAATTTTATTTAAAAAAATACCAAATGGAATGGAATAATTGTAAATTATTATTAGTAAATTGCCACCACCTTTAACAAGTACAGGGAGGACTGCAGAGGTTAATAAGGACATATTTTAGAGTGCTTGCTTATCCTGAGCTCCCCTTGCAGTCATTTAGCCAGTGCAAATGTTGATGAATACAGGTGGGAAGAGCACAGCTTATTGTGATTACAGACGATTAGAAGAAGCAATAGGAGAAATGCAAGAAATAACTAGATATATGCTGTAGCACAATGGTTTTGTTTCCCTTACTGTTTTATTGCTCCCTCCAGCACTTATTCCTTAGGCCACATCTTTAAACTTGCTTAACCACAGTTTAGACCAAGATTTTCTCCTTTTCAGCACCTGTAGGCCTGGAGAGGCTCTTCAGTTAAGGTAGACTGTGAGCGTATGATCTATGGGGGCTTCCCAAGTTATCATCTAATTGCTTGAGTACCAAAGCTGACAAGACACAGCTAGCCAGCCCTAGCTGTGTTAAATCGCTGAAACCAAACACTGAGCACAACTAAGGCCATTTCTGCCTAAGGAGAACGGGGACATCTAGTGAGAGGAGCTGTGCCCCAGGAGTGACAGTCCCGTAGGGGCAATTTGGGGTGAAGCCACTTGCAATACGCATACCACAGCACACGGCTATGGAAAGGAAACACCCTTGTGAGGGTGGGTGATCCCCACCAGCACCACAGTACTGACGAGGCTGTTGGCAGCTCAAGCCAGGATCTGCCTAACCCTACCCTCATCCAGCTCAAGGATGGGGTGAAGGATAGAGACAATGGCCTGGAAATGTTGAGCAACAAAGCTAGTGAATGGGCTGGAGAACAGGCCTTATGAGGAACGGCTGAGAGAGCTGGGGGTGTTTAGCCTGGAGAAGAGGAGGCTGAGAGGAGACCTCATTGCTCTCTACAACTCCCTGAAAGGAGGTTGTAGAGAGGAGGGTGCTGGCCTCTTCTCCCAAGTGACAGGGGACAGGACGAGAGGGAATGGCCTCAAGCTCCACCAGGGGAGGTTTAGGCTGGACATTAGGAAAAAATTTTTCACAGAAAGGGCCATTGGGCACTGGAACAGGCTGCCCAGGGAGGTGGTTGATTCACCTTCCCTGGAGGTGTTTAAGGGATGGGTGGACAAGGTGCTGAGGGGCATGGTTTAGTGTTTGATAGGAATAGTTGGACTTTTACAACCTGGTGATTCTATGATTGTATGAAATATTGCAACCAGGGCAGCAAATCTTGCATGGTACTCGGAAACTTCTCTACATTACCGATGGTGCTAAGTGAGCACAAAACTGAAGGCTGGTGCCTGGACACCGTGACCAGGGAAGCTGGCAATTTGTTATCCTGAGTATAAACATCATAAAAATGCAAAGGGACAGCATCAATCTGCCCTGCCATGCACGCAGTCTTTGTTCAGCAAGGTTGATTGTTTCCAGTGGCTCTTTGAAGATCTGGGTGCAGGGTGAGGCTGTGGCTTCATGCTATGACTGAGCCAATGCAACCTGATGGCAATAAAAAGACAGCCTGGTCCCCTGTCCCTGTCACAGCTTGTTCCTTGAAGGGGTGGACAGGGGAACAAGGAGGAGTGCAGGAGGAAGGTCTTTTGGGCAATTAACAGGTGCCAAGTTGTCTATTTAAGCATATTCACAGCTTGGTAACGTGGCATAGTGGGTGCTTGTAGAAATAAAGTCCACCTCTGTCTGTGGCAGAATTTACTGCAATACTTGTAATATTTCCATTTGGCAGTGGTGACATCACATATACCTAGTATGGAAAATGTGCTTTTTTCCCCCCCAAATTATACCACTGCACATTGGTCCATGGACTGCCTGACAGATTAATACTAGTAGGAAAAGACTGCAAGTTGCTCTTAGAATCTCCTTATTTTTTTAAGCTGTTACTAGTTTCTTAATTAAGAAACCACACAAATTTCTAGAAGCATATCTGATGTTGAATTGTCACTGCTCCAAGGGATCCACCTACATTTATTGAAGGCTTAAATTGTTCAAATCTCCTTAGATATTTGGTTTTAATCATAGAATAATAGAATGGTTTGGCTTAGAAGGGACCCTTTAAGCCATATAGCCCAGCCCCCCTGCAATGTAAGATGTCTAGGGACATCTTCAGCTAGATCAAGTTACTCTGACCCCTTTCCAACCTGACCTTGAATGTTTCTGAGCATGAGGCACCTACAACCTCACTGGTCTGGTTTTCACATAAGGTTTTCTTGCAAATGATAACACAAGCATAGGGTGAGCCCTTCTCTGGACATCCTTGTCCGAAGTGGAATCATAGACTCATAGAATCACCAGGCTGGAAAAGACCCAGCAGATCACCGAGTCCAACCATACCTATCAATCACTAAAACATGCCCGTCCTTTAAACACCTCCAGGGAAGGTGACTCAACCACCTCCCTGGGCAGCCTGTTCCAGTGCCCAATGGCCCTTTCTGTGAAAAATTTTTTCCTAATGTCCAGCCTAAATCTCCCCTGGCAGAGCTTGAGGCCATTCCCTCTTGTCCTGTCCCCTGTCACTTGGGAGCTCTCTCCTCTCTACAACCTCTTTTCAGGGAGTTGTAGAGAGCAATGAGGTCTCCTCTCAGCCTCCTCTTCTCCAGGCTAAACACCCCCAGCTCTCTTAGCTGTTTCTTGTAAGACTTGTTCTCCAGTCCCTTCACCAGCTTTGTTGCTCTTCTCTGGACTCGCTCCAGAGACTCAACATCCTTCTTGTGGTGAGGCACTTGTATTTCTGTGATCAGCTAGAACAATTCAAATACATGTTAGTTCAAGGTACAGGATTCTGATTAGATCTTGATCTTGGGGATGGGTTGCGACAGTTTGCCAGATCCAGATACTTGCTTCTCCTGTTCCTGGAGAGGAATATACTGACAGGCACAATTCTTTAAATTACAGAATGTTAGCTGGTTTTGCCTGTTTCCTTTCAAAAAAAGAGTTTTAAAAGTAGAAGATATTGGTCTAGTGGTACGTTGTTGCTGACTCCATGGGGAAAATTGAATACCTGGGGTCTGGTAGCTTCAACAGTAGCTTTTTCTGGGTGTAACGGCTTGTCAGAAGTGATGATGCCAGCTACTTGACTTAGGGGATTTTCACTCTTCATCGAGTGATGCGGCTGCTTGTCATCTCCATGTCTCTGTGCACCAGACACTGTCATATATTTTATGGTAGAATTGAAGGTAGGGATGGGTACAAGACAGCTCTCAAAATGAACTCCAGCAACATATGATTCATCCTGAAACATCTCATCAGTGAAATGAATGATGAGGAACTTCTGGTACAAAAAAGCTGTCTTGAGATGGCATGTTGCCTAGAAAGAGCATAATTTCCAGAACAGTTGTGGACTTCAAAAACCCCAGTCTGCTGATGTTCCTTAGACATGCTAAAATAATTACAAATATGATAGTCCTTACTTCTTCTCTTAATTTAACTTCAGTGTTGACCTTCACTTGAGAATAGGGGACCATATGTATTAAGGGGTGAACATTTTATTTCAGAATGGACCACTCAGGGAATAGCCATGATATTGAAATCTCATTGTTTGGTTAATGGTAAAGTAAATTATGACCTAATATCCTCTGTTAAAACCAATTCATCACCATGAAGAACTAATCAAAAGGAATTTAAACTTTTACTCTAATTTTCAAATCCCAAATGGATGGTGCTGTTCTAAAATGAGTGTGTTGCTTATCTCCAAAGCTGGATGAAGACACTTGGGAAATGGCATGAGCTTTTTGGAGCTGGCTGCTTTGAGTGTTTTAAAACTTTCATATTCAGTTCTGTGTAATTTTAGTAGCCAAGAAGCAGTCATACATCCGACTGTAATCATTTGTCTGAATTTAAAACACAACAAGCATCCTAGATATAACATGCTGATTCTCCCAAATCACCTTTTTTTGTCAGAAAGCCTTATCAATAAGCATACCTTTTATTCATTCACAATTCTCAGCTCCAGAAATAAGTACAAAGCATCATTATTTAGCCCTGTTTTGATAAAAACAATTCAAAATTTCATAGTGGAACACTGTACCTTGTCAGCCCAATCATCCAGAGACTGATGGTGGCTGAATAAGTGGCAGTCCATGCCAGAGGCGTTTCCCTCCTTGCAGCTTCTGAACGTGTATCTAATAGTTGTTTCTGAAAATTGCATCCCCTCATATTTCCATTCATCCAATGTCTCATCCTGGCCTACCAGAGGGTGTCTCAGCTTCTGTGGCTTCTGTTTTCTTCAACAGCTTCTCAACGCCCACATTAAGGCTCATGATGCAACTCTTCATGGTTGCTCCAAACATGCCCTGTGAATGCTAGAATATCTCTAACTACCTGTGAAATAGAGGGCCTGGGCCTGAGAACCTATTGTGACAAATCAGACTGTCAGTTTATTTGAAAAAAAATCAGTTCACAATCTTTAAATTAGGACTATAAAAATGTTAAAGTATGTGTTTATACATTTGCTGATATGCAAAGCCATCATTTCCTTAGCGTATCAGACCACCCCTTAAACCCTCAATGGACATGAACCTTTCAAACAGACTTTGGACCTAAAATATTTTGAAGGGTATTGGCGTACTTGATCAATGGACAGGGCTATGACAGAGCAGAAAGGTCACAGCTCCTTCCATGCTGATTGTGTTTGGCGACTGCTTTTGGGTAGGTGGCAGCCTTCCATGCCCAGCTGCTCAGTAGGTTGGCTTGCATGGGAATGAGTGGAGGCCCATGAGGCCAGGATAGGGCCATTGGAAGACTGACCAGTACCTCTTTCTTCACTAATTCAGTCTCTTCAAAGTAGGAGTCCAGAGGCTGCCCTTGCCTTGGGCCAGTAGAGCACTTCAGGGGCTGCTTAGGGCTGCACAGCTACAGTCATACCAATGTAGATGTAGTTACATTATCTTGCTCTTATTACACTGGTTTTGGCTGTTGAATATTTGGGACCGTAGTGGAAAACAAGCATTATGTTCCCTTTTTACCAAAGTGGCTTGCAATATTTTTGCTTATCTCATTGTCTGGCACAGTGCAAATCAATTGACTATTAAGAGCTGAGTGGTCTGTGCTTAGACCGATGGCTGCTTCACCCACTCATAGACAGAGGGCAATTAGGTGGGATCATTTTTCTTATGCACAATTGTGTTTTTTACATTTTCCTATGTAATGTGACTTGTAATCCTTTTGCCTCTGCACAAGGCAGCTTAGCTCTCTTGGTCAGTGTTTCTCTCTGAGTTAACGGAGTACATCCAAGTAGCCTTACTGCCAGAAAAGACAGATCACTGCAAAATTAATGAATAGGAGATATGAGTCAGACCAAACTGATTTGATTCACTTATCGCAGTGACTCCTACTTTGGGGCTTACTTTAGATGTGACTCATGTCGTACCTGTACTTGCAAACAGCCTGCCTTGAAAATATTTTGCCAGGGCATCTCAAGTAATTGGCAGATTTCTGTTAATGCTGTATCCTGTGAGTACCTGCTGACCTTTGCAAATACAGTTCAGAGTAAGCAGAGAGTAAAAGAAAATTCTGATTAATTTTGCTAGAGCTGAAATATATGACACCAGCTGACTCAAACCTCTGCCAGACCAGCTCCGTGTTGTGCTTCTCCTTGTGAGGACACCTGGTGCTATAGAAACAGTGTCTTTCACAAGGTGGACTATTTGGCAATTAAGAAATGGTTGATTAACATGAGCTACTACATGCTTAATTATAAGCCTCAAATTAAATGACTGGGCAATTGATTCAGGTCAGAAGCTATGAAGATAAATGAAGGATATTGGTGATGATCTACAGTGGAAATGGTTCAGCGCAAGAGTCTGAAAATCAGCTTGATGTGTGAGATCTGAACACAGACATTCACAAATCGAAACTGTTTCCAGGCAAACATAACTGAGATTTCAAAATGTGATAATGAAGGTGATCTGCAAGTGGTTATTACCCGTGTCCAGTGAGCTGTGTTGCTGAATTGACATCCCTGGAACAATACTGATTGCTGTTGCACCAAGAAGTAATGCCCTGACCTTCAGTAATCTTCATCATCCTATTCTGCAATCTCAGTTGGCATTTTGCAGCTTCTTCAACTTAATGAAACCATTGTAAATTGTGAACAGCTGATTGCAGGCAGCACACCTGAGAGCACTGTGCCACTCACTATACAGCATAGTGCAGGACATGGTCACTAGCCATTTGCTAATGCTCTGTCTAGGCAAGTTCTTCTTTTACAAGTGTCTGAATTTAATCATAGAATCATAGAACAACCAGGTTGGAAAGTACCCACCGGATCATCGAGTCTAACCATTCCTATCAAACACTAAACCATGCCCCTAAGCACCTTGTCCACCCATCCCTTAAACACCTCCAGGGAAGGTGAAACAACCACTTCTCTGGGCAGCCTGTTCCAGTGCCCAATGAAACTTTTTGTGAAAAATTTTTTCCTAATGTCCTGCCTAAACCTCCCCTGGCGGAGCTTGAGGCCATTCCCTCTCGTCCTGTTCCCTGTCACTTGGGAGAAGAGGCCAGCACCCTCCTCTCTACAACCTCCTTTCAGGGAGTTGTAGGGAGCAATGAGGTCTCCCCTCAGCCTCCTCTTCTCCAGGCTAAACAACCCCAGCTCTCTCAGCCGCTCCTCATAAGATTTGTTCTCCAGCCCCTTCACCAGCTTCGTTGCTGTTCTCTGGACTCGCTCCAGAGCCTCAACATCCTTCTTGTGGTGAGGGGCCCAGAACTGAACACAAGATTTGAGGAATGGTCTCACCAGTGCCGAGTACAGAGGGAGAATAACCTCCCTGGACCTGCTGGTCACGCCGTTTCTGATATAAGCCAAGATGCCATTGGCCTTCTTGGCCACCTGGGCACACTGCTGGCTCATGTTCAGTCGGCTGTCAACCAACACCACCAAGTCCTTCTCCTCCTGGCAGCTTTAATAGAGGAAAGCGAGAGAAAAGAATATCTGATCCATCAGTTGGTAATCCTCTGACCATCCAGAAAATTATAAGGAGTTGAAAGCAGGTCAATAAGAAGATCTTTCCACACAGGGTGCCTGCATGGCTCTAAGACTATTTTTACTCTCCATATCCATTTCCGTCAAGTGTCCCCATCTAAGTTGTTTAGGAACCATAACAGGCGAGTTGCTTCAGTAACAAAATCTACCCAACCCCCTATATCCAGCTGCCAAGGAAACTCCGTGTTCCAGGATGGGGATCAATTCTGGATAGAAAACCTGGCCAGACGTCGCATGGCTTCACTAGCTCTGGCAAGGTGCTCACAGTTTGCTGAAAGCCATCCCCGTGAACTGCTTGTGCTGCTACATGATCGGGAGATTCACATTGTGGTTTCTGGCCAGGGTGAGTCTATGGGACAGCAGCACTTAACAATTCATAGAACCATAGAATGGTTTGGGTTTGAGGAGACCTGAAAGATTACCTAGTTCCAAGCACTCTTCCATGGGCAGGGGCACCTTCCACTAGATCAGGTTGCTCAAAGCCCCATCCAACCTGTCCTTGAACACCACAAACCTCTCCTGTACACCACAAAAATGAATGCTGGCTGTTTCCAGACAGTCACGAGCCCACAGCCTGAGGGCCTTGATCTCCTGGGTAGCAGTGTCACCTTGTCTTTTGTTTAGGCTGATAGCTGAGGAGCATCTCCCCTACAGAGAAGAATAAGCAGGACCTACCTGGCTTTCTGAAAAGCCTCCTGGAGAGCTGCTGCTATGTGCATCCCATCAGCTCAATCTGTAATTTCTACTGTAATTTCTGCAGGGTGTTGGCTTTGGTCACAAGTTTCTTTTTACGGATGTTTTGGAATCCATTCAAATTTTTAAATCCATGAATGAGATTTTCAGTTTGGACTGTGGATGCTGTGCTACAGACATCTATTCAAGGCTGAACTATTGCAGCACTCATCGATTGGAGGGATTAATACTCTTGACAATATTTGGTATCATTTTAGTGTTTAAAATTACATAAATGTCTGCTACAAGTATTAGAAGATGTATCCATGGAGATACTGAAAGCTAAACCAGGTCCACTAATAACCTGTGTACCATATAAGTAATCATACTGTGGAAGTGGACAGGAGAAAACCTGACATAAGTTCTCTCAGGAGGTCACTGTATCCGCCCTCTAGAAGTGATATTACAGCTCAGAAAAATCTGCAGGAAAGGACCTTTACTGTGCTGCTGTCCGGCCCCTCTGCTTGGGATGTTTGCCTCTCCTTTTTGACTCAGACTGGACCTCCAGTTCTTTGTCCTGCTTCCATTGTGGGTCTTAACCTCCATGCTGTCCACCACATGCTTTCGGGTTTTGTTGAGGAAGTGGCAGTCTCTTTTGAGAGATGGGAACACAGACCCTGTATCATTTGCACAAGACACTGTGCAAATGGGGTAAGGAACTCAGTGTAGAGAAATCTTCAAGCATGAACTGAATTATTGGACCCTCCTCCTCTCATCTTCTAGTCAGTGCTCAGAAATGAGACCTGCTAACTCAGTGGGAAATGGCATTAACCTTTGGCTTCACTGAAGTCTCTAGGAGCTTTATTTAAGATCCCGTTGGAACCATAGACTTATCCAGTGAGATCAGTAATAACTAGTACTTCTGCATATGATGGATCCTGAAGCATAGTTAGAGGCATCACCATCAGTCATTGAATAATTTTCTTAATTTATATTGGATTTCTAAAGCACATCTGGGTTTGTGAAAAGAAAATCCCTACGTAGTATGGTAGAATGCCAGGTGGCACTGCTAACCCTGCAGTACATCCGTGTAACCTGGTTAACTTTACAATGTACATGCTCAAACGCGCCACACACCATGTCAGACCCTTGCCTTATTGTTCTGCCTCAAAACCATTGCCCTCCCATTACTAATGGATTGAATGCTCAAATAAATTTGTCAGATGGGGAGTAGCCAAATACAAAATACAAGTAGAAAAGCAAGCGAAAGAATTTTATCCCAGAAACATATTTATATATGTAGATCATAGAATCATAGAATGGTTTGGGTTGGATGTGACCTAAAAGATCATCCAGTTCCATTCTCCCTGCCATGGGCAGGGACACCTCCCACCAGACCCGACTGACCAAGGCTCCATCCAACCTGGCCTTGAACACCTCCAGGGATGGGGCAGCCACAACTTCCCTGGGCAACCTGTGCCATTGCCTCACCACTCTCATCATGAAGAAATTCCTCTTTATAGATATATATATATACACACACACATGTATACATATATATATATATTTCTGTAATCTTTCCTACCAGGAACTGCTTAACTATAAGGTCCAGTGAATATAAGTTTAATTTTGGGAGTGGAGGACATGAGCTGCTACCCCAGTGCTGGACTAGACCCTGGTGGTTTTCAAGAATCCTTTTCTGATTGTTCTTTCATGTGTGTTTCAAGCAGTAAATTCTGATTTGGTAATTGTGTGCAGGAAAGTTTTGTTCTGTGCCCTGAAGATACTGCACCAAAAATTTTCTTCTCTCTGATTTTCAGAATTAATGTTCTTGTGGTCCCTCTTAATTAATCTGACCGCTTGTGCTGTGCTGCAGCTCTCACAGTTCTGCCTATAACCGCTATTAGGAGTGTCATGAATCACTTCTTGTTTCCTGGAAATGTACTTGACTCTTCTGGAGAATTGTCTCCATTCCATCTTCTCCTTTTCTGCTGAAAAAAATACCTATATCTCTGCTGTGCTCCATGACTTGATAGTGTTACTGAGTTCAGGACTGAGCTGCTCTGAGCATAAACTCTCAGAGCTGTTATAGCAAAATGTTCTTTTGAAAAATAGTCATTTCCCCTCCTTCTTCCAAAAAGACACACGGTGACAATGGGAAAAATGTGAACTCCTTGCTCTGGGTTTTTGTCCTGCAGGAGCACTTCAGCAAGGCAGGCTGAAGGCTTGGTGCATCAGGTATTGTATAAGCATGGTGCAGATGGTCCTAATCCAAGCTAATTGCCATGTCTCTGGACTCATTAGCGTCCAGGCACTTTTCCCAGTCCGTGGAGCAGGTCTGTATAGATGTTTGGGCAGCTTATCAAGCTAACTATCGCTTTACTTCTCTGCTCTGCTTTCTTACCACAACGGCTAGCCACACTGTCCTCAAGCTGACAGCCTCCAGAGCTGTGTCCACAGCTTCACCATCGTCCCAGCGTCACTTGCTATGCAGGGACCTGCAAAGAAGCCATACAGATCCTCAGCATCCCTGACTTCTGCTGTAATGTTCATTGAAGAAGTTCTCCTGGGACTGGGGAAGCAAGCAGCCATGGGTATGGTCCTTGCTGCACTTGTTTGAGTCAGTGACCAACAGCAAAACAACTTAAGAACTTAATCTAACAATGTGCAGACAAGCCAGGGAAATGCTCTCTCCTGTTACTGCCCCTAAGCACATTCATGTTACTGTAAGCAGTGGTAGCAGTAGACAATAAATGAGTATGTGTTTACCTAGAAGGCCAGTTCTATGCCCATCTGAGATGGAGAAAATGTTCCCAAGATTTTCTCTCCTCTTGTGGCTTCCTCCTGCTATGAGCACTGCCTTCTTTATCTCTTGTGTTTTTCATACTTCTAATTTTCTTTTTCAGAAAAATATCTGCAAGTAGTTAAATGGTGCTAATATATATTCACCAAGGGATGCTGTAAACTTTTTAAATGGTGATTGGGTGTTTGGCAGGCAGAAGGCAAATTGCTCTGTCTTTCCATGATCTCACACATCACATAAGGGTGAACAAGGGATTTTCTAAACTGCAAAGTCCCAGGGCTGCTGTCATTCAGCAAAAGCTGGAGCCATACATTGAACAGCTCCTATTTTTATTGGAAATATTTCATGACAGTAAAAGAGGATTGAAAACAAGAATACCATCCAGTTTCTCAGCCCCAGATACAGTATTCTTCAGGTTAGGGTTGAGCAGCTCTTGAGGATGCTATGGTTGGGAAAGTTTTCAGTGCTCAGCTGGGTGGATGAAATTCACCTCTAAATACAGGATTTACTTAGGATATGACAACCACCAAGGTCTCATATTTTCCATTTTTACTGAGCTGTCTTCCAATCCTTCAAGACAGAAGCTATTAGTCTTCAGTGCCATCATTCTGGTACTTGAAGAAAAAAGTTTATGTTAATGATACATAAAACCAAATAACCTCTCTGTGTTGTATAGAACAAAGAGATTCTGCCACATAGATTGTTATGTCCTTGCTGTCAGCTGTGCTACCGAGTACCACATGCCCTGAAGCATCCTCAGGGCCAATAAACAGGAAAATGTGTTACATGGAGATCTTTCGCATGCTTTCTGATTTTAGATGTTTCTGTGCAAAGTGATTTCTCTTCCTTCTAAATCTGCACTGAAATACACTAGCAAAGAGTCAGAGCAGAGTGGCTCCGTTACAGTGATTGTGGCTGGAACAGCTTTATGTTGATGCTGAGCATATGTTTACATTAATCATAATGACACATAAGATTTATTCCTACAAAGGATCACATCCAAATTTGTCCCATGCATGGAAAGCCAAGGGAATTACTCATTGTGCATAGGGTTAAACATACACACATATCTGTGCAGAAGCAAGACCTTGGCTGGCAGACTGCAGAGTGTGTGGTGATTCCAAACCAGTGCACTCTGTCCCTCTGCAGGCTCTGCCAGAGTTTATCTGGTGGGGTTTTGCTCCACTGAGAACAACCTACACCAAGAGCCTTGGTGTGGGTTTTATATGCAGCATCACATAAATGACAGCCCAGCCTGGGTGATGTCCCACTGGAGAGGGCTGCATCCCAGGGAATGCATGTCCTTCACGGCCAAGGCCAAAGGAGAGCTTTCTGCTGCTTCCAAAAAGCCCTGTCTTGAGTGCACAGTTTGCTACAGCTTTAATATCTATATGGATCTACACCTGTTTCATGAATTTCTGAGCCAAAGCTGCACAGAGTAGCAGCCTGGAGTGGGGAGGGCTGCTGAGAAACCATTGCTCACTGCAGAGGGGAGAGGGTGTGAAGGAGGAAAGTCAGATCAGATGTTAATTCCTGATGTTTGCCTGAAATGTAATCTGGTACATAATGCTCTAGATTATCAGCATCTCTTGTTACTTGTTGCTTCATCCACTCTAAATATCATCTCTTTCTGCAGTTTGGCTTGACATATCCATAGAATCATAGAATCACCAGGTTGAAAAGACCCATTGGATCATCAAGCCCAACCAGTCCTATCAAACACTAAACCATGCCCCTCAGCACCTCGTCCACCCATCCTTAAACACCTCCAGGGAAGGTGACTCAACCACCTCCCTGGGCAGCCTGTTCCAGTGTCCAATGCCTCTTAGATTATCTCATTTCACCTTGTACAAGCACATCTGTGGCTCTACCCAAAGCGACAAAGGAAATATCATGAAAATGGGTTATTCAAGCCAGAGCAACCCGAAACTGAAGTTTGTCTTTAGTGTATAAACACAAATTTCCCTATAGGTACCTTCGGCATTGGAAAGCCAGTTTATTCAAGTTAAATATTAAAAGTAGGTTACAATTCATCAGAAGACATTGTCAACTTTTGGTGCAGAGCTGTTCCTATAGACATCGAGTGAAATACATCAGGATGTGCTGAAACCGTGTCGAAAACATCCAAAATTTTGGTTTAAGTGCCTTTCGTGCCCTTGCTATTTCAGTCTGAAATAAAGGAAACATAGATCATAGCTTTTATCTTTAGAAAACTGATTGCTGTGTAGGTATCATTAGCAGGCAGGGTATAGAAATCTGTGAAAGATTGGATGCACAGTGGCAGTGGACAGCAGCTATAGTAGTCCCACACTATATAATCTGTAGTATCACCAACATATATTGTCAAACCCCATGCTGCAGTGTTTCCAAGGAGATATTGCATCATGTTAGTGATGGAGTAGGAGTTTGAAACCTGGTCCATCTGACAAGTTATTTAATGTTTCCATTAATAGAGCTTTGTGAAACCACTGATTTCTGGTCAAACTTCTCTCAAGTCAGAGACCAATAACTACCCTTCCACACTGATGGGGGTTTTGGTGTTTACATATTAATGGAGGTCAAAAAATCTGGGAGAAAGTGCAGAAGAGACCTTCAAAATGCTTTAAGGTTAGAAACACAACTTGCTGTGAGAATTCTGAGACTACTCCCTGGTTTGCAAGGAGCAGGAATAAGAGCAGAGACAGTCAGAAAAATCAACAAATTTGTTCTCCAAGAATTTGTGTCTGTCAGAATCAAAATCTTTTGTGAATCTTTGTTCATCATACATTTTGGAGGAGAAAAGGATAACACATTGACTTTTGCTGTATGAAATGCAGGTTTTTGTTTTCAACAGTGGCACTATATTTTAATAGTGATGAGCACGGAATACATGAGGAACACACCTAGGGAAGGTTAGAGAGGCACACTCCTCTCCTGAGCCCATGGGAGAGAGATGAATGGAGTAGCAGTGTTCACCTACACGTCAGATGTTGATTTGTTTTCCTGTTTGTTCTTATCGTCAAAAAAATGTGACTGTGTGAACAACAGTTTCACTAGTAAGGCAGTAATGAAATCCTTACTTTGGCCTGGATTTTGACCCCGAACCTCTACAAATTACCAACGAGCACTCAGAGCTCCTCTTATCCATCGTTACATTACTTCCCTGGGGACCAATCTGGCACACGAGGCAATCAGCTAAATTTGTGGCCAGACACGTTTAATTTTAAAACTTTCCAATTATAAGGATAATTAAATATCTTTTAAGACAAGGTCGGAGAAACATTCATCAGGGACAGTCTGGATGTCTTACAGCCTGTTTTCATGCCTTCTGGTTTGGCCAGATAGCTGCAGCCAGCTCAGCTCTGGGTGCAGTGCCTTGGCCCACCAGCTGTGCTCCGTGAAGCTTTTTCTGACGAGGGAGACAGGAGGCTCTCTAGGTGTGGGAACATTAAAGGCAAATATAATCTCACATCATAAATGACAGAGCCCCATCTCTGCCAGAATTACTTGTGCGGCACCACATTGACTTTAATTTTACTCTTGCTTCATGCTGGAGAGCAGGACTGGGTCATGGATGATAACAGGCTGCCTTTAGTAAAGCCTTTGGGCTGCACGCTTGTGTCTTCCAACCCCATGAGAAGCTCTTCTTTGAATTACCATAGCTCTCTAATGAGTGATGTAGGTCATACCTGATAGATTTGCTTACTGGATTAGTGGATGAGAGGAAAACAGTAGGCATGGTTCATCCAGCTGTCGGGGTTGTATTTAATACCACATTATACAATAGATTGATTTGCAAGGTCAGAGAGTGCAGCATAGAATAGGCAGAAAAATGCTGAAAGAGATTAAATAATGGCTTAGGGGCAGAGAAAAGGCAATGTCATTAATGGGAAAAATTTTAAGGAAGTTATCCTTATTATTGGATCCCTTTTTTCTACTGACAGGCCCCATGAGGAAGGTACTGGGAACGTTGTGAAGAGGGAGCATGTGCTAGCCTAGGAGGTTGCAAATGCAAAGGTGAGGTGTCTTCTGGTACACTCGTCTCTGTCCTAGGGAACTGGACACTAGTTTACATCAGAGGCTGATTTGACCCAGAAAGCAGAAGTAGTTGAAGAGCAGAGAAGTCAGTCTGCTGCTGTGGGATCCTGAGATTCTGCTCACGCACAGAGAAACACAAAAGGACTGAGGTTTTCCTTCACTCTTACATATTCTCCCTGCACTTCCCTGCTGTTTGAAAGAGAATCTTAAGCCTTCGGTTTCAATTCACCCAATAAATAGTTCTTCCTTACAGCAATGCCCTAAGGCTTGTCTTTGCCACCTGTGAGGCCAGGCTGCGCAGTGCTGAAGTGTCAAATAGTTTGGGAAGGCCCTACAGAATCGCCTTACAAAGCTCCACCTCTTCTGCTTTGTAAGAACCTTTAAGAAATTGGTTATCATTTGTCACTTTGAACATACTAAGGGTGTAGTCCTCTTTGAGCAATTATGTGATCTTCTTGGCTTGAGAAAAAATACAGACAAAAAAAGTGAAAATGTAGGTTGCCTGGAAGTGCCATCTTGCCTTGTTATTACTTCTCCTGATACTACTTTCAGATCAACTTCTGCATGAAATACTTAGGATGCCTAATGTGCTTTAAACAGCATTGCTTTTGGAAGGTTAAAGCTTTTTTCTTTTTTTCTGCTTCTTCTTGGCTTTTAGATTTAACACATTTTCTTTTTTCAGCCATACGCTAAGTAACATCAAACTGTAATGAGAGAGAATAATTCAAGAAATAACTTAAACCAGCCAAGAGTTATAAAAATAACAAATCCTGTGGGTAGCATCCAAAAGTCACTTTCGTGGTGACTGATTAGAAGACTCATTTAATTGTCTGTATGCAAATTTTGTGTCACCAATTTCTGGCATTCAGACATTTTGAGATTTTAAAATTAACAGGTTTACATCACTTCTATTCACCTTTTGGCTGATTTTGGGACTTGCATGTTCCATTGTTCCAATGTAAAGATTTCTTTTTCTGAAAAGCTGAGGAAAAAAGCTTTATTTTTAATTCTCAGAAACAAGTTGGGATTCGCTCACGTTACTGGGTTTCAAGAACTGTGACCTTAAGTTGCAAGTGTCACAAAGGCTAAAAGGAACTGTAGGAGAAATTTGTTTTCAAAATAAAGAAAATACGCAGATTTCAGTTTCAAAAGCTCCTTTTTTCAGTAATAACACATTTCTATCAGGAATTGGACTGGCTGGCTGCTCTTGGGCTCTCACTTGGCCAGTGGTGTGAAGTGGACAGAGCCTGGTAGGAAAAACAGGTCACACAAAATGATTTTTCAAGGGCTGCATCCTGGAGGATCTAAAATCTTGATTTCACAGTCTCCTGAAATGACTGGAAAGGGTCTCATTGCCCTCCCCTGATTCAAACACACCTGTCACTGCTTGTCATACACACCAGGAAGGTGCCTCATTTCTTTACAAGACTTTTAAGTACTTGAAGGGCATTGTCACCTCCATCCCTGTCCATAACACCTGTGAGCATTTCCTGCAAGCCAGATGGAGCCAGGAGATGGACTCCAGGGAGAGCTGGACTCCAAAGGGAGGATAACCTGAGATGAACAGTGCTAGCAAAACTACAGTATGGGAGCTGGACCCCACCACAGCCTTGCCTGATAGAGATGTGCTGGCTCCTGGAGCAGAGAACTAAAGCTCTGCATGGCTGTTGCCTTCAGGGATAGGGATTTCAGGACCATGGGTGGTGCAGTGTGCATTTCTGGAGACAAGGTCTCCCCAGCGTCCTGCTAACTGCAACCAGTATCTCAGATATCAAGCAGAATTGGAAGCCAACCATGTTTCCTCCCAATTTTTACCCCTGGAGCCGAAGACATGTGTTACCCCATGGTGAAGAGTGGTGTACAGAAGCAATGCCAGTTAAACTTTCCATATCCAAGCTTTCTTTAGTAGTTTATCATCCCCATTTCAGATGGTTTACTTAAGTAAGTTAGGGTCCCACTTGACCAGACAGGCAGTGTCTGGAAGCTCAAGAGATGTGTAAAAGTGACGTAAAAGGGACAGAGCTGCATTATCAGCCCTGGTACCGAACATGGCCATGGTCATAATTGAGTTTTGCATATACTGGCATTGTTTAAAACCTGGGCTCAGGCCAGGCTGCCCTTGATTAAGAGCAGCCAGATGGACACTACACAGCAGTTGTAAAACCCTGGGCAAAACTCCGTGCTCAGACTGATTCAAACAGCTCCATTTAATGTTACAAATGGGATTTGTACAAATGGAATCCAGAGCAGAATTTGGCCTTTCGCGTTTGTTTAGAGTAAGAAATTTGGACAGTAAAAGCCTGTTTATATTCTGGATAGCAGGCTGGTATTACAGCACTTGATAGTGGGAAGCCCAGACAGATGGTTACGTGAATCACACCAAGATAGGTCCAACTATCTTGATATTTTCCATGCAATAAAGTGGAGGGACATGGTGCCATATGGTGGAATACAGCTGAGGGACTCTCGGCAGCTGGGCAGGATGCGAGCACTCTCCAAGGCAAGTGGCTGAATGCAACACCCGCCCAGGTGGTTTGATGGAGATATGAGGAAGGGGCAGCTTTTTGGGACAGTCAAGGATGGGGAGGTGGGAGAATAAAATAGGACAGGCTGGTCAGGTCCCCCAGTGAAAACACTGCAGGAAGAAAGGCTCAGTGAGTGATAGGAATGGTTGGACTCAATGATCCGGTGGGTCTTTTCCAACCTGGTGATTCTATGATTCTATGATTCTATGATTCTATGAAACAGGGTGGAGGAATGTAAATGTGTGGGGGTGAAGAAAGAGATAGGAAAGAGGTTTGGCATGAAGGAGGAGCAGCTTTTGAGGGGCTGAATGTCTACAGAAAATGCAAAGGGAACAGGAGAACAGCACTGCCTATGGGGAACATGTCTGCTTTCTGTTGCCAAAGGCTGCTGTTGTTTTGCTGGACTTCACAGTTACTTTTTACAGGCTACCCTGGAATAGAAACAGTCTATGGTTTGCTGCTCCATCTTATTCTGAGAGCTGCAGAAGAAAGGAAGTTGTGTAAAATCAATGGATTTCCACAGACATCTAAGAGCAGTTTTTAAAAGTGAACTTCACTTTCATAAGTTGTTGGCTGGGTTGCTATTCCAAGACTTTCCATTTTGAGTACAGCAAATCTCTTTGCAGAATATCACATTTTTAAAAAATATGCTACCTAAAAGGAAGGAAATTTACTCTTCCAAGGTAATCAAAGGATACAGTGGGTTTAATCTTTTGCACTCAAATGACAACAGCTCTCCAGCAGACAGTGCCCTGGGCAGTGGGTGCGAATTGTGTTGAGAGCATCAAAAAAGCTGCCACAGTGCTGCAGGACCCACCAGAAATAGCTCTGCCTTCACATCAGCAAAGAATACAGCATAGTGCTAGAAACCACACTCAGCAGTTAAAAAGGATTTTAGTAGCAACTCCTTGGTTAAGCAAAGGAGAACGGGGCTGGTCTCCAAGATCTGGGTACCCAAGGGGGTAGCAGGAGCATGTGGTACAGAGACATGTGAAGTGTGCATTGCAGCTTGACTAGCATTTGCCAGAGAGGATGATTTAGGGTTTTTTTGCAAGGGCTGGCAGGAAAATCTCACGTGTTTAAATTGGGGAACTGTTGTAAATGTTGTTTGGGTCTGGTCAGGGAAATGAGGAATGAGTTTTCTTTTGTTTGGGTTCTGCGGTTTGCTTGCTGAAGCCCATGACTGGCTATATACTTAGCAGACATCAAAAATAAGGTTAGATACATCAGCAAGCACATGGAAAAGAACTGAAGAGAAAGCATGTGAGGCCTTTCTGCCGGCTGGACCACAGAGTGTGTTCACCAAAGCTCATGCCCCATGCTGCTGGATCTGGCCATGGACCTGAACCCCATGGGATGGAGATTGTGATCCTTGATGATGCTGTGCCAGTCGCCCTCCACTCTGGGCACCAAAGTGCCAGGGTTGCAGAAACCAGCACAGCCTGACAGGACAAACTGGAAGAGTAGCACTGGAAAATACTTTAAGAGGCTAAGTATCATTAACTTGAGCTGCAGGGAAATAGCAGAGTAAATAACTAGCTGTAAGTAACTGGGATGAACAATTTCAAACCAGGTGCCTAACTTTACACACTCATTTATAATTCGGCATGCAGGTAGCTGCTCTGAATCCTTATCATTAAATAATGTCCAGCAATGCAATTCCAGACTGCTGCTTTATTCTAAGAATAGGAAAGGACTGTACCTTGTTGCTGTAAAGTCATTACCCCATAAAAAAGCTGGCTGCCTTCGGCATGCCAAGGAAATAGCACGTCTCTTTTTTGCCTCTTCTTTAGAAGATCAGATGGACAGATTTCACAACAGAGGAACTTCTCCTTTGCATGAAGAAGTAGCTGTGCACAGTAAATTATGGCCTTTTGAATCAGCAGATGGCTCTCTCAAGAAATATGGGGTCCTTTTGCACTGACATAAAAGTGAGAGTACTTGGTTAACCTCTTATGAGAGGTAGTTAATAAGAGAACCTTAACGGACGGTAAGTGGTGAGGAGCAAACTCATCATGCTCCCAAGGTGCTGCTGATGTCATGGCACACAGTGTGAAAGGCAGGAATAATTAGCTGTGGTTGTCAAAAAATCAGGATTTAGAATAAGAAAAGGGAACTGAAATCAGATTTATAGTCTGAGGCACTTTATGAAATGACTCTGACACTTTGTTAGCCAGGTCAACATATGATTTCTTACTTAGAGAGGAAATGTTCATCCCTGCTCAACACACCAACATGGGAATGGATGTCAGTGAAGACAAGAAAAAGAACCAGTTTGCCTCATCTGACCTCCTTCTGCAAACATCTTCACTTTAAATAGTTTATAGATTCCATCTTCTCTGCATAATTCAGAAACACCTCCAGACAAACCCTGAATTCAGAGTTCCGTCACAAAATCACGTGTCAGCAGTGATTTGGCACATGAGAGATGTGAACTGGTGACTGGCCTTCTGCTTCTGCCATTGCCAGCAAAGGGTGCAGTGAGAGGTGGAGGTCTCCTCCCAGATCTCCTCTGAGTACAGGCACAGGCATTTGAGGGTTGTCAATGTACCCCCAATTGTGGGTTTTTCATGCAAACTGGTTGCCTAGATGGGCTACGCAAAGTCAAACTCTCTGCAGCAAGACTGGTTTCTTGGAAAGTGCGGCAGACTTGCTGCTTTGCTGGAGTTGCTCTGACTGCAGCACATCACGTATGCTGTGAGCAAACAGCACTTAGCTGGTTTCAAAGCGAAGTTCACTGTCAGTACTGCCAGAGATCCTCTCTGGCCATGAATGATATAGTAACTAATAACATCAATCCATCCTGTGAGTTCAGCTTGCAAAGCACAGCTTCTAAGGTTTGATTTTTAAGATGCTCACCCTTACCCAACGACTGTAGAATCCATTTCCTTGTGTTGCTGTCCTGCTTGTGCTGACTCATGGGCTAGACTCATCTCAAACCAGCAGGAAGAAAGTTGTGTGGGTTTATTAAGATCACACCAGCTGGATTTTATGGCTGCAGACATCTCCCATCTCTGCCAGCTGCAGGAGGGCAGGATGCATGCTGTCTTCTTGGCTGGAAGTGGAGACCACCTGTTTGGTTCCTAGAATCATAGAATCGTAGGCTCATAGAATAACCAGGTTGGAAGAGAACCACTGGATCATCAAGTCCAACCATTCCTATCAAACATGAAACCATGTCCCTCAGCACCTCATCCACCCGTACCTTAAACACCTCCAGGGAAGGTGAATCAACCACCTCCCTGGGCAGCCTGTTCCAGTGCCCAGTGACCCTTTCTGTGAAAATTTTTTTCCTAATGTCCAGCCTAAACCTCCCCTGGCGGAGCTTGTCCCCTGTCACTTGGGAGAAGAGCCCAGCACCCTCCTCTCTACAACCTCCTTTCAGGTAGTTATAGAGAGCAATGAGGTCTCCTCTCAGCCTCCTCTTCTCCAGGCTAAACAACCCCAGCTCTCTCAGCCATTCTTCATAAGGCCTGTTCTCCAGCCCCTTCACCAGCTTCGTTGCTCTTCTCTGGACTCGCTCCAGAGCCACAACATCCTTCTTGTGGTGAGAGGCCCAGAACTGAACAGAGGATTCGAGGAGCAGTCTCACCAGTGCCGAGTACAGAGGGAGAATAACCTCCCTGGACCTGCTGGTCACGCCATTTCTGATACAAGCCAGGATGCCATTGGCCTTCTTGGCCACCTGGGCACACTGCTGGCTCATATTCAATCGCTGTCAACCAACACCCCCAGGTCCCTCTTCTCCAGACAGCTTTCTAGACAGACTTCTCCTAGTCTGTAGCTGCATAGGATTGTTGTGCCCAAGTGCAGGACCCAGTATTTGGCTGTGTTAAACCTCATGCCATTTGTCTCTGCCCAGCAGTCCAGCCTGTTCAGGTCCCTTTGCAGAGCCTCCCGACTCTCCAGCAGATCCACACTTCCTCCCAACTTGCTATGGGTGCACTCAATACCTCCATCCAGGTCATTGATGAAGACATTGAACAGGGCTGGATCTGTTGCAGCTGCCCACGGTGCAGTCAAGTAGAAGGAACATGCGAGGTCTTGGTGGAAAAGCAGGATGGGAACTTGCACACTGAGGTCGTGCTGCGCTTGCAGGCAGCCATACCCCTTGGCTGAAAACTGTGGGATGAAACTGGACCAGGCAGTGGGCAGAAAAGTAATGAAACAGTCTAGGCAGGTGTCTGTGCACGTGAATGTGTGTACAAACAAGGTGCTGAGGCAGCTGACAGAGCCAGAAATGCACACAGGAGAGTCTTCAGAAGTCAAAGCAGGTTAAACCTTGATGTGCTTGGGCTGTTTTCCCTTGGGTTTTTTTTTTTTGTGGGTTTTTTTTTTTTTTTTGCTTTTTTTCAATAATCAGCCTAGAGGGACTGATTTCTCTCAGACTGGAGCCTGATTCTCCCCAGTTACTCCCCCTCCGCTGGACATCATCTCTTTACTTTCAGTTGGGTGCCACTGTTTCCCATTCTGCTACTTCTGACTGTACCACTATGAGCTGAACTCATTTATCTGAGTGTTACTACTTTAAAACAGAAAACAGTTCTGAGATAATTTAGTGGCTGACTCAACGGTTTTCCAAAGGATAACTTCATTTAGACATACGATCCAAATTCCACATCCTTGACATACTGAATAGTAGCAACTCTCTTGCAGGTGAGTCACTGGATGTCCCAGTTAGGCCCGAAGTCTGCTTGTCCACACTCATGGAATGGTGATCGGTGTGACATTCAGCCTCTCTGCAAGTACAGCACACTCAGTTACAAATATTTCTGGGCCAAACTTACAAAAAATGCTGAATTAGCCAAAGCTGCTGTCCTTCCCCACAGGACAAACGATGCAAAATACCAGTTTAGCATAGACTTGTTCGTTGTGGAAATCCCACAATGAGGAAGGAAAATAAATGAACTGTTTCTGTCCAAATGTTTGGTGTGATTTTTACTGTGGTGTTCTACAGCACAGTTTTCACCTCTCCCCGTCAAGTGGATCCTACAAACTCTAAATCGAGTAACCCTATCTCTGATGTCTTGTCTATTATAGTACCAAACCAAAAGATTTATACCTTGCTCAATGTAAGGTAGTTACAGCTTGTCTCTGCTGAGGAAAAAGTCACAAGTGGAATTTTATGTCATTTAAAAAATTTATTTCTCCTTAAATCAAACTCTGTTCATTATGGTGATTTAATTCAACCTGTCTCCTGTCCTTACAATCAGCTGCTCAGAGATGCCTACTCAGCTTTTAGTTAGCAAAATAAATCTCTCCAGCAAGCCTCACCAGTGTTTTCATGTTATCAAGGCAAAAATAGAGACTCTATTTGAAAAACTTCTACTTCAGATATATCAGAAATACAAACCACCCCCTTCCAACAAACTAGTTCATTTTTATGTTTCCTCAATCAAACATTTTTGTAAGATTTCCAAGAACAAAACGTGTATACATATACACATCCCCCCTAGCTCTTAGATCTATGACACTATGATATCTTTACTTGTCCCTGTCAGCTCTCTCTTATGTATATAATAGTTTATTTCCAAGCCTGCTCTCCTTACAGTCAATAGTAAACTATGCAGGAAAAGGTGAGTATACTTGAAGTCAAACACTCTTCAGAGGGAATATCCTGGAGTGGACATAGAATCATAGAATAGTTTGGGTTGGAAGGGACCTTAAATATCATCCAGTTTCGACCCCCCTGCCATGGGCAGGGACACCTCTCACCACATCAGGCTGCCCAAGGCCCCATCCAACCTGGCCTTGAACACCTCCAGGGATGGGGCAAGAACAGCTTCCCTGGGCAACTCATGACAGAGCCTCACCATTCTCAGAGTGATGAAATTCTTCCTTATATCAAGCCTAAATCTGCCCCCTCCAGTTTATACCCATTCCCCCATGTCCTATCACCACAAGCCTTTATGAATAGTCCCTCTTCAACTTTCTTATAGGCCCCTTTCAGGTACTGGAAGGTCACTATAAGGTCTCCTCAGGGCCTTCTTTTCTCCAGGCTGAACTACCCCATCTCTCTCAGTCTGTCCTCATCTTGAAGATGCTCCAGCCCTCTGATCATCTTTGTAGCCCTCCTCTGGACCCATTCCAACAGCTTCAAATCATTCTTATGTTGAGTATTCCAGAACCGGGCACAATACTGCAGATGAGGTCTCACAAGAGAGGAACAGAGGGGCAGAATATCCTCCCTCGACCTGCTGGCCACGTTTCTTTTGATGCAGCCCAGGATACGTTTGGCCTTCTGGGCTGCGAGAGCATATTGCCAGCTCATGTCAAACTTCTCATTGACCAGCACCCCCAAGTCCTTGTCTGCAGGGCAGCTCTCAATCATGTCATCCCCCATTGTGTACTGACATAATATATTTAAACCTCAGAAACCTCCATGTTTACACATTTTGTATTTACAGGAATGTACATATGTACCTAGAAAAAGGATTAGAGGCATGTAGATGTTAAGATGGAAAAATATAATTGGCAAATTTGGACTAGTCTTTTCCAATTTGTCAACATCCAAATGTTTCCTGATTGTCATCCTTTTTCGCCTTGCCAGGAATCTGTGATAACAATTTAAAAAATGAAAGTAAATAAAAATGCCAGAAGAAACCAGTGCAGCAAATCTCTCCCAAATCTTGTCTCCTACCCCCAGCACTGTGTTTTCAAGCTGGCCAAGACTTGATTTACTTATTAAAAGCTATGGTTCCCTGTTAAATTGTGGTAAGGCATGGGGTGGTGGTAAACCACAACTCTGTGTATAGAAAGCTCTTGAAAACATTACTGTGTTGGCATCGCTCAAGCATTTTACAAGTATTAGATCTGTAATACAAGTGATGAGAGAAATATTTTTTAGGTTTGAG